>OZ010615.1:56576139-57322685 GCA_963932145.1 Acanthosepion lycidas
CCTCACAAGTGAACTATCAACATAGAAATTCTTGTGTATGTGTGTGGCATGGAAACAAAACAATCAATAAAAGGAATGGAAGCTGGACTTTAGTTTTTAAAAATATTCAAGTTTGGGAGGTCAAGATATAAAGGAGTGGGTATATGTTTAATTGAGTATGGACAGGCAGATAGATAAGTGGAGCTATGTGTCAGTGTGTATCCATAGGCAGTGATGTAAAGGAAGTATGTGTCATTGAATAAGCAGAGAGATAAAGTGGGTATGTGTCAATGGGTATCTATATAGACAGATAAGGAGCGTTATTGTATACAAAATGATAAAATTCTGAAGAATCTGCAATATAAAAGTCAAGCTTGGATTAAATTGAATGTCAGATCCCATTATTTAAATATAATGCTGATACAAAAGTTGAATTTAATTTTTTATTGTCAAAATTGTTGTATATATTCTGAAATAAACATTTGCTATTATAACAGATCAGGGATCATTCCTTACTGTTAGTACCATATAACCCAGTACAATCTGTTGCATGTTATTTGGAAAAGAAAATGGGTGCCACCAAGTAACTTTCAATGTCCTGAGCGATGCCCTAGACAGGAAATACTAATTGCAATTAAATTGATACACACACTTTTATTTAAGCTTCATCAGAAATGAAGGAGTAGAAAAGAGAAAAAGAACAAAAAAACTGGAATTATGATATACACCAGAATTATACATACAAATGCTACCTGACAAGACAAACACACATGAGGTCTACTTAACCAATGAAAAACAAACAACACAAAAATAAAAAAAAAAATCAGATTTGTCTTTTCTTGTTCATATGTAATTTCTGATGAATTTTAAAAGCAAAACATATATATATATATATATATATATATATATATATATATATATATATATATATATATATATATATATATTAAAAGTGCGACCTGGTAATATACATACTTATATTTGATGTGAAAAAATAATTTTATATACTGTAAGTAATTCTATTACATTTACTTGCTTTATAAAAAAAATATATATATATATAGTCTATTAAAATTAACAGTGAAAATATTTTAAAATTGTTTTTAAAATTGTAGTTAAATAAAATGTATTCTAACCTAAACACCTCTCTCAAAGTACTACAAGCACTTAAAAGAATCCAATAAAACACCTACAGTAAAATGAAATTAATATGAAAAGCTAGAATATGTAGGCTATTAAATGACCCATGTCCTTTGTACATACATGAGAAACTATATATTACTAAGTTTATAAAAAATAAAAGTTTACTAAATCAGAGAAATGAATTAGCTATTTTTTGCCGTCATTGTCATAAATTTTACTTAAATAATATTTAAATATAAAATTAAAAAAAAAAAAAGTGACCTGGTAATATACATACTTGAAATGAAAAAATAATTTTACATACTGTAAGTAATTCTAATACATTTACTTGTTTTAAAAAGAAATATAGTCTATTAAAAATTAAAAGTGAAAATATTTTAAAATTGTAGTTAAATAAGACATATTTTAACCTAAACATTCCAAAAAAATCTTTAAGTATACAAATAGAAAAATGCTGTAAGAATTTTTGGCCGTTAACAATAAAATTTTTAAAAAATCCAGACAACATGCATTTAACGGATGTCAGAATTCATTAAAAAATACATCCCTACCCCTACCTAAACGTAACCCCTTTTTCAAACATAACTAATAACTGATACAACAAAAGTTAATGAAAATGAACACACAACCACCCCTTGTCTGGATGAGTGGATTTCTCTGTATCCTTGGAAACAGTGAATTATGAATTTTTGCTGTGCCTTTCAAGCTCAGTAAATTTAAAAATAAGTTACTCCAAAATTCGCTTGAGGATGAAATGGAACTAATGTCTTTAATTTAATTACAAAATTAAATTCGAAGCTTTTAGCTTCCATTTTTGAAACATGGTTAGAACTGTGTAGCAAAAAAAAACATATTTTAAATCACTTAATTTATAACATTAATGCTCTGTAAATTTACATTGAGCACTATTTTGTAAAAATAAAAATATCTATAAGAACACTGGATTTTCTCTCTCTCTCTCTCTCTCTCTGGCCTCTGTATCTCCTTTTGCCTTTATCTATCCACTACCCTTCTCCTCATCCTTTCTTCTGTCACTCCCATCTGATCTTGCTCCAAATCTTTCTGTAACCACTTGCGTCCTTGTGGCTTCCTGCTTTGCTTGGGGTGAAACGCTTAAAAAAAAAAGAAAAATATATCTTACTATTCTTTCTTTTTATTCATATATATATATATATATATATATATATATATATATATATATATATAAAAACATAAGAAAAAATTTATGAATTGTGAAATGTCCCATGGAAAGATTTCTAGTTGGGAAATATTTTAATTTAGATATTTTTATCTCATGCAATGTCTCTATACCATGACTATCAGTTAATGCTTAAATATAAAATGACACTGAGAAAATATTTTATATACTAAGAATAACATGGACTGAACAAGTGTAGAATTAGGAAGAACAACAATGAAACTTATATTTACAATCAGACTTGGAAAATTTCTGGGACATATAATGCAGAAAGAGGGCCTAGGGAATTTAATATGCACAGGACCAAGATGATACCTATTTTGGATTTGCCTTGTACATGACATATTGAATGCAGGGGTAAACAGTAAATAACTTATTTAATTAGTTTGCATAAATGGTTGGCAAAACAAGGACAAAGATAAAGAATCAAAAGTTACTTTGAGTAACAAAAGATAGAAAGTTGTGGAGAGCCATGACCAACTACCTGAAGAGATATGACACCTAAAAAAGAATTTGAACATATATTAAACAACAAAAAACAAAAAGATATTGTGTGATTATTTTAGAAATTACAATATATAGCATTTTATTTTTATGTATATTTGGTATATATAACTAATATAAAGTACAATTTTGTTCTAAAAAATCAATACCTTTTGTTTGTTCAGGTTTTGGACTCTATAATGGAAAACATTCCTGTTGCTTGTGAGCTGCAAGTGTAGACAGCAGCTACTGCCATACATTGAGACAACCTCCTCTCTAGAAAAATTGCTTTAGCAAAAACATATTCTACCTTAAACTTCTTGGGGAAAATTGGAGAAGTAAAACTGATTATGATAATGTGTAATGAAAGTGATTCTTTAAGTTTTATATATATATATATATATATATATATATATATATATATATAATATATATATATTATATATATATATATATAATATATATATATAATATATTATATATATATATATATATATATAATATATATATAATATATAATATATATATATAATATATATATATATATATATATATATATATATATATATATAGGCAGGATATCTTCATTCAAACGTTACATTGAAGAATATAGACTTATTGTGTCTATTTATTTTATACTGATCTTTTCAAGTTGTCTAATCAGTTTCTTGATGGTAAGATGAAATTCATCAAAGAAGGCACCGTAGTTCTTTTTGAGGTAAGTACTTTTGATCTTTTTCAAGATCATCTTCAGGGGTAAACTACATTGCCTTCCTTGATGAATTTCATCTTAACATCAAGAAACTGATTAGACAACTGGAAAGGATCAGTATAAAAATAAATAGACATAATATGTCTATATTATTCAATGAAAAAAAAAAAAATATATATATATATATATATATATATATATATATTTTTCCAACTATTATATATGACTGAAAACTGAAAATTAAGTTATTTAAATAACATTTATTGCTCTTACATTTGTGTTTAATTTTAAGTTATAATGTTAATATTATAATAGAAACTGTTAAAGTCTAACAGGAAGTATTGTTATCAAGAACGCAATGGCATTATGGGAATTTTAACATCTGTTTTCTCTTCTTTGTTGTATTTACATTGCAAAAGAAGGTGGCAATTATTCATCTGCCAATTGCTTCAAGAGAAGCAAACATTTGTTATTTATTCTTCAATCTTTCTCCTTTTCATCTTCCATTTTCTAGTTGCCTCTCTTGCCAACAGCTTCATACATTCTTTGTAAAAAGAGGTGGAAATAATTAAAAGACACTCCACAAATATAGTTTGTAAATTTCAAATATTAACCAAAGAGTAGAATGCATTTCATTATATATGAAAAAATAGGAGAATTTGATTTTAAAATCAATTTTTAATTACCTGCATTCATTGCAGTTATATTCAAACTTTAAAAAATCACACATTCTATGAGTGGAAGAAAGTATAAGATATGAAATTTATTTTTAAAAAATGAAAGGAACTGCAATTGTAAAAGACTTTCCTTTTGATTACAAAATATAAATCTTTTTTTGCTTTCAGGACAAGATTTCAAGAGTAATTTAATTCCAGCAATACTTTATGCAAGAGATTAAACAATTTCTCTTTTGAGCTTGACTCTCTCAATCACCACTTCTCTTTCCTACTGATACTATTGAAGCCTTGCCTGTCAAGCTTTACTTCCTCTGCCATTGTCTTTCTTTATAATAGCTCCCATATGGTATCTATTTATATGCTAGGCTGATGTCTCTTTCTTGTGTTGTGCATGAAACTCTGCATCATGCTAGCAGTGAGGGATAATATATATATATGTGCGTGTGTATGTTTGTATTGGAATGTAGCAGCCACCACTTGACCATTTAGTGAAAGAAGGTATGTTTGTTTTCAAAGTAGCAAGGTTGCCAACTAGTTGTGTAAATGTCGTACTTCATCTCTGGGTATGTTACAATGACTGCAGCATTGAAGAATGGGAAAATCTACTCTGATTCTGGTTGATTTTCTCTCTGTTTATATGCATATCTATAGATCTGCCACTCACTTCTCATTGGCTCATGATCTTATATCCTGGTTGTGAAAGCTTTCTGATTAGCTGGTCAAACTATCTATTTTTAGAGATGGTGAAACTTTGATCTGTTTATTATTGTGTGTTTATTTCTATTCTTAAATGTTTGTGAAAACTTTCTGATTGGTTGGTCAAACTATGGTTTTGTTTGCCTGGTGGTTTTTATTATCCATCTATTTTGAGAGAGGATAAAATTTTGGTCTTTTATTTATTTTTATCTATTTATTTCTCTATCACTACACTGGTGAGGACCCCAATATGGAAACATTTCAAACCTCATCGGGAATATAACAAAGAGAAAATAAGAATCCCTGTCTATTTAATCTTTTCCTCCTGAACCTAATGGACTGATGATGAAGGGGTTTATGCTGATGACATATGTATTCATTGTTGGGATAAGAATGATGCCAAACAAAAAAATCAACATTTACCAAGTGTTCCAAGAAATAGGACTCAAGATAAACTTTTCCAAACTTTGTCCTTGAACACTTGCAACCTAAATTAAAAGGAGGGAGGAATTTTCCTGAAATTTAATAAAAGTGGTGGCTCGAATAAGGTCAACTTCACTCAAAAAAAAAAAAAGTATAGTCATCCCATTTATTTGAAATTCAATTATGTTTAAATGTATGTATGTATTAAAAATTTATTTATTATAACTGTTATCATTTATAACTGGCTTATGAATTTGAAGACCTCCAGAACTCAGTGGACAACTTCTCCAGAGTATACATGCACTACAGACTGAATGTGGCAAAGACCAAGGTCCTGCTCCAACAATGATTGAGACAACAACCACCACCTGGAGTCAAAATCATCATCAACATAGAATATTGAACAATTTCCATACTTTGGTAGCATACTAACACCAAATGCATCCGCTGAACAAGACGTCGATAACCAAATCAAGGTCGCCCAGGCAGCATACAGGAAGCTACTCAAGAGAGTCTTCAACAATCCTAGACTAACACAAGCTACCAAGCTCATGGTCTACTGAGCTTTTGTAATCTTGACTCTCCTGCATGCCTGTGAAACATGGGTACTCTACCGAAACTTGAAAGATTCAATCAAACGAAACTTTGTCAAATCCTGCAGAACACAAGACAGGACTGGATCACAGACAATGAAGTTCTCCTCTACGCAAAGATGGAAAGCCTAGAAACCATCATGACTTGACACTGACTTTGATAGGCCAGACATCTTGCCTGAATGCCAAACATCTGCCTATCAAAACAAATCCTCAGAGCTAACATCTGGCAAGAGACCAAGTGGAGTCCGACATTGTTAATTCAAGGATCAGCTGAAAAAAAAACTTTGCTGAGGGCAGAAATCAATTGGGAAATGGAAGTTACACAAAGTACCAATTTGTACCTGGTATTGAACTCACAACTCTTTGGGTCTAGTCACTGGATCTAACCAACATCTTATCCACTGGGCCATGTGTCCTTGGTATGAATTTCTGTGACTTATAAACCTAATGTCTCGGCAACCATTTTTACCAGTGCTCATATTGCAATTTTTCCATTATTATTATTTCATATTTTTTCACCAGAGCTTATATTGCAATTTTATGTTATTCATTGCTTTTCTCTAGCATTCCTTATTGTTGGTTCCCATATTGTATTCATTTCTATGCTTGGTCAACCCAAGAGATTTTTTTGGCCTAGCATATGTGGTGATTCCTTAAGTTTTCATATTTTCCAGTGAGAGATAGACAGATAAATATATACATATATACATACACATTATGTAATAAGACTGTTTCCTGGACAAGATAAACTGTGTCTGTGAAAACAGTTATATTTTTTTTAAAAGTGCTCAATACATAGTTAAGAAAATTGAAAGTGTAGAGTTAGTTAATATTTAAAATATTACAAACACTAAACTTTTCCACTACTGTGGTTTCTACCAATGAAGGTTTCCTTAGGCAGCAAAAAGCTTTTCACTGCCTTCATTGGCTGAAACCGTGCTAGCAGAAATGGTTAATATTTGTAATATTATATATATATATATATATATATATATATATATATATATCTCAGAC
This sequence comes from Acanthosepion lycidas, assembly GCA_963932145.1. NCBI lineage: Eukaryota > Metazoa > Mollusca > Cephalopoda > Sepiida > Sepiidae > Acanthosepion > Acanthosepion lycidas. The sequence continues at coordinate 56,583,061 of OZ010615.1, forward strand.
AAAAAACACTTTGTCATCAAAATGCTTTGTTTATAAGCTTTTCCACTTTGTCTCATCATCTCCACTTTTGTTTTGGATAATATTATACATCCTACAAACACAAATCAGATATTGCATATATTATAGTGATATGAATTGAATTTCATGTATTCCATCATCCACAAATTAAGCAGATACTCTTATTGGTCATTCTAGGAAATGGTATTTTTCAGATACTTATATATATTCTGGGTTGTTGCACATAATTGCTTTACACAAAGATTCTATTAGCTCATTTTTCATTATTACCTATGAATCGACTAATGGTTTATCACAATTTACCATCTGCATAATGACTTTTTAGTATTTCTAGAAAGAACTTTCTCCATTGCTCTACAGCAGTGGTTTTCAACCTTTCTTTACCCATTGACCACTTTTATTCTTTATTTTTTGGGGGTGGTGTTGGACCTCATAACCTTTGATAAAAAAAAAAAGGTCATTTTATTTTTTACTAATAAATAAGTTTAGGAATTGTATTATAGAAATAGTAAATGTATATGCTTTAAGTAAAACTAATTTAAGGAAAAATTTAACAACTAAATTCTATGGAACATTTATGTACACTAGTAAAATAACTCATAATAAACCATTTTAAAATGAACCCCAGTAATGTTACATGGACCCCCACAGTCACTGCTCTATAATTTCAAAAATCTATTTATTCTACCATCTACGCATCCATTAACAATTGTGTATACATGGAAAAATACACTTTTTAGTAATATCAAATATAAGTAAAGATTCTGTTAAGTAAAAATTCTTATTTTTTTTATTTAGTGTAGTGTTGTAATATGAGACAAACTGAAGTCTTATTAAACTTAAAACAGCAGGACCTATTGCACAACTCAATATGGATCCTTTACTTTCTATTGATAACTGTCAGTCAAAAGGAGTCAACTTCAAAGTACAAGAGCAAGAGGTTCAGACTGAGAGAAAGTGACAGAAGGAAGATTAATTACTTTTTAGATTAAGATCACAGAACAAAGAAAACTGCTGTTTGTAAAACTGACCATTCCATGAAGTGGGATTCGTAGAAGCACATTGACAACAGATGTTGAACTGCGCACTTCCCCCTGAACCCAATTTCACTCACTTATAACAGTAAGTTACTACCTAAGAATAAATTCTGGTTTACTGATAGAATGCTGCTAAAATGGACCTACATTTTTGTCTGCCTTCATGCAAATAATTTTATAATTCTGAAGCTTAAAAATGAAAAAGAAAGTTTATTTTGTCAAATTAATAAACGTGGGCTAGGATTGGAGGTTTGGTGGTGGGGTTTTTCATGATACCATGTATTGTAATTTTACCTTTAGTGATCATTTTTGATGTTTATACTTTAAAGTATGGACAGTATGGACTAATGAAAAAGGTCACTATTTTCCCCAACCATCAAAAACCAAAAACTTTAAAAAGTTAATTTCCAAAAGATATTAAATTCATATTCATTCAAAGTTCATACAAATATACAAGAAATTTATTAAATATATTTCAACAAAAATACACATTTTAGTTTGACTGACTCTTTACAGAAATATGACAAAAGAAAGGTGAAATATACTTGACACATTTCAAAATAAACAATTCTGTGTTCCTTTTTCTCACACAAATGAATAGGAAGGCAGAAGAAGAGAATGTCCTTGTGAAAGCAAAGTTTATTTACTTGGTCGTTTTGGCTGCTGACATCTTTACATCTGTATTTTTGGCTGCCTGCATCTTGTGTCATCATGCACATCTTTTTGCCCTTTCTTAAACCACATGAGCTACTCACAGACACTCAGTTTATTCATAGCATGTTTAATGTAAACCATTTTTAGTGTTATAATAAATAACAAATGCCTTAGCCATGGTTTGGACCTTGTACTCTAGTTAGTAGAAGCCAACAGACAGCAGGAGGTTTGTTAAACCTGCTAATGAAAATAGAATGAACTATTTTGTTCAATATATACCCAAACAATTTCTATTTAATCAGTTCTTCTTATCTGCCTGGGGTGATTATAACAATTGTGGCTCCTATTCCTGTTAATATTTCACTAAATATTTTACTTTGCACAATATTTAATGTTCATTTACTGATTCAGATTTCTTTCATTCATTTTCTGCTAATAACATGAATGTGTACAACTTCCTCTCCTGTTCATCAACTTATGACTTGGCTAGCTTGCATGTTAAGAAAGTAAAAGTTAGAACAATTCCAGATATGTTTGAATACAAATGCTTGCTTGGCATGTTACCTCCGTTACATGATGTGGTCCTTCCAGGAATTAAATTATCATACCTTGTATCTATAAAAAAAGATGTACACTGAATGCAAATAATAGTATACACATCAAATGTTTTATATTTAAGGATGCTTTTTTGTAATACTTGTTTAAGATTGAATTAATAGACACAATGCAAGTTGCATCTCTCCAAATCAAACACAAAAATGATCAGAGTCTATATTTCAGTCTTATTTTCTGTAACTATTTACACTATTTAAATTGTTCAGACTGTTGTCCTCATCTTTATTGTAATATTCACAATGTTTCAGATATTGTATGCTCTGACCTTCTTCAGTGATATATGTTTGAATTTCATCTACTGGGGTAGATTTATCTCAGTTTCAGTTATTTCCCTTTAATAACTCAAGTATCTGCTATGGCCAGGAATTCAATTCAATACTGAAGTTAGCAGAGGTGAACAAAAACTTGGAGAGTTAAGTTATCCAGAAAAGGCATAGCGCGTAGAATGAGAACAATCTACCCCAGTAAAGGCTTTAGTTTGAAATTCCAATATATATCACTTGAAGAAGGCCAGAGCATACAATGGGCGAAATGTTGTGAATATGACAATAAAGAGGGTGAACTTATTTTAGTCTGGGTTTGTACATAAGCAAAATTCTTTTTTAAATAAGAAAATTAGATTTAAGGAGAGCTCTATAAAAAATAAGTGTTTATCAGAAACTTGCAAGATTGGCATATTATCTCCCAGTTTATTGTGCTAAGCCACTTGCTTTATTGTTGCCTTTTACTTGCTGGTTTCAAAGAGAATGTACATAAAGATAGGTGATAAATATTTTATCAAATTTTTTTATTTTTTTTTTCAGGTAACTGGTCCAACTTTAATACTTACATGGATCCCCAATGCTACATTAAAGAGAAACCCACGAAGTATAGAAAACAGTCCTAATCGTTCAGCAATGGGCAGCCCAAAGTCCAGTCCACGACGAACTCCAAAGCAGGATTATGCCCGTTCGGACAACCTGGCCACCCCGTCCCCCAGCATGTCCCCCCGCGACTCCTTAGTATCTATGGGAAGTGAGCAGTGTTTGTGGATAGAGCAACGGAGAAGGTCAAGGCAGCGAGATGATAGCAGCCTCTGTTCTGAGATCTCTGTGGGATCACGAGATGAGACTAGTGATTATGACTCATATCGTGACAAATTTGGACCCAGTAACAAGTCGCAGACAGATTCTGGTGTTGGCACTGACTGGGATCATACGAGCGGACAGTCTGCGCCGAACAACGAGAAGGCCGTTTCGACTACTCGCACCAGAGTCCACAAGGTGGGGGTCAATGTCAATGATCTGAGTAAAGAAAATAAAAGAAATCTAGACTCTGCAGATCCTTATTCGAAAACGTCAAAGTATGACAGCTCTTCCACAGAAAGTGAAGGTATAACACCAGAGGAGCAGCTGGCTGCTATGTTGAAAAAAAATAAGCTTTATAGGAAGTCGCGGGAACGTCTTGGCTCTGACCGCTCGGTGAGTATTGAGATGGAAGGGGACAACCTTGTCGTCGTGCAAGAGGACAACATGCTGAACCTCAACATCCACCAAAAAGAGAAAAAATATGATATGGCAAGTTCGCCATCCACTGACTTTGATCAGACGAGTTTGAGTTCTGATTCAACAGACCCGAGTCCAACTGGAGAACATTATCGGCTTATGGTTGGGGAGCTCCGACGGAAATGTGCCGAACTAAATGACCGGCTTAATGAATCAATGACTAATGGCAATGAAGATTTACTGGTCACAGAAAACCCAACCTCAGAGACTACAAGTTTAGATTCTTTTAGCTTAGAGCACCATGCTAATGTGGACACAGAGCCATTGCCTCCCCGTCAACTGCTGGAGCACTTTAACAATGGCAGTGACAGTAACGTACAGAATATGACAATACGAACACCAGATGTTGAAGTAACCCGGTATCGGCTATCATCCTCTTCAACCTCTACATCTGGTCCCGACTCACGTCCACCCACCCCATATCTCTCGCCGGATCATTCGGCAACTTCATCACCCAGGCATCAGCGGGATTCATTGTCAGGAAGCAGTTCTTGTTCGTTAGCTCATAACCTCTGTTTCCCAGAAAACTCAATGTCATATATGCGTAAAAGAAAAGAAAAACGCAGCCCCAAAGAACAAGTTTGTGGAGTGTTTTCAGTTGACCTTGGTACGTATGCTTTGAGATCACATCTTGTTGAAATCAGATGTTTGCTTTAATATTTGTTGAATTAAGCTATCATTGACAAAAAGGACAAAACACTGTAACAAATGAATATTGTAAAATAAAGTTGAAATCAAATAGAAATTATAAGATGGATGTCAACAAAATTAAAATATTATTTACTTAATAAAATGTATTTTTTAATTGAAGTAATTAATTAAAGATGGAATGATAATGTACATTTCATCAGACCAGCTGTATATAATTTTTTAAAAGAGAAAAATCCATAAAATATGTTAAAGAACAATTTTTAGCATACAAGTTTTGTAAACTATTGCAATTTTTATTCTCACAAAGTATTCAGTTATTGAGACTTCCAAACTTGTTTAGTAAATATTCTATTAACTAAAAATGACTAATATTCTATAAGTTTAACACTAAGTCCACCATTACATTATTGATAAGAATAATAATTTAATAAAAGTGAGACTGCCAGAGTAATTAATCCAATTCTGTCGCTGTTGATTAGATTTGTTGATTTGCAGGACTTCTCAGTATTTATTTACCAAAAACTTTGGAATAAAATGAACTGACTCAAGGGTATAAAATGAATAATATATTTGGTTTAGATATTTGGGTTAACAAAATGTTCATTTAAAAGGCAGATATTGGTAGCAGTCTGGAGAAAATCCATTTCAGCTTAGTACTAGGTAGTTTCATAGTCAGACCATGCTAGTAGTAAATGGTCATATTAGAAATAGGCCAGCGTCAATCTATTGTGTTTTTCTTGGTCCTAAGAAAAGCAGAAAATATCATTAGCAGATGACCTCTTTACTCCTTCACATGTCACACATGACTGGTTTTCACAAACTTTGGTTTCAACTAACATCAAAAGTCTCTTTGTGTCAATTTTTTGATTGGACAAAATTATTTTATTTTCTAACATTCCTTTCTTTTTCATTTTTTTATAAGGGAAGTTATGCATGCAGCCTCTCTAATTTTTGATATTTTTCAGTCACAAATAAGTAAGCTCTGCTCCTGCAAACTTCTGGTGGTTTTGGCTGGTTTCAGTCTTTTCTTCTTCGTCCTCTTTTTATTTGAGGGCTGCCGCCTTATAGGTTGAGATAACAGTATAGAGAGAGAAGGAAAGAGAAATAAAGAAATAGGGCTTTTAAAGGAAAGTGCAAATGCCTTATTTTAATTTTAATTCTTTTTATTTTTCTTTATATATTTTATTTTATTTTTATCAGGACTCACTACAGATTTAACAATATTTCATCCATTGCTGGGTCATTCATGGTCAAAGTTATTGTTGGTTTTGTCTATTACAATAGACATTGTTGCTTGCATCTGATTAAATTACTTTTGTTGAAACAAATATATAGTAATGGTAATATTAGTCATTTTCTTATAAGGAAACATTCAGAATTCATTTACCAATCAGCCAGTACTACTGTCAGTTGAAATTTATAAAATCTTTCCCTTAAAATAATTTTTTCAGGAAAATAGGTTTCTCAAGTCCAGTAGCAGTTATTGTTCTTTGCACTATAAATGAAAGTTTCCATAACTTTTTATTTTAAGTCGTGTGGAATGTCAACATCTTGATTATGTCATTATTTTCTCTATATAGGACTATTTAATAGGTTGTGTTGATTGATTTTATGACATATCAACCTTCATTAGATTATTTAATGTTGAAATCAAACATTTTTTTTATTTTTTTGTATGTATTAAACATCTGCATGATAGGTAAACATTGGTTGTTTATATTTGAGTCTATAAGCCTTTATTTAACTTAGTTTTACAAATAATATTTCATCACACACACACACACACACAAATGTATATGTATTCAGAACATATCAAGAATATATAAAACATTATAATATAGATGGTAATGACGTGTGCATTGAAACATTCTACTTGCAGTAGTATTTTTGATAACATGTGTTGGCCAAAAATAGTACAATGGGGCTCCCCAGAGACTACATAGCATTCCTAGAAATCGGTCAAAAATGAAGAAACTGCATGAATTTTTTAAAAAAAGCATAAAATAAATAAATGAATAAAAAGAGAAAATTTTATATAAATAAAATTATAATTTTTTTTGGTAATGAAATGCTGATTAACTACAAATCTCTTTTTACAGATTATCTTTCATTGCTGATCTACTAATCTCATTAGGATTAACATATTCTGCATTAATGACATATTTTCTACCTCATGTATGACAAAAGTAATGTTAATATTATTTTTTTTATTTCCATGTGCCCTCATTGTCTTAAGGCCACATTTTTATGGTAGTAAATTGAGAACTGAATGAATTAAAATAGTTTTTTGTCTCTTCTGTAATAGCCACAATATGCTGAACTATCTTTTAAAATAATGTTTCATAGTTTTTAATCTGAAATATTCTTAATGAACATCAACTTAAATATAATGGTCACCTTAGTACCAAATAAGTCAATTCTTATAACCTCTATGTCCAAGAATTTTATGACACTTTGATTCTTACATAGTAGTAATGCAGTCCTAAACGAGTTTGTTTTTTTTTTGTTTTTTTTTAATTTTCAGTTTTTAATTAGATATCCAGATCTTTTCAATGGTTTGAACTGTAATGCCAAAAGTTGATAAATGGTTTGTATAGTTTGCTCCAAGAGATCTTCAAAATTTTAAATTTAAATGCAATGTCAGTTGCCATATTTTGTCTCCATGAATTCTATTTTTTTTTTTTTTTTTTTTACTGTCCTCTCTCCTTAGTTATTTTTCCCAGATTCTTTCATTCTCAGTAACCTCTTGCATCATAGTGGCTTAATTGCTTTGCTTGCGGTAAGATTAAAAAAAGGGCTGGAACTGTATCAGATTAGCAGAAACATCATTCAGCAAAAATGAATAAGCAAATTCGCAATAAGGATGGAGTATCAAAAGGATGGTTTTTCCTAGGACACCACTATTATTTTAACTACCTTCACTCTTCAGCAATGTTTATTATTTTAAAAAGTATTGATTAGAATTTCAATAAAATCTAAACATATGAAAGTGAATTTATACATTTTCTTTGTTCTTGAGAATTGAAAAAAATAAACACTATTGGAATGATTGGCTAATTGCTAATTGATTCAACCTTTATAAAATGGTAAATAATAAGGATTTCATTATAGTTGGTTCTTCACATATTTTAATAACTTCGTAAATGTTTTCACATTTATTTCTTTATAAATTGGTAAATGATAAATATTGTATTGCATTAGTTTTAATTGTATTAGTTTTTAGCATGTAAATACAAAATTATTCTTATAAATAAACAATCTAATAAATAGTGTTTACTATTTTTGTTGTAAATTATTAAGAACAAAAAATATATAAATTCACTTTTATCATGTATTTAGGTCTTATTCCAATTCTAATCATTGTTTTTTAACAAATAAACAGTGTCAAGGTAATTAAAAAAGTGGTGTAAGAGCAGAAAATAGCCTTTTGACAGTACATCTTATTGTGGGCATGTTTATACATATTTGCCCAACATTCAATCATATATCCACTGAGCTGGTTATTTTTTGTTACCTCCTAGAATCTAACCAATTGTAGCCTCTTACTTAATAAAAACATACACAATAAGTTTAATTCAAATGAAATTGAAAACAACCGAGATAGTCAAATCTGCTGATTTTGACTCCTTCTTGTACAATAATACTTCTGAATGAATTGAAGCCACAAGAAGCAATTATCAGCATCCATCTTGAAGTGATAGGTCAAAGTAATTGCATTGGCAATTATATTTGCTAAATCTGGTGCCCTAAACTTGGAAGAAAGTATACTGACCAACAAGCAGTCAAATTGATTTCCTGCAATTGTCTTGGCACTGTAACTACTTTCTTTGGAATCAATTTGGATTCTTATCCAATTTTTAATGTGGAGCTTAGAACTCTTCAAATATTTAATCTGGGAACTTTTCTCTGTTCCAATTTGATTTCAAGTTTTGTATTTGAATATAAATCAAATGCTAGAAATGTTCTTTTTATCATTTATCATTGCTTAGAAAATTATGAGAGGAGAACATCTCTTTGAACAATTCCTTTTAATTAAAAATAAGACAAAAACATTGTAAATAGCATACACTAAAGAAAATAACCAATGAAGAGGAATTTTTACACTGTAATTGAATATTAATTAATAATGCATCAGATACTGTAAATGAAAAAATGAAATAAAGATAATACCATTGCTACTAATAAAGTTTGTGTAAAAACTAATAAGGCCCCTAAGGGATAGTTTTAAAAGTGTTATTTTTTTTAATTTTTTTTTTTACAATAATGTTTGCCCTGTACAAAGCCAAAGAGCCAATCAAAGTACAAAGTGGACAGTAAAAAAAGTGGTAAATTCAGAAAGATATGAGACAACCATTGAAAACTGGTGACGACTGATGTGACTGAAAAATTCAAGAATTTCTGCACATTTCATCAATGCCCATGTTGGATGTTCTTTGAAAAGCATGATAACTTGATGCTCAAAATCAGTGAGTTGTTTATCCATAAGAAAAAAGGCAGAACAAAAGACACAAGTTGTCTGCAACTAACCTTTAAATGACAAGTCACAAGATCAAACAGCAATTAATCAGTCATAAAAGAAGCAATCAAAGCTAATTAATTATGCAAGAGTCAAATGATTATTCAAGGTCGTGAATATTCAACAAATTTATTCAAGGTTATTTATTCCTGAAAGATAAAACAGTTATGTGCAGTCTATAGTATGAAATTAAAAAATTATTTAAAAACTAAATTTAAGCATTTCAAGACTCAAACCAAATTAACTTAATTTAGAATTAAGAAGGGGATGGAAAGCCACTCAACTATCATTCCCAAGAACAGTTACACTGTATCTAATATTTTCTGTGCAGCACTTGAAAAATATTCTTAGATTATTTGTACATTCATACATTTGTACAGCACAACTTTAGTTTGGTGAGCAAAAGAAAAAAGAACTTTTTATACAATTATTTCAAAATTTCAAGTAAAATCTATTGTTTCTAATTGCTGTCCCATACTCTATCCTTTTTCTCTCAATCAGACTTTTTTAGACCTCATCTCTATCAACTCACACACCACTCTCTCTCTCTCCCATATCTGTCTCTCCTCTTCCCTTCTTTGTCTTCAGTTGCTTGCTCTGCAAGCTTTGTTGAGTAATACCAATCTTATGAATCATCCTGATTTTTTTCCATCTTTGTTTGGGATCTTGATAGTATTGATTCAGGTTTCCCCAAATCTTACAATATTGGGATTAATGCAAAGTCTTGTCTGGACTCCTTTTTGTATGTTGTGTACCACAGGCAAGATTGCATAATTCTTGTCAATGGCGGTGGTAACTTTTGTCACTTTACATCCAAGGAACATATTGGAAATCAGGCTGGAATAAGAACTCCTTCAATAAAATGCATAACATTGTTGATAATTCTAACAACAGGTTTATTGAATATAAAGAAAAACTGGTTGATTAAAATGTCTCTGTTATCAAGATCAAGTTGTCTACTGCAGAATGGTGTTTTGTGAAATCTAGTGACAAATGCTAAAGTAATAACCGGCCAGTCAACTCTCACTCAATTCTTCTGTCATTTGTGGTTCTGTGTTTTTTTGCTGGTCACAAGAATTACAGGTGTGCTGTTTATCAACAACTGTCTTATAACAATCCCAGCCAAGTCTCTGTCTGTCTCTCTTTGTTTTTGCTTCAACCATGTGAAATGCAACTGTGAATATATAGCAACCTTCCTTGTTTGGTCCATCTCTGTGTGTTGTGTGTATTCGCTATGTCCAACGAAAACGTAGGTGTATTTCTCATGAGGCTGAAGCTGTCAGATGATTTTCCATCTGTGTGTATCTCAGCTTGGGGAGTTCTTTTTTTATATAGATGAAACACCCCCCCCACCCACACACACACACACTCCAAAAGAAATTGACATTGATATATCTAATTTTTCCACCCTAACCATCTTAATCTTAGGAGATCTAGTTAAAAACTATATGGTACACTCTATGTTTAGAATCTTCCTAGATATTTTCTGTAAAGATAATTTTGTTCTTGGGTGATCAACATAAACATATTCCAAGCTTGAGAATTAACAAATTTCATAATTCTTCTTTGTTTAGAATAATTTTTAAGAACACACACATTTTGGACAGAATAATGTAAAAAAAAACTCCAAACATAATTTCTCAGAACAAAAGAAATTCAGAAAACACATTAATCATGTCTTCTTCTGGCAATGAAAGAATAAATATAAATAATTATTTAATTCTAATCATGTTATTGATCAATACCATTGTTTGGTTGCTATAGCAACATATCATTTCACTATGTGCCATTGTTGGTGTAAAGTTGACATCAACAAGATTAAAATTTAGTTTACAATTCCTTATGTTGAACAGCCAATTGGTTTGTACCTCCCACTCTTCCCTCTCAATTGGTTTGTACCTCCCACTCTTCCCTCTCAATTGGTTTGTACCTCCCACTCTTCCCTCTCAATTGGTTTGTACCTCCCACTCTTCCCTCTCAATTAGTTTGTACCTCCCACTGTTCAATGAATTTTCTATTATCAAAAATGATTAATAAAAATTTCAAACAAAAAGACATACCAAAATAATAATAGTACTTGACATTGTATATATGTGTGTGTGAATTCATTTACTTATTACTTTTCAGTATTGATATATCATTTAAAATTACTTGCACTATATAAGGAGTCTGTGGAAAATTGATAGGTAGCAAGTTAGTTTTGTAAATTTGAGAACTATCTTTTCACTAGATATACATATATTGCACAACTGAACCTGATATGTCAGCTCAATCAAAACTTATTGCCTGTTTTGACTTAATTTTATAAGTATTAATCATTCATTTTTTAAGCTATAAACAATAAAATGTCTAGAATCCCATGGTAAAGATTTATGGAGCTATGTTCTCTTATTCTATTTTTAATTCCTTTTCAAAATGGCTGTCTCTTTGTACACATGTAAAAATCAAAGAGTTTTGTCATTGAATTTTATATTTTTTAAAGGAGAAAGTTTTGCAAACATTCACAAGATGTTAGTGAATGTTTCAAGAGACTGCACTTGATGTAAACATGTTAGAAAATAGATCAGTATTAATGATAATCCTAGAAAGTAAACATTGACCTTAATGACAGCTCTGCAGTAGCAAGGCAGCTGCTGTTGTGGCAAGGTCAAGCAAGTTGACTCTCTCATTATGACTAACAGAGAATCACTGCTGAAAAACTGTGAATGTCTTTAGATGAGCCATGGTAGTGTCTGTAGTTTAGTGCAGTCTCTTGGCTATTCAAAGATCTGTACAAAGTGGGGATCCCAGAATGCTGACAGACTCTATGAAGGAGCAGAGAGAGGTTGCTGCCACAAAAAGTTTCTGGAGCAGCACAACATTGATAGCAACTTCCTAAAGAGGATAATCATGTGAAATGAGACTGGTACACCTTTAGAATCTAAAAAAATAAATGAAGATTAATAGCGGTATCATGCTCTGTAGGGAAAGGGATGACCAGAAAGGAGTTATATTGTTAGTGCCTTTACCAACTTCTCCTTTTATGTGCTGTGTCCCTTCAGGACATAGACGACCATTGCCCTTCACATCTTCCTGTCCCTTTTAGCACTTAATAAATTTTGTTTTTGTGTTATTTCTTCCAAACCCTGTTCTGCTATCCATTTGCTCAAGCTCATCAAATACATTATGCACTGCTTTCTTCTGTCCCCCTTTACCTCAATCTGTCCCATGAGTATCAGGTTTTCCAAGCCCTCTTTCCTCATTACATGCCCCAGAAACCTCAACTGCCTCTTTCTGATGTTAAGTATGTTTCCTTTTTGTTTCCATTCTCTCCAAGACCTTGTTGTTGCTCACAGTTTTGGTCCATGGTATCCTCAGCATCTTCATTCTTCATCTTTGAGGAGATTGTCCTACATTCACTGCCATACAGGAGGACAGATATCACTTCACAGTTCAATCTAAATAAATATATTTTTAAAACTCAAAGCATGGTTTCTTCAAATTAGACCACATTTGACAATCAGTGATTTGCTTTTTCAACATGGCTATACATGGTTTCATAGCAAAAATGAATTTTTATGGAAAGGCTACATTTGACGCAAGTGCAGTAGGAGATGCTTCAGTAAAGTTAATAGCAATCTTAGAGACAGGAGAAACTGACTTTATAGTAACAGGCCAACAGCTGCTGCACATGAGGATAGTCAAATGCTGATTAAAGCTGACTGAAAGCCTTCAGGTGAGTAATGAGAGGACCTGCAGTTTTGTATAATCTTTTGGTTAAACAAAGGTTTGGGCAAAGTTGGTTTGCACAATGCTGACTATCAAAGCAGAGGGTTACAGTTCCTAAAGAGCTTCTGGAATTGCACATGCTTAGAAACTTCCTAAGCACAATAGTTACTGAAGATAATGAGATTAACTATTACAAATCAGAAAGCAAAAGATGAATGACGTGACACATCTACACTGTCCAAAAAACAGGTTTTGGAGACACGGTTATACTGTTAGTTTATACCCGATGACACTACTGCCCATTTTGACTCTCGCATAAGCACTTTAAAACTCAAAGCAAGGCTTCCTCAAGCTAGACGACGTTTGACGATGAGTAATGTGCTTTTGCAACATGGCAATGCAAACTTTCACAGAAGCAACTTAAAAGACCAGATAAGCAATTACAGTGCATGGTTGAGCAATTTTGCTTTATCTACCCTTCAGTCCTCCATCTATTTAGGTCCATGAAGGAGATAGTGTTTTTCCAATGAGGTGAAAGAGGAAAGTTGCACATGATTAAGAAAGCAGCCAAGAAACTTCTATGAAGTGAGTATTAAAAGATGGAATACTATAATTGAAAAGGAAAAACTGTTGAGGACTGGATTTTGAATCCTGATGCCTTAATTTCGGTATGCTTTGTGTGTTTCTACTACTAAATCTGTGGTAATTAAAGAGCAGGCATTACATTTTTACCATCATTCCTTTACATTATATATAGGCACGGTGGAACAATGTATTGCAGCTCAGATTGAGGAATTGGAGAGCAGAGTTTGAATTCCATTCAAATTCATTACATTCACTTACATGCTAATACACTTGAGAAACATATGTATCCATCTCTTCTCCCCCCCCCATCTATGGGTAAATACCAGTTCAGACTGGGTTTTATAACCTTGGGTGGCAACCAGTCTAGGAGAAAGAAAACTCTGTATTCAAAGCAACCTAAAAAATCCAGAGGGAGGAACCCAAAGGTAGTTAATAATTCAATAGTATCTGGTATTATCTGGCATCCTTGTGGCCTGCTTTCTCTCTCCAGGTGTCACTCACTTTTGTGCCCAGGGATTGTAGGAGTTGGAAGAGAGGGTTATTATGCCTCAGCACAAACCATTGCAACCATACGAATCTGCACAAGGCATCTAACTGTGCTATGTTGCATCATCATTGGTTAGAATGTTCACTTTGTGAGCTGTGTTTGTATCTCACCTTGGTCAATTTGTCAGGAAAATGACTTCTTGATGTTATCTGCCTAAAGGAGGTGATCCCAGCATGTGACATTTTTGGAAAGTGCTTGAAAACCATACCACGGGTTAACCCAAGCTTTTTAAGTGAAATTGGGTAGATGGAACCTTTGGGGGCCATCAATGGCTGTGCTTAGCATGAAGTCACAAGTCATCGTGACTGAAGCTTTAAACATGCAGGCCTTGTTCAGATTAATAATCTTGCAAGATAACACACTTCTCTCTCAGAAACTGTAACTAATGTCCGCTCAGCATAGTCGCAGTATAAACCACAGGTAGGCTCTGTGGATGTTGAACAAACACAAAAAATGTGCTTGAGCAAGCCTCTGCAATAGGGATTAGCTAGTCGCTCTAGTAGACGGGTGTCCTCAAATACGAGTAGCCTTAAGAAAATAAAGTATATATATATATTTAAACATTTTCTTTTAAAGGGACCTTTCATTCAAACAGCAATAATCAAAATGGCAAAAATAAAAACACCAGGTGTAAATAAGGTGCCATGACTAAAATAAATTAATTGCTAAAAAACAAATAAATCAGTGTAAATAAGCCCCTAGTATAAAACGTAAAAAGAATTACTCACAACCCACCCATGAGACACAGAGAACAAAAAAAGTTCTCCTTCTACCTCCACAAAGTCTGTCAATGATGCTTGATGTAAACAGATCTTAAAAACCATAAGCCTTATGAGCCTTATGCAGCACCCTAAATGCTCTGTCAACATATTTGGAAGTGCAACGCAGGTTATTAATTAAATTAATTGCTGACTCACTAACTGACTGAGTCAAGTGATTACTGTTACTAGCTCTACTCTGTCTTATTTTAGCCATGGCTCTTTATTTACTCCCTGTGTTTACTTTTTTTATTTTTGCTATTTTGATTATTGTTGTTCAAAGGAATCTTTCTGAAGTAATGTTAGACAAAAAAGGTCGTTTTAAAAGTCTAATCCATGTCTCCAACTGCAAATTGGTTCACTCCACATAGTCAACCTCACAACAAAATTTAAATTGATAAATCACGGAGCAACACAGGTAGGGCAAACCATCCTTAGCAAAAGAAGATGGGAACACCTGAATAGTATAAAATACAACATGCAGCTTAACAGAAGAAAAGCAAGAAGCCACACATGTTGATACCCTATCAGCAAGTATCTGACTCCCCCATCCAACCATAGACTGAAATAGACAGGACAAAGATCAGGT
Source organism: Acanthosepion lycidas (assembly GCA_963932145.1). Taxonomy (NCBI): domain Eukaryota; kingdom Metazoa; phylum Mollusca; class Cephalopoda; order Sepiida; family Sepiidae; genus Acanthosepion; species Acanthosepion lycidas. Next base: position 56,598,283 of record OZ010615.1, read on the forward strand.
CCAAAAATGTTTAACCTTACGTTCCATGATATTCTCCAGGTAATAGGCCGAGATATTTGCCCTCCATGCAATCATAAAAAGATTCCTTACTTAAACAGATATAGACTCTGTAAAACCGCTGATTTCCACCTTGATCAGGGGGGTCAGGATATTAACAAGCAGATTAACTGCTGCAAGTTAAATGGTGAATATTCTTCAGGTTGAACGTGTTTGTCCATCATATCTCCTATAGATGTTTTATGAGATTGAAATCTGGGGAATTTGGTGAGTAGTGATGTCTTCATGTTCCTAAGACCATTCTTATACAACATCTGCATTGTTCTGCTAAAAGATGTTACTGTTATCATAGATGAAAAAGGTGTTTACCTAGTGTTCAATGATGTTGAGGTAGGTGTTATATGACAAAGCCCCTTTCACATTGATGATAGAATTCAGGCTTTCTTTACAGAACATTGCCGAAACCATCAGACTCACTTTTCCACAGCGCATTCTGATACCATTGCTTCACTATGATAGTAATGTGCACATAACCTGCCATACATTTTACTTAGAAGAAAGCAAGACCAAACAACTTTCTTACAAAATCCACATCTATTGCTTGCTTGATTTGATTTAATACAAGTCTATTATGTTGTTCTTTTCAGTGTGAAATATCCATTTATAAGCTGGCAATTGCTAAAAAATTTACAATAGTTGCAAGTGGCCAAATACTTTTGCATGGTACTGTACATATCTATGGTGAAAAAGTATGTTATATGATAGTGACTTTACATTAGTTGTGACTAATGAGAAACATTAGCTTAACAGTAGAAATAAAATATACTAATCCACCACTTAATTAACACAGTTGCAATTTCTTTTATTACAAATAATAAAATTGTGATGTTCCTGCAATTAGATTTCTCATTTATTTCAAACATTACCAAATGATTGTGTTAAGCAGTGGTAGATGATTATATTTTAAATTTTTACTGTTAACCTAATCTTTCTTATTAGTCACAACCAATGGAAGCTCATTATAATATAAAATATTTTTTCCCCCTGCATACATACACGACCATGTAAAAAGGTTTTAAATTTATAAATTTTCCTTATTTCAAAATGTTATATTCTGTGCTAATATGAATATATACTTGAAAAACAAAGTGGATAAAATAAGTAGAGGTTTATTGTAAAAAAAACAGTACAATAAGAATAAACGTAACAGTTATGCACAAGATCATTGCAAGTCATTCCACTAGTGAGTGCTACCATTGAAAGGTTAGTAGTTCTCACGTAAGTCTGAGTCGTCCTCAACAGATCCCAGCTAGTCTCTGTAGTCCATTGACTTACAGATACTTATAGGTAGTTACTACCTATAGTGTAGTCACTCATGGGGTTGAAGGTTATTCCATTACATCACAAAAGTAATTTTTTTAAACTTTGCACTCTTCTCTCTTCTGCTTGCAACAAAACTGTTCTTTTAATCAATTGGCATGCTTTGTATTTTTATTATATTCAATATTTCAACAATTAACATGAAATAAAATCGAAAAAATATTTTTATCAATTTAAGGAACCAGCATCTGTTACAAATTTATTATTTTTCCTTTAGAAACAAAATAATGAATCAATAAAAATATAAATATTGGTGCTTTACTTCACTCTATTCATCCTCGCAAGAGAAAAGATTTATTGATAAGTAGTTGCTGTTATATTGATAAATTGCAATAATGGCAGTAAACCATTGTTTGTTTTTTTTTTATCATTTCCCTTCAAGTAAGGCAATAAAGCCACTAAGACATAAGGGGGTTACTGAATGTGAAAGAATATGAGAAAAAGAAAAACATTAAGTAGAGAGAACAATAAAAGAACAGGAATTAACAGAGAGGCATCAAAACAATTACCATGAAAATATTTATGGAAAAGGCACAGGGAGTCTGTTACAGCAGTAGGAAAGTGACTAAAACCAAGATGAAAGAGTTAGAACCAATAATATTGCAGATTCTTCTTGGGACTTTATCAAAAATTTCTAAATACACAGCAGAAGCACCAGACCAGATGTTAGAGTAATATTCAATGCATGGATAAATGGATGAACTTATAAACCCATTTAATACAAGAAATACTCAAATTATAAGATTATGTCACTAATACACAGAAAGGTGCCTATTCTCTCCCATGTAACAGTACCAAGTTACATGTAGGTACTGAAAATTTCTCTTTCTAAAATCTAACTAAACACCAAAAGTTTGAAGGGATTTTTGTTCCCCCAAAACTAATGCAAGAAAGAATCAGTCAACCATAAAAAAAATTTCATAAGAGAAATTGTTTGAACATCTCAGATTGTTAAACAAGATAGAAGGATTTTATGGAATTGATTTATAGCCAATTCTGTTCACTATTTCTTTTCAATAAATATCTGCTATATAATTCTCTTAGGAACACAATTTTGGTTTAAAATATTACCATTAATTTTTTTCATCCCAATTTACAATATAAAAAAATATTTATTACAATAATAAAAATAGTGAAAATACTTCAAACATTTTAAAAATTACTAACACTTGAAGCTTGAAAACAAAACTATCTAAGCTGAAAATTGAACTTGGCTCACCAGTTTCATTTCCTATATTGCCAACCATTAGGCTGTAAGTTGCATCTCCTAATGCTGCTATTCCATGTGCAGTAAAATAAAGATGGCACTTTAGATCAAAGAGGAAGCAATTACAGATGGATTATAGATTCATACTTTAATTAGTCATCAAAATTTTGTATTTTACTGTCACATCTCCTCCTTATATATATATATATATATATATATATATATATTAGTGTGCGATGTATAAATTGTCTAAATTACTCAAAAATGAAAATAATACTTCATTAATAGATATATTTACCAAATTTATACAAAAATATTTTGAAATAAACAGTAAATTTATTCAATAAAATCGCCATTGGCTTCAACCACATCCTCCAGACTAGTTTAGAATCTCCTGCAACTCTTCTAAACATTCTCCTTGTTTAAGTTGGTGAATGCTGCCATAATCCTTGCCTTCAGTTTGTTCTTGGTGCTACAAGGAGTTTTATCGGTCTCTCACACAAATTGTCTGGTAGCCATAACTGGATTCTCCTGCTTGTGTGGTATGGTACAGAGTCCTGTTGCCAGACATAGTGTCTTCCAGACGCCACTCTCTTGACCCAGAGCAGCACTATCTTCTCAAGATACTTGATGTAGGCCTCCATGTTGAGTCTGAGGCCCTGTGGAAAGATGAATGGAAGCATAACATCAAACATCACTAGTGATCACTCCAAACACTACAATGTTGACTGGATATATTATCCAACTTTTTCTGAATCCTCTGCACTGATTGACACCCAAACACTGAAAATGTTTGTACTGGGGCTTCTGGCATGAACGCCAAGCAGTACAGCATGCAGTTTCCAAATTTCTGACAGACTGAATTGTGTCATAATGCTCGTTTTCTCACAGACAGTGACTGTAATATACTGTGAATCAAAAACAAACAACATGCATGTACCAAACAAAAAAATATAAAATGGCAACAATTTACCCATTGCACCCTGTATGTGTGTGTGTGTGTGTATATATATATATATATATATATATGTATATAAAAATTTAAATGTAATGTTAATCATTATCTTCTTAATTCCACTTCTTTTATTGTTCTCCCTCCTTAATAATGTTTTTCTTTTCTTTCACTGCATCTTTGTTGCCTTGATTGTGGTGAAATGATTAAAATAAAAATTAAAGGGGGTTAAAGAGATGGCCATGAAAAATGGACTCTTAAGATATAGGATATGCTTTAGTAGTCAGTGTGTTAAGCCAGTAGGTTGTTACATAAATCAACAATAAGTTGAAGTAAAAATAGTAATAAAATAATAATAGTAATAGTAGATCAGAAGCCACATTATTTTTCTTTTCTATATTTTTGGGGCAAATATAAAAATGAACAAAAACCACTTGATCTCTTGTTAAAAAATAATTTTGAATATCTACAGCATTGATATTTTTCCTCTATAAAATAATTTAACTTTGAAGAGGATGATAATGAAGAAAATATTTTTTTAAGATAATTTTTCTGAATAATTATTTAAAAATGTTTTTTGTAATCCCACTATTTGCAAGGAGTGCTGAAAAATTATCAGCCAAACTCTGTGATCTCACACCAGAATTTGTTTTGAAAGTGTTAAAGAAATTTGAGAAACTCTGTGTTTCAATGGCTAGAGGTCATTCTCTTCTTGGTCAGCTCCAGAACTTTTAGCTGACTCTTGTAAGCTTTCAGATTATCCTCAATGTATAAAAAGTGTGAAAGATCAACTGTTGAATTTCAATAAATTTATTTTCAAATTAACACTGAATCATTAATATTTATGAAAACCTTTTTTTTTTTTTTTCTGATAGAAATGTGAAGGTTTTAATTTTATTCGGTTAATTTTACTGTCCATTCAAAAAATATTATTTCCTCCAATCAAATTTTGCTTAATATTAATTTCTAATTGTCACTGTGCAAATCAGAAATTGAAAAAAATTCAGGCAAAATGATTGGCTGTAAGATACAATTATTCTCAATATACCCTCAAATTCTTAAAAACTTTAAAAATGATAAGTAAAAAAGTTTTATTTTTTACAAACATATTTTGATTGAAAAATTGAAAAATTAAGCATTTTAACTGAATTGTAAGGTTTATTAAAAATGGATCTAAAAAATGGATTTTAAAAAAATATCATGAATGTATATTTTATATGGTATTTTTTAAAATCAGATATATACTATATATTGACTTTTGAGTGATGCCTAAAAATGTTGTCTCCTACTTGAAAAAAAATAATACAACCTTTGTTACATATTTGTTATATTCGTGTGTGAAATATACATCGAAATGTAACAACTATCATGGGAGCTTTTCTGTTAATTCACTCCAAAATAGAAAGAGTTTATATTTACTAAAATTCACACCAAAATTCAGAAATGTCCTTTAAAATTTGTTTAAAATGCATTCATTGTTATTTTGTGCCTTACATCTCCAAAAAAACTCACACAAATAATACAAGTCTATCATGCTGCGATTGATTCCAATCCAAACATGGATTTATTCTTCATTTTGGCCTTCAGCCAGGTATTTTCAATTATTTGCATGTAGTTGATGTTTCTGGGTCAACAAAATGCATACTGTGATTTACAGTCAGATGAATATGATTGGGATCATCCTTCAAAGATGTATGTCCTTTCCAACAATCTGACATAATCATAGTCCCAGGTAAAATACAGTTTGGGATTGTGTCCAATAATGTCAAGGCTGTTCTATCTGACACACAGTACATGAAACATTCTTTTTTATTTCATGATAACAAAAGAGTACCAAAAATTTAATAAAAAAAAACAAACGAGCTTTTTTCTTGGGGTGAATTAATATTTGCAATAAGTAACTTTACATTATTTGGGGTGAATTAACAGAAAAGTTCCCTATTATGAAACAAAGGTAGCATATTTTAATGATAAAAAAATGAATGAAAACAAATTTAAATTTATATAACTGTATAATTGACATAATTAATATATAACATGGTAATTAATATAGCTTATTATATTTTAGTTAAGTTCTTCATTATTTAAGAAAAGTAAAAGATTTTTGAATTTGATATAATCTTTCTGCAATGTTTTTTAATCAATGTCTATTTGGAGCTAATTTTAATGGACGTACATATAATATAAAAATATAATATAAAAATTTTACACCACTGTTTAGTTGCAAAGATGGACTTTGGAATTTCTCAAGTCCTGCAAATATTTTTTTTTAGTCAAAATTCAATGTTTAATTCATCACACAAAGTCATACTCTTGTTATTAAAACATCCTTTTTCTTTTTGTTGCAGCACAAATGCGTTCTTTACGACTGTTCTATGGAGACAAGGAATGTACCCGAGGTCAAGTTGTTATTGCTAGCCGTGAAAGCCAATACAAAATTTTGCACTTCCATCACAGTGGGCTGGACAAATTAGCAGCGATCTTTGAAGAATGGAATTTATTTGCCAACGCAAGGGAAAAGGTATTTAGTCACAAATTATGTTTTTTTTTTCAATTCATAAAATCCATGCTTTTCATCATCACAAAATTTTCCAAATCCTGTAACAACCATATTGTCAGGCTAAAATGTGACATTTTAAAATGGTCAGCAGAAAAAAAATTATTTTTAGTCACAAGAAATCCAATTATTCTATGACTTAATACGTCATCAGTGTAACATGTTGTATCCTTCATAGCACATTTATCAAGGAAACACAGGTTATTTGGCAGAATACATCCCCCCCTCCAATATAAAAAAAATGAGTTGTTAAGGGTAAATGGTGCCGCCACTCAAATCTGAGAATGCCATTCTGCTAGGGTAGCTAAATAAACTCGATTGCACAGGCACATTAGTGTTTGTTCAACACCCACAGAGCCCACCCATGGTTTATACTGTAACTATACTGAGTTGACCTTAGTTACAGTTTCTGAGAGAGAAAGAGCACATTATCTAGCATGACTAATAAGGCCAGCATGCTCAAACCCTCGATCACGATGACTTGTGACTTTGTGCTAGTACAAACATCAATGACTCCCAAGAGTTCCATCTGCCCAATTTCACTCACTCGGCTTGTGTCAACCCATGGTGTGATTTTCAGACACTTTTCAAAAGATGCTGCACACTGGAATCACCTCTGCCAAACCAATAACATCAAGAAGTCACCTTCCTGACAAATTGACCATAATGATATTTAAACCTGGGCGTCATGGTCAGAAAGTGAACATTCTAACCACTCAGCCATTTGTCCATATAAAGAGTTTAGATACAACCAGTGGCATCAGACGTTAATACATAACTTATTGAATCTGATTACTTTCATGTAAAAACAGCAAGTTTCTTCACTTAAACTGAAAACTCTCATCCAAATAATCTAAATCATTGAACACTATAGTAAATATAAAAAACAAACCAATTAAGAATTTTGATTAAAAACTTCAAGTCTTACATCTCTAAGTTTAAAAACAGGAAATACAATATGGCAGAAAATTTCACATTAAATCTACACATTCAAATCATTAATCATGGCTCTTAGCAGCTCACTAAGCAAAGTAATATTGATTTTTTTTTTTTTTTTTTTTTTTTTTTTTTTTCCTTCTTCTTTCTAACTTGAATTAAGAATATATCATCCTCCTCAGATTTATTCTTAATTCCAAGAGTGGACTAGACCAGCATTTATCAAATATTTTTTACTACAACCCACAGCAAGAACCACATTTTACATTGTCCCCCATTATACCTATCTGTAATAAATCAAAAACAAATTCTGCCCACTAGGATCATTTATTTAGCATTAAAAATGTATATTTCTTATGATCCACACATATAGGAATTGTATGTATCTATTTGTATGAATATAAAATTATTACTTTCAAAAAAACCATCCTGTTCTTAAATTTTGCTGAAACAACAGCCAACTCACCAAAAATTCTGAGACTTCAAATGAACACAACACATCATCTTACTGCCACAGAAAAAAAAAATGCACTGGTACTCAACTTCAACATTGAGTTAGGAAATTCACTTTTAGCCCTGGCTTCAGATGCAACTGAATTATTCAATGATCCTAATGGCTTTTCACCGTAAGTTTTGGCACAAGATCTCTTTGTGAGAGTGAACTGATGAACTCAGTCCACAATGAGTTTGACAAACAAGATACATAAGCTCAGTGAGAACAGACATTATATATATATATATATATATATTTAAGAAAATATAATATGAGCTTACCTCAGTGAAAAACTAGTGATGATTTATGAGTGCTCTGCAACATTTAGAGTTTTATATTCTGCAATTTGCTCTCACTTACATATTTTTTCTTTCTTTCTTTTTTGTTGTGACCCATTTTATTTATCTCGTAACCCACTAAAGTGTCAAGACCCACAGTTTGAAAAACCCTGTATGAGTTATATGCAATATTCAAAGGTTAAAATAATGTTTATATATAATTTCAAAAATGTTTTATAGTTTAAACGTGTTCATATTTGTTGGATTATTAACCGAGGGGTAATCTTCTAAAAGGGACAGAATTGAGTTCTCTTACTAATAAGACAATGTCACTTTCTATCACATTTTATTTAGTGGAGTACCAAGTGTATAAATGGAGAAGTGCAGTTGATGGGCTTAAGCTTTAATTTTCACTTTTGTGTGAAATCATGTTTGAAAACAGAGGTTCATTGATAGATGCAAGTTATTCATGAGTGACACACAGTGAACTGCAGCTATGATTCAATTAACAAGAAGTTCTTTATTACTTGGTGCAACTTGTGAACAACAAATCTATTCAACAGTTGGTCAGTCAGGATGATGTTGATTATAATAGAGGTAATGCAGGAGACAAGATAAACAGAAGTTATGTTTTAAGTACTTTTATCTTTTACATAAAAGTGTTTTACTCATTTTTTTTCAAAATCTATCAATAAATCAAAAGTATTTTTAATTAAATAGAAAATTTTAAAAGATTTTTCCCCATCATGTGAGTTCTAAAATAGGAATCAGAAGTTGCTGAATTTACTTGAAATATTTGAAATTTTTCTTATTTTTTTTTTTCACTTGATATAAATTTAAATTTTTTTCCAAAGATAATTTTCAGTTTATTTTGTTAAAAAAAGAATATTATTAGGTTGGTGCAAAAATACGTCAAAAAACGACATTATTACGTCATTATTTTTGCACCAACCTAATATTACAATTCTGAAGGTATATCATAGCCTTTAAGATAGAGCAACTTATGAGTTATCTCCCTTAGAACTTAACGTTTTTCATTCACTTAGTAAATGTTTTTTGCATATATTCAAAACAAAGCCAAGAAGTTTTCAACAGATCCTGACAAAATATATCAGATACATTATAAGGCCAACATTCATCCCTATAATTATAATTTGGAGAGCATATATTAACTTATGGCTTCTACATTTATCCTAAACAAAACCTAAAAGGTTTCTTGTATGTATTTAAAAGAAAATAGAGAAAAATTAGTAAAATAATACAAAATGAAGATTAGCAAGAATTGTATTTCCATATTTTTTCAGAATTATAAAGTAAAAATAAAATTGATTAAAAAATGGTGTTATATAATTTTTTGTTGAATCTGTTATGAGAAATACTTTCTACAATTTAAATACATAAATTGTCACTATAAAGAAAAAAAGAGGCTTTTCTGTCTGTCAGAAATTTGAATCCCATCAATTGATTCCTTTTTATATTTTTCTGAATATTTAAATTTTATGCTTGATTTTGCTATCTCCATTTTGTAATTCACAAGTTGGGCTGTTCCTTTTGCTGACAGCCATGCATTCTATATTCTTACAATTGATGTTTAATCCTTTCTTCACACTTTCCTTCTCTATCTTCTGTAGAAGTTACTGTAGTTTCCTTTCTAATCTGCTATCAACACTGTGTCATCTAAATATCTAATGCTGTTAAGATTGTGTCCGCCAATAATGAATCTTGGTAGGATTTCTAATTATCTCAGAATTGCCTCACTGTATATGTTGAATAAGTTCAGTGATAAGATACATCCTAGACTTACACCTCTTTCAATTTTTGTGTATTTACTGAATTCATTTTCTATCCATATACAGACAGTTTATATTCTAATATCCTTCACAAATAAGCCTCTCTAGCTGTTCAAACAGTTCATTGTGACCCGCTTTATCAAACACTTTTGTATATATAAAATATAGGTATAAATCTTATTGCTTTTTCTGATATGTTGATGATATCCCAGAATACATTTCTTCATGACTTGGTCTAATATCATCCCCACTCACCTTTCATTAGTCTCTTCACCTGCATACATGTGTTTGTCACTGACAAAATCTTCATTGTTTACCCACCTAGTTTTGCATACACCAAAAATATTAACCTTTAACCTATTTATACTTTGTGCTGTCAGTGTATATACAACAATGATTGATTTTGGTTTCTACAGATTATCAACTCTTTGCAAGTTATTTAAACCAAGAAAATATTTTTAGATTGTAAGAATTTTGTGGGGAAATAATGGTTTAGTGATACAAGCTAACTTTATTATTTTTAAAATTATGTTGAATTTTTACTACACTTCTTCTACTGAAATGAAACCTTTTAATTTTACTTGATTTAAAGAAATAATTTATTTATTCTATTTTTTTCTAGTAAAATTAACTTTCTTGGGAGACACTTTATAAAAGTGTCTCCCAAGAAAGTTAATTTTAATGTTTTTTTTTATGTTTAATTTTGAACTGACTTTTCTCTTGAAGACTCTTTTCTTCATTTCTGTTTTATTACTGTGAAAATGATTTAAAAATGATATTCATTTCATTTCAGCTAATTTAATATTTTTCTCTGATATTGTTATTCATAAAATTTAAATGAGTAATTTGTGTTTTACGTTCTAAAACATATTTTTAAAAAAGTATGTTAAATTTTAGTTTAGTTTACCATTAAAAAACAAAATAGGTGTAAACATACTTTATACAAGAAAATTAATGTAAATCATTTCTTAAAAATGCTATCTTATGTAATGTCATAATTAAATTCAAAAAATTTAATCCAATATTTTTAGATATTGCAAACGAGGTGTACAAAGTGTTAATCATAATCCTGTTGTTAAACCACTCATTTTTAAGAGTTAATTTTTTCTACATCTAATTTTCTACTTCTATAATAATAAAAAAGTATATTTATAACAAAATATGTCATTTTAAAAATAGTTACTTCATTTCTAAACTATAAATTAAAAAGCTACCTTTATGTTTGTTCTATGAAATAATTTTTTTCCAGAATTCATATTTCCAATATGGTTTTTGTTTGATTAAAACTGTTTTAACATGGATAATTAATTCAGAGATCAAAATACATATAATATTTCATACACTCTTGTTAACAAGGTGGGAAGTGATGGATCCAAAACTCTGCCAAATTATATATTAAAATTAATAAGAAATTAGTAAAGAAAAATATTTCAGGATAAAAAGGATTAACTTTTCAAATCAAATTAATTATACCCTGAATCTACTTTTTTCTTGGAATTTCATAAACCGGCTCCAGCAACAAACTACCACAAACCCAAACTGAAACTAAAACTCTTTGCTCCCAGTGAAAAAATGATATTTGAGACAAACCTCCAGTTCTGAGCATGAGTTGCACTATGATTTGGCCTTTAATAAAGTTCACCATGGAATATAAGTTATATTTTTAACCTGTTGATGAATTATATATTCAGAATAAAAAACAGAATGAATCAAATGAAACAATAGAACATTTAAAAAGAATTATAAGGTTCAATGATCAAAGGTCATACAAATTATTTTTCTACTTGTTGAAATGTTTTCCTTTATATGTTATTCTTTATTTGTATTTTATTTGACTTAATTTTTATTTTATATTTAAACATTCTATTTTTATTTTAATTTATGAATTTCTGTTTTGTTTTTAATTGTTTTGTTAATATTCTATGTTTCAGTATTTACACAAAATAAATTTTAAACTTAATCTGTAATTATCATTATCCATACAAAATAATCAAATAATCTTTTGTTTAAATTAGGACTTAATAAAACCCTGATTTTTTTCCTAAGCTCTTCATTAGCAACATTGATAATAAATGGCTTTTTTTGACTTTACCCTCAACACACCCACTACTTACTGCAATGGTTGCAGTACATGTGGTACACCTATGACCCTCGTGAGTTATGGGATTTGCAATTGTTAATCCAGAGAAACTATTTTCCCCACTCCATACTTTGATTTATTATTATTATTTGACCAGAGACAAATTTCCTCTCTTTTAAATGCTGTTCCATCTTGAATTTACTTCACTGTACTTATTAGAAAAGTGTTCACTTTTTTATCAAATTTGTTGACAAAGAAGGTTAACCTTAATGGCTGCCACATTTAAAATATACAATGGAAATTAGACCAAATAAAATCAAGTCATACCAATGACTTGGATAAATTTTAGAATCTTTAAATAACAATGCAACATCCACCTTGTGTTTCTTTGTCCTATGTCTGCATAAGTACAGTCAACAAATTTATTTTGCTGAGTTTCATTGCAAGATTTTACAGATTGCTTTCAGCTTTATGGACAGTTTTATCTTCATAAGGATAAAAACATATCTTTGATTTATACTATTAGGTTGCTGCAAAAATAATGATGTAATAATGTCGTTTTTTGACGTATTTCTTAACGTCAAAAAATAACATTATTACGTCATTATTTTTGCACCAACCTAATATTTCATACAACCACTAGTTGTAAAACAAACCAAAAATAATCCTTGCTAATACACAGAATGTAAATTATTATCAGTTTTTATATTTGCAAATGAAATATTATGTGCTAAAGATAAACCACCTTGATTTTTTTTCAATTTAGACTCAAACATCTTCATTTTTCAAACATTAACAAAACAAAAACATGGAAAAAACAAATAAACCATAAAACAAGAAAAAAAAACAAACTATAATTGTTGCCATTAACACTATAAAAAACAAAGTCATTGTGTATATTTATAAATGTGAAATTATTTTTTCCAGGCTAATAACAATGTTTATGATCAGGCTCTGAAAATATTGCCAGTTAACATGAACATCCTCTCTCTAGGGGACAACTTCTTCTTAGGCAAAACAGTGACAGACTTTTGCTGGAGCCACATTTCTCAAGAGGTCAGCCTTTCACAATGGCTTTGGATTTTGCCAGAAACTTGTCAAATGACATTTGGATACCAAAGCTTAGTTTAGATCCTATTATCTCACTGACAACTTTTCCCTCTTGTGTCCGCCCCGAAAAAAAAACATCCATACTTGTTGCTTCAGGAAATTTTGCACATTCACTTTATTCACCAGGCATAAATTTTTGTTTTCTGCTTCTTTCCCTCAATAACAAATTCCATAATATACTACAAAACATTTTACTTTTTTATACTTATAGTATTAGTATATACAGGATGCAATGGATAAATTGTCATCTAAATTATGCAAAAATGAAAACAACACTGGCACCTAATTTTAACGGATATATTTACCAAGTTTACGCAAAAATATCTTGAAATATGAAAGAGTAAATTTCTTCAATAAAATCACCATTGGCTCCAACCATGGCCTCTGGATGGCTTTGGAATCTCCTGCAACTCTTCTGGACAGTCTCCTTATTTAAGTTGGTAAATGGCGCCATAATCCTAACCTTCAGTTCATCTTTGGTGTTACAAGGAGTTTTATTGGTTTCTTGCTCAACTGCACCCGACACATAATAATCAAGGGTGGTTTCAGTTTGGAGAGTTAGGTGGCCAGATGTAAGGGGTGATGTGGTAGCAAAGAGTAAATTTCTTCAATAAAATCACCATTGGTTTAAACTACTGCCTTCAGATGACTTTGGAATCTCCTGCAACTCTTCTGGATGGTCTCCTTATTTAATTTGGTAAATGGCGCCATAATCCTTGCCTTCAGTTCATCTTTGGTGTTACAAGGAGTTTTATTGGTCTCTTGCTCAACTGTGCCCCACACATCATAAAGGGGGTTGCAGTCTGGGAAGTTAGATGACCAGATGTAAGGGGTGATGCAATCACTGAAATTTTCCAACAGCAATGGCTGAGTTCTCCTGCTTGTGTGACATGGTGCAGAGTTCTGTTGCTAGACATAAGCAGCCACCCTCTTGACCCAGGGAAGCACTAACTCCTCAAAGCACTTGATGTAGGCCTCTATATTGAGTCTGAGGCCCTCACCAACAAATTCGGTAGTTCTTTTCTTATCAGAAGGATCAGAGTGAGTTTTCCAGGCTGCAATACCTTCGTAATCACCATTAGACTCATCCAACTCTTTCTGAATACTCTGCACTGTCTTCCCAAACACTCTGAAATGTTCGTATTCAAGCTTCTGGTGTGAATGCCAAACAGTACAGCATGCCATTTAAAAATTTCTGATGGAGTGAATTGTGTCATGGTGCTCTTTTCCTTGCAGATGGTGCCCAACTGACCCTGCAGTTGACAAAATCAAAAACTAACAACAAGCATGTGTGAAATTAAAAATATAAAATGCCAACAACTTACCCATTGCATCCTATATATATATATATATATATATATATATATATATATATATATAATCATTTCACCCCCTCAAGCAAGGCAATAAACCCACTAAGTTGCATGTATCAGGTCATCCCATAAGTTCTGTCCAAATTTTGAATAAAGAAAACAAGTGACCAAATGTTACATTTAATTACAGATTCAATCAACAATGTATTTTCCCTGATTATCTATGACTTCCTTCCATCTATTAACAAGCTTACGAATTCCATTACTGTAAAATTCTTTTGGCTTAGATTCGAAGAACTCACAAATGTCAGTTTTAACCTCTTGCTGTGTTACAAAAGCTGTTTCCTCCAAATGATTCTGTAAGCTACGAAACAAATGGTAGTCTGAAGGAGCAAGATCGGGAGAATAAGGTGGATGAGGAATTTTCTCCCAACCAAGTTCTTCGATCTTTTGTGACTTGATTCTTGCTGTGTGGGGTCGCGTATTGTCCTGATGAAACATCACCCCTTTTCGATTCACTAGAGCAGGTCTTTTTTCCTCAAAGTTTGGTTCAAACGCTCTAATTGCTGACAGTATATTTGAGCATTAATTGTTGCATTAGGTGGTAAGAATTCAAAGTGGATTATTCCTTGGTGATCCCACCAGATTGAAAGAAGAACCTTTTGCCCATGAAGTTCCCTCCTCGGGTGTGACTGGGGTCCTTCCCCTTTACCAAGCCACTGTCTACGACACTTAACATTTCAATAAAAGATCCATTTTTTGTCGCCAGTCACAAGTCTATACAAAAAAGGTGAAACAAGTTGGCAAGAATGGAGAAAAGAGCAGATGTCAACTCGGGATTTGAGGTTGTTTTCAGACAATTCATGAGGCACCCATTTTCTAAGTTTAGGAACTTTTCTAAGTTGTAGAAGATGACAATGAAGAGTTGTATGGTTTGAACTGAGAAACACTGCCAATTGATAAAGCAGGATTTTCTTCAAGGGCTGCTTCAAGAAGCTTTTCATCAAACTCAACTGGACGTCCGGTTCGATCTTCATCTTCCAGGGTGAAATCTCCACCTCTGAATTTTGCAAACCATCTTCTGCAAGTTCTTTCATTCACACATTCCTCTCCATAAACTGACTGAATGTTTCTAGCCGCTTCGGCTGCTGAGTTTCCTTTCTTGAACTCATAAAGCATTATGTGCCTCAAATGATTCTTGGGTACTTCCATGTTAGCAGGGTTTTAATCAAACAAAATTTAATTTTATTGTTCTCTGAAATAAAATTTGATCAGTTTAAATGCATCTAAACATAAAAATAATGTTCAGCTCCATTAGACATTATAAAATACTCTTTAAATTTTGTTCATTTTAACAAAAAGTTAAAATTCGGACAGAACTTATAGGATGACCTAATATGTATTGTTTATATACCATGTCATATCATCTAGAGCAGCGTTTTTCAAACTTTTTATTACTGCTGCCCACAGCACAAAACACATTTTGTATTGTGACCCATTATACCTATATGTAATAAATCTGTTTACTAGGCTCATTTATTTAGCATCAGCAATTTCTATGTATATTTCTTATGATCCACACATACTGGAATTGCATGTATCTATTTGTATTATCCATTTGTATGAATATAAAATTATTACTTTTAGAAAAATAAATTTAGAAGAAATTCCAGCACAAAAGTAAAGTTAACAAAATTTGAAAAAATGTCATTTAATGAGATGGATGTGCACAATTTCATAAGCAGATGATTCCAATTTGAATTGGTAGCTAAGTTTTGGTGCAAGGTTTCTTTGTGAGAGAGAACTGACGTCACTCAGTCTGCAACAAATTTGATGAACAAGATACATCAATGATCAATGTATAACTCAATAAGAACAGACTCTCTCTCTCTCTCTCTCTCTCTCTCTATATATATATATATATATATATATATATATATATATATAAAACTAAAATACAATACAAGCTTACCTCAGTGAAAAACTAGTGATGATTTATGTGTGCTGTGCAACATATTGCACACTTTGCTCTCTCTCTCTCTCTCTCTGACATATTTTTTTTCTTTCTTTTTTTTGTTGCAACCCATTTTATTTATCTCACTATCACTGAAGGGTCAGGACCCACAGTTTGAAAAACCCAGATCTAGAGAATTTAAGTATATCAAAACATTTATGCATCTTAATGAATACTACAGGGAAACTCCACTTTACATAATTAATCATTTCCAATTTTTACTTGCATAAGGTGAAGTTGTGTTAAGTGATTAAAAATATCGATAGGAATAATTACAATAAATCCTTATCCTTTCAGATAATCCATTCAGACTTATAAAAAAAAATGTGTTAAAAACAACTTTTAGCTGCATATAATGTTAAAACTTATATTTTGCATTTATTTAATAATAATTCATCAAAACTAAACTGATAGCAAATATTTTGATATTTTTTTTTTCTTTTAAATTCTTTTTCTCATATCCAATTTTTATAATCACTTTTTCTTCATTTCTGCAAACTTCAATGCTTATTTTAATGTTAGGATTGACATAAGTAATGGCTAGTCCTAGGTATGACAATAAACTACATCTGGCAGCAGAATCTGATCAAGAGACTGGAGATTTTGAGGAGCATAGAACCACTTCTTAATTGTTACCATTTCCAGGTCCATCCTGACCTGGGGTGGTAGCACCTGTTAGGGTCTCAGTTATGGGTATATATTGAACCCCCCCCCCAACAAAAACAAAACACTATGAAAGTATAAAAACACATTTTTATAGTAAAAATGCCAGCAATACATTTTTATATATAAAAAAATTACCAACAATACATTTTATTTGTAGTTGAAGTCATACAATTGCATTCAAAATATATTTAGTTGAAGCCATAAAAAAATTAGATTTTGGTATTAAATAACCCATAGAGGTGTTGATATGCTGTTAAACAGTCAACCAACAATAAGTAATGGCTTGCAGCTTGTATCCAAGTATACCTGTCTGCTAGGGCATCTAGCCAAAGTAGGTTATCATAACTTGGTCAAATGGTTGGCTGGTCATGTACTTTCCTGATGAAAGGAAACCCTTAAAGAATATAATTTAATGGAATGGTCATATTGTATTGATACATCATTGGTAATGAGCTGGTAAGTTGAATTCTGCATATGTGCGTGTGCATGTGTGTGTGTGTGTGTGTGTGTATTTGTAGTGGGGCAGGGTTTTACTGAGGTTGCTAAAGAGAATAGACATGGAAAGAACAGACCACAGCAAACAGCTATTAGAGCAGATCACTTCAACACTTGAAAAGTGGAAGAATGAACAGACAGATACACAGCTGTTAGTCTTTCATAATCATAGTTGTAAATAAGTGATTTGAAATTCAGACTACTGCATAGAACTTGAAAATAAGAAGATGCAAAACATATGTAAAGATGAAACACATTAGACAGAAAAGGTGTTTTCATAAAATCTTGTTGAGGTATTCTGGGTATTTTTTTTATCATTATCCCAAGACTTTGATAAATCTTGGGAATCTTTTTCAGTTTTAGTTTTATGTGACACATGCCAGGTTTGGACTTGTGATGATTCAATCCCAAGTTTGGGATTTCTTCAGATCTTATCTAAACACAACATGAATGCAGTATTATCCTGTTCAGAATGTCACTAAACTATTGACTAGGAAAATTTACTAACACTCATCACCAAAGGGTTACAATCTATGTGAGGAATGAAAATCTAGGTGGAGAAAACTCAAAAGCAGCAAAGAGATGCAAACATCAAACCATGAAGTCCCCATCTGGGTAAAATGTTACATTTGATACCATGTCAAAGGGTTCTTGGCCATAAGATTACCACAGAAAAACGCAGAGTATGTAGGGCTAAGTTTAGTGACAGTAACAACAAACCCATCCTCTGATTTTGTGTTGCATAAGACTGAATAGGATGCAAGTAAACTACTGGTGATGCTTACAAATGAGGAATGAAATTCCTGGATCCCTTCCAAATTGACCTTCTATAAAAAGAAACAGTCATTTTTGTTGCTATATTCACAACATTTCAGCCATTGTACACTCTGGCCTTCTTCAGGATCTGTCTATATTTCTGAGCTGAGATATTGTAATTATTTATACTATTTAAATGATTCGGACTGTTGTCCTCATCTTTATTGTAATATCACAACATTTTGGCCATTGTAAGCTCCGGCCTTCTTAAGATGATTGGAATTTTGATCTGAACCCTTTATTTTATAAATATATAAACAATCTTTAACATATATTTACAGAAGTCAAATATATTTAATATCTAATAAGCTAAAGATAGCAAAAACCCATTACTAGATTAACAATTTATTTAGAAAATTTCTTCTATGTCTCTATTTCCCTGATTAAAGAAATTAATTTGCTACACCTAAAACTCAAAATAAAAAGATGCATTAATGATTAACTTTCAAATGAATTCTAATAAACTGAGGTTTCAAACTAATGTCTTTAAAGAAAACAAAATCAAAAGAGTTTAGCGTCTTTTAAAAAAATATGATTTATGAAAATAAATTAAAAAATATTATTGTGTCTCCTGATGAGTGGAAGTTAAGAATTGAGATAAGTAATCATTTTATTATATATATATATATATATATATATATAGACAAAAAGAAAACATATCTTAGCCAATGTGTTTTCTTGTCGGATAAAATTTATCAAAGCAAATGTAAAGATTTTATTTCCCAGGAAATATTTAAAAACAGAAATAAAAACTAGCACATTTTTACTTCTGTTTTTAAATATTTTTTGCAAAATAAATGATATAAAAAATATTTTTTGCAAAATAATGTGTGTGTGTGTGTGTGTGTTATTTTTAGTGGACGCTCGTATTTGAGTAGATGCTCCGTTTATTTATTTTCGTCTACTGGCCTGAAAATTCAAAGTCTTAGGAGAGTACATATTTTTCTCTAATAAGATTTTCTTATTAATATATTGTTTAATACATAAACGGAGCATCTACTCATATACATGTATCCACTAAAAATAACATTTAATGTGATAAAAATCTGTTAGATTAATAAATAAATAAAAAAAATTCATCCCCTTTCTTGGCATGTTTATGCACTCAGTTTTCACTATTTGTGTGTGTATATTTATATAGATACACTCATATTTTGTACATGCCTATGAATAGTTGCCTGTGTGTGTATACCATATATATACTTGTGTATCAATGCAACTGTTGAAGACCTAATTTTGAAGATAATTTTAAGGGGGTCACATCAAACATGAAATATAAAATTAGCATATGTACTGCTGGCGCTGTTACATCATTGACCAAACTATATATCTGTTTATTGTAGTTAAATTAGCTTTGAAATTAGGTCTTCAAAAGTTGCATGATACACGAATATATATGGTATATATATACTTGTGTAGAAAAGAATAATAGTTTCCCTTTATTCTGTCTATAGAATGAATTATATATCCACGTGTGCATTTCTCTTATATCTGTCTGGTATTATATACGTTAGTAATTTTTGAAATTGTACACAAAATACATCTCTACATGTGTACACTTTAAGAAAAATATGTTTATGAAAATGTGTGTGTACAGACTGATCTGTGGAATATCCGAGTTCTTTCTCTTTTTCCTTATCTCTATGGTGGCCAAATAATGAGATTTCAATGTACTTCTGATCCCCCTCACTGACAATTTCTGTGGGGGGTGGGAATGATACTTAAATGACCATTGTTATTCTCATGCGAAGAACACACATGGTGTATTCACTTCAACAAATGAATTTTTCTCAGCAAAACCAGAAACTGATTCCTCTTATCATTTCTATTGTTTGCTACCAATTCCATGTTCTGTGGAATCCATATTGAATTCTTTACAATGAAGCATTCTTCATATCCATCCAAGCCATTTCTCTTCTTGCCTATTTGTTACTGACCTTTCCATTTTCTCTTCATCTGCTGTTTGCTTGGCCCACACTTAGTCACATGCAATCATCCACTCTCTATGCTGATACACAACAACAACAACAACAACAGGCCTCTTATATACTTATAAATATATGTAAGTAGTGCATTACTTATAAACAATTCCTGAACTTTATCTATCATTCTGATTAAGGAGAACTATTTTTACTTTTTTTCAATATCTTTATTTTCAAGAATAAAGACATTGAAATGAAATGTTCATAAGGAAAATATATTTTTGAAATTTTATGTTATTCTGTTTCCTGAAGAACTGATTTTTAAAGAATTAATTTTTATTAATGAACAAAACATCTTTCTTAAAAATCAATGGACTTTTATATAATTGGGTATGTATGCATATATATTATAAAATCTCTCAATGATTGGATGTAAAAAGAAATCTGTGAAACTGAGTACAGATAAGTGAGATATTTTATTTCATTACTAATAATTATGCACACACACGCACACACACTTTCTACAAACATCACTCTCGGTAACTCCTTGGACATTAGTAACTTTATTTCCTTACTTGGACTGAAATTATATTAAAAAATGTACAAAATTTATGTGAAGGGAGTGCTGAAAACTTATTGGCCTGGCACCCTTCTTAATATCTGACCCAACATCAGATTTCTTTTTTAGGAAAGGCTTATTGGTTGGATTGAGAATTTGTCAGCACTCCTTTGTTATTAGCTTTATATAATTTATTAGCTGCTCATCTTTTTAATTATTTTGTGTTATTTATTATATTTATTTATTATATTAACAAATATTCAGTCATTAATCATGGAATTTACAAATATGGGCCATGCCGAAACTCATATTTTAATTGGCTTTTGTTTGCATTACATATTGCAGGTTCCAGTATTTTACCAAAAGGAACTAATTTCTGTTGGCCTAGAATAAAATTGATATTTTTAGAATTAAATATGTTCAGTGCAAACAATTTATCATCAGAAAAATTAATTTATTAATAAAATGTATTTTTCCTTAATATTTTTTTAGGCTTGCATACAAAATCCAGGAAATTCTACAGTTTTACTTTATTCTACCTCTGTCTTTTAAAACAAATTTGAATTTTCTAACTCGATTATTGACTAATCATATCAAGTGAAAAAGAATGATTGATTTAACAACATTTTAACTTCTTTTTTTTTTTAATATTAAAGTTTATGTAGGCTCATCAGTTTTTCTGAAAAACATTTTTTAAAATATTTTCAACATAATTTCCTTCCTCATTAATCCATTTAATCCAATGCTTTGGGTTAAGTGGATCACATAGATCAAATATTATACAATGACACAAATCAAAATTCAGTTAACAACTGCTTATCAGACTATGGATATATCAATTTTGTATGTAAGTCAATAAGTCCAGAGCCTAACGAGAAAAAATATTTTGCACAACAAATATTTATTTTTCAGCATAATTGTCTTCCTTGTCAATGCACTCCATAGATCATATCAATGAAAATTTCAAATCAAAACTCAGCTAAGTTTCTGGCTATAGATTTATTAATTGACTTTCCTAACACAATTTTTCTCTAAATTATATTTTTAAACTTTCACAAAATGTATTTAATTTAAAACTTATAATTATAAAAAAAAAAAATAATAATTCCACCAATTTTTTTTTTTTTACAGAGATTGATAACTGTTTCAAGAGTTATTTAATTGAATTATGAACAAATGAAAAGCTAAAGAAAAGCGAAAACTGTTAATGATTTTATGAAAAAAATCGTTCAAGGAATATTTCATGTTTTGGGGGGGTTTCTATGTTAAAAAAAAAAAAAAAGATTCATTTATGATTACTTTGTTTTTGCATAATTTTGTTTTCATTTTTATGATTATTAATAGATAATTTTTCTTCTTTATGCTGCAATTGTTTTCATAATAATGAGAATACTTAATAACAACAACAACAACAACATAATCATTCATTACTAGAAAAATAGCAGTTTGGACAATTGTGCTCATCTCTTCAATATTGGGACACACACACACACACACACACACATATATATATATATATATATATATATATATATATATATATACATACACATTATGTTCATTCTGCTGCATTATGGACGTGCAGTTATTTTCTTAGGTGTTATATAAGCTTTACTTGAGTGTCAATAATTATTTTGTAAGATATGCAAATATTACATTAGTAAAAATTTATCATTATTTATAAACAGAGATTCTCTAATAAAAATAATGAAAAACATTTTTTTTTCGTAAAAACAAATTTAATGTGAAAGAAAACAGCAGAGATTGGCATAATTAAAATCACTTCAGAAAATGATTCAAATAATAATAATAATAATTTCACTGTTATAATTTTCTTAAAAGATTTTTTCGTTGACTCAAAACTTCTGTTTCTTCAAATGGAATACGTATTGTTTCTTATCACTTGTCTCATTCCTGATTTTTATTTTACAATATTTTATTCAAGAAACATTGAAATAAGTGACTTTAAAGTTGTCAAAGATTTTATGCTGTAGGTATATTTGGGTATTAAGAATTTGATACAAATGAATGAAACGATATGCTAAGTAAATTGATTATACATTGTATATGATACATGTTAACTTATACAGGTAGCAAATTAAAAATGCATCATGACCATATTAATAATTTTACCCTTGTCAACCACAATGAAATTGTATTAGTTATATATATATATATATATATATATATATATACACACACATACATACATACATACATACATACAAGTTTCATTAAAAATGACTAACAAGGTGCTCTGGCTAAGTTTTTTATTTAATTTTTCTTGTGTTCTTCTAATTTTTTTTTTTTTCTGAAAAAATAAGTTATATAGAAATTGTCTGAATGTTCTGTATGTCTGAGCACTTTCAGCTATACCCATTATCAAAGATGATTTTATTTTTATTTTAAGCTGAGTATAAGTAAAAATAAAATCATCCTTGATAATCGGTAAAAGTATAGCTGAAAGTGCTTGAACATACATGGACAATTTCTACATAATTTATGTCCAGAAAAGAAAATAATTAGAACACAAGAAAAATTAAATAAAATAAAAATTAATTGCAGTACCTTGTCATTTGTTTTTAATGAAACTTGTATAAAAGAAGGATTGATGCCCAAATACACAATTTTATATATATATATATATTCTCTGTATTTATAAAGTATATGTTCTTTAAGGCAAATGTTATTAAAGACAACAAACATTTTGTGTTAATTAATTTTATTGATCAACTCTTCCAAATTATGAATAATCCTTCTCAAACAAGGAGAAAATTATGTCAGAAATTGTCCAGTTTATTTTGGAAGAAAAGTACAAGAAATATGTTATTTCAGGCCATTTTTGAGCACTTTTACCCATAAATAAATCATACCTTAAAACTATATTTTTACTATATATATATATATATATATATATATATATATGGTAATATATATATATATGTGTGTGTGTGTGTGTATATATATATATATATATATACATACATGCACACACACACACACATTTTCCTATTGATTTAAAGCTGTGTACTGAACACAATTCTTATTCTGCATTGTTTTAGCGTAAAGATGAATCTCCCTACCGGCAGTTCCTCATCGTCCAGCCTACACTAATGGATAGCCAGTGTCATCCTGAGGAAGGGGTTTATGGCCTGGTCACAGATGAAATTTGGCAACAGCATATGAACATTCATGGGCAAATAGAAGATGATTTTCAACTCAGAAAGGTAAGCAGATGACCACAATTCCATATTATGGCCAATAAGCCATACATGTGATCTTGTCTAATGAAATGCAATAAATTCAGGATGATTATAGTTTGAATAGAAAATAGATACAATAACATCCTCCCCATTCCAGAAAACAAAACCCTGGATAAAGAGTATCTTTACGGTATGGTTTTGTAATCATTCATGGAAAGAAACAATTCATAAGTTGTTGTTTTTTTTTATTGTTCATAAATGCAAGATTAATGAGGCTGGCAATTTAGATATGCTAAAGAAAAGCCGTAAAGTGCTTCTTTTAAATAAAAAATGTGAAACTTCTTGACTTACCAAAAGAAAAAAAAATCATTTGCTTAAGGTGTTAAGAACAATTCTTCTGTCACCTAACTTTTATTACATTATATTGTCCAGTATTACTATTAATCATCTTTGTTGATCTCTTAAAGTGTCTAATAAGACCTATAAGCAAGAATAAATCTGTCACCTAAGTTTTATTATATGCAGAAAACTATTCCAAAGAATCTTCAGCAATCCTGGGCTAGCAAAAACCATTAAGTTCTACTCTCCTGTACACCTATGAGACCTAGGTACTCTACCAAAGAGACATCTGCAAACTTGGACGATTTCATCAAATGAAACTTCATCAAATCCTACGGAGCATGTGGCAGGAGCAGAGCATGAACAACAAAGTTCTCCTCTGCACAAAGCCTAGAAACTATCATGATTTTCTACCGACTTCAATGGGCCAGACACATTGCCTGAATGCCAGACATCCACCTACCCAAACAATTCTCTTTTTGAAGTTTGCATCTGGCAAGAGAGCAAGTGGAGCTCCACGTCAACAATTCAAGGATCAGCTGAAAAACACCTTGCTGAGGACAGAAATCAATCTGATCAATTGGGAGATGAAAGAAACAATTGGAGAAGAAGAATCCATGATAAAAGTACATTCCTTCAAAAACATCAAAGGCAAATAGAAGAGACAAAGAGAAACCCAAAGAAAAGCCAGAACTCTACATTCCCTGAACCCTCCTATCCTACCATATGTGGTGACTGCACACTTCTCTTCAGATCCAATTAATTTTACACAGGAGAAAATGTCAATGAGCACTCCAATAATTGGCAATGAATTCCACCAACAATTTACTTGATTATTAGTCATCTTTTATTATATCTAATAAGATTTACGGCAAAAACAAATCTAGTGAGTAACTTTTATTGCAGTATATCGTTAGAATTGTTTTATTTTATTATTAATTTTTCATGTTAATCACTTATTGTGCTTAATTTATAAATTAAATTTTATCATAGGTGTGTAAACATAGTATACATAGGGTATAGTACTCTCTGTGGTTTCAAATTGACAGGTCTTAGAACATTTTTCTCTTGGGTAAAAAAGGGAGATAACTTCTGTATTCTTTGTCAAAAACAGCTTTCAAGAAAAGCATTAAAATATTGTTTATTGCAATTTCTCAAAAACGCAGAGAACTTAGAAGAGGACAAGATTTTGTCATGAATTTCTTGGAATATTTTCAGAACTGAATTCAAATCAAGTTAAATTTGCCATCTAAAAATTTTAAGGCATATTTCTTCTTTTTACAGGCAATATTTTTTGGAGGTGTTGAAGCCTCGTTGCGGCATGAAGCTTGGCCATTCTTATTACATTATTATCCATTCGACTCCACATTTCTGGACCGTGAACATATCAGAAATGATAAGTTTATACAATATCAGGATATTCGCAAACTAAAGTAAGTTGTAGAATATTTTCTTACATTTTATTATTCAATTTCTTTTTCTCTCTTTGAAAATTATTTATATCAAAAATTTTATATCTGGAAAAATGCTATTTGCAGATTAAATATATTTGTATTATAAAAAATACAAAACCAGCAAAAGAAACGTATTTTAAAAATATATCAACTATTGTCAATATTTTGATGATCATAAATATATGTTTGATCATTAATTTTTATTTTTTTTACTTTAAAAATTTTTTAACTGATTGGCTTGACAGATTTTCATTTAACTTTTCCATACGCCTACTCCTCCTCCTTAATACAATTAGACTCCACTGTGGAGTATAGTGCCACAGCCTCGCCATGCTAGAGTTATAGCCTCACAACACTGCTGTGGTTCCTGTAGCAAGTAAGATTTTACAGTTTGGAGTTGCGAACCATATGCCCAAACAGTTTTGAATTCAGAGTTTTTCTTCTAATAAATTGTTTGCCAAGTACAGCTAGAGAGCTATGTTTGCTATTTAACCTATAGTTGGGGGTAGAAAAAAATGGATTCATAGCTTTTCCAAGAGTATTTGTGCAAAAGTAAATGCTACAAACTCTAGTGGAATTTGAACTTGTGAAGCTGATTCCAACCTCTGTGCCAATAACCACAATGCTACATGAACAACCATTGTATGCCTAACAGCTTTTTAAATAAACCTCTTTTCTATCCATTAAAGTAATTTTTGTTGAATGTCTGAATTTAAATATTGAAAGATTATGATGACTACACAGCTGATGTTAATTTAGTGAATTAAATAACTTCTATATAATTGTCACTGTGTTTTGAGCAGTGAGTTTTACACAGATTGAATGTGGATATGTTATATATCTTATAGACAGAGTCCACCAAAATAATGTATTCGCACTTCAGGAAAAGAATAACTTGTATAGATATTGTAATACTAAATTTATTTAGACATCACAAGTTACCTTTGGACTCTACAATCACAAGAGCTGCTCAAAATGGTGGCCTTTAAATTCCATACATTAGTACGGCAAACTTCTGCTTGGGCAACATTAACCAAAGTGTCCAGTGAGATTGCTACACATGCATTTTCAATTTCTTGTCTAAGGGTTGCCAATGTTGTCGGTTTTCTGCAATACACATCCTTTAGGACTTGTTGATGTTACAGTCATGAAACTAATTCCATCTGTTGACAAAATATCATACTACAGTAAACATTTATTGCAATTTGATAAAACTATAAAAGACAAGTTTTGCCTTTCCTGCTAAAAAAAGTTTATAAGTTCATATGTCTAGAAATAAAATTAAAAAGAAACACAAAATTGAACTTCCCTTAGCAACATTTGCAAATTGCTTATTACATCTGTTGGGATCTGTCTACCCAGGTTTTTGTTGCTGAGTGTCATGATTCCAAACATTTCATTGCAACAACACATCTTTTAAATGAAACATGAAAAAGGTTATTTCTTGAAGGTAACGTAAAAGCAGAATGTCAGTTGAAATAATGTTTATATATTCTTTTCAGAAATATACAATAACAATAAAATGTTCAATTTTCCTTGCAGCGAAGTTTGTTTTATAAAGTAATTAAGCATTCTTAGTACAGTGAGAAATGTGTGAACAGACTTATTTTATGACAGTCAGCATAATGTTTTTGTGGGTTCATAGACAAAGGCTTAGTTGGCAGTTAATCCCTTCTATTGTGTGTGTGTGTGTGAACAAGGCCTTAGTCAGCAGCTGCTGGCTGTATCTCTTCCATTGTGTGTGTGTGTGTGTGCACACATGTACATCAAACTGGCTTCTCAAATTGGTTTGAACCTTGAGAAGCAGTAGGCTTCTATTTTTATATCTGTAAGGAGATTCAAAATCTAATTTTACATAGAGGTGTGAATGTTTTGAATATAAGATTTTCATTGGTTAGAAAATAATTTCACACTGGCTCACAAAAGTCTTTTCTCAAATTTGTGTGAGTGGTGAAAAGAGTTATCGTTGTTATTTTGTAAATGGTCCAAATATAACAACTATTTCAGCAAGGGTTTTTGGCGGTATTTGCCCTAGTAGCAATTGTTTAACCAACAAACTTTCTGACGGGATTTTATTGGTTGAAAAATATAAATAGGATTTTTAATACCTCTCCATCTGCCTGATAATGTGACTTCAATATTGAAGTGCTTAACCCCCACCCCAAGTCAAGAAAAATTACATAAATATACTGGGAGAGTTTTTACTCTCCCAGTAAATTTATCATTTGCTGTTTTCATCTAAGGTTAGGAAGTATTTTATTTAAAGAAAATTTATATAAAATACTTCCTAACCACTTTTCTATTCAGTTTTTTAACAAACTTTTTCTACCTAAAATGAATGACTTGTGAGATTTCCATAGTTTTTCTTGGATTTTTTTCTCTGACTATAAAATACAAATTTTGTTAATCATCTTCAGTTATTTATGTTTAACCTTTTACTACATCTTGTTCAACCATTTTTATTTTTGTCTTCTCCAGGGAGACAATGTCTGAAGAAGAGTACCGAGAGTTCTGGCGCAATATTCAATGTACTGTGGAGAAGGATGTCGTCCGTACAGATCGTAGCCATCCTTACTTCAAGGGAGAAAACAACCCCAACATAGAAGTGCTCAAGTAAACAATCACTTTTTCTCTTATTTCCTTTTTTTTCTTTAAACCTGAAAAAAAGTTTTCTTTGGCTGAAAACAAGCTGAAGTTTGAAGAAAACTAAAGATCGTAAAGTTTTATTAAATAATACAAAATTCAATGAAGTATTTTTCTTAATTTGTATTTAGAGCAAAATTCAGTTTATAAACATGGTGAGTGCAAAACTTTTAAAAAATAAATTATAAAAGTGAAAAATCTATTGTTTCTAACTTTGAGAAGAATCATTAACATTGCAAATTTGGTTGAGGCAGTTAAATTCTTTCTTCATGTACTTTGTTAGTTGTTAGTCCAACATTTCAGTCAATCCATTCTTCTACAAAAGTATGTTTGTAAATATTCTGTAATAAACTGTAAAACTCCTCTTTTCTTAAAACTCATATGAGCATCTCTGTTAACAACTTAATCTTTAGCAGTCTGTAATTTACTTAATTTGCCAAACAAAATGGTTTCCTGTCCATTTCAAGTAACTCTGATTGCTAAACAATACTGTTTCAATTTTACAATTGTCTTCTTATAACTGAATTTGACAATATGGCCAGTATAGTTGATGCCCAGGATTAAAGGTAGTAATATTTACAAATAATGTGGTGCTATATGTTAATAAAGATGTTTGTATAAGCATGACACATTTTCCATTTGGGTCGCAAATATATATTGTCAAGAAGAATACCTAAATATGAGGGGTTTTCTTTGATTTCCAACATCTATAAAGAACTTTTTGAAAATCTAACCTAAATTTCATTCCATTAAAATTTTTCAATCTAAGTTATGTATTATATACTGTGTATGATTGCATCTGATAGTGTATGACTGCAAATAGCAAGTGCAAACAACTATATATTTCCAGTGGGGTGGAAAGAAAAGAAGACAAAATATGTTAAGATAAAATTATCTGCATTACTAATGTTTACATTGGCTCAAAGTAGAATGTCTCTTGTAGATGAATGAGTGAGGTAATGTTTGTGAGTGAAAGAGTCTGATTTCAAGGATGGTTATATAGTGGCCTTGTGTTGAAGCTTGTGTCATCTTGGTTGGTCAAAAGACTTCTAGCATTGGCTATTTGATTTATAGTCAATCTGCCTGTCATCCATAATCCGTGTGGGAAACATGATTAATGTTTTCCTTTGTGGTTGTAGTTGCAGGACATCCAGACCTTGGGTTATCTTCAAAACTCCTTCTTTTCTTCCTAAATTCAGCTGGCCACTGTTGATAAAGCTGGAGTATCATCCCCTAATGTATCAACTATGTTAGCATGAATGTCCTTCGGAACTAAACCCTTTTTCTACAGGTACCACGATGCCAAATTTTGCTCATTTTCAACAGAAGTCACTACTAATTACTTTTGAAGTTGTGTTTGAACAGTCAGATGCCAGTTTACCTTGGAAAAAAACAATGCATTTATTAATAAGAATAGTTGAAATTAATACATACAAGATTTCACAGCTCTAGCATCATTCCTTCATAGTCAGCCTATGAACTTTTCATCCCAGCCTTGTATCATTATTTCACAGTTTATCATTTTATATAAAAATTATTTATCTTTTTTTTATCCTCTTCCTTTGTGAATAGTTTGAAGCATTATTAAAAAAAATATCACTTTTTCTTTCTTGAATAATCATTAAACACAATATTTCAGCTGATAATATAATAGTAAAAATACAATTATCACTAATTTTAAATTTGAAATGTAATTGGTGTTTAGTTCATTACAGAGTAGTCTCCCCTTAGTTACAAATAATTATATTAATTTTATAAATAGTGAGTTGAATTGACATTAAGCTTAAATCAGGTGTTTTAAAACCTAGGACACAAAAGGGCTATTAGATACTGAGGGAGAGGTGCAGTGGGCCAGAAGTGGGCTTGTCACCCAGGTATTAACAATGGGGAGGATATCAACTTCCCGACCAAGGCATTGCAAAGTTAAATTAGTTTGGTATTTTTGAGCGATAGAAATTGTGAAAGTAAAGGGGAGAGTAGAAGAGTAAAGGGGAGATTTTACACCTGTTCATGTTTATTAAATACATATTTAAGAAAGATACAGAATTTACACAATTTTTAAAAAGAATGATTGATTGTCAAAATGTGAAACAAAAATGTGTACCATGTCAGTTAATGCAGAAGACGTCTTTCAGTATTAAAATCTAGTTTTCTTCCCTTCTTTGAAGAGGAACAAGAACAGACCTCACTGACTTTAAAATTGATTGACTGTCTTTTGTCACTTTGTGGATTCTTATTCAATACTGATACAGCATAAGTGTAGCAGGGTTGAGGGACAAAATTATTAAATTTGAGAAAGATATTGATCACAAAAAAACTTCCTTGCAGGCCACAGAAAGATAGTTTGAGGGCCACATGCAACTTGAGACATCTGGCTTAAATACTGACTTCAGCATTGTTTAAGGAAGTTTATTATAATTGAGATGTTTTTCATCCAAAATTTTTTTTTTGATGTTAAATAAAGGAAAATTTTTTTTTTTTTTCATCCTATATTTCATCTTGTTTATCTATTATTTGTGTTTATGAATTAAATGCTGTGAATATTTTTGTTTGTGTGTTTAGGAATATTTTGCTCAACTATGCCATTGCCAACCCTCGTATGGGCTATACGCAAGGAATGTCTGACTTACTGGCGCCAGTTCTAGCAGAAATTCAACATGAGGTAGATGCCTACTGGTGTTTTGTGGGATTGATGCAGCGTACAATTTTTGTCAGCTCTCCAAAGGATTGTGACATGGACAAACAATTGGTAAAGATTAAATATTATCAACAATATTCACAATTTTATTATCTACATTTACATTTGGCTTAAAGAATTTGCCCGTATTGTAACAGTTTCTAGTGTGCAATGTAGATTCAATGTTAGCATAGAACTTACAGTTACATTTAGCCATTTCAACTTTAAATTTTTGATAAAAATTAAATAAGAAAACAAAATCCCATTCAAAATAAACCTTTTTTTTTAATTCATTAAATGTTATTTGTAATGTTTCTTTTCTTTTCTTCTTGCAGAATTACTTGCGTGAATTATTGCGACTGATGCAACCCAAATTTTATGAACACCTGGAAAAGTTGGGTGCAGATGCAATGGAGCTATTGTTTTGTCATAGGTTTGTTAAAATTGGCTTTTCTCAGTCATTTTATTTTTATCCAGTCGTCTTATATCTGTATAATCATTGGCTGATTAGTTTTTGTAATATCTATATTCTGATTGTTCTTTGGTCATTGCAAAGTAACTAAGAAATTCTTGTTACTTTTTGGGTTTTGTTTTTGATCAATTCGCCACAAGCAATATGCTGAAGCTACTTAGACGCATTGAAAGAGAATGAGAAAACTTTAGAAAGAACTTGGAAACCCATCCTAAACAGGAAACAAATTTGAATTTGATGTAACTACAAAGCATTTTGCTTTTAAACTTGCCTTGATAAAGTCAGATTGACAAAATGCATCGGTAATGACTAAGAAATATTTTCCATATATATATATATATATATAAATATATATATAAAATGTGTGCACATGTAGGAGGGGAGAGGGAGATATAGATGCATCCGTATTATATAAAACAATTTGTCATTTCTTTCTTCCCAATTTCTTGAAAATTGTTGCTACAATGTCTTGACTTTGCAAAATTCGATGAATGCAGAGATTTAGCTAAATTTAACCATACCAAATGCATTAAATAATTTTCATATTTAAATCATATCATGTGATGATTTTCCTGCATTTCCACGTACACAATGATATACCTCATGCACCCTTTGAATGACTTATTCCTCTCTTTTGTTTGTTTACAACCACCTTGGCATCTGCACCCTCACAAAGGATTCAAATAAAAAGTCTATCTCCCAATCGTAGTAAGAGTACCCAGAAACTTTTTTCATACAAAAAAACTGCTTATTAATTTCTGAAGAGAAAATTGCATATTGGAAAAAATTTTCTTTTAAATGGTATTTTAATTTTCATTCTTTATAGAAAAAATGAAAAATAAATTTGTATCTTTTTAAAAATATTTTGTGATTCCTCTTCTTTTTTTTCTTTTTTTTTTTTCTTGTTAAACTAGAGATGCCATGAATGACCATAAAAAATAGAAGAGTTCCACTTTGCCACAATTTCACTAACATTAAATGTTATTTTAATATAACCCATTCTCAATCCCAATAAAGATTAAAGGGTTTTTTCCAAAGTTACTTTGAAGAACCAATCTTTCTCTTTCAAATGAAAACTTCTACAAACTGCTATTTGTAAAAAGAAAACTTCTAGAAACATTTATTCTGCTTTTGAAAGAACAAAATATTTTCTTTGAAGAGTAATGCTAAAATAACATATAATAGTTAGGAGCTTGAAAAGAAAAATTGTCAAACTGAGTTTGAATTCTGTCTGAGTTTGTCACATTCAGTGTTACACAAATACTTTTGGAAAAGGTATGAATCTATCTTTACCTCTCCTGCCTATGGGTTAAATAGAAGGACAATACTGAATTCAAAACCAATTTTTAGCCCGGATATTATAAATCCATTGAAAAGATTATGGAATTCACAATTAACTGTGTCATGGAGTTGTGAATATTGACTGAGGTTGATTTAAAAAAAATAAAACTTTAAACTACTTATTAAGCAACTTAAAACTATTGGCTATTTTTCTTGCAACCTAGAACAACTTGGTTAGTGTTATTTGAAGAGGAGATGGGCAGTGCCAAACACTTTGAGTGAGTCTATGAAGGGGAATTATTTAGAATGCATTCCATCTATTTTATAGGTTATAAAAAACAAACAAATAAAAATATTTACATATTTAGTTTAAATTCCAATTGGAAATTTAGTGTAATTTTTAATCTATAATTTGGTAATTATCTGTAGCAATAATACCTGTATGTTCTTGTAAAATCATTAAGTGGTAAAATGAAAAGCAAATATGATTGTTGAGTGATTGTCCTTGAAACTAGAATTGTTAAAGTCACTAGAGGGTGTGCCAATTTCCGACTATAAAGTTACCCCATTTGTGATCTGGAAATATTCTTTGGAATTGCAAAGCAAGTTAGTGATTGTTGGTAGACAAGTAGGTTCAAAAGACAGAGAATTAAGAATGATTTCCTTATCATTGATGCTATCGTGAAATAGTAAAGTATTTCTGGTGTTAATTTTTTTTTTTTTTTTTTTTTTGTCAACATAATGGTACATGTGCAAATATTAGGTTGGTGCAAAAATAATGATGTAATAATGTCGTTTATTTTTGCGTATTTTTTAACGTCAAAAATCGACATTATTACGTCATTATTTTTGCACCAACCTAATATAATTTGTATACATTCAGTGAGCTAATGCGATCATGAAAGCATGCTAATAAGCAAACAATATATATGAACATTCTCAGAGTCAAATGAATAAAGACTGAGCTTTGAAGAGAGGATTTCTCTCTTTCTCTTTCATCTTTGTTCTACCAATCCTCACATGCCTATCTTGATAAAAGCACCTATGCAGCCTTGTGGCTGTTATAATGGGCATTTGGTTGCAAAGGAAAGGAACAAACAAAGATTAAATTTTCAACAGTGTGTATTCAGATATATTCATAATATAGACAGAGTTGTTTGAAATTTGGCAAAAAATGTTCATATATGGTTCTTCAGTTGCTGTTGGTCAGAAAAGCAATTAGGTGTAAGGGTGTTGTTGGTAGGAACAAGAGTTGACCAATTTCTTGAGTTAGCTGGCCAATATCACAGTTGAGGTCAGAGGATAGTTCAGAAAAAAGAAAGAAATTAATATCCATATTCCACAAAATATATACAATGAAAGTTCGCAGATTAGGATCTTTTTTTTTTTTTTTTTTTCTTTTTTCTTTTTTTTTCTTTTTTTTTTTAAAAAACAAGATAGAGGAAGATAATGCCTTGAACAGCTTAAGATTGCAGTGATCAGGGAAACATCCTCTTTGGAGTTGGTTCCACAGACCAGTGGTTTTCAGGAAGAAGCTGTTAGAGTGGAACTTACTTCTCACTGATGGAATATGGAGGGGAATGTAGGTGGTTTGCTACTATGTAAATGGCATGACATGTCCTTGCCGTGAAGGTTTGAATTGGCAGGACCAGGAAATGTAGTTCGTCCCAGCACTTTATGTGAAGGTAGCGAGAGAGCAGAAAGAAGCCTGTCACATCCTGCCTGTAGTGGAGAGGTAGGAGGGTGGAGAATAATTTGTCACCCACAAGGACTTGGAGACACTTTTGGACTCTATCTCAAATGTAACAACAGTACTCCATTTATGGCCTGATCTGTTTCTTGTAAAGGTAATTTAAGGCCCAATAGTCTTTCAAATCACAGTGCCACCCCAAGGGGACATTTGTTCATCCTGATTGGTTTTAGTTTGGTGATCGATTCCTAGTCTACTCTGTAATTTTACTCCTAGGTAGTGAGAGAAGAGATGGATTGACAACTTTCTCATGACTATTTGTGTGAAAGTGAATGTAACAAGATGCCAAAATTTGAATTCTGCTAACCATTCTCTCTTTTCCACGTTGCTAACCATTCTCTCTTTTCCACGTTGCTAACCATTCTCTCTTTTCCACGTTGCTAACCATTCTCTCTTTTCCACGTTGCTAACCATTACACTACCTGCACATTACAAACATGTACAACACTCAAAAACCTGTGTTTGACTTTAAAAAATGTTTGCTAAAAGCTTAAAAGCAAGATGAGTGGTGACCCACTCATGGGAGCTAAGCAGATGCCCAAGGAGGTTTGACAACAGAGTTAAATCTGGAAGGGCCCAGTTTTGTGGTGATACAGGTGAGGGAAACATGAGGTTTGATTGTGTTGAATGAGTACTGGAATTAAATGTAAAACAATTACCTTAATTGAACCTGATTATTAATAATTTAGTATAACTGGGTTTGATCCCATTACTCACCTGCTACACTTACCAAATCAGGTAAAAATGATGATAAGTGATAAATTTTTCAGTCAAAATCAAAAATTATCTCTTAAAATGATACAGATTAAGATGTTTACTGAAAAAAACTATCCATTGGTTTTGGGGAAAAAAGAGAAATGATTTTCAAAAAAGCTTTATTATGTTAACAGTCTCTGTGTTTATTCTCCAGTGGTTTCATACGAAGAATAGTTTTGGGGAAATTAGGTTATCTAAACTTTATCAAGTGGTGAGCCGTACACATGCTTTCCAAACAGGAGATTGGTTTGTTTGATTTTGTTTAGTGACATATCAACACCTCTATGCATTATTTAATGCTGAAATCTAAATATTTTAACCACAATTCTATGGCTCAACTAAATATATTTTCAACACAATTGTATGCCTTCAACTACAGATATTTTGTACATAATTTTATACTTTAAGAGTAATACCTATTATATAGATACATAGATTGTACATGATCTCTTATAGGTGTTATATATTTTGGTGTAAACCTATTTCTTTAAAGTTGGACATTATATTGACAGTTTCAGTATTTTCAGATAGTAATATTTATGTCTTACAAGTGCTAAATGATTACATTCAATTAAAATGTGTTTCATTGTGAGTGTGATTTGGCATGTTGTACATGTTGATTGATCTTCATTCTTCATCAAGTATGAATGAGTGAGGTATGTGCAGTTGAGCCAAAATTACCTCAGCCATTCTTCCTTTTCTAAACATCCCCTCCATTCACCCAGGACCGGTTTGATTATGCAAAGTTTGTTATTTGCCTTGTTGGTCCAGCGCTTCTGCCATTTCTGTTTAATGAAATTGTTTATTTAATTTTTCAGGTACATATAAAGGATCCTAAAACTATTATCAAGGGTTTTATTTTGGGTAGAGTTTGCAGCTGAGTCTGCTTGGTCAAACAAAGAAAACATTTAGGTTATATAAATTAATGGTTAAATTTTCTTAATATATTGCTCATGACAGCCAGGAGGTTGAATTCCATATATATGAGTGTGCATTGAACTGTGGAGTGGAAAGAAAAGATGAAGACAGAACAGATAATAGTTCTGAAGAGACATGATCGTAATAACAGTCCACCAGATTACAATCCTAACCTGGGAGAGATGAGCAAATCAACACATATGATTGTTAGTATATCATCATCATCAAAGCTATAACTCTACCATTCATTCATGGATTGAATACTGTTGCCATATATGGTCTGGTGCTCCTGTCGTACATCTTGAGATTCTTGACAAAATCCAAAGAAGAATCTGTAATGTAATCAATCCTGACCAGGCATTTCGAATTCAGTCACTTTTTTACCAATGTGACTTCCCTCTGTCTTTTCTACAAATAAATTTCATGGCAAATGTTTGGGCAAGCTTTTTTCTCTGATGCCTCAAATATATTAATTTAAGCATTCTACTTAGATTGGAAGCTAGGAGGTCTTACCCTTTTAATGTTGAAATAACTAAATGCAGCTGACACTTCTATTCCAACAGTTTCTTTTCTCTAAGTTCCCACCTGTGAAACTTCCTTCCATTTCCTTGCTTCCCTGATAACTACAACTTTCAAAAGTTTAAATGCAACATCAATCACCATATTCTGTCTTCTTGAACTCTGTTCATCTTTCCTTAATCCTCCCTATTCTTAGTCTTCTCTTTCACTTTCACTAACCTCCCTGTCTAGTAGTAGCATTGCTGCCTTGCTTGGGATGAAATGATTAAAAAAAAAATGAGTTCAGAGTTCAGACAACAGTGTAGCACTATTAAGCATCAGAATTGGGG
The DNA here is from genome assembly GCA_963932145.1 of Acanthosepion lycidas. Lineage (NCBI taxonomy): Eukaryota > Metazoa > Mollusca > Cephalopoda > Sepiida > Sepiidae > Acanthosepion > Acanthosepion lycidas. The sequence continues at coordinate 56,635,189 of OZ010615.1, forward strand.
AAAGGTAATTGCTAGTTTGAAAAACCCATGTAACCAACAGTTAAATTAAACTATGTCTTAGTAAAATCTTCTTGAGATATTCTAGTCTTTAACATTATAACAAGATCTTTTTATGATTGACTGACCATAATTGGGTGGATACCAATGAACATTAGTTGAGTGAACATTTCTCTTGGAAGTGAGGGGATGACATTCTGACTTATGGTGCATTGGGCAAAAAAGGCTGAGTACCACTGCTGAACTTTTTCCTAAATGAATTGTAGAAAGAAACAATTTTGTTCATGATTTCTATAAATACAAAAAATTAGAATAAAATTTAGATTTACCAATTTTTCCATGTTTTTCAGATGGATTCTACTCTGCTTCAAAAGAGAATTTCCTGAAACAGATGCACTTCGTATCTGGGAATCCTGCTGGGCTCATTACCAGACTGACTATTTCCATTTGTTCATCTGTGTGGCCATTGTGAGTATTTATGGTGAAGACGTGGTGGAGCAAGACCTGCCTGAGGATGAGATCCTGCTACACTTCAGTAGCCTGGCCATGCACATGAATGGAGAACTGGTCTTGCGCAAGGTATAACCTTCTTAATTGAATCTCTGTCTTCTTCTAAAGAGAACAAGGGTCGGGGCAGATACACATAACATTAAAGCAGACAAATCAAAAAGAATTCTTAACACTTTATTTTGTATTTTATTCACACACTCTCTCTCTTTCACACACACACAATGGGCTATATATATATATATATATATGTGTGTGTTAGCTCTATCTCTGATATTGAGCGCTTTCTAATAAGTACCGCGCATATAATATATAAATAATTCTACATATATATATATTTATTTATATACACACACACTTTTCACATATATATATATATATATATATATATATATAATATAATATAGGATTAATGTGAATAAAATTTGTCACTTAGCCGAATGATGTTACCTTCATCATCCTAACTCCAGAGTTTCGTAGACAGACTTGTCTGTCCACTCTTCAGGAGGTATCATCAATTTACTGCTTATATTTTCTATTTATGCACATTTAACAATGGTGTAAGTTTTCTTCTGTATTCTCTATGTTTGTGTGTCTGCTTGTCCACATGCAGTTATGCACCTGTTTGTGTGTCTGCTTGTGTGTTCCCATCTGCACAGATGTGTGTTGTGATCATTTTGCCCTTTTCTTCATTATTTTTATACACTTGCTCACTTTAGCTCTTGTTCCAGCTCTAGACATGTGACCTATTTTAATTTATTTATTTATTTTTATTTATGAACATTTTAGCTTTTTTTGTTAGGAAAGTTGTGTTTCATTTATTTATGTTTTTATTTTAATTTTCTTTATTTTTTTATATAAATAATTGATATTAACGCTTAGTTAATAAATATTTTATATATATTTACAACTTTCGAATTTACATATATTTTAATCATTAATTTACATGTTTTAGACATACCTCAAATCTTACACTATTTACTTATTTATTCATACCAATTTTGATACAATAATTTTTACCATCAGGTCCCTGAGGATGTGTTGGCCAAAAGACACCTTGGCTCTAAAAAAAAAAATGACACTAAACAGTGTTTTTTTAAAACAATCTAGTAGTTTATTTGTTTTTGCCTTGGTGTTATATATTGAAGTAATAATTATGCGGTGTTAGGTTTGTTCGTTTTTTGGTGTTTTTATATATATATATATATATATAGAAAAAGTTGCAAATTAAAAAAATAATAATGTTTTTTTATGAAAGTATTTATTTATATATATATTTGATATTTCAGATTGACCTCAATCTTTCTTCAGAAATAACTGTTTGTTACAAATAAAGTAAAATTACTGTTTGTTTACAAGTAGCATCCGTCGCTAGACGTGGATGTCATATGATATGGAATGCCACATATACATATTAAGAAAGTATACATGGCTTCTCATTGTGCTATATATATATATATATATATATATATATATGTGTGCATGTGAAAATATATAGAAAATAGGAAAGAAATGGTTAGGTAAATAATCCAAAGTTCTTTAGTATTTTTGTTATTATTTTTTTAAAAATAGTGCTCGATACAAAAGTAGAGCATAAATATATTTATTTATTTAAAAATATGATTCCAACACGCTACATAAGAGTTCTCATGTTTCAAAACAAGAGCCAAAAACTTCAATATAATTATTTGAAATAAATTGAATTAAAGTAAGCTCTGTTCCATCTTCAAGCGAAATTTTTTTGGAACAACTTATTTCTGAAATTTACGTGTTTTAATAGCATATTCATTATTGAAATCAAAATTTCCATGGTAACGGCCAGCGCGATTGTTCATATAGAGAGGGGCACAGGGTGTTAATAATTTTATCAGTATAGAGTTACATTCATAGATGTCAAGTCAGGGTAAGGTTGGGGTATCTAAATTTAAAATGGAAGATGATTTCGTCTAGTCTGGTTTACGTGTCTATGGAGATTTATTTATTTTTTTATTTTATTTTATTTTTTCTGAAAGGGTTTTGTGTATATAAAAAAAACAAACTGCTGTAACATTTGTTTTTTGACGACTTCATAAAGGGTTATCTTTTTTTGTAGGGTATTTAAGCTATTTATTAGGACTATGGATTTAAAAAAAATTTATATGCTAATTATTCAATGCAAAGATTTGATGATGTCGGCAAAAAACCGTTAACTCATGTCTATTGTTTAATAGATTTTTATTATTTAGAAACTTAATAATGTGTAGTTTCTCATGTAGGCATAAAGGGCATGGGTCATCCCAAGTTTTACAAGTTCTAGTTTTGTTTATAATTTTCCATATAACATAATGGAAAAATGGAAAATTATAAACAAAACTAGAACTTGTAAAACTTGTAAAATCCATAGTCCTAATAAATAGCTTAAATGCCCTACAAAAAAAGATAACCTTTTATGAAGTCGTCAATTTCACGTAAAACATGTAAATTTCAGAAATAAGTTATTCCAAAAAAATTTTGCTTGAAGATGGAACAGAGCTTTACTTTAATTCAATTTAATTCAAATAATTATATTGAAGTTTTCGGCTCTTGTTTTGAAACATGAGAACTCTTATGTAGCGTGTTGGAATCATATTTTTAAATAAATAATTATATATATATATATATATATAATTTCAGATAGAGTAGATCTGTAAAAGGACAATATGAATAAAGATAAAAAGAAAACTTAGTCGATACATTTTGTCCTCTGAGGAACCTTATCAAGGCAAATGCAAGGATTTTAGTTTGTAACAAGTATTTATATACTTTGACTTATTCCACAAACATCTCTGTGACCTTTAACAATATTTTGGAAATTTCGTTATGCTTTCTGTGAGGTCTCTTTTTGTTGTTGGTGACAGTGTGGAACACTTTAAAGTTTTTCTTTTTTTCTTCCCTTTCATTGTCAACATCCCTGTAAATGCCAAAGCCCTTTGTTCAACTAGTGGTGGCTAGTGATTTTCGCATGTGGACATCAAAAAAACCCTTCCACTTCCTACTGCTAGACTGGTTCCTTCACAACTGACATTTAAGTGCTTTTTGCCTTGATGTCTGAATGCTTTCTGATCTGCTAATCTGCCCCCTTTTATGAGAAAACAGTAAATTCCCGGAGACCCCAATTCCAAGTTTTAAAATGGCATGAGACCACATCTCTGATTGATCAGTAAATATGATAAAATTTTCTTTTTTTTTTAATTCAAAAGGTGGATCTGCAACAATTCACAAGGAAATAATTTCAGCAATTCTTTAACTGCTAATTCTACAAATAGAAATTTTCACACAACTGTTTTTTTTTTTTACAAACTATCTGGCTTTCTTAAAAATACATTTTTCTCAAAAGAATGTATAAAAAAAAACAACCTGGAAAATTATATTTATGTATTTACACTTTTGACTAAAGACTAACTTTATTTTACAGAACTAAAAAATATAAAATTCTTATAGTTTACAGATTTGCCAATATGGCTAATTTTAGCAAATTAAAAAAAAAAAAATCATTCCAATCCATTTAAATTTGGTTTGACTTACAACAAAGTTTTTCTGATACTCATTGGTGAAATATGTCAAAGAAGTTTTCTAAATTGTCTTATATATTTACAGATTCTTCCTATGGGTCATTGAATGACAAAAAGGAAAATAATTCTATCCTGGCACATTTTGTCCTTCAAAAAGACTTCTTCAGGCTAAATGTTTTCATTGATGGAATCATGTGTAGTGGAAGAGAATTAAATTTGTCTGATATATATAGAGTTTATATATCATATATATGGGGGTGTGGTTGAGTGGTTAGACTGTTCGCTCTCTGACTATGAGGCCCAGGTTCATGATTGATTTGTCAGGAGGGTGACTTCGTTATGTTATAGGAGGCGATCTCAACCTGCAGCACTTCTAGAAAGTGCCTGAAAACTATGCTACACATTAACCCAAGCTTTGTAAGTGAAATTGGGTAGACAAAAGCGTTTGGGAGCCATCGTTGGTAGTGCTAGCACAAAGTCATAAGTCATCATGACCAAGATAACATGCTCTCTCACAGATTTGCTAGCTGCCCTAGTAGAAGGGCATCCTTGCATATTATATATCATATTCTCTCTCTCTCTCTCACACACACACACACACACACACACACACACACACATATATATATATATATATATATATATATATATATATATAATATGGGATCTAAATGTTTTATATATCAAACAATTTTAGAGAAAAAACTATGATAAAGTGGAAAAGGTTTTGTGTGATGCATTTCATCCTTTAGGACTTCATTGGACTAGAGTTAGGTTTGCATTGATGCAACTAGTTATGCACACAAGGAGATGGTCACTGAGAAATTTAAATTGAAGTTTCTTTTTTTAAATATGTTTTGGGTCTGTAGTCTAACTGATTTTATTTAGTTTCTTTTTCTTCTTGTTCATGTTTCCATCACTTTTGTTATTAAATATCCCACATTGTCATAACAGAAGATCTGACAACAAGAATGGTGAAACACTGTAAGAACCTGGGCACAAATTTACTATGGACGATCCAGCAATTAAAGCACTTTCTATATATTTTCATCTTAGTGAATTGCTTTCTGTTTTAATTAGAGTAGCATTTTTAAGTCAAAATTATAGTCAGGTTTGTTATTGTGAGCAACTAATGCATTTAGTGTGTTTTTTTGTAAAAGATCCATTTTCTGTTCATATAATCTTTTATTTAAATCCTAGTGGTTTCTCCTATGTATTTTTATGGCAATTATTACAAATGATAGAGTAAATTTCTCCTTGAAGTTTTGGCTTATTATTTTGTTAAGCTTTTCATTGCTTTAGAAATAGTTGTAACAAATTTTATTTTAAGCTTAGATAAATTCTTTTCAGTTGTAGTTGTGATAGAGTTGGTGGGTAAAGTAATATATTTTGATTCATTGGGGTTGTCAGGAAGATTTGCTTCTCTATTCTGAAATATTTTTTATGAGATTTTTGTTCTGCATTGAATATGAAGTAATTAGTGTACTGGGGAAGCTTAAAAGTATTTTCAGTATATTACTTCTCTTCATGTAAAAAGGCTAAAAATTCAAATATTTAAAAATAATTTTAAAATTATTGTCTAATTCATTTTCTGAGTAATATATTTTGTGTGAAAGTGTTTTTAAAGTAATGGTTGAAGGGATGTAAATTTGGCCTTGTAAAAATATTCAACTCATCCACAAAGAAAAATAGAAAAAAAAAAAAAAGAAAGCAGTTAAAGTGTAAATCTAAAATTCTATACTTCAGAAATTGTTGGTGTTTTATAAAAAGTAATTTTCTATTCTGAGACGAGTTTCTTCTTATGAAGACAGTTTTCATGGACAAGACATGGGAAGATTTGTTAATGGCTCCTCTTAGTATGTCAACTCAAATGGTTATATTCATCTGCTACTCAGACTTCATGCAAAACTGACTGTTGGTATTTTGTCCTTTTTATTTAGCCCTGACAGGACATACTAATAGGCACTAAATGTGGGTAATTATTTAACAGAAAAATACTCAGCTGCATTTTAAAATGAAGGGTATAAAATTTTTAATAATTTAATAACCATACATAATTAAAAGATGAAACTTTACAGAATAATAATTTGATGAATGTGGTGTAATTTTTATTTGATAAATGCTGTGTAATTTTGATCTTTCACCATGAATTAGAATTAAATTTTATTTTAAGTTGGTAGGAAAACTCAGTAGGAATATTGTATCTTATTTCAATAAAAGGGGTTTATCTGTCTGAAACTGATTAATTAATAGAATGAATGTTTTAATATGTTCATTATAATTTGAATCTCTCTAATTTGTTCATTGTACAAAATCTTAATTTAGATAAATTTTTAAAGTTTCTCTTAACAAAAACTACAAATTGTTAATCATTTGTAACATTTTGCCCATGTTATAACTTCAGTTGTACCATCTATAAATATTTGCTTTTAATTAAGTGTAGAAACATGACAAAAAATATTTTTTCATGCCTTTTACTCAGAATTGCCTTCTTGTTTTCATTTTCAGGCCCGTGGATTATTACACCAATTCCGAAAAATTCCCAAAATTCCTTGTACTCTGCATGGACTTTGTTCGCTCTGTGGTACAGGCATGTGGGACAGTGGCCATGTCCCCACAGTGGAATGTGTAGGCAACCACAGTGATGATGAGAGTTGTCCCTATAACAGCAGTTCTTCCACACCCGTACGTTGTTTAGACTCAGATTAACAACTGTTTTAAGAGACAGACAGGCAGGCAGGCAGGCAGGCAGGCGTGCAAGACAAGAGTGAGAGGGTGGCAGGGGAGTCCTTTTCGGTTGCTACCAATGCAAACGCTTTCAAGAAAAATTATAGTCAGTATTAACTTTACTATTGCAGGATACAGCTAAAATCTCCCATTAATTTTCAAAGGAACAAATCTTTATCAGATAACATCCCAGAATTAATAAAAATTATATTCATCTAATTGATTACCATCAGATTTTTACAGTCAAAAATCATTTAAATAAAGAAATAGGATTATTTGATTGTCAAAAAATGGAAACTAATTTTGAGATGTTTTTTCATTTTTGCAATCTTAAAAAGTGGGCTATATAGCCCCCTGCTCTTAAAAATCCATTTCTTAGCCTCAGAATTAAATGGGAGATATAGTCACTGCCCAGTAAGGTTTATACTGACCAAAATTATTTTACCTCCATTTGAGTTGTGTGTTTTTTTTCCTCTGCAACGTTTCAGAATACACTTTTAGTTCTGCTAACAAGAACGATAACTCTGTGAGATAAATTATGACAGTAAAACAAAAACAAAAAAAATCTTTCTAAATTATTCTTTTATTTTTTGGTATGAATGGGGAAAAAACATTTTTATGGTTACTTTTTTATCTAAAACATTTCCTTATAATTAACATCTGACCTCACCTCCTACCATCATCATTAATTATTTATGGTCTATTGTTGTAATCACTACAAATGTACAAATGCAAAGTGCTTTAGTCTTCAGCAACATCTTTTACTATCACCATCATCCTGACTATTTTGTGGCTTGTGTGACATGTTGATTGCTTTATAAAATATTGAAAAAATCACAAATTGTAAACTAATGTTTCATAAAAAAAAGTTCTAAGTTCAAGATAAGCAAAATTTTCTTTTTATTCATTTTTGCTATTTCAAAAATATATTAAATTATTAAACTGACAGATATTAAATCTTAATTAGATCTTATCTGCCCTCACACAATTGAAAAATAATGAGATCCTCTTTTAGTAACAACTTCTCAAGATCATTTTATAAGTCTATCATAAAACAATTTTCTCACAACAAAATGGCTGACTCTAGAAAGCAACTAATGGCAAGATCTGCCTACACAAGACAGCAGTGTTTTATAGCTCATCAATTAATTAGATAATATAGTTAACCACAGAATCTCACTGAACCTTTAAAAAGTCATTAATCCATTTCATATACAAATATTTGGCATCCCTTTTCTGGAACATTTTTTTAAATAACTTTATTTGTTTAAATTCAAAATATGAATATAGGATTATGAAATAAAAATTCATAACAATTGTATCATAAAGTCTGAAATTTTTTGCATTTTACATTTTAGAGCTGGTGTCTTAAAATTTATGGACATTTTCATAAGTGTTAGGATTTGAATGTAAATTTAGGTTACTTTTATTTAAGCAAAATATTCATAATTAAACAGATTTTTACTACAGTTGTCTCATAATATTTGTTACATTTAGTGCATAAAATGTGTATGTAAATGTAACAACTTTTATGGGACAGAAGCAGTATTACTGAAATCATTTTGTTTTTTCTTAATCATTTCACCCCAAGTAAGGCAAGAGGTTACTGAGTCAGAGAATATGTGCAAAAATACTATTACAGAAAGAGAAATGTGATAGAAGAAACTGTTAGCATAGAACTTACAGTTACATCAAGCCAATTCAACTGTAAAATGATGAGATCTTCCTTGCCGGCAATCTAATACTGCACATATTCATAAAGTCTAGGTACCATAGTTGAACCAATTTGTTTTTTTTAAATCATTTCACTCCAAGCATGGCAATAAAGCCACTAAGATGCAAGAGGTTACAGAATGTAAGAAAATATGAGATAATAAATTCTATTAAGTAGAGAGAACTATAAAAGAACAGGAATTAAGAAGACAGAAAATAATGATTAACATTGCAATTTTTTATGATCAAAGTTGATTGGGAAGCAAGAAGCCAGAAAAGAGTTACAATATGCAAGAAGTACAATAGAAGAAACTTTTACCATAGAACTTATATTTAACCATTTCAACTGTAAAAGGACAAGACCAATCTCATACTCTACTTTTATGATTATTTTCTAATCTCAGTGTATTTTATAATATCCAATGATTCATAACTTAAATATTTCATTAAAATTTTGTTGGAGTCAAGTAAAGCACATCTCAAAAATTTTAAATCTTTTACAAGCCATATAATAGGATAAAAGATTCAAACACTTTCATTTGGTTTTCTTTTAATCTAAATTCCTGCATTTAGATAAAAACAATTTTTTTTGTGTAATTTCATCTCAAAACTAATCATTCCATGAATAGATTTTAGTTTTTCTATCATCAGATTATAGTTTTTAAGCAAATTACATCTAATAATAAAAATCTGTTCAATTTCTATGGCCTTTTTGATGACTACAGTAGTTATATATTTATTATTACTAACAGTTGCAGACAGGATTCAAACCCAGGTAAAAGCTAGTATTTTGAATGCTGATTTTCAAAATAGGTTGACCTTTCCTGTTTAGTGAATTAGCACCATACAACCTTTGACCTTATGACCCTGAGCCATAAACTAACCAAAGTTAGTAAACTTATTTACAAAGAGAAAAATAAATATAAGAAAATCTAGCTATCCAAAATTTTAAATTTCAGTAAATCTGTTTTATTTTTTGAAAGCAAAGAGGGTTTTTTTTTTTCTATCATTTCACCCCAAGCAAGGCAATAAAGCCACTAGGATGGATTACTGAGTATGAGAGAACATGAGAAAAAAGAACTAAGGTAAGAGATCAATAAAAAACAATAATTAAGAAGACAGAAGATAACAATTGACATTACATTTAAATTTTTGAAGATCAAATTTGACTGGAAAGCAAGAAGCCGGAAGAGATTTCCACAAGCAAGAAGTGTGAGAAAAGAAACTGTTAGCATAAAACATACGGTTACATCTAGTAGCCATTTCAAATGTAAACTAATGAGACCTTGCTGCCAATCTAGTACTTAAATTTGTATAGTCTAGGTACGATAGAGGAAAGTTCATTGGAAAAATTATCATGAAAGGATTTATAGAAAAGGCACAGGGAAGCTACATTACAGCAATGGCAAAGTAACTGAAGCTGAGATGCCTGGTCATAATTTTAAACCAAAATATTTTTTAATCTCTAAACATAGAGAATAATAATATGTACTTTAAAATCTATGAGTGATAGGAATTTATTAATAAAGAACAGATGTTTTGTAAGGGAAATTGGTAAAATGGGAATATTGAGTTAAATATACATTGCAGTGTTCAAAAGTTATTAATTTCAAATACTTAAGATTACTGATCTCAATCTCTTTTTTATTATAAAGATTTTTTTTTTAATTATTTATATTGTGTCAGTTATTCAAATGTCAACCCTAATTCATGAGGCATAACTGAGATTTTTTATTCAAGTTTTGATGCTTCTATTGAAAAATATTTATGGGAGAAAATTTAGATTACTAAACAAGATGATGTGTCAACTTTATGATTTTATTTTACAAAAATGTTTAGAAAAATTTATTTTTTCTTCAGTTTCTTCCACTATTTCATTTTTTTTTTTTTTAAATGGAAATGATTGAAATGTCAAGAACTCCAGCCTTTCCTTAGAATGAAAGATATTTCTAGAATAATAATTTTGTATAAAAACAAAATAACAATAGAAATTCTTAAGGAAAATGTCTAAAAACATTTATTCTTATAAAAACTGGTTTGTGATTTACTTTTTTACTATAAGGACTTACCAAAACTTAATATGTTACTAATTCTTTTTTTGATTTAAAATGAAGAGAGACCCATTTGATGTAAGTCCTACACTGAAAATCTTAATTTGACAAAACCAAAATTGAATTATAGTTTTTAAGAAAATAGAACAATGTGATAATGCAACTTCATGACAATATAGAACTATTTTTCTTCAAATTTTTTCAATTTTTGATTGCACAAAAGTTTTTAAATATCCGCCACCCCCTGCGCCAATCAGTATTAATTTGTATTCTTGGCAAAAGGCAAACTTCATATTTTAAGAATTTGACTGCTGAAATTTTTGCATTGCATTTCTGTTAAACTCATAACATCAATAAACTTCCAACATCTTGGAATATATTTTGTGAATCAAATATCTATAACATTTTTTTGAATGATGTTTTTCAGTTTTATAATAAACTCTCTTATCTTCTATTTATATGGGAAAATAATACTAAGTACTGCTTCCGTTTCAATAATAACTGATAGATTTAGATGATGAAATTTGTCCTGAAATACTTGTGAGATTTGTAAATAAAAATAAAAGATCTCAATGAAAAGGAAATTAATTCAGTGCTTGGGACAATTATTTGAGAAACCAATAATGAATTTACATTTAAGAATTTTTTAACATTTAAAGTAGCGTCAAGGTTTTGTAGCTGATTTTCATGTCTATTTTTAGAACATTATAACTCTATATCACAATGTTTGCTATTTTGGGTTTTTCCAAACATGTTCTTAAATTTCCACCCATGGTTCTGCTAAAATATGTAGACACATCAGGTGCGGGTTTGAAAATTTAAATATTTGCTTTAAGACATCTCATATTATTAAAAAAAAATTGCTACAATCAGGTTTAAATATAATAATACATTATTAAGGCATATGAATATAAGCTTTAATAAGTGTTACTGTTAATCAAAAGAAAACCAAGAAAATATATCAACTGTTATGGAGCAGAAGTAGTATTTTGTTAAATTATCTTCAAGATTTTTTTAACACATTTAGCAAGGTCCATCACATTTAAATAAAATAGACTGTTTAAAAAAATTTGTTTCAGCATTTTATAAGTATATAAATCTATATTGTATATATGTAGTGGGGCTTGAAAAGTTCTTGGCCCAATTAAAAAAGGATCAAAAAATAAAATCCTGATGTTTGGTTACTTGGTCAGATGTTGGAAAGTGAGTCAGGCCCCCAAATTTTCAGCATCCCCTTGTTTTATGTTAGAATTATATAGACAAGTTTTGTTAAAGATGGCTGACAAGTTACTGTGATTAAGTTTTTAATTATTTTTGTGTTCATACAAGTGTTTTCTTTTCTGGACACTGTGTAAAAACTGTTCAAAAACAAACCAAACTCACAAATAATTATATTGGTCATACAACTACATGCCTATCTAGACTACTCATGTTACACCTATCTGACCCTAGCTCAATTTGGACACATTTAAACATACATGGAAACCTACCAAACTCCCTTTGCAACATATGAGTAAAAATCACAATAGCCTCACCCAAAGGTAAAAACAAAAAAACATTAAAAATAATGGAAGCACTAATAAAAAAAGAAAAGCCAACATTCAATAACACAAACACAACATGCTGACTATGTTTTGAAAATAAAACATTCCTATAACTTCTGATACATACATAAAAAACCCACACATTCAGTTAAAAATAAAAATTATCTTTTATAAATGGTTAGAAGAATAGCTGAAAGAACTTAGATATACAAAACTTTTGGACAGTTTTTAGACACTTTGTGTCCAGAAAAGAAAGTACCTGTATGAACACAAGAAAAATTAAATAAAAAGCTTAATTGCAGCACCTTGTCTGTCATCTTCAATGAAACATGTATAAAAGAGTGATTGCTGCCCAAATGCATAATATATATATATATATATATATAATATTATATGAAAAGATTACTTTTAAATATCAATTTTATCCCAACTTCAAAGTTTCTTGGGGAAATTTCCATTTAAAGGTTGTGGTTTTAAACGGTATATATAATTTACACTCAAACTATTTTCCTCATCTTTGTTGATGAGGATAATAGTCCACATATAAATAATGATGACTCTTCATCCTAGAAATTCAGTTAGATATATTGTTATTAAACTATAAATTTTCTCATATTTTGGGTTTATTTAAAGATTTTGAAATTGTAACTCCCAATAGTCCTACATAGGCAATTCCAAATGGACAACAATTTTAAATTTCCTGAAATGAAGACCTGAAAATTTATCATCAGTAATAATGATCTTATAATGCAAAATGGAGAAATCAATAGATAAAAAATAATTTTAAAAAGTTGTAGCAATTCCAATATTAATGTAATAACAATAAAAATTATGTGCCCCCACCCAAAAAAAAAAAAAAATATTGAGCTCTAAAAATGTTTGTATGCTACAAAGTCATATTCATCTGCTGGAAATTCAGTTAGTGACATCTAAAAATATAAGCAGTTTTTTTTATTTTTTTATGAATACCAGAAAACAAAAAGCTATATTGACTTCAACTATATAGCATCTTGCATAATAAAAACCGATGACATAATTGTTTGGAAAAATCTTAATCAGTAACCAGTAATTTAATTAAATTTCAATAATTATTATTTTCTTACTTTTTTTTTCTTTTCATTTTTAATTTTTAAAATTATTCTAAAAATTTTCATTTGCTTGTTTTTGTGTTTACTTATTTGTAAATATCTTTCTAAATCAATTTTTCACAATTCTTTTAAATTGTAACAATTAACAAAATATAATGCATTAGAATTTTAATAGATTTTACTTGTAAATATCATTTTTAAGTAATTTTTTCACAATTCTCTTTTAAATTTGTAACAACAAAATATAAAGCTTTAGAATTTTAATAAATTTTATATGAAATAAACTGGGTATTCTTGCTTCATATTGTAAATAGACTTTTTTATTTTCAAGTGTCAAGTTAGTAGTCAAGCTGATTTGCTTTTCTAGATCACTTTTTTTTTCTAGAAAATCAATCATGCTTAATATTCAGCAACCATTTTATTATAGATAAAAAAAATGTTGCCAGAAGTAACAGATTTAGCAATAAACATTTTAAGTCTGGTCCTTAGAAATGTAATTTCTCCCTTTATTTCTGAAAGAAATAATAATAATAATATAATTATTAAATTTTTTGCCTAAATGATGCAGTGAAATTCACTTTAAAAATTTACTATGTAAATGTAACAAACAACAAAATGTGATTGATTTTGATAAGAATTTATTTATTTCATCCTGGAAACTTTTTTTTTTTTTTTTTGTATTGTTTTGTTTTTTTCAAGTAATATCCATCATTTAAGCTTCAAGATTTTCTCATGGTTAAGAATTTTTGCATTCATTTATTCCAAGAGAGACATTTTTACAAGCATAAAATAAATGCAAATAAAATCCTGGTGAAACTGTAACCCACAACTTAGCCTGCAGATACAATATTAAACCCATAAAGAATAACCGTTCTCTGACTGTAATTGTCAGTCTGGTTATTTTTGGTTGTCAATCATCTATTTTGTTTATGTATTTATTTTCAAAATTAATGTCTTGTCTGATTTAACTTTTACAATTAACTGCAGTAGCCATTTCTGTATTCACAGTTGAGCTATAGAACTGTAATGCTGGAAATTTCTGTTATCTGCAATTAATGGGTTAACATCAGACAAGATATTTTTTTTTAAATTAATCTAAACCAACTTTGAACATTTTTATAGAGATTATGATGACTAAAAACTGTTTAATATTAATGTTTTGTACAAATAGCATGACATAAATAATGTTTTGTACAAATAGTTTGCAAGTATTAACTAATTTATATGCATTTTTAATTTGTTGAAAATCATGTAATTTTTAATATTTTTGTACATTTTCAAAACTAACAAAAATATTGATTTGCAATATGAAACCAAGTTAAAAAATAAAAACATAAATTGATGTTTCATTTTAGCTAATTTTCTCTACTATTTCCTATTTATATAACTATTTGTTGAAATGAAAAGTGTATAAATATTTAGTGGAAGCACAAAGGTCTGAGGTTCCATCCCACACTTATTGAAAAAGTCTGGCTTAAAACAAAATATTCTTTTGAATGAACAGATTTAACAGTTAATTTGCATATCTCATTGAGTATATGTTCTTCCTAGCCATACTATTAGCCAGTATTTGAACATATGTAGACAATGTTTTGATAATATTTTGATGTTTGTTTTTGCAAAGTTCACTATGATTGATATTTTCTTTAAATTTTTATCTTCTTTTTTTTCATATCTAAATTTTGAGTAAATTTGACAGCAAAACACAAATATAGAATTTGAAACATTTGATGGCCACTTGCTTAATTTGTCATAAATCTAAACTTCAATATATAAAGGTTAAAGTTAATTATCTATAATTTACCAGTGAATTGAATTATTGGTACCTCTTTTTAGGGTTTTCATCTGTTCAGTTTCTATGTTGACTTTAAAAATTGACCAATAAAATTTCATTTCTTGGTAAATGCAATCAAATTCTGTCTGTACAAAATGTTTTCTATTTCTGCTATATTTGAGGCTGGGTATCTCAAATTTACTGTCATCATACATCGTTTCTTAAACTTATTTTCTTGAAATCTTTCAAAATCTGCCAGAAAAAGTTGAAGATGAACATATTTCAATTTTGCTTTGCTATCTTACCTTTCTAGCCATTTGCTTCATCTTTGTAAATTTCAACATTTTTTCAGCAGTCACACAAGTGTTTTAATCACAATGCTAATGAGTCTATATAATTATATTAAATAGGACTCAACAATACTTCATCATCTTTTCATTAAGTTTATTAAATTTTTACTTATGAATATTTATTTCCAGCAGTCAGAAGTTGAATGAACAATCCTAATCTGTGTCACTTTCCAGGGAGAGATTTTATTCATAGTTCAAAAATTTATGGGTGGAAATACATGAACATTTCTTAGTTATCTGTTTTTTTTAATCTTAGATCAAATATATTTCATAGGTATTTTATTATGATAGAAAGCATGAGATGATGAAATTATCCATATTTAAATAATATCAAAATCTCTTTCCCCATCTCATGCATATTCTATCAAAAGACTCAAAATAAACATAAAATATTCAACAACTTCATTTAATCATTATTTTATTTTACACATTTTTCAAAACAGATTTCTTATTTCCTCAGATTTCTTTAAAAAATGCATTTTATTATAATATATATATATATATATATAATATATATATATATATATATATATATATATATATATATATACACACACACATATACATATATATATATACGCACACATGAGTTGAAAATATTGATAAAATTTAACTGAATTGTTAAATAAGGAACAAGTAGATCTTTCTAAATTTGGCATGTTTCACTATTTAGCTTCATCAGAAATTTTCAAAGTGGAATGATTTGGAGTTATATTTCAGCTTTTAAATTTTATGTTGTTTTTATTGGTTGAGTAGATGTTGTGTTTATACAAACATAAGCCGTAATATACACATGATATTTACAAAACCAAAACAGAATTTAAAAATTGATGCAGACATATACACTAATGCCAATATATATATGTGATGTCTATATAAAGAATAAAAACAATACAACATAGAATTTAAGAAATGAAATATAATTCTGAAGCATTCTATTAAATAAACAGTGAAACATCAAATTTATAAATATAATTGTTCCTTATCTAATTATACATGCTATATATAACGAGTGGCCAGCTATTATATATATATATATATATATATATATATATATATATATATATATATATATATATATATACATATATATATATATACATATATATATATATATGGTTTGCAGGTCTGAAAGATTGAAGGCTATTTTTATAGCTTTCATGAAATAAAGATTATTAGCTATGGTATTTTAAGTGTTTGATATTCATTAATTAATATATATATATATATATATATATATAATAGCTGGCCACTCATATTTGATGATACCTGTCTACTAGGGTGGCTAGCCAATCCCTATTGCAGATGCTCGCTAAAGCACATTTGTGTTTGTTCAACACCCACAGAGCCTACCTGTGGTTTATACTGCAACTATGCTAAGCAGACCTTAGTTACAGTTTCTGAGAGAGAGCGTGTTATCTAGCACAATCAACAATTTGAACAAGGCCAGCACGCTCAAGCACTCAGCCACAATGACTTATGGCTTCATGCTAGCTCAGCTATCGACGAACCCCAAGGGTTCCGTCTAGCCAATTTCACTCACATGGCTTGGATCAACCCGTGGTATGATTTTTCAGGTACTTTCCAAAGATGCCGCACGCTTGGATTGACCTTGATCCAGTCCAATAATATCAAGAGGTCTACTTTCTGACTAATTGACCATTTTGAGTTTCAAAACTAAATCCTTTGGTCAGAAAGTGAACACTCTAACGACTCGACCATGCACCCATATATATATATATATATATATATATATATATATATATATATATATATATATATATATATATAATACACACACACACAACACACACACTGTGGAAGGCTGGCCCACTGGAATACCAGAAAATTTGCCAGTGGGCCACATCATTTTAGAAATAAAAAAAACAAAAAAACAGAAAAATATTGCTTAAATGCGGGAAAGATTTTAATAAGGCTTGTCTGATGCTTTAATTTCAGTAGATAATAGATATCCTCAGTTCTTTGTTTGATGAAGTGTTTTGGGATTAAATAGATCCTTTGGACTAGAGCTTATACAATTTTCACAATATAAATTTTCAACCCAGTCAGCTACTATATCACTATATATATATATATATATGCTATGGGTAAAATAGCAGGACAGACTGGGTTCTATAGCCTTGGATGGCAACTGGTCTAGGAGAAGGACAACTCTGAATTCAAAACCTGAGGAGGGTCGTTTGGGCACCAGGTCTCTGTATTCGTCCCTCCAAAAAGTGTGGGTGGTCCTGCACAAGGCCTTCACCACTATAATCAAATCTCATGTGCCGGTGTCGCGCTGTCGGTTTCCTGGAAACTGATCTGCTTGACCCTCATATGTCGAATCTCGACGGGAGAGTCGATTATATATATATAGTGGCTGACTGATATATAGGGTTTGAAAATTTATACTCAGAAAATTACATATATATATATATATATATATATATATATATAGTGGCTGACTATATATATATATATATATTCAAACCCTTTTAACCTTGGAAAATTAATTTCTTACAGGGTGAAATGACCATACAGATGGGGTATTTTTGAGTTACATTTATATGTAATTTATTTATATATGCTCTGTAATAAATGTATTGAGCTCTCTTTGTGGATCAGTTTTAATATTTTATATTATTAGGATTCACTTGGATTACTTACCCACAGATTTATTTATATATATATATATATATATTTACACGAATAATGAATATATAGTTGTTACTCTCGGTGGAGAACAAATATATATATGTATTACTAGTATAAATTTTAGTTCTGTTATTTTACATCAAGCAGTTTTATTACCACCAGCACTCACTGGTGCGTTATATATATATATATATATATATATATATATATATATATATATATATATTATATGAAAAAGTGAGAGATTAACATAAAAGAATTACAACTCTTGACAATTCATTTTTCTCTCTAAAGATAAATACCAAATACCGTATCTTACTGAATGTGTTGATGTTTTTTAAAATTAGAAATGAGTCAGAAATCTAAGCTGCATCTTTGTTTCTCAGTAAATTTTAAATACTGTCATAATCTAGATTTTATTTATGAATAAAGCAATTACAAATAACTAAACTTATTTTAAAATAGATTAAACCAGGTTACTTAAAAAAAAAATTGTATAATTATTTAAATGTGCACACACTGACAGAAAATAAAATTATGATTCAATTTACTCAAGATTGGGAAAATAATAAATAAATATTTATATATCAAGAACAATTTTAGGACTTCATTTGACTAAAATGATGTTTATATTGATGTGACTACGCATGCGAATGAAGAAGAGGGAACACTAAGAATTTTAAATTGAAATTTTAAAAAAAATTTTTCATAAATACATTTTGGTTATACAATCTAGCTGATTTCCTTTTTTCCCCCCATCCCCCCTTTTGTTATTCAAATATTCCACATTGTGATAATAGAAGATCTGCCAAGAATGGTGAAATATTGTAAGAACCAGGATGCAAATTTACTGTGGATGATTTACAGGTTAAAACACTTTCATCTTAGTAAGTTGCTTTCTCTTTTAATTAGTGTAGTATTTTTAAATCAAAATTATTATGGTGAGCAATTAATGTATTTAGTGTGTTCTGTAAAAGATTCCTTTTTGTGTTCATATAATCTTTTATTTAAATGCCTTGAGGTTTCTGTATGGTAACTATTACAGATGGTAAGAGTAAAATTCCTCCTTCAAGTTTTAGCTTATTATTTTTTCTATTAATTACTAATTCTAAAACAAAGATTTAATTAAAAACTGCACTCAACATAAGGCATACATGTACTTCTTACTCTTTCTTCACTTGAATAACACTTGAGCTGTGACTGTTAGAATATTTCTTTAGAAGCTGAATTTAAATTTTAAGTCATCATTGATTAGTTGGGCAGTTTGGAGGGAAAAAGAAATTTGTAAAACACTTAATCCAATACTTCAGAAATAAATTCATGAAATAAAACTTATCTGAAAACTTGTAGAACATTAATAATTACTGTTTTAATTACTCATCGTTATTTATTATTATTATTATTTGATGTTTGTATGTTTCATCTTATGCTGTCTTTGTCTCTCTTTTCTTCTGTCACTTTTCACTTTAATCATTAAATCTCTTTATTAAATGTGTTGTTTTTTCTGGAGCAGCACATAAAACAACTACCAACCTTCTCAGATCATTAACTCTTTTGTAACGAAAAGCTTTGAAACATTGATTTTTAAAGCTCATCTCTTTATCACCATTTGTTTTTGAAGTCAGAAGTCATTTCTGACCTGTATTTTGAAAGTGTTTCATTGTATTTTAATTGTGAATCTCTTGAAGTTTAACTTTCTTCACTTCATTACTGTTTTTTAAATCAACTTGAATCCAATGGCATTTTTCACACGACCCAACTAGACTTATCTAATTTAATAACCCTCTCAATTATTTTAATTGCTAATTTTAATTAAAGAATTATTTTCAATAATATTCAGATTTTGAGTCTATAAAATTCACAATTATGTGAAAATATTAAATGTTTGTGGGTCAATATCAATATGGATTTATTTAGCTATTGTTTTGATATATAAAATATATTGAAGTCTTATTTCTTAATATTAAGAGTTTTTGCTATAAACCAACAAGATTGATAGATGTCTATGCACTTTTTAAATTAAAAAATTGTCAGTAAGCATTGAAATTTTGTATTGATTTATGTTAATTAAAAGATAATCAGTCAGTCAATCAATCAGTCAAGTAGGGAATAAAATTATGATGTTGTTTTTAATTACTTCTACTGAATGCAATGTCTGGAGGTGAATATTTGAATTCCCTGATTGTTATGAGTTTTTAAATGCATTTAAAACAATCCTGTTTTCTGTGAGTGTTCATTGCACTGACTAATTAAAATTTTCTTGGCATATTTTAAAGATTTATTGTGCCTGAAGTACACTTTAAATCTCCAATCAAGAAAGACAATTATTCTCCTTGGACCTCATTTAATGTATTACTTTAGATGGAAGCCAAAGAGAGTTTTGGGGGTTGATTTGTTAACTGGCTCTAAATGCCTGGACAAAAAAATGTTTATTGAATTTTTTGTTTTTGTTTTTGTCAAAATGAAAGTTATTAAGCAGATCTCAGCTTTGCACAAACTGCCCATCTCCTTTGTGTCTTTTTATTTTGTTGTTGTTGAAATTCACTAAAATCCAAAGAGAATGGTGCTGCCACAAACTCTTCACAAACCTTTTTTTTTTCCCCCCAAAGCAAAAGCATGTTTCATCTTGTTGCTGAAAGGAAAGCTCCAGTGATCCTGATGGAAGAAAATGCAATTTGAAATCAAATAAAAAATATAAAAGAAAATTCAGACCTGATGGTTTTGATGCAATATAAACTAAAAATAGGAAATGCCTGATACTAACATTTTTTTATTTTAATTTTAATTAGTTTTTTTTTTCTGAGGAGAATTCAAATTAAAATATTATTTAATTATTAATTGCAAATTATAATATATTAAATTTAAAAATAAATAGATTTTTTTCATTAAATTTAAGAAGGGACTTCATATGACTTGGCAGGTGTCCTTATATATATATATATATATATATATATATATATATAGTATGGAGATTTGACACACACACACACACATATATATATATATATTGCAAATGTAACTTTTTCTTCCATCATGAATCCTAAAAAGACATATATATGCTCATCCAATTGGATTTGAAGAATTGAACCCAATCTAAAAATACAGAGATGTAAGGGTCACTTTTTCTCCTCTAAAACAGATGATACCAACCTGTTGTTAGTTTCATGAATTTGAGTTGATCACATTATTACAAGATTTCTCTTTTTTTACTTATCAGAATTTGTAAAAATCAAAGGTAATTATTTATCATTGGATCTAAACTTTTTGGATTAAATGTAATATGGATCTGATTTTGTACAAATATAAAAAAAAAATAAGTTTCTACATTTTACAATCCAAAAGAAAGAATTGTGACCGTTTTGCATAGAGATCTGAGATGAGATCAAATTTGTTTGAAATGAAATCCAAGTAAAAAGACAATGTCTATAACTTGTGGATTTGATGGCCTGCAATCCCCAATTGTCTTTATGGGGATTGCAAGTGCTCAGGGAATTAAAATCTTGTCTCATATCTGGATACTTTGGGGAAAGGAAAATGCAAGGTACTCTTTAGGGGCTCGGGTGCCTCAAAGCTGTCATGGGTGATAAAATTTGCTGGGGCGGACAGGACGTGAGAGAGGAGAAAGAAGCACAACAGTTGGGGAGGATCCTATGCAGTTGCTTTATTAAAAGTTCACAAGTCAGTGTTTCCCAAATAATAATGTTGAATATTTTTTGATTTTTGATCAAGTGCTGTAAGGAAACTTATTCAGAGCATGATTAAAAATCCGGACTAATGAATTTGATGTCCACAGAGGCAAAACAAATGCCATGTGGAAGTTTATAAACATTAACCACTTCATTATACTGTGCATGTGTCAAGATTGGGTGACCTGAATCAGTTTGTTTCTTCCTTTATTGATTTGACTTCCTAACAAAGATATTTGAATAGATAACCTGAAAATATATATATATATATATATATATATATATATATATATATATATACAGTTATAGTCTAAGATTGGTTTTTGTCTGTATTGTTAGTTCAGACAAATGCACTCAATCATCAACAAGTACAGTCACATTGAAAAACTTTAACCATTTTTTTTTTGTTACTTGATGTTGATTCAAAATGAAAATAGTTACATAAGTAATTTTATACTCTCACGTATTAGTTGGATGGAGGGCCTTGGATCGATTTTGGAAACTGCATGAAAATTGTGAAAAAGAAATTTATAACTTTTGTTATGTTGAAATTAATCAAGTTAGTTGTAAATTGACTAATATAGTTGACAACATAGACATAGACATATATTTTTGTATTGGCCTTAATCTCTGGATCTATTGAAAAGAATGGAATTTTATTCCAAAATACTGAATCAAAATGTTTGTTGATTTGAATAAATCAATTAAAAAAAACTCACAATTTTTTTTACTTTTTATTTATACTTTCCATTGAATTTTTAGAATCCAATTTTTGAAAATTAAATAATAGAAGTAGCCGTGTATAAAAATGTTATAT
Source organism: Acanthosepion lycidas (assembly GCA_963932145.1). NCBI lineage: Eukaryota > Metazoa > Mollusca > Cephalopoda > Sepiida > Sepiidae > Acanthosepion > Acanthosepion lycidas. Next base: position 56,657,628 of record OZ010615.1, read on the forward strand.
ATTTTTAATAGAAACAATAACGACAGCAATATTATCTTTATTTTTATTAGATCAAGTATTGTCAGCCATTATTATAAATTTTTGACTTCTATTTTGATCGTGCAATTAAAGGAATTAAGATGAAAGAAAATTCTCATCAAAAATTGACAATAACAGAAAAAATTTTTATATATTTTAGATGAACAGATTATGATAATGTTTTCAAAATGCATTAATTATTTATTCAATTTATTGATTTTTTTTATCTCGTATGAAATTTGAATTTAAAAAAAATGTTTTTATTGTTATTCACTCAGTGATCCAAGTCATCCCACTGCTTTTCTCACTCCATTTGATGGTGTAGGTGTGAGTGTAAATGTCATATATATATATATATAAATAAAAGTGGACACTATGGCCAGCACCAATGGCCAACAGTCTGTTTCATGCTTTGATGCAATCTTTGGACTATGAAGATTGCATTCACACATTAAACAAACTGTTGCCACTTGGTGTTGACCACAGTGTCCACTTTTATATTTACTATATTCTCTGTCTCTGATATTGAGCACTTTTATCTATAAATATAGCATACTTTAAAGCTATATTTTTATCATTCATATATATATATATATATATATATATATATATATATATATATATAAGAAATCTTTATTGTAAAGTTTTGATTTTATTAGCTTTATATCTTTTTCCTGAAATATTTAATTATAATTTTAGGGAATTTTCCATCAAAAGTCAATTTCAAGGCTCTTTACTGACACAAACACTGCAATGTGAATGAAGACTATAATTTGGAAAACACTGACTTTTAAATTCTTTTATTTTTTTTTATTTTTTTTTTTTTTTTACCCAAGGTCAGAAACAAAGACAAATGTATGAAATGAAAAACAAAAAAAGCTTTCATTTGCTGTTAATCTTATTCATACAATGTTCATTTCTATCCTGGGTATTTGTATATTATTACAATTCCAAGAAGTATAAAACCTTCGTCATAGAAATTCTGGTCTGAAATCCTGAGCCACTCAAAGCTTCCCAAAATTCACAAGACTTGAAATGATAAATACACAAGGTGGATGTTGAAAGAAAAGATAAAATGCCAGATGTGTGACTTTATTGGCACAAAATTTGGTAGAGACAAGACTGTTTTCAAAATAAAAAATGAAAGATTATTCAAAAATGGACATTAATGAAAATGTTAAAAATGTAAAAAAATAAAAATAAATTTGGCTCTGGTCAAAAAAAAAAGAAAAAAATTGAAAATTATTGGATGAGTAAATTCATTTTCTTCTTTTTTTTTTAAAAAACCAAATCACTGTTCAAATATCAAAGTGGAGCCAAATATAAATGTATTTGATTAAAGCTTGCCAGTATTGATGAGTGGCTATTTTCTGAAAAAAAAAAAAAAAGAAAGAATATCATTGGGCAGAAAAAGTTTTTTTAAGTCACTGACTGGTTGATTGGATCAACTGAAAAAATAAATAAAATTTTTAATATGTCAGTCAAATAAAAAGACTGTCTAAAGAGAAAAAGATAAAGGATGTCCATGTTGGACTGTCGTCATTCAAATCAAATACATGTAACAAAAAAATAAATAAAAACATTTAAAAATGTGAATAAACGAGTTTGTCTTTTTTGTTATTTTGCTTTCATCATTGTGTTTGTTGTTGAAGAAATTTTCTAATAATTATTCTACCAGCCAGTTACATTCGTCAGGTGTGTTCATCAGGTGACTACAGATTATAACTAAACACTTATATGTGAATTAAAAATTTAGAGATACCCAGCTGTGCCTGAATCCTGTCCCCCATCACTCTCTATCACCACAAGACTTAATTGGAAAGTTTTCCCACAAGCCATGAAATGAAAGCCATAAAACAAGCAGATTATATTTAGAGTGAGAAATGGTTCACCATCTTGAAGCATACAAGTGTCAAGTGATAAGGAAAAAACCACAAACTAAAATGTGCTGATAAGATACTGGGCATTGTAAGCAAAATTTTGAAGTGATAAAAGGAGAAATAGTTTTCCCAACCCTAATTTCAATCTTATCAGATCAATTCCATTTAGTTTTATACAAAGAAACTTTCACTTTTAACCACTGAAGTAAAAGTAATAAATTAGCGAAGAAAATGTCAGCCATATTTTACATTTGTATCTGAACACTGTCATACTTAGACCTTCCTTAAATCTATCAAATATAATGCACATAACATGTTATTCTAGATTAGTCACTCTGTCAAAACTATAGAAGCCAGTTTGCCATACCATTTTACCTATAACTGTAGTAGAAGAGATGCATCCATGTTTTTTCTTGGTAGTGTGACTAGTCTAAGAGAAAGAGAGCATGTCATGGGTTAGCATAAATTATGTTTGATAGATTTAGGGAAGGTCTAAGTATAATAGTGTTCACAGAAAATGCTAGACAAATAAAATATTTACTATATATATTTATATATATATATAAAAGAAAAACAAAAACCATTAGTGGAACCAACAGACAACTTGCCCAAAAGCTAAACTCTTATACAGCTCCGATCTTGAATAAAAATGACAATAAGGAAAAACAAAACAAAAATGGCCTGAAAGCAAACTTACCTACTTGGTAAAGTGCTCAAAGCCTAGATTGAGCAAAAAATGCTTATCAACATTAAATCCTATGAAAGGATGGGTCTAGTTGTGACTTGAGTTTCCTGTACATGTAATCCTCAGACCACACACACACACATATATATATATGAAGTCTGTCTAAAAGTAACAGAAATGATCACATTTTTCAATATCATAGACATCGTCCACAGTGAGTTCTTGCCATAAAACCAGATGATCACTCAGCAAGTCTACAACAAGATCCTTCCCACAGTGTTTGCTTTGCTCAGTGCACAAGAAGAGACAAGAGTTGTGGCAGGTCAAATTATGGTTGCTTCACCATGACAATGCACTTGCTCAAAACACCCTAAGCATTCAACAGTTCCTGGCAAAGAAGAACATTGCTGTATTTGAATAACCTCCCTATTCTACAAAGAATATATATTCTACTCAAACAAACCTATCCTAAAAATCTTGTCAATATTAAATAACCCTTTGAGGTTGATATGCCATAAAACAAAATAAACCAAACCAAACAAACAATTTATTTCAATTGAAAACAAGCAGGTGTTGGTCAAGCATGGAGGAAACTATGTTAGTGTCCATCCATATCACCTGCAGATGTATAAAAATGATTTTGTTGAATAATTGAATGCACCAACAACTAATGAGAACCGGCACAGAAAATTTGGAATGTGATAGACCAAGATAGTCAAAGTATAGATTTTGAAGATACTGTGGATGGTTCATTTCATAAAAAAATGATATTAGTCCTTTATGAGTGACAATACAAAAACTCATGAATCAAGTATCAGTCAGGCACTAAAAACGACTGGATGTTCATCAAAAAATCTGTGAAAGCAAATATTGCAATTTTACCAAGAATAGGGCAAGAGATAAAGTGGCATCAGACAATGATAAAAAAAATTTGTAATAATTACTTTCTTATATTTTTTTTTTATATATCCTCTGATCTTTTATGAAATCGTTTTTTTTTTAATTTTCTGCCTTTGTAAATCCAGAAAATGCATGGCATGTGGAATTAGAACAATCTATCCTAGTGGATGAAATAAAAGGTTCAGTTTAAATAAGGCTGGAGTGTACAACCACCAAAACATTGTGAATATTACAATAAAGATGAGGACAATAGTCCAAACAATGTAAATGGTGGGGCATTAGTTTTCTATTATTAAGTAATAACTGATCTCTCAAAATTGCTACATACTAAAGTGTAGCAGAAAAACACAATTTGCACATAGAGATAACAAATTACAGCTAAATTTATAGAATTATTAGAAAATATAAATCTCTAATTACACACCAATTTTCATCTAGATAAGTCACACACTGCACTCTAGTCAAAACAAATTTTAAAACAAATACAAATATACCAGAGTGCTGGCCATTATCGATGAGAATCTTGCTTGCCACAGATATCTATAACTACATCCATGTATTTCTCTTATATAGTCTATAAGAAAAACCAGAGAGAGAGACTTCACACACACACATGCTTAACCATAGAGGCTACCCAAGAAGAGTACAGCTGACTGCTCATCCAACCATTAGGCTGTGAAAACAACCTCCACTATCAATGCAACAAGTCCAAACCTATAGCAGTCAGCTGGGTTAAGTATACTCCTTTTTCATGCCCTCATTTCACACTTCATACACTATACATTCGAATGCTACATTATATGACTTACCAGAGACATTTCCATATTTTGTAAATTAAAAGAAATCTCTGGTCATTTTTCCAAACCAGTGTCTAATTTGTTTCTTTACTTTAACCAACTTCCACCTCAGATCAAATGTAATAATTGTAAAAACATATTTAAAGACTCACAAGAACTTAGAAAAATATTTTATGACATAGATAAATTAGTTAAACCTTCTAAAAGAGACTCTGGTATTAATCTGTCCTACATGACTTTAGTGAATAAAAGCAAATTTATAAGTATTTCTTGAGTGTCAAAGTATAAAAAAAAAATTTTCAAGCATGACTTTAATGTTTCCATAGTCATAAATGAAGCCTAAAAGAATATGAGTCTATTCAATTTGATTCTATAAACAAAAGCTGTAGATTATTGTAAGCCAGACAATGTTTATTGATTGACCTTGAATATCTCAGGTATCAACAAAGGTACAGTTGGAGATGACATATTCCTTGCCAAGAGTAACATTGAATGAAGTAATTTGTATGCTTGTCTTTCAAGCCAGTGATTGCAAAATAGATTCTCAATAGATCCTTGAAAATGTGGCATTGTCAAATATGTCAATCAAAGCTAAATTACAGATTATAAAAACAAATTGGAAATAAGACACTGAAATTTGAATGGAGAGATTAAGTAGAAAAAAGTGTTTGATTTTTCTTGAATTCTGAAGATCAACCTTTGAACTTAAATACAATTTGAAGGATGTATTTGAGAAGTTACAACTTATAGAACAGTGCTATATAAGACCAGCTACTAGCAAATAATTATCAAAAAAGTTCATGGTTGATTAGGTTAGTAGGTTGGTTGATTTTACAATATGTCAGTCTTCATTGGGTTATTTGAATTTTGTCTGAGGCATCCAGTAAGGATCAAACTCACAACTCAGTATTAATGTCTACCAGACTAGCCTCATCATACTGTGGCACCTGGGCTGATTAGGTAAAAGTACAAAAAACAGGAAACAAGTAATGATCAATGTTGTTAACTATTCTCCCACAGATTGAATTCTTTATCCTTGGCTAACAAATATTTTGTTGAATTACCCTGTCTGACCTGTTAATTAAAAAATGAACCCCACCCTTTTCCATAAGAACTTCTAACAATTTATTTGGTAAAAAGATTCATTTGCCTCTGGAATCTATTCCAATCTGTATATTAGATGTTTTCTACTTGTTTTTTTTTTTTTTTGAAAAATGAAAATTTCATTATAAAATTTTCAAGCAACTGGACAAGAGAAAAATAAGACAATATTATCAATAATAAAGATTTTACCAAACATAGACACAGCTGAAAGTAAACAAAGTAAAAGTGTTAAGATTAACAAATATTTTCATACAGAGTTGAAACACCCAACTGCAAGCAATGGTCAAGCAAAAGATTTGTAAATCAATCCATGAACCAGTAACACAACTTGACAAAATAAAACCACATTCTTTATGCCATTCATAGTGTTTTACTTGTCCAACTGAACCTACAAGGTAGGAGATATTGAAAAGTTCTCAGCCCAACCAAGAAGCCTCTTCAAAAATATCTGATTTGATCATTTGGTCAATTTTGAGGAAGTTTTCAGTACACCCTCGTAGCAAAGTACCTATGAAAAATGAGGAAATCAGCACTTCTACTACTTCGGCATATCTGTACACTCTTCTTCAACTCTGCGAAAAGTATTACACACATAGAGTATAGATATCAACAGTGTATTTATTCATTTCTAAAAGACAACAGACTTGTGAAAAATAAAAGTAAAATGAAAGAAAGGGTGAAGGAGAAAGCTGGAGAAAAATGAAAAATAAAACAAATGAAAGGAAAGAAAAGATGAGGATAAAAGGAAGATATAGACAGACAAGTTTTCTGTCTTGAGTTTTATTACTTCATTAGACCTTAATATTTATTTCTTTTGGAATGTGACACACACCCTTGATGTTAGGTAAATACTATTGAATTAATTTATAGATAGTTGTTGCCAAAAAAGGATTTGTGATTGAAAATATATAACCTTGACATATGTGGGAAGGATATTACAATAATCCAGAACCTATACTGGTAGCAAACTGCCTCCATATAGATAGGAAGTGAGTTCAGTAAATATACACAAATAAAATGGGATGTAAGACAAGGATACATCTTCTCACCAGACCATTTCAACCTACAGCAAGGTCATTCTATAGGTGGCCATAATCTTAACAACATAAGATATACAGATGATACAATGCTGATAGCAGACATAGAAAGGAAACTACAAGAACTGCTACAGAATGTAGTGAAGGAAAGTGAGAAGAAAAGACTAAATGTCAATTGCAAGAAGACTGAATGAATGGTTGTTAGCAAAAGGAGCAGCCCAAATTGCAAATTGGAGATGCCAGATTCAAACAGGTGCATCTTGGAAGTCTATTAACAGAGAACAGAAAGTGTGACATGGAAATCCAATGGCACATTGGGATAGTGAAAGAGACCTTCCAAAAGCTGAGCAAAGAAAAATTTAATTAGAAATGAAGAAAAAAGTACTGAATTGTTATGTAATATCAGTCCTCCTATATGGCAGTGAATATTGGGCAATCTCCCGACAGATGAAGAAGAACTTGAAGCAAGAGAAATCTACAGAAGGATGTACCAAACCTGTGAGTAATAATGAAGTCCTTGAGACAATGGCAAAAAAGGACACTTATACTTAGCATCAGGAAGAGACAGTTAAAATTCTTGAGGTACATAATAAGCAAAGAGGTCTTGGAAAGTTTGATACTCACAGGACAGACTGAAGGCCAGATGAAAGCAATACACAACCTACCTGGCAAGCTTGAGCAGAGTGTAGCAGAGTTTGGGAGAGATGGCAAAATTATTAAGAGCTACAAAAGAGTAGACATTTTGCCGAGCTATTATCACTAAAGTCCTAAAGGGACACAACACATAAAAGAAGAATTGAAAATATATTTTTTCAGTTATTATAAAAGAAATATCAAAACAATGATAAATTATTCTTTATATCCATTTGTCTATATTTTCTAAACAAATATCAGAAAACAAAGAATTAAGCTGATAATCATTTGCATATAAAAACTTGTGGATCAATTGACAACAAAGAAAAAGGTGAGAAATGTCTTAAAATATTTTTATATAAAATATCTTTATTTTCATGTTTTTTTACAACTAAATTTTTCATAGTGTGTATGAGCATTAAAGTTCTTACAGTCCTTGGTTGTTAAGATGAAAAGAAATATGATTTCTTCATGCGTATGTGTGAGCAAAAAGAGGTCAGGGAGAAAATGTGGAGGAATGTGTAAGTATCATTGAGGAAGACAAGTGAATCTTTTTTAAGCTACTGTCATTTGTTATTTGGTGTTTGACTGTCTTGCTGTTTATTTTCATCTTCACTCACCAAAATATTTCCTATTATACAAATGATAATACGGGTTATTACACAGCCAGTCCAGCTCAACCCTGCTGAATAGTACACCAGCTGGTCAACTGATAGTTATCTGCTTTCTCCTTTGTTCCTTCATCTACTTCTGTTCCATGTTGTGTTGGAGAAACTAAAAATTACAAAATAACAAAGAAAGTCGCCAGGTTAATGTTCAATTGGTTTATATAGTTTTTGATTCAACAAAATTAACTCTTCCCATTAAACTCTCTATCATGACACTTTTTCTTTTTCTTCTAAAACTTGGAGCAGGTTCAGTCAACAAGGAAAGAGGTCAGTCAGGAATTCTCTTGGCAGCAGGTTGCATGGGATTCAAAAGCTCCTTTGCTGTTGTTTCATCTTGTCTGTCTCTCTTGCTGCCTCTCACTCCAACTACTGGGTTGCTTAAGTGCTCTGTTTATATGTATTTCATCCAACTCTCACCACATTTCAGGACCCATCAATATTCATATCAATTATGTTCTCCAATTTTGGAGAAGCGATACTGACCTTCAAACAAAGTGGTCAGTTTTTCAAAACAATACATTCTTCGACAACAAATTTTGTTTATCATTCCTTTCTATATCCTGATGATTGGATACTTATTCAAAACAATAATTTTTCTGAGAACAACCTTTGTGTTTATAAATTATTTCTATGTCTTTGACATCAAACAATTTTCTTTGTTGTCAATTTTGTAATATGACTGATTAAAACTTTGCCCACTTTGCATGTTTACAAAACCATCCTGGATTATTTACATTATCAGCTTGCAATTTATAGCAATTTTATCTGCCTCTCAGTTGACAATCAATCCACATTCCACATTTCTCAAATCATCTTTTAGAGCTGACATTCCATTCTGGATTTCTGTTTATCAGAAAGGAAAAAAAACATCTCTTTTTTTCCTTGCTCCATATTTCAATTCATGCTCTCATCTTAAGTTTTTTAACCCTTCCTATACAGGGTTTTCACCCTTTTAATCCTTTTCATACTACCAATGTTACAATAGTGTCATAGGGTTGCCTACCACATTTTTTTTATAAAATTTGAAATATTGTCTTTCCAGAACTCAGAGAAGGAAGAAGGGTTAATTATGTTAAAATCTGGGTGATATATGTACAGAAAACTATTCAAAGTTACAGAAAGTGTATGGAGAGGAGTGTATGAGCCAGACATGAGTGTGCAAGTGGTTCAACCGTTTCCAAGATAGCTAACAAAATACAACAAGCATGCACGTTCTGGGAGACACAAAACCAGCAGAATGATGAAAACATTGCAGATGTGGGTGCAGTTGTCCAGAAAGACTGTTGAATCACTGTGTGCGAGTTGTTGGAGGATATAAACATTAGTTACAATTCAGAGTAGTTGATTCTCAATGATTTAGGTATGAGACATGTGTCTGCCAATTTTGTACCAACACTGCTTTCAGTTGACCAAAAAGAAAATTAGGTTTCAGATTCAAGATCTTCTTGAATGTGTCTATAAAGATGAAAACTTTTTGAAAATAGTATAACAAGTGATGAATCATGGATCTATGACTATGACCCCAAAACCAAGACTCAGCCTTTACAGTGGAAGACCCCAAACTCTCCAAGATCAAAGAAAGCATGAAGTAGTTGAAGCAATATGAAGACACTGTTGACAGTTTTTCTCAACTACAAAGGGCATTGTTCACCTACGTAGACAGTAAACAAGGAGTACTACCATGACATATTGCAGTGTTTGCAGGATGTTGTTTGTCAGAAAAGAATAGAATTGCATGGCAACACAGGAGTTTTTGAACAAGCATAGTGCTCCTCAGGTAAGGTAACCACCATACTCTCGAAATGTTTTCAAAAATCAAATCCCACTTGAAAGGAACAAGATCTCAAGACATTGAGGAAATTCAAAAGAATGCAACAAGGCAGCTCTGCTCATTATCCCAATATAGGAGTTCCAGTAAAGTTCATTGCTTTCACTGAAACAAATTTGGACACATTTCATCTGAGTGTCTGGGAAATGGCTCAAGAGAGAAGATGTCAACGCCAGTCTCCTCCCCAAAAGAGTAATGCACTACCAGTCATCACTGTGCTCATAGATGAACAGAAGTGTGTAGCCCTTGTAGACTCTGGCTGATCACAGATGTGTAGGCTGCTTTTGGCAATGCCAGGAGGTAAAGCTGTGGACAGCTGATGGGAAATCAGTAAAGTACCATGAGTATGGCACAGTCAAATTGAATGTTGGTCATGCTCGAAATAGCAAATTTACCATCAAGTCTCCATAAGAGTTGATGTAATTATGCAAAACTGAGAAGAGAAATAATAAGAAAAGTGAACAAATTTATTTTATTTATAATATATATTATGATAAATAAAATAAATTTGTTCACATTTGAATTTGTACATATATATGTACAAATTCAAATATGACTAACAATATAGCTGTAAAGGGACAATATGAATAAAGACAAGAGGAAAACTTATCTTAACCAACACTAAAGAAATACACTTTTTCCAAGCCAACATTGATGACTATAAAACAATTTTTTAAATTAAAAGAAAATCGTTAAATTCAAAATCTTCTATTATTTAAAATATATAATACATAAATTAATCTATAACTAAAATAATACATTATAAAAAAAATTCAATATTTACTCAATTTATATCACTTAGCATCTTCCATAATTTACTTTGCCTAGTGCCATATTCAACCCTCTTCATCACAACTATGATGTCTAGTATAATTATGATCACAGAGTGTTCTTTCCCTAGATACATGGTTATGCAGAAAGTATAGAGTATGTCACACAAGTCTTATTTCTCAATGTGCAGGGTGTCAATACATCCTCCTCCTCCACCAACTAAACCTTATTAAATTATATTACAGTGTTTGTTGCTCATTAGCATTCCTTGTTTCTCTTCATCTGTGTATTTGAACCTGTAAAGCCTTGGTCATATCTTTGACAAGTTGCTTTTTCTTTTTAAATTTTGTGTTGTGGCAAATGGTTCACAACACTGTCTACAGTGTCATAAGCAGCATTCTTAAAAACAAATCTAGTGTATTGTAACTCATGATCATTTTTTTTCATGTTTTTGCTTTAGATTCGATGCTTTTATATTTTGCATTTTATATTTTTTTTTTTTTAGGGGATTTATTTTGTGAGCTGGATGTGATGATTGCAGCCCCTTTACATTTTTATTTTAGTTTTTGCTTTCTTAGCATTCATATCTAGCCAACAAGAACCAAAAAGAGATTTGTTTGAAGCAGAGAATAACAGACTAAATTTCCACTTCTTAAATCTTCTTAGAGCCTTCTTCCCAAAACTCATTTTATGTCTACTAATTATTTTTATTTTTTTATTCCCCTTAATGCTTAGTTTCACTGAATTTTTTCACAGTTTAATCTTAATGATTTCCTGCTTCAAAATGTCAAGTACTAAAATGTGGAATCACGGTTATCACCCTGTTATATCCCTCAGGCAGTAAAATGTTGAACTATCCTGTTATACATTGAGAAATTTTTGGTGTGTAATAAAAATGGGTATATTGATATGTGTTGAATTCAATTTTTTTATTAATTATTATTATTATTATTATTATTATTGTAAGGCTACAGAAGGTGATTGCCTCCCTTTGGTGGGGATAAGTCACATGGATCATGTGATCACTACTCAACATACAGTAACAAAAGTGGCAATTAATTTCAGTTTGTTTACAGCATCCAAACTGAACAGTTACTTTTTTAGCTTAGGTCAAGGTGAGTTGTTGCAAACATTTAATTTTATGCAATTTTGAGAAATTCTTTTTTGTAGCACTTAATGTTTATGGTTTTAAGAATAAGTCATTAGAGAATTTAAATCATCAAATCTTTATGCCAAGCAGAACCTCAAGTTACAGAAAATCTGCTCTGAATTGTAAAATAAAAAATACCATAAAACTAAGACATTATTTAATTAGAAAAGCTTTTAATTACTTTTATGAATAAAATATATTATGGACATAATATTATGAATTTTTATTTTAAAGAATAATAAATTTTTTAAAGAATTTTCATTTTTTTAGTTTTAATTAGAATAATTGACAAACTTTTAAATCTTTTAAAATTCTGTATTAAGTTGTAGAAGTCTATTTATTAATCATAAATGGAAAAGCTTACTACAATTCAGTAACACCCAACTTTTTTAAGAATGTTTTGTGTGTATGTGTGTATAAATGTGTCAAATTTTGTAAATATGAATGTCCATACACAACATTTTAAAAAAATAAGTGGTAACTATAGTAAATTTAAAGTCTATTGGTAATTTTTTAAGTACCTTCATAAGTAAGATTGTACCTACAATTCAATAAAATATTAAATGCTTAAAATATTTAGTAGCTATAAGGAAGACATTTACATTGTATTCATCACGTTAATTTATTATGATTATCTACTCCCTACTTAAATTTCCCAAACATTAAGTTATTGATAGATGTGTCCACACATCAAAAAAAATTCCTACCAATGTGTTAAAAGGCTTTTTTGCAATATTTTAAACTAAAAGTAGTAGTCATTTCTATTCAGATTGATTAATTAAACTTTAAATCAGCTAATTTTTCTCAATATTTCAGAAAAGTATATTTTAGTTTAAAATAATTTTTAATAAAGAGAATTATGTTATGTTGACAGTTTTGTGAATAAGGACAATTTTACTGATTTTATTGATAACCAAAAAAAAACAAAAAAACAAATCATTCTGATCAATTCAAATTCAGTTTTAAATAAAGTAAAGTATTTTGATTGAAAATATTAAATTTAATCTATTAGTTTGGAATTGAAAGTAAAATAAAAGCTTCAAGAAAGATGTTTTTTAAAATGCATTTTAAATGTTAAGTAATATTTTTTGTAAATGAGGTTTCTACTTTAAATTATAACCCAGTAACATCTTCAGGATGACAAAAAAGTCAATTATCTCAGTTTTCTCTCTACTTACCTGACCATTTGCAACAAGAAACTTCAGAGAAGAAGAATATTATGATTGTTGGAAGTGAGAACCAAAATGGGCAAAAAGGAATATCATCGTTATTTTGATTCCAAATATTATGGAATCAAAGTAACAATGACATACAATATGAGTAGATGATGGCATGTCACATTGTGAACAATTTTTTCTGTTTCCCATGTCAGTTATTTTGTCATCATAAGAACACATGGACAGCTACTGGCTATTGCGATTTGAACAATTTGATTACATCATTGACAAAAAATCTCAGAACCATCTGAATTCTGTAATTACTCAGAAATAATTTTTCCCAATGGGGGTAAAGTTCCACTGACTTGGCAATTGGCCTGCATACCCTTGTTTTCAAGTCACTTTTTTCACCACTGATTATATATATATATATATATATATATATATATACCAAGTATTTGAATAAAGACAAAAGGAAAACTTATCTTAGTCAATGCTTTTTGTCCCCTGAGGCACTTTATCAAGGCAAATGTAAGGATTTTATTTTGTGACAAATATTAATGTTAAGTAATATTTAAAAATGTTGTTGGTTTTTCAAAATTGTTTTAAGTTTATTAAATGCTAATAAATATTCATCAGGTTAGCTGAAAAGCTAAAGCAAGCAATGGAGGGAAACATGACACAATTCAATGTCTAATAAAGTGAGTAAGTGATGTTTTTAAAATTTAAAAATATTTTTATGCAAATTAGTAATTAAATTATTTTAGTTTGGGATTAATTTATGTGTTATATATTTTAAATAACATGAGGTTAAGGATTTAATGGTTTTCTTTCAATGTTTTTTTATATTTTTGTAGTCATGTTTCTTGGCTTGGGAAAGTAGTAATTCTTTTAGGAATGGCGATATTGGAAAGATTTATATTTTGATAAGATTTGATAATGGCACTCATGAGAATTTTCCTTCTAAGTAAGTTACTCTCTCTTTTAATAAGTGTGGTATTCTTTAGGTCAAAGTTATGGTTGAATTTATTTCTATGTATAACTAATGCATTTGATAAATTGTTGTGTGTTAGATCCCTTTTGTGTTCATAGATATGTTTTTTTCTGCAAGTTTCCCCAATGTATTATAAGGAGCAGTTATGACAATTTATTTTATATATACCTGCTTCAGAATTATTATGGTATTTTTGGTTTTGATCAGATCCATAATAGTTATAGATGTGGTTGTAATTATATTCATATTGTTTAGATTGTTTTGGAAAGGGAATGTTATGGAGTTAGTAGGTAATTATATATCTGTTTTTATTTAGTTTATTGTTAATATTGCTATCTTTTTTGTGATTGTATATTCTGTATGCCTTTCTCTTATATTCATAAACATAATTTTAAATATAGACCTCAATGTAGAAAAATCATATAGGAAAAATTAGTAAAATAATATTAGAAAAAATTAGAAATGATTTAAGAATAATTTTGGAGGTTAATCAATTGATTGGTTTAAATCTATTAACCAAAAAGAAAATTGAAAAAGGATCTTAATCATCTGAAGATCATGGCTGGTGTGAAACTCAAATTAACAACTATAGATCAGTGGCTTTAGACAGATTCTTAGTTTATATATATATATATATATATATATATATATATATATATATATATATATGTCTTCTGTGCGGCTAGCAGACTATTATATATATATATCAACTGAGCAGACCCTGTTGAAGAAGCCTGCTCAGAGCCCATCTGTAGTTTATACTGTAACTATGCTGAGTGGACCTTAGTTACAATTTATTAGAGAGACTGTATCATCTGATGTGATTAATAGTTGAACAAGTCATTGGTGACTTCAGAACAGTTCTGTCTACTCAATTTCACTCACAAGACTTGGGTCAACTTATGATTTAGTTTCAGGTACTTTCCAATGTTGCTGCATGCTAGGATCTCCTTCCTAGGATAATAACATCAAGAAGTCACTTCCTTGATAAATTAACTATGGTGAGATTCAAACCAGGATCTGATATAACTTGTTGGCTATTTGTGCATGTAGGAGCTTCCTTACTTAGCTCATTTCAGCAGTAGCAGCAATGGAAGTAATCAACGGGGAAGTCTGAGAACTCATAAAAACACTGACCCAACCCTATTTGGCCTCTTTTTCCACTTTTCCTTTTCAGTGGCTTCAGTCCTTTGAGCTGGCCTTCAAGGCCAGCTCAAAGGACCACTCACAGCACTTGCTGCAGGTGACCCAAAGCAGTCCCAGCAGCTTGAAACAGATTTTTTGTACCAAATGGGAACAAGCAAAGAAATCTCCCTTTGAGACACCTACCCAAACGAAAAACCACCTGCAACCCTTGCTGCACAAGACCTGGTCCTGGCAGCTTGAACCAGAAATTTCATGTTTTATGTCAGAACGAGTGGAGAAATTTCTCTTTGAAACATTTACTCAAGGGAAGATCTCTGTTAATTGGGAAACAACTTTTCCCCTGCATAATATAACTATTTTGCACTTTCTTTCGCCCATAAATAAAAGCTGTTAAAATTATTTCAAGCCTTGGATTTGTTCATTCCCCTCTATGCACTGCTGAGCACACACACACACACACACACACAACTGGGAAAATCCCAACATTTATGATCAGAAAGCAAACTTTCTAACCACTTGGCCATGCTGTGCTCATGTGTGTGCGTGCATGCGTGCGTGTATATATACATACATGCAGAATTTCCCTCAAATCTCTTTTTTTTTCCTTCAGATATTTTCAAGATTTAGTTATTAAATAAAGCCCACAAACATCAACCTGAAGTCCATTCCATATCAGTGACATTTCTCAATAGTAATTCAATTCCATGTTGGAGTATTTCCTTTATGTATTTCAAATAAGTGTCAGATAAAGAAGAGATTGAAGACAATGATTTCTCTTCTGTGAATTATATCAAGACCTCCTAATTATTTTTGTAGCTTCCAATAAAATGGTTGCTTGCCCATGTGTTTTTATAGAATCCTAAAAAGGAAATAATGTTGTCAAATATCTTTTAGAATTGCATTTAAAAAATTTTGAAGAGAGGTATAAAAAGTATTTTGTGAAAAATATATATAAACACAGACATCCACACAAGCTCATACAATAAATTAAAAAAAAAAACAAAGAAAAAGACTTTTTGGTATTAATAAAGTAAATTTATTTAAAACTTCATAATTTGTGCTTAGAAACAACATAATATATACCTTTATCTTTGAAACAATTCAAATAAATTTTTATTCTTCATCAAAATCAAGTCATATACAATAAAATACTATTTACAGCAATGAAACAAATTCAACTGTAACAAATAAAATTTAAAAAAATAGTTTTTAAATATTGGTAAATTAATTATTTACCAAAAATAAATAAAATAGTTTTGTTGAAATCATCCACTCTGTACTGAATGTCCAATGTTTTTGGATTAGAGATCAATCTTTAGTTAATGTCATATTGCAAAATGTCTTTAAAAACAAAATTTTACTTCTTTTTTTTTTAAATTTTAGAAGTCATTCATAAAATATGATTTGTCATTTGTATATTCATGAAATTCTTTAAAATGAATAATTTTTTCATTTTTAGAAATTTGCTAAGATCAAGAAAGTAAATACTAAATTACACTTTTTGAAATTTTTATATGAATTAATGCTATCTGTGAAAATTGGGGATAAAATACAAATTATTCTTATCAAAAATAAATAAACATTATATAACTTGTCTTTTGATTATCTATTAAAAGATTTTTATTTTCATCTATTAAAAGATTTTTACATGATTGAAAGACAGTATTATCATTAAGTTTCATTAACTTTTGCAAAGCCAAAGATATCCCATCTAAAAATGTCCTCTTTCTGTCTGTTTCTTACTATTGCAAATCAGGCTTCAGAAAACCTTTTTATGAGTAGGTTGGATTAGTAATGTTTTGGGGGCTTGTGGGCTAAGACAAACTTAAAATAAAAGTATGGATATATTCATTAGTGTCTTTATCTCATATCCAAGAATTTAATTTCTTCTTTGCTGATTGCTTCCTTTATGATGATGATGTTGATAAACTAAATTCACCACCAACACGTAGATTCAGGACTAGAAGCTTCCAGTTTCACCAAAACTTGCTCCTGTCATCCATTCCCTATCGCAATTGGCATTGCAAGAGTTGGTTGAAGGTGAAAGAAAATCAGAGTAGAAGAAAGTGTGAATGGCGTGAATTTGTTTAAAGTGGACCTCAACTTGCCAGGAAGTGACCCACACACTTGATTTCATGTCCTTCCTCTGCGGCAAATATGGAATGAGACATGCAGAATCTAGTTATGAAACTGCAATGGACTGCTGCTGACTCGGTTATAATTTTGAGTGGCACCTTATGTAGCATATGTCCATCACTTCATCCACTGGTTCAACCATTCATAGATCCCTATGTATATATTATATATGTACAAAACTAGGGTAACACTATATTTTTAATTTGTTTTAAACCATATTGAATATATTCCATTAGGAATAAACAAACTTTAATACTATTCGTTTAGCAATAATGATTTAAACTTTATGTTTCCTATCATCAAACTCAACTGCATATGATGATCAGTAAAATCGGCTGAAAATGTTGATCAGCAAAATCTAACCTATATAGACATTTAGCAGGTTTTCTCTTTGTCTTTTTTACACAAATATTGTTATGCTAAATGCAGAATTATTAGGCAAAATAATCTGAAACAGAATATTGTCTGATTTCATGTATAGTGCAACCCCTGAATTTTTTTGCATGAGTTTTAATCACTCCAGAAAAAATTTACCTGTGTATAGTGCAACCATTCACCAAAAATGCATGATTTTTAACCTCTTCAAAAAGTTACCTGTGCATTGTGCGACCCCCTATTTTTTGCATAAAAATTGATCATAAAAACTTGCACTGTACTCAAGTATACATAGTATTCTTAATCTGAATGTTCATTTGTAAAATTAAGTTAACTTCACTTTGTATCTGTCATTGGATTTCAGGTTGATCACTTCTAACTGTAGATCTGATAAGAGATCATTAGTTATACATAGAAAAAAAACATTTCTTTTTGTATTATATACAATATTGAAGAAAAAACAATATAAACATTTTGAAACAATAGCATATGCTATATGATCTGTGGGCCAACCCAAGTTTGTCATTAGCAATATATACATATATATAAAAATTTTTGATAAAAATCACCCAAGGATAATGTAAGGTAGAAACTAAGGTAGCGGATTCAACTGACCTAATGATTTTTAAAGTTAAAAGCTCTACATGTTATTTTTACTTTTGTTTTTTCACATGTGCATTGAGCACTTTTTTATACTACTGTTTCTTGGTCTGATTCAATTTTTCAATGGATACTCAAATATGAGTATCCATTTAAAAAATATTTAAACAAATATATATATTACAGCCTAGTATATATTATAAAACAGCTAGCAGATAATTGCAGCAACTGGCGTCATGCTGTTCAATGAGGAGATATGAAGCAAAACCAAGTGTTAGAGATCAGAAGACAATACTGAGAACAATCTCAGACGTTCATTCCACATTCCAGCTTTGTCTGCCACACCTGCAGAAGAGAGTGCCATTCAAATATTGAACTGTAAAATCTTTGAATAAATTCTTGCTACCAAAATATATACTATTTAACAGGGACATACAAATATGACCATATATACTCTAGGATAGGTCACACCTTTTTTTCATGAACATTTTGATAAAAGTCAGGGTTGTGACCTGGGTTTAAGCATAAGCAAGAACAAGGAAAAAAATTAATTTTTCCCAACATTTTGATTTTACACAATCACCCCTTCCAACAGTACCTCATACTTGCACTGGTCATATTTACACTTTTGTCACCAGATTTATGACAAAAAAGATTTATGAATAAATGTGGACTGATACTATGCCAAAAAACTCATATTGCTTAAAAACTGCCAGAAGAGATTGATAAAAAAATTCATAATTTTGAAAAGTTTGTTCTGAAGAAGTTGTTCTAC
The DNA here is from genome assembly GCA_963932145.1 of Acanthosepion lycidas. Taxonomy (NCBI): domain Eukaryota; kingdom Metazoa; phylum Mollusca; class Cephalopoda; order Sepiida; family Sepiidae; genus Acanthosepion; species Acanthosepion lycidas. The sequence goes on from OZ010615.1 coordinate 56,676,282, forward strand.
CTAGAAAATATAACTAATTATCAAGTCCTTCAAAAAATGTAGCATCTCCAATGCCATGGATGGCACTGAAGACAATTTGACATGTGAGGATTTGGTTGGTTCAAGCATGAAAAAGACAGAGGGTGGAGATGAACATGCCATAACTGATGATAAACTTAATGACTACTATAACATGGCTACTGAGGGTGACACAGTAACTGAACAAACAAATGAAAAGAATGTTTGACAATGACGAAGAAGAATTTTGGGGTTTCATTTCTGATTAAGTTTAATAACTATATCAAAATGAATAAACACTTTACTTATATGTAAGCAAAGTTTTGAAATAAAGGTGAATATTTGAAAATATTTAACAAATATAATTATATTTATGTTAAAAAAAGAGTCATGTAACTTCTCAGATTATAGTGTGACCTATCTGCAAGTCAACTGCAAATAACCACTTTGACAACCCCAGACTAAGGATGCAACCTGTATGCAAGTATATACAGTAATATAGATTATAAAATGAATATTTGAAAACCCTTTAGCAAACTTATTTAAATCATGCCCTCTCCTTTCAACACTGTAATTAATAAGAAAAATACAAAATTAATGACATTTTTTTTATGGTCAATTTTCTCCTTTTGTATGCGTCATATCTAATAATCACAGAAACTTGACAATAGTCACAATAGAGGACAATCTCTTTAGACCACACACAATGTATGTACATTTTGTTTTCCATATCTGATCACATATGATAACTATATGATCACATGACTAATTTTCTATTCTTTATTATAATCATTTCTTAATGTTTCTTTTGCTTATTCATTGACTAAAAATTCCACAAACTTGGACCATTCATACCTGCAAAAAAAAGGGAGATTGAAATCGCTATTATTGTAACTACCTTCACTCCCTTGTCAATGATTATTGTTTTAAAAAATGATGATTAGAATTGTAATAAAACCCAAACATATGAAAGTGAATTTATATATTTTCTTTGTTTTTGAGAATTTACAACAAAAATAATAAACACTATTTATTTATTAGATTGTTTATTTATACTATTTATTATATTGTTTATTGGAATGTTTGACAAAACATTGGCTAATTGCCAACTGATTCAAACTTTATAGAACTTTATAAAATGGTAAATAATAAGGATTTCATTATAGTTGGTTCACACATTTTAATAATTTAGTAAATGTTTATAAATTTATGAATAAAAAATTGTTTTCATATTTATTTCTTTATAAATTGGTAAAAGGCATGATGATAAATTCAAAAATACAAGGCACTGAAGGAGGAGGAGGGCATCAAGTTGTTCACTATGCAGATATTTTAAAAGGTAACAGATATAATGGTTCTTTCATCATATGAGTACAATGGTTCTTTAGACCAGTGGTTCCCAAGCTTTTTTAGCTCATGGCCCACTTTGAACCAGAATATGGCATTGCATTAGTTTTAATTGTATTAGTTTTTAGAATGTTGTAAATATAAAATTATTCTTATTAATAACCAATCTAATAAATAAATAAAGATTAAGGAACAAGTCTTGTTAAACAGAGCGGCTCTTGCATGTCTCACTGGTGATGGTTCGAGATAATGCTTTCTCCATCATTGTGGCTGGCAGAGGATAGAAAAAAAAATTGTTTATAGTCACTTTGTTCAAACATTTTTTTCAGTAAATAAATTTCTCATTTTCTCTAAAAAATAAATAAATAGCGTTTAATATTTTTGTTGTAAATTCTCAAGAACAAAAAAGAATGTATAAATTCATTTTCATCATATGTTTAGGTTTTATTAATATTCTAATCATTGCTTATTAAAGCAATAAACATTGCCAAGGAGTGAAGGTAGTTAAAATAATAGCTGTGTCAATGGAAAAATTGCCCTTTTGACACTTCATTTTTCTTTTCAGGCACAAAGGTCAAAGTTTGCCAAAAATTCAATGCATTATTGCTTGCTTTTTTTCTTTTTTTAAGTCATGTCAGACTATGTAGATCAGGCTTAGGTCTGCCACTGGTAACATGCAACCGAGTACAACCTAAACTAAACTAGCTGCTGGTGAAGAAGATGGCATGTCAACACCACGGGATGAAAAACAAAACCTGCTAAAGTGTGGATGAACTTCTTATAGCAGCCAATGTCCAATATATATATATATATATATATATATATATATTTAAGTACGAAGAACTTGGTAAACCGTATGGGTAATTCCAAGGAGGATGAAATCCTGAGAGCTCAATGTGAATCCAGAGCTAATATTTAATGAAAAACAGACCACTTTAAAGTACCATTACAATAATTTATTTCACCAAAATCCTTTTAAAGGACTCCGGATCATCAGGTAAGTGTTATATATATATATATATATATATATATATATAAATAAATAAATTGATGATATCCCCTGACAAGTGGACAGAGTGCACAAAATATATAATTGTTAATATATAGTTTATAGCTGTTACTGAGCTATTTTATTAAAACCAGCACTCTTGTATATTCATTATATATATATATATATATATATATATATATATATATATATATATATATATATATATGAGGCTGGGATGGTGTCTCAAGCCTTGAATGGCAACCTTCCTAGAGATGGTGTCTTGATAAAAATACTTGAACTACCATGAGTGCCTGAGGTAGGAGTTAGGAAGAGCATCTTGCTTTGTAAAACCTTGCCTCAAATTATTATGACAATTCTCTGTAGGTTGATATGTATATGTGGAGAGATAAACTGAAATCCTCTGTCAAGTGGGGCCCACCTTGTTATATGGAGAAATTAATCCCACTCCTGCCTCAACAAAAAACACAGCTGTGATGATGTAAGGAAAATAATGGGATACTAAAATTAAAATTATTTATAATATAAATTTATAATTACATGCACATTTTAAATCTAAGATAATTTATTTTAATAATTCTGAAAGTTTAATCTGTGTTGTCTAAAAATCCTAACATCTGAAAAGCTGATGCCAATTTATCAAAACTTAGAATCATTTAGTAACATCAAAACTAGTATCTTCAAACATAATTAAAATAAACAAGGTTTAATGAAGTGAAAATACTTTCTCATTGACTTCATAATAAAATTATTTAAAAATTCTTTTGAGTTATATGTCAATGATTTTTTTTTAATTACATGAATTATAAATCACCAAACAATGTTAGAAATGCAACAAGGACTTTGCAGTCTTGGGTTTGTTTTTGTTTTTTGGGGTTTTTTTTCCACAAATGGATGGAAATAAATAAATTCTCTTATATTTTTTGTCCATTTCAGATTCTTCTGAAAAAACTGAAGAATTGAATAGTCAAAATATTATGATAAACACAACAAAGATAATGATTCTAGTCCAAAGAACATCATTGACTGATGCCAATACCTTATCTCAGAATTTCAGACAAAAAAAAATATTGAATTTCTTCTGAGAATTTAGGATAGCAATTAAATAAGTACTTTGCTGAATTGTTTTAAAAAAGCAATTTACATCAAGAGGCACTGACACAACTTTAAATGTTCTTCTAAGTCTGTCATAGCATTCGGCAACTTTGTACAATTAAATAAAAAATGTTACTCAAAACATAAAATTTTACTGAAATATTTCAATCAACATCCACAAAAGAAAAAAAAGTAATAAATTAAAAAATCCCTGCCTGGATTTATAACAAAAAAGAAAAATCCTATTTCCCACCATCTTTGTCATTTCAAGTCTAATAAAACTAACAACATTGAAAAATAGGACCCAAAATACAATGCAGTGAAATATTGTATTCTTTGCATCAGGAAAATTATTTAAAGTACTACTAAATTTTCCTTCAAAGATTTTCCTGGTTAAATTTTAAGACGAAATTTTCAAAATAACATAATACCAGTAATTATGTTTAATACAAACAGAAAATAAAAATGAAATTAATTTTTGGTTCTCAGTTTTTTGTTTTTTTTTAACCAAAGAACACTTTTTATTCTATTTGACAAAACAAAATCTTTTAGAGCACTTTACCTTGAAAAAAAAACAAAAGCATTTGGAAAATTTAATCTCCAGATTGAATTCTGAAAGTGGTACAATATTTCATATCTTTTTTTGCTACTTTAAATCTACAGCCGTTTGTAAAATCTAAAATTAAGGGCATCTGCTGTAAGGAGGATTGTCGAGCAGGACATTCCCTCATCAGATTATCTGCACCAATTTATACTTATATTCAATAAAGAGCAATAGGATGATACAATTTTTTTCATGGAAACCAAAATTTATGTTCCCATAAAAAAAGAAAATGTCTTTATTATTCACTGGTGCACATGTGAGATATATTCTGAATAAATACATTTTGTTCCCTACCCACAGAAAACAAAACTTTCATAACTTTAATTTAAATGAAAATTTACAATGAGAATGTGTCAGGTCTTGAAAAGAATAGACATTTCAGTTAAAATAATAAGGAAGTAAAGGCATGATGATAAATTCAAAAATACAAGGCACTGAAGGAGGAGGAGGAGGGCATCAAGTTGTTTACTACGCAGATATTTTAAAAGGTAACATCAACAATGGTTCTTTCATCATACGAATACAATGGTTCTTTAAACCAGTGGTTCCCAACCTTTTTTAGCTCATGGTCCACTTGAATTTTTTGAATTTTTCTCTGGTCCATGAAATTAATATAATGTAAAAAAAAATTACTTCCATTTTACATAGAATATAGCCAATTATAAAATTTCTGTGGCCCACCTGGAATTTGCCATGGCCTATTTTGGTCAAGAGGCCATAGGTTGGGAAACACTGCTTTAGACAAATATGATATGATTCAGTGTTATAAAAAAAATAATACAGTCTTTTATTTGTAAGAATTTTTTTCTTTAATTAGTTAATAAATACTAATTTATTTTAAATGAAAGTATTTTAACCCAAATACTAATTTTGGTTTGACTTGTAGCATATAAAAATTCAATAAACAATATGGTATCAATCAAACATTGAAAAGTAAAAACAACTTTTACATTCTGGCTACGATAGCATGTATAAAAAAATATATAAAAAAATAAATAACTCAAAATGCATTTTGCCTCTTGTATTATATTTTACAAAATTATCAAATGTGAGTTAAAAATTTCTGCATTTTTGAAAATATTAAATTACTTCAGATTAAAATTGACAATGCTGCACTTAAATTTTATGATTTTATTGAAACTATTCATATTTCTTTTAATTGCTATCTCCAGTCATCATCAGGGGACAAAATGTAGATCAGTGTTTCCCAAACTTTGACTGGAAAATACTGCTTTAATGATTAAATTAATTTTTAACCAACCATGTCTTGATACTATTTGTTAATGGTGGAGTTAAGTGATGCTGCTTGCACTGTTAATATTAACAACACAAAATGTGTTGTTAACAGGGTGCAAGTCAAGGAACATTATGAACATTCCATGATGTAAGCACCAAGAAGAAGGTTTCTATCCCATAATAGGTGTTACATTTGCATACATATTTTATACATTAAATATAGCAAATATTAGAGGACAGAGAGAGAAGTGGGATTCAACCATTTTATACCAGTTTTCATGATCTGGTTGCTAGAATTACAGAAGTAAATTGAACCTGTTTCCGGATTGTTGTAAAATAAGTTTTTTTCCTGATCTAAAGTATTATTTTCATGGAATAAGAAGTGCTTTTTCAACACAACATTTGTCTTGAATTATCAGATAATTCAAGTGAGAGGGAACTGATTTTTAATCCCACTAATGAAGAGAGAAAATAATTTTGCAAAATTCACAATGGAAAACAATAACATTTTCATGAAGGTTAACATTTATTAACAATTAACTTAACAAGTATTTAGTATTTTTTCTATTTATACAAAAATGTAACTATTTACATTTGTTTGGACTGTTATCCTCATCTTTATTGTTACATTCATGACATTTCAGCGGTTGTATGCGCCGACTTTCTTCAGGTGATTGGAATTTAAAACTAAACCCATTATTTTGCCCACTAGCGTAGATTGTTCTTGTTCTATGTGCCATGCCTCTTCTGGATGTGTCACTTTGAGTTATTTCCCTTTAGCAACTCAACTCTCCAAGTTTTTGTTCGATTCTGTTCTAGCCAGGTATTGAACTCACAACTCTTTGGGTCAAGTCACTGGATTACTTCAACCAACACTTTTATCCACTGGGAGAAGCATGCTACGTGGAACTAGAACAGTTTACCCTGATGGATAAAGTAAAGGGTTTGATTCGAAATTCCAATCACCTGATGAAGGGCAGAGCGTAAAATGGCCAAAACATCATGAATATGAAAACAAAGATGAGGACAACAGTCCAAATAGTGTAAATTGTTACAATACACCTCATCTCAGAAATATAGACAGATACAAAAATGTAATTTAATCTCTTTTTGTAGATAAAATTTTAAAACTTCAGCTTCATGAATACACAACAATCTCAGATAAATTAATTTATAGTTATTGTTAAAACTTTAATTTCAGTTTGATATCCAGAATTGAACTGAGAAGATAAAACAGAATAAATACTTCTATTCAGTAACAAGACATTTGAAGTGTGAAAAATATAAAAAAAAAACTATTCTGAATTTATTTTCAGAAGAATGATAAAGGAAATGTGTACATGGAGTTAAAGCAAAAAGTAAAAATCTTTCTTGGATCCTTAAAGACCATTTTTAGTGTGAAGGATATAAGAAAAACCTATTCTGAATATATTAAAGGAAGCATTTATTATTATTATTATTGGATTTTATAATAGAACTGGAGGTTTTTTTATCTTCAATGAGTTTCTCTAAAAATACAATTCTGAAATACAATTATTTACTTATTCAATATCATAATTTTTAAAATTCTTTCCAATAATTTTTTTCTTTTTATTAAAGAAAAGATTGAAAATAGTATTTTGATTATTTTTCCTGAAGTAAAATAAATCTTTTGAATGAAAGACTCAGCAGTACTCAACTCTTTGTATATGTGCATGTATGTGTTTGGATGTTTCTGTATTGTTTAACTTTGTGCATGAGTGAAATTTTAGAAGTATTTATATTATCAGCAACATTATAAGATTGTGATTTTGAAAATATGCAGACAAGCAACTGAAGTCAGTTAATCTCCAATAATAATTATGTACATTCAAATGTAGAAAAATTAAAGATTAATTTTATAAAATTTAAAAAAGTCTTTAGCTGTTAGTTTTAAGCAACTCGTTCTTTATATTAAACATAAAAAGAAGGAATACCTTTTGATTGAGTAACCATTTTAATTACTTAGTTTGATTCTCTGATAATTTGTGATTTCTGTGCTATTGTCAACTTGTGTGTTTGATGCCACCTTCATGGTTCAGTGAATTCTGAATGGAATTGGTAAATTGAAAGAAGAAAGTCCAGTCCACTTGAATTACAAACTGCCTGTCATGAAGCATATGTCTGAAGCTTAAAAAAAAAACAAAATTTCTTATTGTCCAAAAAATATAATAATGACTTTAGCCATTAAAATGATTGATTCCTTTTCCACAGCTTATTAACCCTTTGCAGGTTATTTAAAGCCAGAAAATATTTTTAAATTGTAAGAATTTAATTTTTTTGGAGATAATAATGATTTAGTGATACAAGTCTTACTAATTAACCCATAGCTGGGGAGAAGAGGGTGAGTCATACCTTTCCCAAGGGTATTTATGCATAAGTGAAATCATTTAATCCCCAGTTACCATCGCCTTTTATGGAAGAAAAATCATTGCATAAAGAGAAAAGAAATAATCAAGATGAAAATAAAGAAAGAAAAAAAATGATTGAAAAATATATATATATATATATATATATATATATATATATAGAGAGAGAGAGAGAGAGAGAGAGAAACAAAGAAATAGAGAGAGAAGTCAAAGAAGAAAAAATTTTCCAGATTTTTTTTTTAATTTTATCTTACAGGATATAAAATTTAAAAAATTAAATTTTGTTAATTCTGTGCTATGTTAATTTTATTACTACCTCTATCCCATAATAATTGTTGTATTTAAGTATATCAAATGTATATACAAGTGTAATAGATATTGTGGGACAACAGTAGTAATTCTTAAGAGGGAAATGTCAGAAAAGATAACAGCTTCAGGAACATAGAAAGAGTTTCTCTTATTTTTCATTTATTAATTTTAAAACTTTCTTATAAATAGATTTCTTTTTTAGTTTTCTAATTTATGATTAATAGACAAAAATCATTGTTTTAATATAAGTTTCTCAACTTTTCTTAAAAAGAAATTTAAATTGGATCCTTAAATAGCTTTGATAAACAGATGAGAAATAAATGATACTATGAATTTCTGATGAATTCTGTTCACTGCATTGTCTGATGATATTGAGAAAATGTTTAGTGATGATAACAATTTCAACTAAAAATACTCTCATCACGCATACCAACTACACTGGTTGTAATTTAATATATTTCTATATAGCATAAAGACAAAAATCAATTTTGCACATTACAATAAGAACATTACAAAATTGAGACTACAATGGGCCAGGAGTGGTTGACTTTAAATAGTTACAATGCCAATAGTAGAGGTCAGATCTAAAACAATGCATGGTGACAAAAGTTGAACTGAGAAATATGCCAAAAAATAATATGTCAAAGGTTGATCTACAAATCCTATATATATATATATATATATATATATATATATATAGAGAGAGAGAGAGAGAGAGAGAGAGAGAGAGGGAGGGGGAGTGTGAGAAAGAGAGAGAGAACAACAAATTTGAAGCATGGAGACCACGACATCCAGACAAAGCATATAGTCAACCCATAGCAGAAGGCAAAAGAGATGTGAATGGTATATGATAAGAGTTTATAACCACGACCCTAACATACAAAAAAAGAGCCCAGCTTTATCATATTTACCCTGCTCGTACAGTGAGGCTACATAATCATTTGTTTGGATTGTTCAAGCAATACTCATCCTTACATTTTATATACACAACATTTTTCACACCTTTAGGATATGTTAATGAACCATTAATAGGGGCCTTATTGCACTCAAGAAAAATTTTGTTTGCATTCATTTCTTTACTGATATGGTTAGTCCCCTGACACATAACCTGGGGATAGCTGAGATGATTGTGACCACACACTGCAACATGTGTAACACATGTAATACTTTCTAAATATCAATTACATTTTTTTTTGTTTACATATATCAGTTCATTCAATCTATTGTAAATTTGTAAAGTTTTGTCCAGGACAGAAAATGAGGAGTGCTGAGTTAAATGTTAAAACAGTTAAAAAAAATTTCACTTCATTGACATTAAGAACATCAAGTAAGTGATCAATTTAACCAGTAGTAAGTTAACATAAAATGAGAGATCAGTTTAGTTGAGAAATTATAATAAAACTGATAACCCATTTTATGGCCACCAGTTATATTAACAATAGACATGAGAATGTTTATCCAAATAATGTCTCATTTCATAAATAAATAATAACTTAAAATGCATGAAAATATTTGATCAGTTTGGTAAAACATTAAACCCCAACTTCATCAAAGACAAAGATATTATTTCAAATAACCCTATGATCACATTATAATACTTGAAAGCTAAATCTGTGGGAAATTTGTAATTCTTATTGAATTGCATAAAATAGAAAATAAATTCTGTCATCAAATTACAATAAACCTGGTCCTGAAATTTGTATAAATGAGTTAAAAATCAAGGACTGAATATGGATAAGTTGATGGTTAACAAGCTTTTCTCAATGACCAGTTGTAATGAGTTCAATCCTCACTAATTGCCTCTCTAGTGTGATTTTGTGCTAGAGTAAACTAAACTTATTAAATAATTATTTAATAATGAGGATAAGGGTGTTACTCCCAAAATATTTGTGATGCCTCATCTCATAAACTATGACATCAGTATGGTGCCGTGCTGAATAATTGCCCTTCATGGCATTTTACAAGATAATGGGAATTACTTAGTGACATCCAATTTCTCTCCAAGTAATATACAACAGTTTGTATTGGTACCAGCAGCAAAGAGAAATCCCTGTATATATTGGCTTCTCAAGTCTCATAGAGTGCTCATTTTTCTAGGCTGGCTGCCATCAAAGACTATAGAGGGGCCAATCTACCTTGCAATTTGGCCCATTTGCCTTTTCCAAGGCTGGTGTTAGTGTTAGTGTAAAAGTGAATCTAACAGATTCAATTGGAATTTGAACACAGCTCGTTCATTCCACTGTCTGCACAAATAACCATTATGTTACCTAGGCATCCAACATGTAGTTGGGTCATTCCATGTCAATTTAACCAATCAATGTAACCCCCCAAAATATTATTAAATCATTATAGTCATTAAATTATTATAAAATCATCATAATTGCAAAATTACCATGAATCAGAATTTTTGATAAAAAATATTAAGAGTTCTAGAATTGGTAGCTTTGAGAAACAGTTATTGAAACTTATTGTGATTTATTCCTTAAATACTTTAGTTTTCAAATGTTGTGCCACCTTTTGCTACTTTTAGGGGCTGAAGATATTATTTCTCAAATTTTCTGTGGATGACTGCCTAAAAATTTTCATTTTTTCACCAGAAAACTGCTAATATCTACTTTTTAGTTAACCTCTGTAAAATTATAAAGGGATGTTTGGATTCCTTGATGAAAAATCTCTAAGGGTATCTAATTTCATTAATTTCTGGCCAGTGAATTAGAAAATAAGTTTTTGTGATGTCATTGAATTTGAAAATGGAAATATCTGTCAAGAGAAAATGCTGATTCAGCAAAATTTTAACTTGTGATATCTTGAGAACATTTAGGAATTTTCATTAAAAACTTTCAGTATTTTGTAATAATTATAAGATCTACAAAATATATCAAAATGAAAAAAAAATTTTGGGGGGGGGTACATTTTTCCATTTTTTTTCTTGAATTGGCCTGGAATGACCCAGCCATTGAGTGATATGTTGTATAGCATAGGAAGTACAATGACCATTAGACAAAAAATAATAAAAAAACTTTTCCTTCTCTTTATAAAAAAACTAAAAATAACACAGCAAATGTTTTATAACCATCGATGGATAGTGGGACAAACCTGAATTCTTTTACCTGAAATTTCTGGCAGTAAATCCTGACCCAAAGAAGTTGAAGTCTGAACTCTATTATCAAGAGTTGATTTAACACCAAAATTATAATCACTGTACGTTTGTTCCTGGTTAAATGTTTTACAGATTTCATTAAATAAAAGTCCTTTGTTAATTTTTTTACTTTTCTGATCTTTTGTTTTGAATACTGAAAATGTCTCTTGTGTGTTGATGCTATAAAATGGTTGAGCAAGGTTTAAACATGAGAGTCTATTGAATGTATTGTTAGATTGTGTGTCTTGGATTCTTTGCTGTTGAGTCATTGCCTTCAGTTGAACTACAGAAAGAGTGTGTAACTGTTTTGGTTTCTGTTTAGAAAAGTCATTAAATGAAGCCTTTGTTCTAGGTAGTTGCTGCTGCTGTTGCTGCTTTTCATTGGTGCTTGAATTAGGAACAATCATTTCTTTGATGTTATTATCATTTACATTTGCAAATTGGTCTCTTGCTTTCAGAGAGCTGTCAGCACTTTTGCTCTTTGGAAACAGGCTTTTCTTTAGTGATCGCCTCACCATAGTGTGAGGATAATCACCATCAATGCGTAAACCAGATAAGTCAGAAATTGTAAAGGAAGCTAAATTTTTCTTACTTCGAGAAAGATTGGGGCAGCAGTTATAATTATCTGAAGATGAATTCTGGGATTTATTACTTTCAGAAACTGCCAACATATCCTTTGCAAAGGAGTTACATTCATTTAATGGAAGCAAGAGTGATGGTTTCCGCAAAGTTATTTTTTTATATGTGGAAGAATCTGTATTGGTCTCAGCAAATTTCATGGTCCGATAAACTCCATTTGAAGGAATATATTCATGGTTCTCAGATGTGAACATATATTTAAGATTGTTGGAAAACAAAAGCCTCATTTTCTTTCGGTCATATCGAGGATTGGTCACGTTTATGTTACGGAAGTTGCCCAGAATCTTTTTATTTTTTGTTTTAACATTAGTCTTATGTTCATATGTGCATGTTGGACAAATTTTATTCCAGCCACTGCAGATTTCACACCAGCTATCACTGACAGTGCATTCTCTGTCCCCACTGTCATGAATGAATTCTTCAGAGCTGAGGCAGAGAAGAGAGGTAACAGCCTTTTGTCGGTTAAGGACATTTTCAAAAGTTTCAGCAGAAACTGCTGTTTTCTTGCCATTGGACATTACATGTGCATAAAAGATTTTGTAGACATTGTCATATAATGGACATTTCTTAACATTTTAACAGCATTTAGGATTGATCTTTGTTTACACTTCAATGTCCTTGTCTTTTCTATCAAACCACATTCCGATATAGTGTGATTAGTTTTATATAAACGAGGATTGATTCAGACCTACAATACAAATAAAATTAGAATTAGTAAAAGAGAAAATAGAAACTTTACTTTAAAATTAAAAGAAATGCTATATCCTTAAACTGTTTGACACATTATAATCTCATTTCAAGATGTCAAGAAATTTCAAGGATTTAAAAGATTAGATAAAACGTATAAACTTCAAAAAATAAAAATAATTTCTACCACAAGTTGTGACTTGAGCTGTCCTTTGTTAAGTGTTGATATTGTGAAGCATTTTTGGCTCTGTCTAGATAGTCTAGGTGTTGAGCACTTTAATTTACTGCCTTTTTGTCTTTCTTTTTTCTTTCCTTATTCAGAATTTTTCTTGTCTGGCAAGTTGTTTGTTGGTTACACCAACATTAGCAGTGTATATATATATATATATATATATATATATATATATATATATATATATATATATATAGTAAAAAATCTGAACTCCCCTGTCATTTGACATATAATGGTACAGCAATTGAGTTCTTAGAACAAAACAGCAGTACTATCTACATATATGATTTGATTATATAGGTGAAGGCATGTGTCTACACAACCACACTTTTTGGAGGAGCCAAATGCAGAGAACTGGTGCACTAAAAAACCACCTCAGTTTTTCAATTCAGAGTTGTCTTTGTCTATACCCCACATTCTACCCATAGCTGGGTGGGGAGATAGATCTTTACCTTTCCTAAGGGTATTTGCATAAGTGAATGTAATAAACTTGACTGGAAATCAAACTCGGCTCAGTCGGCTTTCATGTCTTCCTCCGATAGACTGGTTGCCATCCAAGGCTGTAGGACCCAGTTTGTCCTGCTATTCAACCCATAGCTGGATGAGGATAGATAGATTTATACATTTCTCAAGGGTATTTGTATATATAAGTGAATGTAATAAACTCAACTCTTTGATTCCTCAATCTGAGCTGCTAATCAATTACTCCACTGTACCTGTGTGTGTGTGTGTGTATATATATATATATATATATATATATATATATATATATATATATATATATATCAGTTCACAACATGGGGCTATAAACAACATCTAATGTGGGAACAAATAAATAAAGCAATTTCCACACCTAGAGAAGACACCCTAATGTATAAAATTAAAAATAAATCCAGACACATCCCTCTAGTAAACACTTTCAACACCATTCTTCCTCCATTATCTCAGATAATCAAAAGTCGTTGAGAAATACTACATCTCAAACCAGACTTGAAATCTTTGTTTGAGGAACCTGGCCTTCTAGCATATTATTGACCCAACAACCTTCAGGAAATTACAGGTAGTAACCAAATTTCAGATGATAAGGTAACCCATAATCGACCAAGAATAAAAACAACAGCATTTTCCCAACTATGAAACAACAAAAGGAGCCTATGTTGCAACCACATTAGACACCAATTCACTAGCTCAGTCACTAAATCTACTTTCAAAATCTACCATGATTCTAACTGTAGAAGTCATAACATAATTTACCTATTAGAATGCTCACTATGCCAGAAACAATATGTGGAAAAATATGAATGGCTCTTTCACTACAGAATTAATAATTATTGGTATCGGATCAAGTCAGCTCTCCACAAAAGATTATTATCTGTAGAATAACATTTCCACAATTTTAAACACAATTTTAAAAGTCATGCAAAATCCACTATAATTGAAAAAATAGAAATAGACAGAAAAGATAACCCTAGAAAAATATTAGAGGAACATGAAGACAAATGGATCTGTTCCTCAAAACACTTTGTCCAGATTGACTTAACCACAAATTTAACAACATAGATAGAATACATAATCCTATAAATCAAGCCCAACCCACATTTTCACCCACACAAGACTGACATGTTTGCAGAGGTGTTGAGGTCTCACACATATACACACACTTGCAAAGTCATGGATTAGCACCAGGTGAAGTGCAAATTGAATCAGACCAGCTATCACAGCATATTGCAGCACATCATGCGATCACATCTGGAATGCTGCTTGTGGTCAAGGATTTGTACTCATGCCAGATAATGACCCTAAGTATACTAGTAAACTCTGCCAGAGGTACATTAAAAGCAAAAAGCGACAACATGCGCTTCAACTGATGTCTTGGTCATCACACTCAATGGACTTAAATCCCATTGAACTGGTGTGGGATGAACTTGACCGAAAAGTCAGAGGTAAACAACTCACAAGTGCTGCTCACCTCTGGCAACTCTTGCAAGAAAGCTGGACAGAGCTATCTTAAGTTTACCTGTAGTCTTTGGTGGAAAGAATGCTGAGAATCTGTGAAGCAGTGATAGCAGCCAAAGCGTTCATTTTGATGAATCAAAAGTTTAAGAAGTATTTTGTGTTTTTTGATTTAATTTGTATTTAATGTGACTCAGAACGACTTGTATTTAGTATAATAAATAAAACCATTGTGGTGCTTAACTTGTTTCATTGAAAATAAGACTTTTAGGATAAAAAATAAAAAATTTTGAGGGTAGCCAAATACTTTTGACTGATAGTATATATATATATATATATGAGAGTGAGATAGAGATGATACACCAAGTGTTTGTGTATATCTGTAATATGCCACTTTTTTGCTATATACTAAATTTATCTCCCTAGGACAACCTGTGAGTCTAACAATAATAATTGGAAAAATATATTAAAAGACTCACATATGAAAACGTTCTAATAATCAAAACAAAATATGCCATCATTTCTTATGGGATGGGTAAACTAGTACATATTGATGATTTAATTTTAGACTTATCCTAAAAAAATAAAAATAATGAAAAAAAACAAAACAAAAAAAACAAATTAAAATCTCAGATGAATTATAAAAATTTAAGCAGAATTTTAACCGAGATTTAAATCATACAATTTCTGCATTGCAAATTTTTTTGTACTTTCTTTTCTCTGTTAATTGGAATTTTTATCTCAAACAATTTCTGTGATATAAAATTGTGACTATTTTGCTGTAGAAATCTTGAGAAATAGTAAAAATTAAAAAATCTATAAATAATAAAATTAACTGCAAAAATAAACTGTTCACATCTTTTGAAAACTTACTAAATGTTTATCACAATTTTATTAGATCTTGGTAACTATTTAAAATGATCACTGAATCACACTAGAAGGGTTATATTATATGTTTTATCATTGATAACTTTTTTTAATATTTATATATTAGAATAATTAGATTGATGCATAGATTCCCAGTGGGATTCTTTTTAAACATTATTAGGAAATCTTAGAAGTGTCTAAGAAGTTTACCCAGTTCTTTATTGCTTTTACAATCAGAAACTGTAGATAATCACTGGTAAAAAAAAAAAAAGCTA
Organism: Acanthosepion lycidas; assembly: GCA_963932145.1. Taxonomy (NCBI): domain Eukaryota; kingdom Metazoa; phylum Mollusca; class Cephalopoda; order Sepiida; family Sepiidae; genus Acanthosepion; species Acanthosepion lycidas. The sequence goes on from OZ010615.1 coordinate 56,692,058, forward strand.
AAAGGGATTTAAAACAAAAATTCAAAAACGGTTGCTAGATCCAGCAAAGCCCTTAATATTTCAACCTAAAAATTATTATTTAATGGGATTCAAAGAAATTTTTTATTATGATTTGCTGGAATCTGGACAAACTTATTGCACAATACAGTGAGCAATTGGTTTGTTTTGTTTTAATGAGTGAAAGAGAAAAGATGTTTTTCTTTGTAAAAATGTTGACTAGTGATTTTACAGTATCAAGTTGCAAATGGGATCATGGAATTGGGATGGGAAGTTCTTCAGCATATGGCATATTCCCTATCTATCCCATTGAGAATCTCACTCGTTTCACTCCCTTCAACACCCCATGGTTAATCAGCAATTTCAAAATATTTAATAATTCCTCAATTAATTGAATTAAAAATGGAATCATTCCTTTGTGATGGAATATAAAATTTAAATGGAAGGTGATGTAGTTAAAGTCAAGAAAAATATTGAAAACTTAATTTCGCAGCAACCTTATTTCCGCGTTTCTAAAATTATAATATTTGCTGTAGATTTTATTGTCAAATTTTCGATAAAAAATGTTTCAATATTATACAAAAAAAATAAAATTAAAAATACATGATGACAATTTTAAATTCTTTCTCATATGTTCGAGAGATTTTTTATTTTTAGTATCACATTTATTAGTGACCTAAAAATGCTTAAACCTTTTCTTTTAAGCCTTAAGGTTTTACTGTACTTTTAGACGTTGTGATCCATATTTGCTATGATGGAAAGCTTCTCTATATTCATTATTTTTTTAATATTTGTACATGTAGTTTGAGTTTATTTATATTTAAATAAATAAGTTTGAGAAGACAATTGTAGCAGTTTTTATAAAAAAAAGTAATTCCTTCTCATTATCCAATATCTTTTTTTAATTTTATTTTCAAATTTAAAAAATAACCTCATCAAAAATAAAAGTAATTTTTCCAACGATGTAATCAAATAATGGGATTATTTTTAAAAATAAATATAAGTTGTTCAACTCTCTGTTAAAAATACAAATATTAAATTTTTATAGTTAAATTTTAAATTATAAAGTTTGTTATTAAAAATTACAAAGTAAATATAATAAAATAATTAAAAAGTAAATATTGATATATTTTGCTTACCAAAAGTATTTTTCTACTTCTTTGAACGTTGTTTCTTTTTACCTCAAAAATTGGATTTTTGTGTTTTTTGCTGATACACAACGAAGCAATTTTTTCTTCAGATTCACTCTAATGAGGAATAGCAGACGATAGAAATCATAAAACAAAGGTCTGATATATGTATTATATATATATATTTTTTCTTTTTTGACAAGTTACCAAATAATTTAAATAAAAAAATATGATCAAGAGCTTCTGCTTAAAAATCCACCTGGGCACCTGTTTGTTGTGAAAAGTTTGTCTTGGGACGATCAGATTCAGTTACCATAGCAACAGGCAAGACGTGACCCGACTCCTTTTTTTTTTATCAGTATTAAAAACCGAAAACACGCCTACACAGTAAATAAAAACGGATTATAAAATATACTTATCTTTATAAAGAAAATTATTGCTAACGTGTGTGTATGGAGATGGATTTAAAAACAATAGGTACGCGCGACGGGGGAATGACACACACTCACTCACGGTTGATTTCTATTTACAAATAAATAAGTAAGCGTAAGAAGACTGACAGAACCGACTTTTGGTTTGTCGTCTTCGTCTTCATTGAATTCTAACTTAAAAATTAATTTTGCCAGATTAACTTACGGCTTCAAATTTTCCATTAAAAATAAAATTCTCTAAAGTGTAACACGTGTCACTAAATAAATAGATATTTAATTAGCTTAATTCAATTTTTTTTTACAAAAACCGACAATAAAAGTATAGAACGTTTGACCAAAGGGGGAAAAAAAACTATTTTTTTTAAAGTAATTTCCTCATTGTCACACCGTTTTTTCGGTCACTGTAATGTAGTGTACACTGTAAAACTAAAATCGACCTAATTTTTTTTGTAGTGTACACTGTAGTGTAAAAACTAAATTCGACCTAATTTTTTTTACAATCATTGTTTAAAAAATAATAATTTGAAAAAAAAAATTACATTACGAAAAACTGATACTCGCCTATTTTGGCAACTGAGAAAAAGCAGTCATTTTTTTTAAGTAAAAAAGTAAAAAATAAAATATTGATAGCGCAGTCTACAAGGTGGTCCGAAAGTTTTGTCACCCATATAAATTTTGTTTCAGACGGCTGACACGAACTCTTACAGTGGTAGAGGGTGACACGACTTTCGGACCACCCTGAATATTCCTCTGTCAATCGTTGAGAAAAAAAAAATACAAATAATTCTTATTTTTAATTTTTTTCCCTCAATTTTTGCGTATTTCTCATTTTTCTTCTTCTGTGTTCTGTCATCGCGACTAACGTTTTCACTTGTTGTTGAGTTAAAAAAATGCCTTTAAAACAGGAAAATATTTTTTATGATAAAAAAAAATATTTTATCATTATTTAGTAACAACGTCTTCTCTTGTCTTACTTTTTAGATTAACAATTTTTGCATAATAAACACTACTAAATTATTTCCCTTAATCTTTATTTTTAATTATTTGTGAATCCATACGATGCAACTATAATCACCCAAAGTGTAGAATAGATTCTACGTGGAATGACTGAAAAAAAAAAAAAAAAAAAGTAAGGAAACCAAAATATGTGGTATTATATTAACCAAGAATTATTATTACCATTCTTAACTTATTTTTGTGTCGGAGGAAATGTTCCGAAAAGTCTAATGTTCTGACAGGAAAAATAATGATTAATTTAAAAAAAAACAAAAAAAAATAACAATAACATATACTTTCGTAACTTTCCTGATTCTGCGAACTTATTGGGCGAAAATATCGCCCTAAAATTTATTTAACCCTCGCCATACATTCAGTTTTTAATTACGTAAAAAAAAAAAAATATTAGTAATATTTCGGACACTATTTTTCAATTTTAGATGCATGACTTTTCAAAGTAAGAGCTCTCGTAAATAATTATTAGGGAAATTAATGCTAAGAAACCGTTTCGAGCGAACTTAAACCAAACCCTTGTTCCCGAAAAGATGAAATAGAAAATATAATGGTGTTTGAAACCATTTGCAATATTTCATAGCACCAATGTTTTCAATCGAATATTTTTTTTATTTAGACTAAGGATTTAAAAATCCCTAATTTCCCCCACGAAAACGATTTTTACCTCACTCCGCACTCCATATCTAAGGGAAGTAACTCTAAATTCTTAAATTTATATTCGGTGATGTTATTAATCTACGAAATACAAAAATAAACAGAAAGAGATTTTGAATTTGTAACTTTTAAATACAAACTATTTTCTAGTAATTTCTTCTACTTATATTTCATTTTTTTTTTATTTTTCATATAATTCTTTATTTTAGAGGTTCATCTAAATAAACACTCATCTAAAGAAGTACCTTATCGACTGCATTCTTTCTCAGAATATTTAAAGAACACATATCCCAGATTTAATTAAAAGATATTTTATTTAGATGAACGTCTAAAAAGGATCAGATCACTAATCTAGCTGATATTTAAAAATCAATCATTCTAGTAAATTTTCACACTCTTGAACTCTAATTTTTTTCTAAATTTTCCTCATTCTCTAGAACAAATAATTAAATGTTTCATAAACACGCGTTAATATTGTTAATAAGCGTAGCAACAGTTTAATTTTCATGAAAAGAGTTATTTTATTATTTCAAGATTATTTTTTTTTTAGATATTGAATTCATTCCTTTTTTTTTTAATATCACATTAACATAACATGAATAACACAGTGGTCAGCTGTTCAAATAATTTTTTGAATAATATTTTATAATCCTTCAGTGGAAATATTTGTTTAGTTTTTTCGGTTCAAACTTCCGTTGCATTTTTTAAAAGCTTTAACTTTTTACCAAATAATCTGTTAAAATTAAAATACAAAGGTTATTTACAATTGCAACTAAAGAGAAGATGAGATGAAATCAAATGAATTGTGCTTCTCAATTACAAATCTGAACTGAATAATCTCATACTATAATTAAAATACAATCAAGATTTCTTTTTTTTAGCTGTAGTGTAGTGTAAATCAATTTAAATAATCTTATTTGAACAAAAAGCATTCATTGAAATTAAATTTTCCATTAGAAAATAATTTTTATATTAATTTTAAATGTTAACATGAATTTCATTAAAACTTTTCACGCACTAGTCATCATCAAAGTTTATTCTCTAATTATTAATTTTTGATTGTGATTTTTTTCATCTTAATTGTTTTTTGTCACAACATCCAGTTTGTCAGTAAGCAATATGAATTGAAAAGAATATGTCTTCTCTTCTTTCTTCAATCTGGATTTCTGGGATGAGATGTTATTATTTACAGTTTTGAATTTGGTGACATTTGTTAGTTCAAATTTAGACTCAGTGGAAATATAGAGATGCTCAGTTATTATTACTCGCCCTATTTCTGAGATGCGCTATTATTGTTCGGACTGTTTTCCTCATCTTCGTTGTACATTTCAGCTGTTGTACATTCCAGCCCTCTTCATCATCTGTCTATATTTTTGAGATGAGTACACTCTGGCCTTCTTCATGTAATATACATTGGAATTTCAAACCAAATCCTTTATTTAGTTCACTGGGATAGATTGTTCTCTAGTTTTATGCGACATGCCTGAATATCTGTTTCAGTTATTTCCCTTTAGTATCTCAACTTTAAGTTTTTATTCACCTCTGCTATGGACAGGTATTGAATTCACAACTCTTTGGGTCAAGTCACTGGATTACTTCAACCAACACCTGAAAAAAGCCAGAGCATACAATAGCTGAAATTGAGCATACTACTGAAGTTTCTTCAATTATAATGTGTTAGCTTCTTTTTTCTTCACTGCTGCCAAAATGTTTGCAAATTGCAATAGGACTCTGCCATGATAAGCTGACAAGGTTGCAAAAGGTTGTGATGGATTATTCCATTATAGCACTACTAAATGATCAAGAGGATTGTGGGGGCAGGGGGAGAGATTTGGGATGGTTAAGAGGAGAGCAAGTTTGTCAACCCAAAGAAAGCCATGTTTCAGATTATCACATATAAACCATTTTTTTCATCCACAGTAAACACACAATCAAGAAAAGGGTCATTATTTTTAAATGAATAAGCAAATTGTTGGTTTCAATTCATTTAGGAATGTATATTTATTGTTTCTTTTTACAACAAATGTTACACAAATTACAACTGAGTAGTGAGTTTGATTCTCATTAGGTGCTCCATACTCTTGGCCATGTGCCATATCTAAGCTATATTTAGACAACACATTTAGGAATGACTGCAAAACACTTTTCCCTCCCCATTTTATAGGCAGAAGCATACAAATGCATGCTGGGATTTTTTCCTAGCTAATAAAATCAGTCCCAGTCTGTCTTGAGTTCCAAATGCTACATTCACTTGTCCAAACTTGCTTTTGTGTGTCAACTCCAATTCTTAGTTTGTGAACTTTTTGCCATATTACTGTTGAGGTATGTTAATATATATGACCATTTGTAGATGTCTGTTTGTTAACAGGACCTCGTGATTTATATTTAATGCAAAATACCACAAAATATGGAACAACAAAAGGGAACAAAAACGGTTTTATAGCAACAAGATTTATATCTATTTTCATGTGTAATGATGTACATGCATAGAGGTTACTATTTTGTTAGTGTTATGCCACTTTGATTGAATTAAAGTTTTACTGATGAGATTGAAATATTTTTATCTGAGCTCACAAAAGTTGAATTAATTATAATGCTGAGAAATGCTGAATAAACTTTTAGCTTTAGAAGAGTATTTCAAAGAGAAAAGTTCTTGTTGCTGGTTTGGAAATGTTTGTAATGTAGTTTGGAAAATTTTGTACGTATGTGCATGTGTGAATATGTTTTCATGGGTGTCTGACTGCACATGGTCAAGATGGAAATCCTTTAAAGTTACATTTTCACAGGAAAAGAGAATGAACAAGCTTGTGTCTGCTACTTATAATTAATGTAACCATGTGACAGGCTCAAAAGACAAAAGCAGGAAAACTTGACTTGGACACGCACTGGAAAAATATTTGTATGTGGGTGGATTGCAACACCCACTTGTGTGTTTATTGACCAATTAAAAGCTGATATTTCCTGAAAATCTGTATGAAGCTTGGTAAGCTCTTTGATCCACTTTTTGCACAAATTTGTACAAAATTCAATATTGATAAGAAAGTGGTATCAGGATGCTAAAATGTTGCTTTGTCATATTACTGTTAATTTGCCTTGAATATATTGTTTGTTTGCTTTATATTATTTTTTTTCCTGTTCTTTTTCTTGTTATTGCAAACTTTGTCAACATTTTTTGCTGGACAGTTCTGTTACTTATCTTGCATTCCACCATGGCTACTCACTCCACAAAAATTAGAGAAATTGTCAAATTTTGTAAATGTCTATTCATAAATCATTAGGTAGCCACTTCTGTATTTTCTTCACTTGGTCAATTTATGCAAGATATTTTCCAACTATTGGATGACTTTTTCCATTTTTACTCAATTCTTCATTATCCAGTGATGACTTGTAAGCATGACCAGGTTCATTTAGAAGATCCAGATCATCAGGTGCTAATTTTTTAAACTAATGACACGGTTTTTTTGTGAAGTTGTCTGTTGATATTGTGATTAGTTTTGATAACTCAATGGCCATTTTCAACTTGTGGAGCTGTGGTTTAAAAGCTTAAAATTAAAAAAAAGAAGCTTCTCCCAGGATCTCTTCCATCCTTCCTTACTCTCAAATCACTTTCTTCCTCTCTTGCAACCTTTCTCATATGAAATGAACAAAATTGGCAACTCTTATTTTTGGTTGAGTTTTATAGTATTCCTCCTTTCACATAATTCATATTTTTCCCTGGTTTGCCATAATATCTTTCTATAAAAGAATTCACCTGTCACCACTTCTTCTCCTCCCCCAACACAAGGTAAGCAACATTCCATTTTCTCTTCTTCGTTCATTCAAACTACAGGAGCATACTTACATAAAAATGACATTTATTTATCTTTATTTTGTATTAGTTCTAATTGTATTAGTTTTTAGAATGTTGTAAATATAAAATTATTCTTGTAAATAAACAATCTAATAAATAAATAGAGTTTAATATTGTTGTTGTAAATTCTCAAGAACAAAAAATAAATGTATAAATTAAGTTTCATGCTTAGGTAGGTTTTATTACAATTCTAATCATTGTTTTTTAAAACAATAAATCAATAAATATTGTCAAAGAGTAAAGGTAGTTAAAAAAGCAGTGTCAATGGAGAAACCATCCTTTTGACACTATGTCTTATTGCAGACATGTTTATCCATGTTTTCCAAAATGATACTGGTTTAAGGAGTGAAGAACTAATGAAGATCATTGGAGACAAAGACGAAAAGTCAATGTTGTTCCATTATTGCATGACTGAGTCATAGAACCATAGATGCTTAGGATGCAGCCAATCAAATACACGCAGTCATACTGTGAATGATGTACAGTACAAGATTAAGCCTTTTATTTTTTTCTATTGTTATTGTCAAGATGATTACAACCATTTTCCTTTCCAAAGGTGTCTTCATTTGAATTTCAATTACCAGATTTCTTACCAAGTAGAACTTGGATACAAGTTCATAAGTACTGAATGGTTTTACTCTCCCCCACTACTATAAATAATGAACGCAGTTGGATAACATTTTATATATATATATATATATATATATATATATATATATATATATATAATGTAATAGGTAAGGGGGTAGTGTAGCCGTGGCAATTAAGGTTGCAGACAGGATTTATCACTGTTTAACCATGAAATAATTGTTGATACCAGATAGGGTACTTTTGCTCCATGTTTTCCTCAGGTGACAGTTACAAGGATATATCAAGAATATGTGAATACTGGTCAGACATCAGTGGCATGTGAAAATTGTGAGTACTCACTGGTAATGCAAGAACAGGAGTACCACTCAGTTCAGGGGAGTATTTCTCAAAATCACATCCCAATTCAATGCTGGTACCACTCAAGCCCCTCAGTTAATATGGATAGATGGCTTGCTGGCCACTCCTATGCAAGGATGCCTGTCTACTGGGACAGATAGCTAAACCCCATTGCAAACGCCTGCTCCAGTACATTTGTGTTCTTTCAACACCCACAAAGCCCACCTGTGGTTTTTACTGCAACTATCCTGAGCAGACTTTAGTTACTGTTTCTGGAAGAGAGTGCATTATCTAGCATGACCAACTGTCTGAACAAAGCCAGCATGTTGAAAGCCTCAATGACTTGTGACTTCACACTAGCACAAACATAGATGACTCCCAAAGGGTTCCATCTACCCAATTTCACTCATAAGGCTTGAGTCAACCTGTGGTATGGTTTTCAGGCATTTTTCAAAGGTGTTGCATGCTGGGATTGCCTCCTCCGGACTGATAACATCAAGAGGTCACTTTCCTGACAAATGGTGAGATTTGAACCTGGGTCTCATGGTCAGAAAGCAAATGTTCTAACCACACGGACACATCAATGTACACTACAGCACATGCTGCATTCTACAGGGTTTTCTTTATTGATATCACAGTACTGCATTTCATTCAAGCCAGAAAACACAGCCATTTGACAAGTGGCATCTTCATACAATTGGTCAGACAAGTGTCATCTTGAAGTGTGATTTTGATGCCTGGTTAAACAAGTGTCATCTTTATACCTGGTCAGACAAGTCATGTTTGCAGGTCTTTTGGCTGGAGATCAAACTTGTGTGTAGAAGAGACAGTGTGAGCTTATGGATCCAGTCTGTCAATTGGATTACTCCACCCACTTCATTGCTAAGGGAAAAGGAAATTGTGCAATATGGTGGTAGCTATGTATTGGTATGAGTGTGTTCTATTAGGGAAATATTGTAAGCAGACAAAGAATATTTCTAAATTTGTTTTATATAAAATAAAATGCAAAAATCAAAAAATTCAAACTCTTGTAAAAACGGTTATAATAGTTTGAATCTTTTCAATCTGGATCTCTCACACAATTTTTCACTGGAAAAAACACCCTGCATTGTATTTAGATTCCAGTTTGTTTTAGTGCGAACAAAAACTGATAAAGGTTTGGTGTATGTTCGAAAGGTGAAATAACGCTATGGCGAGAAATGAAAACATGAATCCTGTTTCCAATATATTTTGTTATTTATTGACGGATTCACCTGGCAAAATCTGGGGTGGTACTTCTGTCTACTCTCACTTACCACTCTACTACTCATCGCTACTTCATGACATACAGCTTTCTGACTCTGCCTTTCTACATTTACGGACAGCTCCTTGTACTGCTCCAAAAAGTACCTGACTCTTTGACATTATTTTTACAAGAGTCAGATCAGACCAAAAAGTATGTATAGCTGCCATATTTGTACTTCAGTTGCATAATCCTCATTTCCTAAACTTATTATGCAGGTTTGTCAGGTGGGCAACTTATTTTCCAACACATGCAATGTCACATGCAAGTTATAAAGAAACTGGAAAGGGTTTCTGGTCACATGTGAAATTTTATGATCCCACTTCTGTAAAAAGACACAATCTTCCTCTTTCTCCTCTTGGCTTCAAGATGAGAACCACATGAAAATAGAATTCTCACTGAGGAATGTTAGTTTCCCTGGTCCACTGATGACTGAACTTTTTCCCACTTTCCAACATCATCATCAGACATGCTTTCATGGCCCTACTCATTCTCAACTCTGAACCAGAAAGGAAAATGGACATACTCAAGAGATATTATTTACGTTATTCAGACTATTATCCTCATCTTTGTCGCCATATTTATCACAACATTTCGGCTGTTGTACGCTCCGGCCTTCTTCCGGTGGTTGGAATTTCGAACTGAACCCTTTATTTCACTCACTGGGGTAGACTGTTTTAGTTCCACATGCCATTTTGATGGATGTCAGTTATCAGTTATCTCCTGCTAATTTCCCTCTGAAAGTTCTCCACTGCCTTAACCGGGTATTGAACTCACACTCTTTGGGTCCTGTCACTGGATCTAACCAATGCCTTTATCCACTGTGCCATGAGTCCTTGATGACACATGGCACAGTGGATAAATACGGCGACAAAGATGAGGACAATAGTCCGAATAATGTAAATAATGTACATAATACCTCATCTCAGAAATATAGACAGACTCTAGAGATATTTAACTTTGTTTCAATCGAATCAACATAAAAGAAATGCCTGTAGCAGAAGCTTGAGACTTTTTGTATCTTCTTTGTCACCAGAACACGAACCCTCACCTAAAAAAAATACACACAAAAGACACAACTTTGTTAACATCCACACTATCTTAAGAGTAAGTTTGATAAAAAACTGATAGCTGATCTTGAAAATAACATTTAATATAGTGTTAATTGAAAATGTTCTTTTAGTTGTCTTATAGAACTATTTTTGCCTTCCATCAGCATGACTGATGCCAACCTCCAGGAGTCAACCCATTGTGCCTTCTCATTTTTCATATTTTTTTTACTGACATGAAGTGGAACGAGTATATTGAATCAAATGCTAGGTTTGATGCGAGAAAATTTAATTCATTGTGTCGTACCAAACAATTTTTTTCACCAGAATCCATTTTGTATGTTTATAAATCTACCATTTGTCCATGCATCAAATACTGCTACCATATCTGGTTTGGTACCCGTGTTATATATCTTGAGATTCTTGTCAAAGTCCAAAGAAGAATCTGCAATGTCATCACTACTAACCTAGCATCTTGGTTTCAATCACTTTCCCACCATTGTAATGTAGCTTCCCTGTACCTTTTCAATAAATATTTTCATGGAAATTGTTCCTCGTTGGTACCTCAACCACAACTACTAGAATGGCTACTACATCTCATCATTTTACTGTTGTTGAAATATTTAGATGTAACCATAAGTCGTCCTCCTACATTTCTTGTTTGTGGAAGTCTCTTCTGGCTTCTTGCTTTCCTGTCAACTATGATCTTCAAAATTTAAATGCAACATTGCCATCTTTCTGAATCCTATTTTTTATTGTCCTTTCTCCTCACTAATATTTTCACATTTTCTTTCGCTTTCAGTAACCCCTTGCATTTTAGTAACATTATCACTTGGCTTGGAGTGAAATAAAACAAAAATGCATGTAACATCAATCATCTTGAAACTTAATTATTTCATGAAAAAATTAAAAGATATCACTAAGAACTGCAAAGGGAAGGAATGAGGAAAGTAAAGTTAGTCACTATTAAGACTTTCAAATCAGGTATGGCAAATCACATGTCAGACAGCTTCTTCTGGAACTAGAATTAAACAAAGAACTGGCACCAAAATATCATTTTAAAGCTTTTTCTAAAATAATAACCATTAAGGAATGAGTACATAGAGAATAAGAGATTAGTGACAATTACCATGGAGTTAACTAGTTTCCAAATTTTACTACTAGAGTGTGTGCCACTCAGGGCACCCCTTAAAATTGGTGCCCTGGTACCCACCCCCAAGCACACACAAAATACAACATAATGCACAGTGACTTCCTCTTTATATACATATATTTTGAACAATAAATAAGGGTCAGTATTGGATGGTGCTTTTTGTTTTACACTTATGCATGCTAGCAAGAGCTATTGTGGAGAGAATTAGGTAAGGGAAAGACATATTTCATTTGTGCTTTCTTAAGTGTGTAACAAAGCCACACTGACAGATGAAATTTGTTAAAACAAAATTTTGATAGAGTCTCAGCTTCAGAGATGGATGAAGCTGACCACATTGCTTCAGTCTACCATCTTCAAAACCCTTTAACTTAATGAAACATGTCCTGTGCCACTCCTTTTTGTTTGATGCTTGGGCTTACCAGGTTTTCAGGTCAAAGTTGAAATGTTTCAAGTTTTCTTTCAACTTGTCTTTGTAGTGTAAGAGTTGACGTCCAACTGAACACTTGGAGTTTGGTAGTTGTTCATACAGCACCTTTTTTGGAAGCCTATGCTCATCCATTCTCACAACATGATGAGCCCACCTAAGTTGTATTTTTGCTAGAATGGTTTCAATGCCTGTGATGTTGTTACATTTCTTCAGTATTGCACTAGTCTTGACCCTGTCATACCATTTTATATCACATATAACACAAAGACAGCACATGTGAAAGGCATCAAGTTGGTTTATGTGCTTGCAGTACAGGGTCCAAGTTTTAGCACTATAGAGAAGGGTTGAGAGAACAACTGATCTGTATATGTTGATTTTTACTCTGAGAGACATGTCTTTGGTGTTCCATAATGTATATTTATATATATAAGCAGAAAGTGAAGATAGCAATCAGCTATTGACTGTTCACCTGATTACTATCTTCTCTTTCTGGCCTTCATTAATGTTTCTAATTCTTCTACATCCTGTAACCCCTTGTACTTTAGTGGCACCTTTACCTTACTTGAGGTGATTTCAATTTTATATATATGTGTGTGTGTGTGTGTGGCATCTGTTGGTCTCAAGAGATAATGGATCTGCCCCCAAAGAGTTATGGCCTCATCTGTTGATGGCAGTACAGCATCTGTTATGGTTGTACAGGTCCACATGAGAGTGACAGTCTTGACTGCAACCAAAGCATGTGAAGACATTCCCCCTTGATGTCCCTGTATTGTTTTCTTTCCTTCTAGCATGCACAAGCCTCCATTGCTTCTCTCCTTACTTCAGTGTAAATTGTGTCTCCAGTGTGACTGATTGTTGATGATGTCTTCCTAACTCTCAATGTCCATCAAATTACATATATATATATATATATATAAACATGACACACATTGTGCGATGAGTAAATTACCACCAGTTTATATTAATTTTATATATGCACATTGTTTTTGATTTTGTTGACTGCACAGAGTAATAGGGCCAGTTGGGCACCGTGTGTCAGAAAAGAGCACCATGACACAATTCACTCCATCAGAAATTTGGAAATGGCATGCCATACTGCATGGCATTCACACCAGAAGCTCCAATACAAATATTTCAGTGTGTTTGGGTGTCAGTGTGAGGACAGCGCTGAGGATTTGGAAAGAGTTAGATGAGTTTCATGGTGATTACGAAGGTATTTGGAGTGATCACTAGTGATGGTATGCCTCCATTCATCTTCTCACAGGGCCTCAACACAGAGGTCTACAACAAGGGCCTTGAGGAGGTAGTGCTGTCTTAGGTCAAGAGGGTGGCTGCAGGAAGACCCTGTCTAGTACAGGACTCTGTACCATGCCACACATGCAGGAAAACCCAGTGATGGCTGTCAGACAATTTCTGCAACCACATCACCCCTTACATCTGGCCACCTAATTCTCCAGACTGCAACCCCCTTGATTATTATGTGTGGGGCACAGTTGAGCAAGAGATCAATAAAACTCCTTGTAACACCAAAAATGAACTGAAGGCAAGGATTATGGCAGCATTCACCAACTTAAACAAGGACACCATCCAGAAGAGTTGCAATAGATTCCAAAGTTATCTGGAGGCTGCTGTTGAAGTCAATAATAATTTTATTGAATAAATTTACTCTTTTGTATTTCAAGATATTTTTGTGTAATTTTGGTAAACATATCTGTTAAAATGAGATGTCGGTATTACTTTCATTTTTGTGTAATTTAGATGACAATTTATAATATGGACCCTGTGTCTGTTCACATATTTCACATTGTCAACAATGATAAAACAGCCCTGAATACATGTTTATTATTTGCTTGAGATAAACAATCACATAAATATATATGCCATATTTTAAGTTATTCAAAATCAAAAAGGTCCTTCATCTGTAAGTATTGTCCCGACATTAAAAACACTTTTATTTCAATACAGCCTATACAGGCTTATACAACAGGCCCAAAAGTGCTGCCTATATTCTTATCAAATTGTCCAGATAACAAAACCACATAAAAAACAAATCTGTACTTTTGATACTAAGCAGTATTTTCAGTCACAAATTGTCAAGAAAATATTAATAGTGTGTTTAAAATCTAAGATTTTTATTTATTATTTACAGCTAATTTCAACTAATTCTATTTTAGAATATAGGCAGTCAATATTAAAAACGTATAAGAGATGAAAATAACTATGAAATATGTGAATTATCCACAGAATCACTTTCTTATAATCATCTTTGATATTTAAAACTTGTCTGAAAGAAAATGATTCAAAATAATATTCATTATCAAATTTTTATTAGACAATTCAAAAATATTTAAAATTTTTTTAAAATTAATTTTTTATCTTATTTATATGCTATCCATAAATTTAATAAATGGTTTCAAAAGAAAAACAACTTTTATTTTACAGAATGGAAAGAAGTAAGACTACAAACAAAATGCTTAATTCTGTTTTCTTTTTTTAACTATGAATTACAATTACTGTAAATGTAATTTTAGTTTTATTTAAGCTTCAATTTTTCAAATTCATTCTCCATTATTAACAATGCCAAATTGTTGGAAACTTAATCAACAACCCCTACATTATAATAACTTCATTTGAGAATAAATATATTTATGATATGCAAAGAACTGTTGCATAGAACTATAATGAATTGTCTTTTTTATATTTTATACAGCAATCTTCAAAATTGCATAAAAATTCCCCAGATTTGAAGTCCAGATCAGACATGGCAAAAATAAGGCAATAAGTCTTTGGTTGTATTTTGAAAGGAACAAAATGTAAACTGGGGTTAATGTCATAAAATTCTATTCATAAGCCATTAAATGGAGGTCACATAAAACTCAGAATAAAGAGACATTGTTCATAGACTGAATAAACATGGTATCCCAATATTTTAATACAGGTCAGTCAAAATCCTACAGTGTACAGACTGGATCTGACCCATAGCTTGCCTGCCCCTGTATTAATGATTAACTTTAAGCAGATAATCCTTTATTATCCACTTAGTAACAACAATTATTATCTACCCAAAGTAGGTGTGTCCTCTTTCAAAATCCCACAATTCTTTTTTATCTCAACTTATCTTTGTTGAAAGGACCATTCACATTTTCTCTCATTATTCAAAGAGAAGCCATTCAAAGTCAGATTGCTTAAATCATATCAGATGAAACCGTTGAACAAGTAAAATTAAATAATCATATTCTTTTGTTTAACATAAGTTAAAGAATATGGATTGAAGTGAGATACAAAATCTTCCAAGATTTGTAGTTTTTAATAATGATTCTGATGTTGCAAAGCTGATGACAAAGTTCCAAATATGACTGATTAGAAGGCAGCTAACAAAATCCATACAAGTATTTTTATGACAACCTGATATTTTCAAAAACCATGATGAAATCTCTGTTGTTATTCTGTTTGTTTCTATGTATGAGCTTAACATTTTTTTTACTTGGAAGCAGAATATATTTTCTGCTTGAACATTACCCCTTATATCTAGCCATCTAACTCCTCAGATTGCAACACCCTTGATTATTATATGTGAGGCACAGTTGAGCAAGTGACCAACAAAACTCCTTGTAATATCAAAGATGAACTGAAGGCAATGATTACAGCACCATTCACCAACTTAAATAACAAAAACATCCAAGAGACTCCAAAGTCATCTGGAGGTTGTGATTGAAGCCAATGGCGATCTTATTGTATGGATTTACTTTTTAGTATTTCAAAATATTTTTGTGTAATTTTGGTAAATACATCTGTTAAAATGAAATTTCAGTATTATTTTCATTTATGCATAATTTAGATGACAATTTATCCAATGCTGTATTTGACAGATGTCTTTAACACTGCATTATTAATATTACTTTCTATTCTACTGTATTCAAGGCCTCTCAACTGCAATATCCTTATTGTTAATTTCACTCAAAATTGTTTTCTGTTGCCATAGCAGGATATGACAACACAACTATGAAATTAAAACACACTACTAGGGATTAATTGCCATCAGTGGCAAGATAAACTTTTTGTATAACTAATGAAGTCACATACAGAGTGATAAAGGTCAACAAGAAAAATACAACTAAGAAGTCAAGTAGAAATGCAGTAAGCAGTAGTTCAAATAATACCCTTGTAAAATATTTACTTTATACTAGCAAATACTGTAAACCAGTGGTTCCCAAACGGTGCAGCATATGCCTCATAGGTTCAGCAGAAGATAGCAAGTAAGGTGGAATGATTGAAAAACAATCAAAGATTTAGAAACTTTCAAAAAATTTATATGCCAAAAATAAATATAATTTCCAAATTTAAAATATTATTGTGGATTGCTTGTAATTGCATGCACGAGTTCTTGCATAAACAGTTATAAATAATTATTGACCAATTTTATCATTGTGATATTTTTGCATTATATCAAGTATTAAGAATATAGTAACTAGGGTCCGCAAATTGAAGGAGAGAGTTATCAATGATAATTTTCTGACTTTGAATCTACAGTTAGCTCCTTTTTAACCCTCACTCTATTTTTTATTTTTAAATGTACTTTTCATTACATAAATTTTTGTGAGGCGCAAGCAAGTTTTCATTCCCAAAACACAGCCCAGAGAAAAAAGTTGAATAAATTCAAGATTGGTCCTCATCTGATTTTTATGACTTATATAAAAATCATTTAATATTGCAGGTGGAAATGGTCCATCATAAATGCAGTAGAATTAGTGTTGACTGAAAAACAAAAACATGAAAACAAGAAATGCTAATCTCAAGAAATGCCATGGTTTTCAAAACAATCAAACAGTTGAATAGCAAAAAAGGATTAAAAAAATAAAAGAACAAGTATTTTGGAAACCACACATTTTCTTCAACTCAAAAAATATTAATTCTTGGTGTAATAATCAGAAATGAATGGTAGGACACTCAGACATTCTCTTTCTCATGATAAGAGGTAATAAATTTTGACCAAGGGAAAGAAATGGCTGATTTGTGCCTGTTACATTTGATTTCATACGTAATGTATAGTCACTTTGTGGTTGATCCTGATTAAATGTTTTTAAAATATCACCAAAAAAAAGTTTATTGCTGTTTGTTTTCTTTGTTTTTTGTCCTTTCACATTGTTGTTATTGCCAAAGGATTTATCCTTCAAAGTTATTGGTGAAGTATTTGGTACAAGAGAACTGAGAGACTTGCTTAAACTTATGTAATGCTGAGGAGTTTCAACATTTTTTTTCTGATCGGCTAGAACCCTCAGCTTGACAACTGAAAGTGTTTTGTCTGGTTTTGATTTTAGTGAATAAGAGTTCATGGATTTACTTTGTTCATTAAGTTGCTGTTTCTTAGAATCAGAACCAATGGACTTTTCAGTTTTCTCAGCAATGCTTTGAAGTGACTTTTGTTTTCTTTCTTTAACTAGTCTATCAGCACTTTGGTTCTGTGGAATCCAATCACCCTTGAGTGAGTTCTTTGCAACAGTCTGTGGACAGTCACCAGTGATGTGTAGTCCTGATATATCAGGTATGGAAAAACAAGAATTTTGATTCAGGTGAAAGTTCTGTAAGATAGATGAAAAACCAGTAGTTTTTTGTTTATTATTTGCCAACAAAAGAATGTCTTTTGGTATGGTAACAGACTTATTCAATGGAATTAAAATGGTTGGCTTTTTCAAAATTATCTGCTTGTTGTATGATGTATCTACATTGGAATCAGCAAATTTCATAGTTCGATAGACACCATTAAAAGGTTTATAATTATAACTATCTGGTGAGAGCATATACTTGAGAGAGTTAGAAAATAAGAATTTCATATTTTTCTGCTCATACTGATTTATAGTGCTGCTCACATGAGGAAAGCTCCCAACAATTTTCTTATTTTTGGCTTTATTGGGAAGTTTTGACCTATATGTGCAGGTGGCAGACACTTTCTGCCAACCACAGTTGATTTCCTTTCTGCATTTTTTAAGAGAGTTCTCTTGATCCAATTTATCAAGTAGGAAGTTTTCTGTACTTAAATCAAGAAGAGTGTCAATGGCTTTAACTCTGGAAATGGCATTTTTTGTTTTGTTACTTTTAAAGGAACCAGTTCTATGCTTTTCATTGGACATTACATCTGTGTCAAGAACTTTAGAAACATTGTCTACAAATCAAAATTGTCTCTTTCCATCAATACACATTGAAATTATTTCTTTTCTTACATGATTGTTTGTACTCAATTGCAAAACTTGAAGTTCTTGGCATGAAGAGACAAAAAATTGGGAAACACCTAAAAAATAAAGAAAAAAAAAGAATTTAAAATAAAGTAAAAATTATTTTATATTTTTTACATGATTTGTATTTTTAAAGAAAATAGGATTAGTGTTAAAGCAGGTGAAAATCAATTGTAAATATTTTAAAACAATTCAGGATTAATAAATAGACACTATGGACTTGGTCCAGATGAATAGAAATTAAATATTTTCTATGGTCTTATTCTTCTAGATAGAAAGTAAATTCAACAGAAAAAAATTATTTTTCAAGATTGTTCATAAAAGGATCAAATTTGAATGCTTATTGATTGTTGTTTTTAGGTCACCAATATTTGTTATTGTATTTGAATTCAAGGTGTAGTGATTGTTAATAAAATGTCATTTTCCTTCTCATCTTTAAAACTACTAAAGCATTGGAACAATTTCATTTAAAAAACATATTTCTTAACAGATTATGAATATTCTTGAAAGATTTGTATTGATTCTTAACATACAGGTGGGCCAAAAGTAGGCTTACAGTGTTTCACTATTTGTTTCATGCTTTAAATCACAAGTCAGAACCAGGGCTAACTTTGCCAAACTGTTCTTTCTGCAAGATGAAGCACCTCCCCATTATGATTTGGCAGTAAGGGACGACCTTAACCAAACTTTTCCACAGCGTTGGTTCAGAAGAGGAGACAGCATCAAATGGCCACCACGTTCACCTGAGCTAACACCAATGGATTTCTTTTTGGTGGGTGTAGTAAAGAACAAGGTTTATGAGAGAAATCCCCACACAGTGGACAAATTAAAAGAGTACATCTCAAAAGTATTTATTGAAATTGATTCAGATCAGGATTTGTGTTGTGCTTTGTTATAGAGGTTCAAGGAATGTTACAATGTTGAAGGATGACATTTTGAGCACTTAAGAGTGCTAAAAAATGTAGGTAAAATGTTAAACAGTTTTGAACAAATATGATTGTAACAAATAAATTTAAACAAAAACGAACACCTTGCGAACCTGAAACGAATGCCTTCTCTTTCGAATGAACACTTTACAACAGCAAACGAACAAAACGGCAACCAAGACAGCTGCTGACAGATGACCGACCGCAACGGCTTTTGTCGCCCAAGAAAAGACGCCAAACGACTCATGTGTCATCTTCTTGTAGTCCTCAGTCGAGTCCATTATGGTACTACAAGGTGTGCCCGGCGACAACACACACACGCAGTTTGAGGACGCTTCCGCGCATGCTCGTTACACTCCTCCCTGATCTCTAGATCACACAAATGGCAATGTGGGGCAGGCCGTTTCTGCCTGGTGCTCTATCTCAGTGGTATGGTTTCAAGCGCTTCCTCAGTGGTGCTCTCTTCAGACGTCTCGCTGAGCTCATCCCACATAGGTTCATCAGGCGTGTTACTCTCTGAGGTGTGCTCTTCCTGTGATTTTATATATACCATCGGGGCTTCATCAGAAGAAGAACTAACGTGGTTGCTGACGGAATAATCCTTCCCGCACATCTTTTATGTGGCGTGGTATTCCATCAACAGAGACAGAGTGTGGACTATTAATTTGTGTCAGCGTACCCTTATTGAATTGTGTCGTACACCTTCCGTGCAGATTTTTCACCCAGACAGTCTCTCCTACCGTATAAGGATTGGCAACTGTGTCGTCACACACCAAAGCTGCGTCGATACCCTTAATGCGGACCTTGTAGGTGTAGGTTGCATTCGCCGGTGCAGTTGAAGCTGTTTTATTGTCCTTTAGGGTAACATTGTGCCAATATACAGCTTCCAAACCTGAACACCGTGTTCTCGTCGCGATGCGCTTTATTGTACGATGGGATCTCTCAACTATCCCATTCCCCAATGATACGTGAGCACAGCGAAATCGTATTTGTACATTCCACCTCTTTTCAAATGCGGCAAACCTCTCTCCACAAAACACTGCGCCATTATCCGTAAGCAGCTCAACCAGTGACCCTCTTTCGCAAAACACTACTTCCAACTCCTTGATGATGCTAGCAGAGTCTTGGCGGTGCAAGGGCTTCCAAATAGCAAAACGACTGGGGCCACAGTCTATCAGCATCAGGTATAGTTGA
The DNA here is from genome assembly GCA_963932145.1 of Acanthosepion lycidas. Lineage (NCBI taxonomy): Eukaryota > Metazoa > Mollusca > Cephalopoda > Sepiida > Sepiidae > Acanthosepion > Acanthosepion lycidas. Next base: position 56,712,319 of record OZ010615.1, read on the forward strand.
TGTCCAAAATGGGTTAGATCCATCGCGACCCTGTGCCAATTTTCCGCGACATCAAGCCTGCCCGGTTTCCAATGCACAGGGGCCAGGTCGATTGACTGGCATTCCTTGCATCCCCTAACCACCGCTCGCACCTCAGCTTTTGTTACTCTTGGGTCAATCAACTTCACAAAATAGAGTGTTCTCTTCACACCAGGATGTCCGCTGGATTGATGAATGGCTCGTACTTGAGCAACATCTCGCTCCTCAGCCACAGCGCACATAGGTTCTCTGGGTTCCGTTATTTTGCGCATTTCATTTAACCATTGCTGCGGTACTCTAGTAAGTTGGTCGGCTCGATTGTTGCACGACTTGACAAGCTCTACATCAATGCCCAGCTTGTATTCTAAGGCCAACTCTTGGAGTGTGGCTAGCCAACGTCTGATTAGCATCTCGAAGGCTGCCTTGGTGCGCACTCTCGTCCGTCCGGACAGAGTGTCAGCTACCCAGTGATGCACACATGCTGAGTCTGTCTGTAAATGAATGGTTTTAGCCTTACATTGTAATGCAAGGTTGACACCTTGCAACACAGCATTGAGCTCAGCCAAGTTGATGTGCTTGTCTTCGTGCACCGGTTGGAGCAGCTTGCGTCTTCTGCCACGGCACCATTGCTCTCCACAACCACACCGGTGGCTAGGGAGCTTGCATCTACCCACACGGTTACATTTTGCTCACTTATGCACCAGTCACCTTTCACTGGATCGTACTGGGCTAGTCTCTTAAAAATGTTGTTGATCATCTGGGCTAGAAAAGGGTCCTGCACTTCATCGTCCCATCCAGTGGTAACAGTGTTTGCCCTCCGCTTCACAAATGCCGTGGCGACACGTAACCAACCGCATACAGGAAAATGACCAGTCAACTGCTCCAAATGTTCCTTGACACGGACCACAGAACACACACTCTCATTAACAAAAACGTTGTCAATATAAGAGGAGGAGGCTGTATTGACGATCTCGTCCTGGTTCAAAATGGTATTAACAATGGCCCGCATGATTAAAGGGGCAACATTGAGACCAAATCCTAAGCGGGTTAGACAATACCTTTGTCACTTAATTTCCACTGTTTGGAATGGCCAAAGGGACTTGTCGATGTGTACCTGCAGATAGGCCTGGTGTAGGTCCAGCACAGCATTTGGTCCTTGCTGACGCTATTCCTGTAATTTTTGCGAACAAACATCGGCATTGGCTGCATACGCGTCAACGTACTCATTGAGTTCCCAATAGTCCATAACGGGCCAAACCTTCTCTTTGTTTTCCTGCAGAATGGCCATGAGGGGGATTAAACCCTTTGTGGGTCCAAGTTCCTCCTCCGGGTAAGGAAGCAGCCAGTCATTATCTATCCAAATCTGGAGTTCCCGTTCATACTCCTTCCGAATTTGTGCAGGAGCTGGATATTCTGCCAGTCTATTTCTTAATGTACCCGAAGGTTGGTTGCCAGCCCATTTCCAAGATGCGGTCCACCTCCGAGTGGTCTCATCAAATTCTACTTTAAAGTCAGGCTTGGTAATGGTGATGGCAGCAACAACTGGTTTGACACACTGCGGAAACTTCACCTCACCGGTGCCAGTTACAGATATTCCTCCCAACTGTTTGATGGCGTCTAGTCCAAGCAGGAAGTCAAATCCAAGCAGGTCCATGACTAGGGCTTCCATAGCGATGGACCAACGCTAACTTGTACCACTTCGATTCCACAGCAGTCAAGTGCGCCTCCGTCTACTGTAAGCACGCGTGTTGATTTTCTTGTCCATGCTCAACAGCATGACTTGTGGACTAGTGACTGTGTGCATCCTGTATCCACCAGAGCTATACGTGGTATTCCATTGATACAAACTGTCATTACAGGCAATGCACCATTTACAAGGGTTTTGTGGAGGAGATTGGTGCTGAATTTTCGCCCCCTTGCCCGTTTCCCGGACAACACCGAGCAATGTGACCTTGACGATGACATCTATAGCAAGTGATGGTCCGTCGGTGCTTGGTACCAGCACCTTTGGATGGTTCATGACCCAGGAGACAATCGCTCGCCCTATGATTGGGTCCATCACATTTATAGCACCTTGTGTGCACATCTGTTTCCTTCAACTGTGCAGCCACTGCGGCCTGCTCCGTAGAACCAGTGCACTTCTTCAAGATAGCTCGTGCCAGCACATGTGACAAATCCAGGTCTTCCATCTGAGATGATGCTCTTAAAAGCTCCTCTGCATGCTCAGGCAAACCAGCAACAAATACACACTGCAAACACTTTTCTGATACGCCACCAAACAGAACTGCAAGTTTGCGCAGTACTGCCAAAAAGACGTCGACCGTCTCCCCTGGCTGAAGGCGACGTGCTGCAAACTTCTTGCACGTGGAGGAGGGATCTAAGGCGAAAGCCGTGTATAATGCTTTCTTAACACAATTGAAGTCTGCGCGCTTCTCCTCGCTCAATTACTGGTACACAGCATATGCGCCACCTGCCAAACGCATTGGGATAACACACTCAATTCGCTTCACACTGCTCAACTGACATTAGTTCCACCTTCTCCAACCATTCCACTACCGACTGTCCAGAATCGCTTCCGTCGAACAGTGGTATCAGATAGCTTGTGCAAGAACACGGGGGGAGGGGGCTGGGGGTAACAACTTCTTGCGACACAAAAACGAACGCCTACTTGCGAACCAGAAACGAACGCTTACTTGCGACACAAAAACGAACACCTTCTTGCAAACCTGAAACGAATGCCTTCTCTTCCGAACGAACACTTTATGACAGCAAACGAGCAAAACGGCACCCAAGACTGCTGCCGACGGACGACTGACCGCAATGGCTTTTGTCGCCCAAGAAAAGACGCCAAACAACTCGCGCGTCTTCTTCTTGTAGACAACACACACACGCAGTTCGAGGATGCTTCCGCGCATGCTCATTACATGTAAGACTACTTTTGGCCAACCCTGTAATTCCATTTATTTAATGCAGTAGTAGACTTACATTTTTTAGTTGTTTGAATGATATATTCATATTATCTTTCTTCGGCATATACCTTTATATACATATACCTTTATGACTGAAGAAACAGTACCACTTCCAAGAAAGCCTTCATCTATTATTCATTTGTGTAGAGATGTAAAACTTGCAAATCATCCGATTTAGATCAAGATAATTATACATAAAAATAAAATACATAAACAAAATAAAAAGAATTCGAATTAAAATAATGTATTTGTGCTTTCCTTTAAAACCCCTATCTTTCTTTCTTTCTCTCTCTCTTTTTCTCTCTCTGAACTTCTCTTTTTATACTTGTCTCAATTAATGAGAAGGCAACCCTGAAATAAAAAGAGGAAGAAAAAAAAAATGAACCTGGACAAAAAACGCCAAAGTTTGCTGGATCAGAGCCTACTTATTTGTAACTGTAAAATATCGAAAATCAGGGAGGCTTCACACATAACTTCCATTATAAAAAAATGAAAAAGAATGCTGGAAAATAAAATAATTTTGGCCAATCAAAAACATCAACTTATCCATAGTACCATATTTGTCTTTGCGCTGTATAGAATGAAGGGTTGGTAATCTTAAATCAAATATCAGAAAGGATTGACAATATACCCATTGAATTTCCCTCAGCCAATTTTCATATATGTGGTAATTTCAATGTTCACCACAAAAAATGGTTAGTCCAAAAGGAAGGCAGATATTGCAAAGACTTATCCATCATATATGAACTAACTCAGATCATTGAAGAATTCACCAGAGTCTCAGATGTGACAGGACAGCAGGTGAACCTCCTCAGCCTTTTCCTAATATCCTGCCCTGATAAATGCTCAGTGAAAGTTTTAGCCCCTATTGGCACATCAGATCATTCCCTAGTCAGTGTCTAGATTGACTCCAAACCAGTAACATCCCCTGATTTACCATTCTATAGCAGAGTTTTCACTACACAGTGGCAGACTGGGAGAGCTTTTGGTCTTTGATCATGATGGAAGCTCCCTTCCCAACCTTTTTCAAACATGCTGCCCCTAAAACTGCTGCCCTAATCTCTGAATGGATCCTTTGTGGAATGGTGTGTTTTATAACCCCAAAAAAGTTCCATCAAAAAACAGTCAGTCCTGGTTTATCCCTGGCTCACCAGAACCACTACTTCAAAATCTATTGCAAGGAGTGGTGTAGTCTGGGCCTTACTTCTTTCAGAACTCCCTGTAATTGCTGTAAGAGAGTCCTGGAAAATGAAAAGTGCATCTACACATGATCTGTCCAGGCTAAAGTTGAAAATAAACAAATTAGAACTCTTAGATTCTGAAATATCACTAACCAAATTATGAATAGAGGCAAAGCATCTGTGCCCACTATTATAAATGGCCCATGGGCTATGTCATCCTCAACAGACAAGGTGAAGCTCTTTGCCTCGATCTTTCCTCAAACTCAACATTAGATGACAAAGGTCATCCCCTCTTCCACTTCCCATTGAGCACAATGTCAGTAATAATTCATTTCAGCGATAGAAGTCCCTACAATTATCAAAAGCCTCAACCTCAAAAAAGCCACTGACCCATACAAAATTCGAGTGATCATCTTTAAAAATATCAACCCAGTATTATCTCCAATTCTATCAAAGTTATTTAACCGCTACTTGAAAGAGAAATCTTTCCCTAGCATATGGAAGATAGCAAGCATATGCTTAGTCTTCAAGAGTGCAGACAACCGATCATCTCCCTCCCAGTATAGATCCATTAGTCTCCTTAGTATCATCCATAAACTTTTTAAGGGCTTAATCATCCAGTAACTGGATAGGAACAACCTCTTGTGCAACAAGCAGTATTGGTTTCGATCAGCCCAATCCACTGCTGATGTTCTAACTACCATTATTACCAGAATTAGTGAGGCCCTTGACGACACACATACCGTAAGAACCATAGCATTAGAGACCTCAAAGGCCTTCAATAAGGTGTGGCACAAAAGCTTGCTATACAAGCTCCCCTGCTATGGAATCACTGAAAGGGTTTTCTCTATTATAGAATCCTTCCTAACTGGTAGATTCCTGAAGGTAGTTATTAACGGCCAGTCCTATGAGTCCTTGGCAGTCAACCCAAGCATCCCCCAGGCATCAATTCTTGGACCACCCTTATTTTTGATTTAAATAAATGATCTACCTAAGAATATACGATCATTTGTAAACATCTATGCAGATGATACAATGATATACAGGCACACCTCTAAAAGTCTTGATGATCAGAGATTGGCAGCTGACCTCTCTTTTGATCTAACACTAACTTCTAGTATGGAAAAAACTGGCTGGTTACAGTCAATGTCTCTAAAATCAAATTGGTTACATTCCATCACCACCCATCAGATCCCACTAGTGACCTGTGCCTTGAGAGGATATTGGGTCTCAAATTCACACCTGACCTTGTGAAATTCCTATATATGATCCATCACTAAAGATGCAGGTAAAATGATCAGCTCCCTGTATCACTCCAGTAAGTACCTGACTTCACATGCTATCCTCTACCTTTATAGGACCCAGATCAGGCCAAAAATGGGATAGTTACCATATTTGGACAGGAGCTGCCCAGACCTCATTTTCCTGTATTGACAGTTCAAAAGAGTCTCCGAGTCCTTGTTAGAGAAGAATTATTTTCCACCTTTTAACCTCTCTCTCCCAGGCAGAATGTAGTGAGTCTCTCACTGCTCTATCACTACTAGTGCTCAACTGAACTGCATCTCCTGTAACCACCAGTTCTAACTTTCACACCTAGGACTTGCTATGCCACTTACATAGTAAGTTCCACTCAAACAGCTTCTTTCCATGAACCACTGCTCTATGGATCAGACTCCCAAGAGGATGTTTCCTTGATAACTTCAATCTTAAGCTGTTCAAATCTAGACTCAAGCGTTATCACACCTCCTATCCATATAAACTAGCCCTTAATGTAATCTTCTACCTCAAGTGTCCGCCAGGCCTTAGGGTGAACATAACTGTAAAAAAAAAAAAAATTACTAATTGTGTTCCAGGTAAAAATGAATAAAGATGACATGAATTATGATCTAAATGTAATTGATGAGATTTTTCAAGATGTTCTTTCACTATATTGCTGCTGTATGGATCCATTCTATGAAATATGAAGTTAATAATGTTTGGTCATCGACAGTATCATCAACAAGAGAAGAAAGGGCAAAAGCTGCAGCACATATATCTTAGGTGAAATTAGAATAGTCTTCATCGTTCCTACTGAACATCTCAAGCAATAGAACTACTAACCAGTTGCATGGGTGGGTTTTGAGTACCTGGGCATCTCAAGCCATAGAACTACTAACCAGTTGCATGGGTGGGTTTTGAGTACCTGGGCATCTCAAGCCATAGAACTACTAACCAGTTGCATGGGTGGGTTTTGAGTACCTGGGCATCTCAAGCCATAGAACTACTAACCAGTTGCATGGGTGGGTTTTGAGTACCTGGGCATCTCAAGCCATAGAACTACTAACCAGTTGCATGGGTGGGTTTTGAGCATCCGGGACAATTTAAACTACTGTGCCTCATCTTTAACAATGAGCTGTTATAAATTCTAGTTTCACACATATTCTTGCAATCCATTCCATAATACTACATTATTAGAAGTATAAAAAAGAAAATTAATTAAAAACTAGTGAAATGATACTTTTGAGTTTAACTCATTGCTTTTATTTTTTATTATTTTCTTAGCTTTTTGATGTCAGAAGATATTTATTTGTACTGAATGAGTTTTTTTTAAATCATTTAGAATGTTAGTTACTGAATTATCTTACTCTAAAGTCAAAGAACGTTTTTCAGAATTATTTCTTTTCGTTCATTTTTTTCTTTATAGAAGTTCATTTAAAATTATTTTTAAAATGGGTTACACTCAAAAATGGCATTTAAACTTTACATGTTTTTTTTCTTCGAATGCCTTTTTATTTAATAAAAAGAACTCTTGTTACGGGCGGCAATGAGATAAATTTCAATATCACACTGAAAATTACAAGTAATTTAAAAAAAATGTTTTTCCTGTCCAAGCTGAAATAAAATAAATGTTTTACTTTTATTGTTAAATTATGCAAGCACCAACTCCCAAAAGAATTTTTTTATTCAATTATTTTTGGAAAGGTTCATAACAAATTTTCGGTATGTTTTTTTTACTAGTTTTACTTTTACACTTGATATTGCATAATTTTGTTACAGAAAGCATGTTGAAATTAATAGATTGCACGTTTCAAAATTATTGAGTTTTCTTTCTTTCCCTTTCTTAAATTATTTTTAAAAAAATGAAAATTAAATAATAAATAAAATTGATTCTTGAAGAAATTTTTGTAGTAGTTTTCAATAGTTTCAGCAGCACTAATTTTGTTCATCAGATGAACATTCTTTACATTTCACTAGACAGAAAATTTCTTTTTTTTTCTTTCTTAAAAATTAAATTTGTTCACAAAGTAATAATACTAATAATGTCAAAAAGACATACCGCTTTATTTTCCAAATGTGGTGACAATATGAAACGAAGACGCTAAAACTTGGCAAGGGAAATAACTTGTACCAAGACTTGGTTTCTTATTCGGCTGACAAAGGCCACATTTTTGGTTTCTGTGATCTCAAAAAATAAATACTATTAACACTTTCTTAAAAATAAATTAAAATCTGTATTAAATAAAAAAAAATCTCAGCATCCTTTACAGAGAATGGAAATGGATAATTATTTAACTTTTATGTTATCTTGATTTATTTCTGGTATGATACCGAAATTTCAAAGTATTACTAAAAAGGGAGTGGGAAGGGAGATGGTCATGCATGATGATCTATAGTTTCTTACGTAATTTATAGTGTTCCTTCTATTTACCCTATTTCATTGGATATCAAGCTAATTCTCTATGTACTACTTAATCTGTTTGCCTTGCACAGATACTGAATGCACACCTTTGTGCATAACTGACTGCTCTCTCACCCAAATAAGTAAAGAGAAAAGTTATTGAAACTTTATCATCTTTTTGGCTTTGACATGAAGGACCAACACCCTACAGAAGATCAGAATATGTAACACATATATCCACTCTGTGCCTGTGTTTCCACTGATGTATTTTCTCTGGCTTGCAACTCTGCCCAGGTTCTGAGCTGGAGGTAGGACTCAAATTAATACCTTAAGATATATCTTCCGTTGCCCATGCCAGGTAAGATTATCATCTCTCAGTTTTGTCTCTGTCTTTGGGCAATTAATTGCAATAATAGTGTGTAAGGTCCTCCAAGATGACAATTATCATATTACGCTCATAAATAGATATGATATATATATATATATATATATATATATATATATATATATATATATATATACACATACATACATACATACATATTTTTAGCTAATATGATTATTGTAAATTTTCAAATGAACAATGACTAAATGTATAAAAGCCCTAAGTCACATTTTTAAGCCAAATTCTTTTTTTTGTTTGCTTGATGAATTTCTACTAATTTGGGTAGTGATGTGGAGTAAATAAAACACCCCTGGTAACACAAATGAACTAGGCAAGATGCCTTAAATAAAGAATTCAAAATGAGTCAAGGAAAATTCATTGGAGTCAGTTGAGAATTTCTAATGACATTATGGTAGGTAGCCTAAGCAAAATATAATATTATAACCACTATTAATAGCAGGTAGCAAGGCTAAAACAAAATACCTGTTTGATTTTCCTACTAGGATAAACTAAAATTGTCTCTTTTCATTGACTGTAAATATATATATACTGTTTATTTCAATTAACAGGTAAACAGAGCATTGTGATATAAAGATTGAAATGAATGACACTGATTACAAGTTCAGGTAACTGTCAATATTATTTTCCATTTATAGATAAATAGGTATTTGTAGAATCAGATTTAGTAAAGTGAATATTAATCATTAAAAAAAGTCAAAACATTTACCTCATTAAAGACACAAAAATCTTTTTTCTATTTTTATATGAATCTGAATTGAAACTACGGTAAAAACCACTTCCTCCCCCAATGGTTTCTAAATTCATACAAAGGAAGATATTTACTTAAATTCACCTGTTGTTACACAAAGCCACAACAGTGGAACATCCAATGAGGATAGAATTCACTAGTAATAGACAAAGTAGTCGTCACCATCATCATTTGGTTGTCAGCAAAGTGTCTCACTGAAGGGTAATGGTGTATGAGTTAGTCTAGTTCACCATTACTATTGTGTATTAAAATTTGATCCTCACTGTGAGCCCCATAATCAGAGATATAGTTAGACCCCACTGACCCCATCAATCCATGGGAAAAGGGTTTTCAATGACTAGAGAGACCCAGAACAAACAAGCAGCTAAATATTTTATGAAGTATTTTCTAAAATTTAATACTTAAAGTTCTTCAATCATTAAAAATATTTCACTTTTTTAAAAATTCTGGGCAGTATTTCAGCTCATTAAAAAAGAAATATTGTTTCAAATTGGAAATAGACATAGTGTCACTCATATATATTATATTACACTAGTGCTATGATAAAAATTCCTGTGTTGAAGCCTAAGATATACTACTTTAGATTTTCAATCTCAAAAATCTCTTCTATTAAAAAAAAAAAAAAAAAAAAATAAAACAACATTTTATGTGAAGTCAACCTTAGAGTTTACTGATGCCAACATGCTTGTTAATACTATTGCTAGGATGGAGGCTTTAATGACAGATCTGAACAAAATTGATGGCACATTCAGTTTGAAAAAGACTCTTGAGACATCTGGCAAAAATTTGGGATACTTACCGATTAAAATTATTTTTTTAATTCCAAAGAACAATATTTTCTTGGTTCCTATACTTTTCTATTAATTTAATTATGTTATATAAATTTTGAAGCTTCTGTTCCTACAAAATACATTTTATGGATTTTAACTCTTGAGATATTGGTTCTGATTATGTTTATATCTTTTAGCAAAGATATCTACAGGATGTACACAAACTGAAGTATTTGTTTTGAATTTAAATTCAAAATAAATTTATTTTAAATTCCATCTAAATTTATTTTAAATTCAAAATTTATTTATTTAAATTCCATTAGGTAAAATATTTTTCAGGTCTGCATATTTTTAGTTTTATTCAATTAATTATAATTTAGACATTTTAATATGAAAGAAATGATCATATACATACATAAATATAAAAACAGACGTTGAAGACAACAGCCAGAGGTGACAGTCCGTTTCATGCTAAATGCAATCAATGGCTTAACGACTACATTTAGCATGAAACAGACTGTCACCTCTGGGTGTTGACTTCAGTGTCCACTTTTATATTTACATACATTCTATCCCTGATATTGAGCACTTTAAAACTATATTTTATTATATATATATATATATGCATATATAGATATATATATATATATAGAGAGAGAGAATGCAATATAACAAAATAACCCTGAAATATACCATTCTACAAAAGTTTTTTACTGTGCAAGGGAGCAATCTTATAGTATCTACTCCCACCCAAGACACCACCCCACAGTTCCCTAATTCCTGAAACATATTTCTACAACTGATTCATTTAATTCAACATTTAATGGAAATATTTTCCTTTTTATGAGATATATTGGGATTTAAACTCAGCCCAGACCTCAAATAGAACTTGTACATATGATCCATCGATAAAGATACTGGAAAAATGGTTGGTTCTCTGTACCACTCCAGCAAGTAACTGACAACTCCTCCTATGCTCTACCTTTACAAAAGCCAGATCAGGCTGAAAATTGAGTACTGTTGACATATTATTTGGGTGGGAGCTGTCAAATCTTCACTTTCTACTTTCAGTATAGTCCAAAAGTGTCTCTACATCTTTGTGGGTGACAATTTATTTTCCCCTCTAAAACCCCTTTCTCACAGACAAGACGTTGATAGCTTCTTGCTGATCTATTGCTATTTCTATGGAGAGTGTTCAGATGAACTACACTCCTTAGTTTCACCAATACCTAACCTTCATCGTTAAGACCCACCATCCCATGCCAATTGTAGTAGACCACCCTCACACCTTTCATATTCCTTTAGTAAGTTCCACTTGAGCAGCTTCTTCCCATAAACCATTGCTTTGTGGAACCAACTCCCAAGAGGATGCTTCCCCAATCATTACTATTCAAGTCTAGGGTTAACTCTTTGAAATCTGACCACCGCTTTACTGGTGGTAGAGAAAAATGACTTAATACCCAGCCACCGGTTGAACGGTAGGTAAACACTTGCATTGTGTTTTGCTATTCTTATTCAAGAGAGGAAGCACCTACTAGGTAGACTGGGACACAAAGAAAGAATTCTAGCGGTAAAGTGAAGGCATGCAATCATACTCTCTCCCTGCTAAGTATAATGCCTATATTTTTTGTAAATATTACATACCAATTATTTGCAAATTTTGACTTGGGGGCTCAGGGTTAAAATTGTTCAGGAATGCAGGGCTCAAAGGGTTAACTGTTATCCACATAAGTTGTGGCTCTTACTCCATAACCCTCTACTTTAAGTGGCCCTCAAGCTTTGTACAGAGTGAACATCAGTGTGAAAAAAAAAAAAAGGGTTTTTTCCATTTCATAAAAAAAATATTAAAAATGTATTATAAAAGTTTTTATTACAGTTTTAAAATAAATTGTCAAAGAAACATCCATTTTTGTAGCATTCAAATAAAAAATCAGCCAGTTTATAATATACATTTTTTTAAAAATGTTTTTAAAACAATAGATAAAATTTTAAAGAATATCAAATTATTAATTAATTTGCTATTATTGAAAATTACAAAAATATTTGAAACATACTGGGTGGTCCAAAAGTCACAAAGGGATTTGAAAGTTTAATAACTTTTTGTTTATTAACTTTTTTTTTAGTTTCCTTTCAGGTATTTTATAAAAAATGCTTTGGAAATTAATCACATAAAAATACACGACTGAAAAACAAATACAAGCTGTGAAATCTTTCTGCCAAAACCATGGACCAATAATTCAAAATCAATGAGCATATTGTTGCCATTACGGTGTGAGAGATTCTTCAAGTTTTGAGAGTAAAGGTTCAGTAAGTTACCTTCTGTGAAGTGACAGATCATGTTTGGTTAAGAACGAAGGAATATTTAAGTGAGTAAAGTAGAGTATAGAAGAAGATCTAAGTGCATCAACTACAAGGCAGTCTTGACAGGTTTGGATCATCTCTTGGTCATCACTGCAAGATGGGGCTGACAGCTTATACAACAAGGGCCACAAACCATCTTCTCACACAAATTTGGGAGAAAAGAATAATCTTTCAGGGTTCTGGCATAAACTGGCTACCATGTTCCTCAGATTTGAAAATCCATAATTTCTTTTTTTTTATGGGGCTTTCTCAAATAAAAGGTTTATGTCAACAAACCTCAGACTATCCAACAACCGAAGGACAACATTCAGACAGAAATCAAAATCCTAAAGCCTAAAACAATGAGGGTTGTGATAAAAAAAATAAGACTTAGAAAGGTCATGATCATGCTAAGCTGAAAATGGGTGCCTTTTAAAGGATGTAATCTTTCTCAACTAGTATAAATTTATCTATTCTATATATCTATTCTATATAATATATGGTATTATGAATTGCAATTAAAGGAGTTATTACATTTTGAAATCCCTTGGTGATTTTTGAGTTACCTTGTAGATCTGAAAAATATTTTCTAGTATTTATATTTCTAAAAAAGAATATTAAATTTAAATTCCTGGAGTTATTCAATTCTTGAAAGAATAAAAAATAATTTGAAAGAATTAATTCAATATTTTCAAAAATACCAAAAATATTTCTGCATATTTTCATGTATTTATGAATGTATTTATGAAATAAATTGAGTTATAAATTCATAATTATTGAAAGTTTTAAAAACGTTTCATTACTTCATTTGTTAAATAGTATTTAAATATAATTTTACTTTTTCCCCAAGTCATTTTAGGCGTCCTGTACATGGAAAATGTTTTGTTTTTTTTTTTTTTACAATGATGTTCACATGTAGAAGGAGTGAGAGCCACTTGTGTTAGAGAGTTACAGAGTTTAATTACATTTATTATGAATTTCAAATTTGTGATCAAATAGGTCCTAATGCATGTTAAGATAAACAACTCTGTTATAATGATTTCATAAAGATTTTCTAGGAAATTAAACCTGCAAAGATATGAGCAGCAAGAAGACACTACATTGAAAAGATATAAACAAACTTCCTAAACTGACAACATTCTTTAAAGCTTGGAGGAGCCTGAACAGAAAATTGTGCACTCAACTGATACTAACCGGAACCAAGTTTCAATACCAGATGAAACCTTCAATGAACCATTGCAGCCCTTGCCTTCATTCTCTTCATTCATTCCTGTACCAAGTGATCCAGTTGGCCAAAAAAAATGTGTCTGATTCACAACAAATGTGACATTGTCAAGTGTGGGTCTCAGTAAATTGACACAAACACATTCTATATAACATTGTCAGGTGATTTTCAGTTGTCTGTTAGAAATTTGTTATGAACAATGGAGAGACTCATGGCTTGTGCATTGGTTGCCCCAACACAACTGATTGAAAAAAAAAATAAAGGATACCAAAACTGGTACTTCCCTTCAAAAGTGATCCTCAAGGAATCTATCATAGATAAGAAAGAAATGCAACATTTTCTGAAGGAAAGACATTTTTGGAGCAACTTATTGATAATTATTATGCTTCTTTTGGAAACTTGGCTTTTAGGTGTTCAGAAAAAATACTTGGATCAGTCAGCAATGGAAACTTTGTCTTATTGTTTGAGTGTTTGGCAAAAAGGGAATCACTACTGAATGAACTGCACAATAGAATCATTTCAAGTGAAACCAAAGACAACTACTTGAGCATGCATTGCTCAATGCATACAAAATAAATGAATTCAATTACTTGAAAAAGAAGCTAAGAATGAAAGCGTGCAACAATTAAAGTTAGCCAAATACTTTGCCATAATTCTTGACTACACACTTGATGTCTGCCATCAAGTAAAATTAACAATCACTCATCATTATGTTCAGTGTAGGAAGTTTTTATGGTTACCTTCAAGTTAATAACAGTTCAAGTAATAGCTTATTGAACATATTTTGGGAATGATCAAAATACTTATAACTAAATCTTTCAAATTGTCAGGATCAGTCATATGATAAGAGAGTTAATATAAAAGGGAAACAGGTTGGCATTCAATCACAAATTCTCAAAATAAATCCTAAAGTTCTGTATGTGTCATATACCAACCATTCACTGAATCTGGTTGTTGCTGACAGCACCAAGTTACCTAAGTTTTGATATTTTTTAGTGTTATGACACCATATTTTCTCCATACATGCAGCACTGGAGTATTTAAAAGGCAAATATGCAATTGTCAATTAAATCTCAATCAGAGATTTGTTAGTAAAATCAAATTATCCGTATAAAACTACATCAGTACTATTTGGTAGATGTTTTGAGAGCCTTTAAACAAGAACCACTGAGGCTCATTCATTATGTCATTTAACATTTTGTATGACATTCTTTTTCAAATCAGCATCGTTAGTAAAATGATGCAATCCTATGCTATCTTACTAGACGTTTTGAGAAAGGAAATCATACTAAGATAAATGATTTTAGAAAATGATAAAAAAAAACTAAGGAAATTGAAGAAGACCTAAAAATTGATTATGTTTTTCCTCTCATTGTAAGAAAGGAAAAATGAAATCTTTACAACCAAAGACCAGTTCAACAGTGACTTCTTTCTGTAACTGATGGACCATGCTTTGCAATCCGTAAAAGCTCAGTTATAATCAGATTTATAATGTTGCTGATGAACTTTCATTTCTCTTTACACAAGAGAGACAATAGCCGCTGCTAATATAGCGTGAGGTCTACCTTCCATTTCATGTGTTTAGGAAATGTGAAACAGATACAAATATCCATGTTAGACCTCACTTGATCTGATGGCCACTTGAGGGAAGGAGCATGACATATTGAGGTAGACCTCACACTATAGTAGCACCCAATATTCTTCTAACCAAGTGTCAGATTTATCAGAAAAAGAGGGGAGATATTGACCCTTTTGAAATAGAGTTAAACAGTTTGTTCAGATCATTATGCAAAATAAAGACAGCTTGAGAATCTCCTATGATTTTCTAAATTATGTAAATTAAAAGATGAATGTCTCAACTGCCTTCATTCATTTTATTAACGTGCCCTGTAACAGTTGCTTTTTGATTCATTCCTTTTCTATGGCTTATCAATCATTTGTAGATTATTTAAAGCCAGAAAATATTTTTTAGATTACAAGGATTTTTTTTGAGATAATTTAGTGTCTTACTAATTAACCCATAGCTGGGGAAGAAGAGCTAAATTCATATGTATCAAACCCAACAAGAATTGGAATGAGAATTAACAATTCTGAACCATTATCCATTACACCACCTGCACATCCAACTTTACAGCACTTGCTATTCCCAAGCAGTCACCCATCATGGTACTGACCATGCTCAACAGTGCTTAACTTTCGTGATCGTATGGGAACTGACAAGTTCTGAAAGAAGATTCAACAATCTGAAACTTATAAAAACATTTCACAAATTCACAACGATAGGTGATAGCTACATTGTCAAATTGAAAAAACATGTGCCCGAAATCTTAAAGATGATCGCCTTATTGATACTTTTTTGCTGATAGAAAAGCTCATCAAAAACTTTTCTGTTGATAACAAATGCATGCATAGTCACTGAGAAGAGGAATGTAGTAACTATCTTTCACCTGATAATTTTTTTTAATTATCATACCAAGCTTTATAATTTTGTGCGTTTCTGTACAATACATGTAAAATGCTTAGATGCGGAATTATGCAGTAAGAATTTGTCTTTTTTAAAAATACTTAAACTTAATAATCATCTGATTTACAACAATTTAATAATTTTAAATTCATAATAAATGTGATTCATGGCTGTTTGTAATAAATTCCTTTTTTTATCCACATCACTCACTTCTACAACCACATTGACTCCATAAGTAGGTGTCAAAAATAGCCTAGACCCAGATTTGTTTAAAGTTTTAAGCCTAAAGGGAAATGAATTTAGAGATGGACCTCAAAACAAACAGGGGTGGGAGGCAGAGTTTGGCTGACACGGTACTGCCCACATTTATGGCCGCCTTGTGCTAAAAGTTAAGTTTCACTGAATAAATAACTTACTCGATTGTCTCCCGTGGATCAGACGCAATCAGTTAAGGCGTTTAAAAAGTCAACAAGCAAGAATTTTTTATTTACAATTGTAAGCGATCGGACAAAAAATTATTAAGCAAATTCCTTACTATTTCCTATTTATTTAAATTTTAACACCTTCAAAGTAACAATTTTATTATTCTAATTCTTCCGTTTGTGACTCCGAAATGATTATTAATATTCAATAATTCTCAAAAATCAGCTATGATGATGAAAGAGAAAACTAAAAGAAATAACTAATTGTTCATGAATATTTCAGTTATCTTTTATTAAGAATTCTTTATAAAGTGATTATCTTAGGAGGTAATTATAACAAAGCAGATTTATTTTTAGCGGGTGTCTGAAATGGTGACAATCTAGCTACCTCCACTAATTCGCCGAAAAAACGGTCATGGTGAAAACTAAAGCCCCCAAACTTAATAAAAACAAAGTTTTATTACAAAAATGTTTGTTAAGACTAAGAGAAAAGACCAAAGTATTTTTTAATTATTTTTATAATTTCTTCAATTCTTTCTAGCACGTTCAGAATATTGGTTAAAAATCTCTTTTTTTTTAGTTCAGCGGTAACGTAATATTTAGAGCAGTGAGCACTAGTCTTTGACCAGATCTTTCATTACTGGGAATTTTTGACGTTCAATTGGAGCAGTTTAATTTTAAAGTCAGCCCACCCGAAAATCATTATTATTAGTAACAACATTTGGGTGCAACTGAGGTACATCCCCAAATGGGGAGGTAACAATTTGAATTGGGGGGAGGGGGTGACCCTGAAAAGGGACCTATTGTAATAATAATTTAAGCTATTTATTAATTTATATGAAAGATATCCAAGAACAGATTGTAGTAAAAACGTTGATGAGAGTTAATGTACAGGAAGTGGTGGAGAGCCACTGTCGCCAACAATTTGGACTTGAGTCCACTCCAAATTGTTGGCGACAGTGTATCCGTCACTGAAGAATTATCTATCAAACAAAAAATATTTCATCAAAATCGGATGAAAACTGTGGAAATGCATAAAAAACATCCGATCACACACATACATGCATACATACACACATTCATTTTGAGAATTAGATATAGATTAGTTTTTTCGCGCTTTTTTTAGTTGAAAACATTAATTTGGAAATTCTCGCAAAAATCAAATAATTGCCGGATTTGAATGCAACTTTTAGGACTTTAACAAATGAATGAATTTATTTTTGAAAATATTTTTAGAAAGTCTTGGTAAAACTATTTTTTACATGTTACCTCCCCCTTTATTAATTTCATAAAATTTTCTAGAATTTAAAAGCACAATAAAACAGTTTTAAAGTTTTAAAGCATGACACCTTGGAGATTGTGTAACTGTAAAAAATCATCAATTTTTTTTCTCCTAATTTATGAAGTTTTCTAAAATCTTCTTGAAATCGTAAAATAAAAACTGCAATAAAATTATGTAATTATTTAATTAGATAAGCTTTTAATTGCTTAAGGACATTATAGTCTGAAGAAAATAATTTTTGCGATAAGTAATGAATTTTTACAAGAATTGTTTGCGTTTATCTTTATTTTTAATTATAATAAAATAATTTATAAAGTTTTAAAAAAAATGTGTTAAAAAAAATTCTTTCTAAACACCACAGTAAAACGGTTTTTAAATGAAGCGAAAACTGAAAAGTTTAATTAATAAAAGAAGTATACCCCAAAGATTTTTACAATAATTAAAAATAATTTTTTGTGTGTCAAGTCACAAGTGACTATTTCCTTAAAATAAAAACTAAAACATCAACA
Source organism: Acanthosepion lycidas (assembly GCA_963932145.1). Classification (NCBI taxonomy): domain Eukaryota; kingdom Metazoa; phylum Mollusca; class Cephalopoda; order Sepiida; family Sepiidae; genus Acanthosepion; species Acanthosepion lycidas. The sequence continues at coordinate 56,730,311 of OZ010615.1, forward strand.
AAACTCAAAAGTCAAAAGATTCACCGACAATTGAAACTACACTACATGCCAGCTTCTCAATGTTTTTTCGGTTATTGTTTTTTTTTAACTTCTCCCCACGCCCCTGTAAGCAATGATATGTACCTGGATTTCTCTACAAACATCAGACACGTGTCCCTTTCTAAACATTTCAATTAATTCGTAATGAGACTGCTTTTCTTTTTAACCAGTGTAGATTTATCCACAACAAAATAGGAAAGAAAAAAAAAATTATTCGAAAAAAGTTGCAGTTTTAAATTTTACCACTATTGTTGATTTTTATTTTTTACACGATATTGAATCAATATTGTGTAAAAAATAAAAATTGATGGAGATGAACATATCAAAAACAATATTGTGGAAACAATTTTCTTGTGATGTGTTTTTTTCGTCATTTAGGTCCGATGAAGTCCTAAAGGACGAAACGTCACAAGAAAACTTTTTCCACTTTGTCATACATTTTTCTCTAAGGATTGTGAATTTGTGGTTATACATTTGTGTTGCAACACGAGCAACGAAATGAGCAGGTTTTTGTTTTTCAAATTCTCATTCATTGTGCTATATTTGTTACAAATAATTTGTATTATTATTTTTTTTAATTTATTTATTTTTTTTTTTTTGCTTCTTAATCTTCTTCAAGGTGCCTCGCAGACCATTATTAGTGAGTTAGACTCTCACTGAGTGTCCCCTGGTTGGGCCTTGTGCAAAATAAATTAATTAAACTTATATTATCACCAAACAAAAAAAACTATTTTGTCCGAAATGAAAAAGAAATTTCGCTACCCGACGTCTTTTTCAAAGTTACCAAAAACTGAATTATCCGATTTAAACGAAATTTTCAGTACTTGTTTTTAATGACCTTTTTTTTAATTAATTGTATATATTGAATGATAGGTTATTTTAAAACTTTGTAGAAATATTGGGAAGGGCAGTTTAACACCTCCACCGCCGACTTTCGACATTTCGTGTGTAACTTTTTAAATTTTTGAAGGTTGTTCGCGATTTTTTTTACAGTTAAATTCCTGAAGTTATTTGATTTTATTAAAAAAACAAAAAAGTCATGCAATTTCAAGTGTAAAAACAGAGAAAACAAAATGAGAATTGGTGCTCCAAAAATAAAAACCATTTTTACTTTCTTTCAGATTTGACAAGAAAAAATACTTAGAATTCTTCAGTGCGAATTTGATATTCATCCCATTGCTATTTTTTAAAATAGTTTTTTTACTTTTTTTATATGATAAAACTTAAAAGAATTCTCTTAATGTTTTTTTCACAAATATTAGATTATTTTTTGTACGAAATTTAAAGGAAATAATTTTGTGACTGCAATAAGTGCCAACCCGCCCCTTTTTTGTAGCACTTCCTTTTAAATTTTAAAATCAATTGAATAATTGAAAAATATTTAATTGAGATTTTTGTCATCAGACAAGTAAAAATACTAAAAGCAGTGAATTAAACTCAAAAGTTCTTGTTACATTTTTTATATTGATTCTAAAATTTAGAATCTAATTCTAAAAAAAATGTATAAAAAATGAATTCTAAGTTTCATAAAAAAACGTCTAAAAAGAATTAGGTTCTTAAACTAAGGTAAAAGTCAATCTAAGCATATCAATTTGTAGACTAAGTTTTTGATCCTTCATAGTTCATTTCATACTGATTTAAAAAAAAATTGGCACGCTTTGAGAGTGACTGTAGTAGAAAACTACTGTTCTGATCTATGACCTTGATGACAACTACTCTACTGTACGTAAATAAACGCTATTTTAACTGTGTTAGGCAAAAAGTAAGAATTACTTTTGTAAAATTCTAGTTAATCCTTAAATTTACTATGAAATAAGTTACTTAGGATAATTTTTGTTTTCATTTTTCGTAAGTAACCGTAATGTTTTTTTTAATGTCTAAAAAATTATTTTTATACGGATTAGTCTTCTTCTTAAATTAAAATGCATTTTTAAAAGAAGCCCGTGATGGTACTTACAATTGAATTATTTTAGAAATGTACAACATCTCTAACAACAATGTTGCTGAAAGAAAGCATTGAAAAAAAGGTGCATTCAACCAAGTCACTATGGTTCTGGTTCGTTTATTGAGGAATGTCGACAATTTAAGATGTCTAATGTCATTTTTAAATATACGAGTAAGATTCTTACTGTAAAAGAAAAATATATAGAGAAGTTAATAATTCAGGTATAGTGAGTCCATTTTAGCGTTTCAAATTAATTATCTCCATTTATATCATTTAAATTTCTTGAATAAAAAAAAAAGTCATAAATTTTGGGCACTCCTTTTTTTGAGTTTGAGTCAAACTGTTTGACATAAGAAAGAGAGGTATTCGAAATGCAACATTGTAAGTAACTTGTTTCTATGAATAAAGAAAGACTCAAGTAGTAATCAAATTAGTATTGAAATTTGAAAAAACAAAAATGGTTATCTTTCCTGCAAAGTCCCATGAACTTCACTTACCCCTTTCTTGCGCTCTACACAGTAACCCTCTACCTTGAATTGCTCTTGAGCCTTGTATTGGGTGGATATTAATAAAAAAAAACTCTTTGAATTTTAGCAAAAAATATCATTTCATTTAAATTTACATTTGACACAAATTATATTTAATCAGGGAATTTTGCTTTAGTTCTGGTAGGTCCGAGCTTTTATTGTTTTCTAAATTGGTAAAGAAATGTTGAATTAAATTACACTACAGTACACTGACAGTGTTTGTTTTAATTTTAAATGAAGTCACTTGGCTTAATTATTAATATGAAACTGATATAAAAATAAAGGATCTTTTCTGTTAATTCACCCCAAATAATGTGAAGTTACTTATCGCAAATAATAATTCATCCTAAGAAATTATAAATTTTTAAATCAAAGTTGTTTTTTTTTGTTTTTTTTTTTAATTTTTGGCACTCAGCATTTTAAATCAAAATTTAAACAAAATCGAGTTGATCACGCATCATCTCGATTTTGTTTTAAATTTTGATTTAAAATGCTGGGCTGTTTAGCTTGCCTCGAACGTTCAGAATGAAAAATTACCAAAAATCGGAGATTCACATTACAAGGAATTTTTTACAATTTTATTTTTTTAAATCTGTTTTTGGCTTGTTTATAGTGAGCGCAAAGCAAACGTATCCCACACTTATAAATAGCGCACCCGAATCGCCCACATTTTGGGGCGTTCGCAAAGGTCAACCCAACCGGAGTACAATGGAAGGGCCTTGCTCTGGAAGAATTTGATGTGAATTTTAGTAAATATAAAAATTCTTTTTATTTTGGGGTGAATTAACAGAAAAAAGTTTCAAAATAAAAAGATAAGACAAGGTGGGGTTAATTTAGTCACTAGTGTTTATTGCTTTTAGCATAGTTTGAAACGTTAAAATAGACTTTCATGCACTAAATTTTGAACAGCAATTTTTAAAACTTGTATCATTCAATATTTGGCATTAACTACAACTGAACAAAAAAAATTCTTGTAATTTAGACTTCTAGCAGGGGGTTTACTTTAGCGGCTCTAAACAATTTTCACGTAACAAACTGAATTATTATCTTTAAGATTTTCGCATATTTCCACTGGCCTCATATCCCGAGTCCTGTTTCGCATTTGAATTACCGAGTTATTAATTAGACAAAGAAAACTTTGTGGCTACATATACACACCCAAAGACTAGTGTAGAATTTTCACTGCAAAAAAAAAGAAACTAGGAACAAAAAATAAATAACATGGTACTCTCCAAGAATTATTCACATCGGGGAAAATGTTCCTCATAGTCAAAAAAAATAAGTGTATTTTTTTTCTTGCTTTTGTGAATTTATTGGCCGAAAATGTCTTTTCTTGAAATATCCATCATTTTTTCTTTGGAGATTAAATTAGATTTCCTCAGTTTTTAAAATAATTGGATAAATTGGACGTTATTTTTTGCTTTTATTTCGGATGAAAATGACTAGTAAAAAGAGAGACCAGTTTAAAAAATTGTAAGGAACGTAATTTAATATTCGTTAGGCGAAAATATATTTTTTATCAAATTGTGCGACAAAATATGTACTTCATAAAATATTAAAATTGAATTAAAAACAAATTTCGAAATATTCAGTGAAAGTAATGAGGTTTTTTTTCTCATCTTTATTCTAAAAATTAAGAGTCTTTTTTTTTTTTTTTTTTTTTTTTAAGTAGTCAGTAAATACAGAAATCGATGCAAAATTGATTATTGTTATTGATTAAAAAATAAAAATAATTTTTTCTAATAGCAAAAGGACAAGTAATTTTTGCGAAATAAATATTGTATTTTCTTTTGTAATTCTTCTTGCTTTTTTTGTTGAGCTAAAAAAAGTCGAAGGTTTTTAAAGATGTATTTATTATTTGGATTGTACAAGAAAAAAATGATCATAGGAACAAAAAAGAATTAGTTTCTTCTAAAATAAAGACAAAACACTTTCAAAATTGTCGCGTATTCCGTGTTTAAAAAAAAAGTGTAAACAATTTGTTTAGTTTACCATTTTTGCCAACATTCAATAAGAAAGTAATAAAACGAGACAAACCAGCTCAGGATCAGTAGATGGAAATTGAAAATAAATGCCAATTATTCTTGTAAAGGATTCCCCCTTTTTTTTTTCCTTTGTATTTTTTTAATAAACGAAAACGTCTACCTTTTTAGTTGCAGACAAAACAAGAAAATCACATGGAAAAAAGGGGGGGGACAGAAGAGCATGGATTCTGTTACCATAACAACAAGTAATAGTCGCTTAGATACTTAACAATTAATATGACCATTATTTTTTTCACATTTTTATTAAACAAAAAGAAAAAACTAATGCAAAATCACTGAAAAATAAACTGAAGAAAATATGATCGTGCTAAAAATAAATCATTTTATCGTAATCATACAATACGAAATAATAAACGGGCACGGACATTAAAGGTCGCTTATATAAATGTTACCTAATTTTTTAAAAATTAGAGTAAACAAAAAGCAAAGTAAATTAATTTGGCAACCAATTAAATATAAATATAATTTTATTTATATCTTATTATTATCTTTAATAATAAATTGCATCCATTCTTACTGTAAATATTAACGCATGGTGGCGTTCCAGTATGACCGCTTAAAGATACGAAAAAAAAATTGCACTTTACAGTCGAAAGTTGTCTGAAAATGTCAAAAATCATCATTTTTCTTCATTGAATTTTAAACCATTTCAAGTCAATGATCACTTTCGCTTATATATGGGCTATTTTAAAGTATTTTCTTGTTAGTAAGTAATTTTGATAAATTTTATTCGACACATAGTTATTTTTTATTGTATTGTTTATGTAGTTGGCCGATTGTGTGCATAAGCGACCCCGGAGAGCAAATGCGTAATGAAACGTTTATACGAATGTAAAACTGGTCGCAAATCTTTGCGAAAGGAAGCTAAGAAAGCTGAGAAAAGAAGCAAAGTGCTGTTTTTTTAATTAATGTTTGCCAGGATTTTTTCTATTGCCACCAGTTGACATTGTCGCTGATTGATATTGAAAAAGAAAAGGTTTCGGCCTTTGAATCATGCTCATACCACTCCATCATAAAAGGACTAACAAGAAATATATTTTCTCTTCATTAGTTCAGTGTCAATATTCTGGAAATGGATATACTCGATTGGCACAGGTAAGATTAATGTTTATCGTTTTAAAATAGTCAAGCAATAATAAAATGTAAAGTTTATTTAACACTACGTTGATTATCGTTATCTTTGTTTTCTAAGTATACGCAACTTCCTTACCTTTTTCGTTTCGGTGCTTCAGAGGCGGGGATGTTATTGTTTTTTTTAACATTAGAAAAATGTTTATTTTAAAAAAAAATATTAGGAAAAATGTAAAATTAAATTATATGTTTCGAGTTTGGTACAGAAACAAACTTTAAAAAAAATTCAACTTGATGCCTACTACTAAAAAATTGGTTAGGGAGGTTATCAAAATTAAAAATGAAACTGAAAGATGAGAAAAATTTTATTTTTTCGGGTTGAAAGACAAAATTCTAAAAAAAACAACGATGTAAATAAATTGAATTCTTATTATTTTATATTTTATGCCGGAAGAAAGCAAGCGAAGTTTACGAAATTAGAAATTTTTGATTTGCTTTATTTTTTTTTATAAAAAAAAAAAAAAAATAATCATTCATATTTAATTAATAATTTGTAGATTTTTCTGAATGAATCTAAATAAATGTAAATAAATTAAGAGTTGTAAACAGGATTTATGAGATAAAAAAAAATCTAAAACTAAAACAGTGAAATGACAATTTGACATTTCTTGAACAACTCCTTCCTTTCGTGAGATCAAAGAATGAATAAAATTATGAAAAGAAAAATTCAATTTTTTAAAAATATTAATTTAACTAGTAGGGAAATATATTTGTTATTGCAGTGTATAAATAAATAAACGTTTTTTTTTAGTAAAGTTCGTTGATTAGATGAAGTCGGAAAATTATGTGATTAAAAAAAAAAAAAAAGAATACACTTTATTTTTCTTATAAAATTTGAATAGTCCATTACAGAAGTAAGTTTTATTTTTCTTTAAATAACAAAAAAACTGATATTTCTTTTTTTGACAATATTTTTAAAAAAGTAAAACAGAATATGGTAGTTGCATTTTTGACAAGAAAAGTTACATTCATAATCCTCGACCTAAATTTTTAAGTTTTTTTTTTGTTTTTTTTATTATTATTATTGATTTAAAAAAAAAATATTTTCTCAGTTTATTTTAAAAATCCAAATTGATCTTTTTATTTTATCTTTCCTTTTTTCTTTTCTTTTTTTTCCCCAATGTGGAGTAAATGTTGTTGCCTGATGTTAATTTATTTTCTCTTTTTTTAATGGTTTTTATTTTTGTCAGGTACTTTTTAAATTTATTGTTTTTTTTTTTTTTGTTTTTTTTTTTTTATTTTTCTAGTTGATTTATTTTTAATAAAAAAATAAGTATAGTATAGTAATGTTTGGTTTATGTCTCTTCAATTTTTCTATCATATTTTTTTATGTTTAATTTTTTTTTTATCAGCTCGTCAAAAAGATGAGTTGACTTGATTGTAATCTTTCAGTTTTGACTTTTGATTTTGATTTTATCTTCTTAAACAAAATGTCAAACATTCTTATTTTCCAATGATGATTTAACAGATTTTTAAATTAATTTACTTGGTTAAAAATAAAATGCTTCATGAAACGTTATTTTATTTAGTTTGGTGCTTTTTTTCTTTTATTTTTTTTGTTAAAAAATGATTGTTCGTTATTCACGCCTTCCTTTTTTCTGCACTATTATTTTTTTTATTTTAAATAATAACAAAAAGTATATTTTATCATTAAGTTTTTTCTTACTATGTTGTTGATGATTTGTTTTAATTCACAGCTAAAAAAAATATTAACTAGTATAAAAATAAAATAATATTGTATTTATTGGCTAGAGTTTTTAGCTTTATTTTTTTCCAGAATTGTTTCAGTAAAGTTAAATTTATTTTTTTAAATAAATAAAAATAAAAGTCAAACAATAATAGATGCTAGGCATAACTAGTCGAGTTTGAATGGTTATCACAGCAGCCGTAAAATGTTGCCGTTTTCAATTAACTTGAGTTTTTTCTGAAAAAAAGAATGAAAAAAGCTAAACATTTTAAGACATTAATTTTCTGCTTTTCAACAGTTTTTGATTTGAAATAATAAAACACGTAATTTCTACAGAATTACATTTCTTTCTTCTTTTTTCTTTACGTACAATAACTTTTCACTTCTGAAGTAAGACATAACTGCTTTCCCCCACTTTTTCTTTCATCTTCCCACAGAAAGGAAAAAAAAAAAATCTGCTTTTGTTTTTAACAAATTTAATTTATTTTAGCCGGATTTAATTTAATCAAAATGACTACTTTATAACCGATCAATAATTTCTGTAAAAGAAAAAAAAAGAAGATATTTTCAAATGCTAATTTATTTTCAATTTTCCCATTTTGATTTGACAAATGTTTAAAAAATTTTCGTCTTCAACATCAGTACTTTTTTTAATCTTTTTTTTTTTTAAATTTATATCTGAAAAAAAGGTATTTATTATTAATTAGAAGAATTTCATTTTTATTGATGTTATTTCCTAAATATCTATTTTATTCTTAGTTAAAAAAAATATCAATAAAAAAAGCTTCTGCTGTTGAGAGACTTATTTGCTAAGAATTCTATTTCCATATTCGAAAAAAAAATTATTTCAATCTCTTGATCAATTTTATTACTTATTGTATAAAATGAGAATTTGTTAATTTTAGTAACATTAATTTGAAAAATAAAGAAGATCCATTTAATAATATTTAATAATTTGACCATATGTTTAATTATGGATTTTAAGATGTTATTAAAAAAAATAATTGATTATTAAAAATATTCAAAAAGATAATTTCATGAGTAGACTAAATGACCTCAATCAGTCTCAATTCTTTTTCTTTTCTTTTTTTTTGTCAATGGCTTTATTAAAAAAAATTGCGCTTTTATAACCAGCCTCTGTGTATATTTACAGAGTAAAAATAGTTGCTTGATTAGCTATAATGCAAAATTCACAAAAGTATTTGAATTTCATAGTATAAAATTTATTAGTTCCTTATCAATCATGCTAGCTACACACATCAACACGCACGCTTTCTGCTACCTTTATTCAGGTGTGTACTTAATGACTATTGATGGTTTCAAACTTGAATCAATCAATAAATAAATACTTACACTATTTATTTTTTAATATTAACATTCCAATAGCTGCAGGATATACAAGCTTGCTTAGCTTCTAGATTGTAATCAAAGTTTTAGATTAGTGTTACGTCAGTTGCTACAAGCAGGTGCTCAAAATTAAAATACATTGTTAGACTATTTTAAAAATTTGTTTCACTTTCTTTTTTTCATATTGTTTGACATTTGTTTCTGCACACAACTCATTTTTTCATTTAAAAAATAGATTTTCATATATTAAGAAAGGTATATAGACATTTTATTAGTCATCTAAGTAGAGAAATACAAAAAAAATGTGTGTTCCTAATTATCCTGTTTGTAATTAACATGTTCAACCTTTATTCTTTTTCCTAAATAGAAAATTTCAAAACATTCAGATATGTCCTATACATTGCTTTTTTATATAAAGAACATGGTATGAGAAAAGAGTTTTTCTAAAAACTTCAAAATTGATTAGCATCAGGTCTCTCCAGAGTATCTATATAAAATACATAAAATGTAGCACAAGGTTAGGGGATGGGGGAGAAAATCAGGTATTCACTCTTCTTAAATTTAACTAGTCATATTCACTGCTCCAATCATACTTATAATAATCCTTTTACCATGATACCACATTTATATAAAAAACATATATGTTACAATTACCAAAATACATTCTCTCCATGAATACCTAAACTAATACCTCAATTTTTACAAACATGTGGAGGAGGAGATGAACAATATGATTTTTATTTACATCATAAAATAACTCCATGATTTGCATGAATAAATATATATATATATATATATACAAATAAACAAAAATGTTACTATGGAAGCCTCCCTACATTCAAAAATGGCAGAAAAGCAACTTAACTGGCCAAAAAATACAGTAGCATTTGAAGGGATAGTAGTATTGAAATATGTATACAATTAATTAACTATTTGTATACCTGGTTTAACATTTTACATTATTGAGTGGTCAAAATGTTCATTAAGTTTATTTTGTAAATATTAAACATTTTTTTGTTTTCAATGTTAATTTTATTGAATAACATATTTGTTCCACTGTTTTTTAACATCTCTCAGGCAACTTTATAATTCCATCTTCTTTATCTTGGTAAAGAATTGTTTGGATCTTTTCTGTTAATTCATCCCAAATAATGTAAAGTTACCTATTGCAAATATTAATTCACCCCTCCCCCCCAAGAAATTATAAATTTTAAATCAAAATTTGTTTAGTTTGCCTCACAACTCCAATCCTCAGAATGAAAAATTATCAAAAATCAGAGAGTTGTTCACATTCATAAGTGTGGATGATATTTAAGTTACTTACAAGGAATTTTTTGCAATTAAAAAAGAAAAAGAAAAAATCCTTTTTTTGGTTTGTTTATTGGGATGGGCGTGGTTAGAAATAGCACACTTGAGTTGCCCACATTTGTGGTGATTATGATCACCGCAAATGTGGCAACTCAGGTGTGCTATGGAAGGGCCTCACTCTAGGAGAATTAGGTGTGAATTTTAGTAAATATTAACTCTTATTTTGGTGTGAAATAACAGAAAAAGTTCCAAACTGTTCTAACTACCTTTTGCTGTCTTTCAGGAAAGTTAACTTCACCTATTAAGAGAACTGGCCAAAACAAATGCTAATCCAATGTTGAATATAGCCATAACAATTTTTTATCTGGTCATCCAAAAAATATGCAACTAATTCTGAATTTGTCAGTTGCTGCTATCAGCTGGTTTAATTGAAAGCAGTTCGTGTTCACATTTATCATTTCATTCTCTGAAAAGAGCTCATAATAGAGATTCTTTTTCGGTCTCACAATACATCTTTAATATAGTTGGTGATGGTGTTTCATTTTGCTTGCTTCATGGATCTCTTGCATTCCAAAAAATGTCCTAAAGTATCCACTCTTCATTGTCCCTCTAACCCCAATGTAAATTTATTTCAAAAATTAACTATTTTCATTAGATTCATGTAGAGAATCACACAGAGAAATACTGTTAAATATTATTTTTCCTTTTGCTTAACTTATTTGGAAGCAACATACCAAAATGACTAACAATTTAGTGTATGTGATTTTAAATTCTTGATTTGGATATTTTGAGTATGTTAGCTGTCTCCTCTATCATGTAGTCTTGATTCAATTTCTTTTCACTTCTGCCTAACTTTGAAGTATTATTCAACATGATATCTCTAGCATGAAACTTTGTAAACCATTTGTGATGTATTTAATAATTCACAATATCTTCTACATAAGCTGTATAATTGTATTTTGCATTTCAGTTGCATATTTACCTTTTTTTTAAAATAAAAATGTATATGTTGAAAATGTTGCTTTATTTTCTTCCATTTTCAGTGTTAAAAATCAAACAAAATTATATAAATTTTGACATTTAAAAAATGCATGTTGATATGACATGTCACAATCAGAAGTGATCATTTTAAATGTAGTTAAAAGTAAATGTTCTTAATACCATCTAATGACAAAATTAAAATAAGCTTTTGGCTATGTCTTGGTGTGTTTCTCTTTTAGTGTCATGTCCTTTCAAGATATAAGCATTCATAGCCCACCACAGCTTTATTTTATATTTGTAAACAGTGCATTGCTATAATTGTTCTTGGGAAACAGAGTGGAATGTTTTCCATTTCCTTCACCAGTTTTAATTTCAGAGTTGTCTTTCTCTTCAACTGATGGCCAACCAAGGCTACCCTGGCTGTTTAAGTGATAGTTGACAGGTGGAAACAGATAAATGGATTCCTACCTTTTCCAAAGGCATTACTTTTAAATGAACACATACTGTCACATTTGGAATTTGAATTAATAATAATCAACCTATAATATTTGTGTTTTCCACCTCCCTACCTATACAAGGTTAAAATATTAGTTCTCAACTGTCTGTATAACTCTATTTTCTTTTTCATCAAGTAGGTTTGTGCTTTTTTACAATTTTAGGAAAAATATTTGCCCCTTTTTGTATTACTTATAAAGCAACAAAAGTCTTTGTAAAAAAAAAAAAAAAAAAAAAAAAAAAAAAAATTATTTTACAAAGATGTAATAAATATTTTAACAATTTTTTTTCTATGGTAGTCAAACAAATAGTGAAAAGAGGATATTAATTTACTTTGATTCAGTTAAGCATTTATTTTCATAGAATCTAATGGAGAGTTAACCTGAGTATCACTACCATATAGCTTTGCTTTGTATTACATTGTTTTTAGAAGACAATGTTGATTTTATGTGCAAGATAGATAATTATCATTTGAGGTCCTTAGAATTTTAACACTACTAATATTACTTACCTTTTCACTGTTTTTTCTTTTTTTTTTTTTTTTTCAAAGGCCTCTCAATTGCAGTAACCTTATTGTTAATTTCGCTCAAAGTTGTTTTCTGTTGCCACAGCAGGATATGATAATGCAACTATGAAATTCAAATGCACTATTGTTCAGGGATCAGCAACCTTCAGTGGCAGGATAAACATTTTGTACAGCAAATGAAATCAGAGTGATAAAGGTTAATGACTGCATATTATTTTGCCATACTTTCATTATCTTGCTTCATTTCAATGTTAACCAGTGAATGTGTACAGTGTATTATAGGATTGGCTACATGAAGAAATGAAGTGCAAAGCACAAATGTTGAGAAATGAACTACAGTGATAGATCACTCAGTTAATCAATTTGTAATTTTTTTCTCTATTGTCACTTTCAACGAGTATTTTTTTTCTTAATTAACTTTTAGTTAACTTACCAGAATTATTAAGTCTTAATTGTAAGTACCATATTTGATGGCATAGAAGATGCACGAGTGTATAAGACACATCCCAATTTCAGCAGGGCAAATGAAGAAAAAATTAGTAATTTGTAAAATTATTAGTAAATGGTACAGTCTAGGCTATATTTATGATGTATTATTTTGGTTAAACAAGCCATGATTACAATTAAATGAAAAATAGGAAAAAAGAACACTAACCTATAAAATCTTTATTATATCCAAAGGTTAAAAAAAAAAAAATAAATAAAAATCGAGCAATTATTACAATTAAGCAAAACAGTAGTTACCATTAAAATTTTATTCATCTTCAAAGGTATAAAATTCTTTGTCTTCATTATCAAAACTCTGATATTCATTTTCAGTACTACTATTAAAGTCGTTAAATAATGCATCGTCTACCGTTGAGAGCATTGCTAATGTCACACTTGTTAAAAGATTTCACAACGATTTCTGGTCTAATATTATCCCATATTCACCCATTTGCAGACTTTATTCTTCCTGTAAGTGTGAGGTTATGATCAGACATTGCCATTCACGTGTTCCATTGTTTCCTCATGTTTTGCTTGAATGGCCTATTCAAAAACACATCCAGAGGTTGCAACTGACTCATTAGTCCACCAGGACATCAGTCTTATACTACTCATAGCCATAACTGTAAGCCAGCTTCATCCATCCAGCATTTTGGATGAACATGCACACCTTTTGGTATTTTATCTTTCGGTGTAGTTTTCTCTAAAAAATCAGAAAAGGAGGCGGTTTTGTGCCATCAGTGCAACATGCAAGAATGACTGTATAATGGGTCTTCTCAAGGTTTGTGGTTTTTATTGTAATAGTCTTGGATCCCTTAATACTCACAGTTTTGTTTGATGGTGCATCAAACATTAGTGGGACTTCATCCATACTTCCTATCTAGCCTAGTTCAAAAGGAGTTCTTTTTTGAGCATGTATAACAACTTTATGAAATTTTACTATTTTGTCATCATAGCTGGAATTCTCTTCCCATTTCATAAAACAATAACACCATCTTTCTGTTCCTATAAAGTTTTGAATCCCCTTTTCATTCATTAATCTTCTAGCCTTGTTCCTTATCATTTTTGCAGTAATGATTCTGCCTGTACTCCTCTCATCTACAACCCACGTTTTAATTTCCTCTTCAATTTCAGGTCAGTGTGGAGCTGGGTGGTGAATGTTACAGTTTCCTTTCTTCGCTGCCCATAGGTTATTTTCCTGCAACTGCCAGTAACATATAGGCGGAGGGCCAAAATATTTTGCAGCTGCTCTATTTCCATGCTTTTTAGCATAGTTTATTACATGAAGCTTGTACACAACAGTGTAGCCTAATCTCTTTCTTGCTGTTGTCATATCTGAAGGAGTGAAATTCAGTCAAAAATTTCCCTTTATATTATCTGTATAACCTGCATCTTGTAAACGTCTTAGTGGAATATTTAGGATATAAAAATTCTGATTGTATTTATACCAATGCAACTGGAAGATATCACAAGAAAAATATTAATGAAACATATTTTACAAACATATAATTTGAATTTATTGCATATAATTTTAGTGATACAAGGTACTAATATTAAATGTGATGAAATTAATATAATGAATATTATCAATGATAACACTTTTAATCTGCATAATAGCCTTTTAAATAATGATAATCGGTATATAAAAGTTACTATAAAGTCTAAGCTAATAGGAGTTGCCAAGTAGCTAATTTTGGCCAATTATTGCAAATTTTAAACCTACATATAGCATATAAGTCACAGGGGAGTTTTAAAAGATATTTTTAGTTAAAAAAAAAAAAAAAGTGTGCCTTTATATGCCATCAAATACAGTACATAAATATGAACATTTTTTTTTTTTTTTTTTTTAATGACAAATATGTGCTTGTATCTCCAATGCATATAATAGCTTTAGTATTTGTACAGAATTTTCTGTATAGAAAAAGCATCCATTTTGCTATTATATATTTTACAACTCATGAAGAGTGAAAAATGACAATGTTAAAGTCAAAAGTCTGTAATTCTGCAATTACCACTTATGGTGTCAAGACAAATACTGTGAAAAAAACAAAAAAAAAAGGTTGTAAAGAAGCAAGAATTGGTATAAAAGACAGTTGTGGAAAGCCATGATTATCTACTTCTTGAGGGATATGGCATAGTGACGGGGTGAATCTCATTATGATCAGAGTACATACGAGATGTTTAGATAATAAAAGAAATCATCAAAGATATGTAAAAAGGGGCACAAGAACACCTTGCCTCTACCTTCAAAAATATTACTGAGTTTATTATAAATTTCTTTGAATGTTAATTATGGTCACTGGACAATAATACAACTAATTTTTCAAAGAATTTATTCAATATTACATTATATATGTTGAGTTTGTCATTTAAAGCAAATCATCAATGAAACTGATATGTGGCTTCCTTTGTTTTCTTTCTCTTGATGATTTTACCAGTACTTCATAACACACAATGATTTAGTGACACTTTACACATGCATGTTGATGAATTATTTATTTGATTAATATTTTTTAAATTTCAGCTCCCTTCTCAGATTGTTCAGTTAGCAGGAAACAAATTAAGCTGTGAAAAAGCCTTGGTTTATATTGTTGAACTTGATAAATACAGTACATTACTTGATAAGCACACAGACAAGTGCTTTGAAGTGCTTAAGGTATGTATACCTTCTTAAAAATATAGATATTTCATTGTCAAGTTTCAGTTTTACATTGTTTAGTTTTAAAAATATTTTTAAATGAAAAAATTAGCATTTTCTTATGTCTGAGCAAATCATATATTGTAGACTTCCCACTCCATATTAATCCAAGTAGACACATTATTATGTCATTAAACCTTTATAATGACTTTTATGAAATTCACTGAAGATTTAAAAAAAAAAAAAACAAAAAAAAAAAAACTTGATTTTTCTTATGATTATGGAAATGTTAATTTTCTAAAGAGAGCCTCTTGAAATGTCAGACAATCTAATCTTTTTTTTATCATTGTCCTGAAACCATTAGACTCAAAATCTGTGTGGATCATTATTGCTAAAAAAAACATATTGCTCAGAATTGCGTTGATGTTTATTAATATGGATCATTAATAATTGTTTGTTTAAATATTTGATTGACATAAATTTACAAATGAACAATGACTTTAGCAAAGTTATTTGTAAATGACAAACATCATTTGAAGATTACAGATGATTTTTCCTCAATTTTGCTTGTGATAATCTGTTTTGAGATTTCTTGCAGCCCTTTCTCTTTTTTAACTCTTTTTCTTTTTTCTTTTTTCTTTTTTTATTTGTTGATTTAAAACAAGTGTAGCCTTTGTAATTTTTATTTCTTTGAAGAACTATAACTGATTACTATAATTTAAAAAAAAAGTTTATTTGCAATAATAAGCAAATTAGTCTGAATAAGTTTATATGAACTTTGATCTCTACTTCTCTTTCAGAAAGTTATTGGGCGCCTTGTTTCCTTTCATCCCCGAAGAGCAGCTGATGATTTATATGATGACAGTGTGGATAAATTTGCTCAGATTTTCTATGAATATGATGGCATTGAGGTAAGTTATTTATTTTATATTGTGCATATATATATATATATATATATATATATATATATATATGCATGCTATATTTATGGGTAAAAGTGTTCAATATCAGAGATACTGTATTTAAATGCAAAATTGGACACTGAAGTCAGCACCAAGCAGTGACATTCTTTCATGCTTGAATGAGTACTCAGTTAATTGACGTGAGGCCCACAGTTAATTTCTCACAATTTGTTTTTAGTTTATTTTGCTTATATATGATGCTAGAAGTGAGATGTGTATGTTCAAGTCAGGCAATCTAATCTTTTTTTTATCATTGTCCTGAAACCAACCTCAAAAATAATTAAAATCTTCCCCTCCAAAGATTCTAAATTGTCAAACTTTAACTAACTTATCATTTATACCTGTTAATAGCACAATAAAAACTTAATTGAAACGTTTTGGAAATAAATATTCATCTTGCTCAATTTAATCTTTTTAATGCAAGTAGTACTGGTTGTAACAAAGTTAAAATATTAAAATTTAAAAAATGAATATAAAAACAAATTAAACAGATTTTATTGTAATTTTATAAAAATAATGACTATTCAAACAATCACCTTAAATAATTTTACATGGAAATTGTCTTAGTAATTTTATGCTCAGAATAACTTTTATCATACTTCAAGAATTGTTCTCTATGAATTAATTTTCTATATAAAAAATATTAGTGCATTTGAACTATTCACAATCAATTAGGTTTTTATCAAAAAAATTTTCATTTACCTGCTTTGTTGTGACTAAATTTTCCATGTTTATCATTTTTTAAATTCTCCCTGGTATTTTTCAATTTAGTTTGAGCAGAAAACATGTCACAAATAATGTTAATGGTTCAGTCAATATTTTTTTTTTTTTTTTTTTTTACCAAAATTTGCCAGTTTTTGTAAATATGGACGTCCATCCATGACATTATCAGAAAAGAAGAGCAATAGCAATATAATAGTAAATTTAAAGCCAAAAGTACATAAAATTCAATAAAATATTAGAGAGAATATTTTTCTAAATTTTTAAGATTACTGGTTAGTTAAAAATGATATTAAAAAAAATCACACATTATATTCCTCAAGTAATTTTTACAGATATGTCCACTGTAGAAAAAAAAATAGATAAACTTCAGTCTGTCAGTCAAGCCATCAACACCTTAAATAAACACCTATTTCTGTGTTAAAATATGCTTTTCTGTGATATTTTAAACAAAAAAGTTATATTTGTTTAAAATCAGATTAATTAAACTTTAAATCAGCTAATATTCTTCAAATAAAGTTTCAGCATAATGTATTTTTACTTTCGAAAGATTTTTTTAATGTACTAACAAATGGCTAAAATAGTACTAAAATCAGCAATTTTTTACGATTTCAAAACAAAAACTCCTAGTCAATTTAAATTAGTTTTGAAATACAACTGTAGTGGAGACAGTGAATTGGCATCAATTTTTTTTTTTTTTTTTTTTTTTTTTTTGTGAGTTCTGGGCACTCATTGACTGAGCGATGGCTGGGTCAGGTGCATAAAAGCATGGTACACTCATTCAAGAGCAGTCTCGTTTCTGACGAGGAATTGCATACTTAAAATTGATGAACAGAGATAATTGTGGAATTGATTTGCCTATTGGACCTGTGTATTTTTTATTATATTTATCTGCTTCTGACCAATTCTTACACAAGGTATTTCGGCACTTTTCTTTTTCTCCTTTCCATGACAAGGGCTTTAACGTCTGGCTAATTCCAGAGTTCAACGGTGCCACAGCTGGCCTGCTGATCGTAAAATGGATCAAAAACATTGAGTTTGTCTATGGCACGAAGCTTGCAGACTAAGTCAAATGTGTCTTGCCGCTACAACTTTCTTGCTCTGTATTGGCAACTGAGTAAGGAGCAGAAGGCAGATTTGGAAGAAATCAAACAGGCACTTATGAACACATATGCAACAGATGCATTCACTGTGTTTGACCAGTTCGTGGCATGCTGACTTCGACAGGATGAGACAGTAGATGAATTTTTGGCTGAGTTGCATCACCTGGCACGACTGGTCGGAGTATCACTGCCCAAATGTTGGATGGCGTGAACATTTGTATCTGATCTGCCACAACGTGTTAGACAGCTTCTCTGAGCATCATCCATGGTGGATACTATAACTGTAGAGCAGTTACTAACCTCGGCTCAGGCTATCATGACTGATGACAAGGAGCATGAGGAATCCATTGCTGTGTCTGATCAACATTTGCAGACAAGGAAGTTCTTCTCACTCACGCAGAGGGGCTGTCATTTGCTATAGGTGCTCTGGTTCTAACCATATGGCTAGACACTGCATGCACGTATCTGGGAAACACCTGAGCGAAAAGGATGTCAGTGCCAGTCTTCTTCCCAAGCAGTTAAAGAAACAAACTATTTGTCGATGGACAGAAGTGTGCTGTTCTGGTGGACTCTGGGTGCTCACAGACACTGGTGAGCAAAGCTGTATGCCGTCTTTGGAGACAGAAGGAAGTAGAAGTGCTAACAGCTGATGGGAGAACCTTGAAGTGCCGTGTGTACAGCAAAATCAAGTTGGGCATCAGGCAGGCTTGTCCTGTGATTATTGAGACGTAGATAGAAAATTGTTGGGATTTGATCTTCTTAGGATTGATGCAATCAGGGAACTTGGAGGTGTACACCTAACCAGATCAGGCAAAATGCACTTTCCTGATGGAAACCGAAACCTATGTCCCACCATTTCTATTGACAAGCCTGACTTCAGCATGACATTTGACCAAAATAGTAAGACATGGACCACCTCATGGAAATGGGTTAGTGGTCACACACCCGGTGAGTTGAAAAATAAAGTGCCAGAATACACAGTGCCTGACCTGAGGATGCAAGCTAGAAAGAACTTCTATTGTGGTAGCATAATGGCTGTTGCCATATCCCGAAAAAGAGCTTGGCCCACCCAAGGGTTTGATTCCTTTGATAGCGATTGTACAAGAACACAAGTAGAAGGTCCACCCAGTACTCATCTATTGCGAATTAAATGAATTTGTGGAGGCATTTACTGCTAATGTGGATGTGTGCTTGCAGAAGCTTAGGGAATGGCAATGTCAAGGAGGTGATGTATCGCTCTTGTACCTAAGAAAGGACTACTTGCAAATCCATGTTGATGAGGCATTATGGCCCTTTCAGACTGTGGTTTTCAAGGGTTGGCAAATTTTTTTTTGCCTTACACAATTGGGTTTCAGGTTAAATGTGTTGCCGCTCATCATGAGAAGTGTCATCGACACAGTGATGAATCAAAATCGAGCAATTAAGAGTGCCATGTCAACATATCAACAACATTTTCATCAATGAAAAACTGGTTTCTGCAGCACACATCTGACAGCACTTATCCGATTATGGCCTCATCTATAAGGATCCACAGTGATTAGAAGATAGAGCCAAAGTCTTGGGCTTGCAGGTCTGGTGGGAGGACGGCATCCTTCAATGGAAACAAGAAAGTGAAGTCCCAGACATTCCACAGATTGTCACTCATTGAGGCATCTTTTCCCTGTGCAGGAAACTTGTCGGTCATTTCCCTCTGTGTGGATGGCTCAGAGTAGCAACTACATTCATAAAGCGGCAGGTGAGTGCTGTGATCAATGGATGGGATGATGAAGTTAAGGATGTCTTCCTTCGTTGCATGCTAACAGAAACAGTGGCCACGAGAGGAGACTGGTGGATAGTAGTGAAATGAAGGTTTGGGTAAACACGAGTTCTCTGGCCACAGGAGTGACACTAGAAGTGAATGGGAGCATCATAGAGGATGCTTGTTGGTTGCATCCAACTGAAGATGCCAAGCATATAAATCTGGTGGAGCTTGATGCAACAGTAAAAGTTGTAAATCTAGCCCTTCAATGGTCAGATTTGATCAGTGTTACATTTGGTTATGGATTCAGCATGCATGCATCGATGGATATCTGACATCTTGACTGGGAAGGCACAAGTGAACACAAAGGCGGGTGGTGAGATGCTGGTAAGGCAGTGCTTAGAGACATTACGAACATTGGTGGAGGAATACACCTCACAATAGATATGATGCTGGTGAAATCCTGTCTAAACCATGCAGACTGCTTTACCCAAGTGCCATGGATGTGGTTGGATTTACATAGGCAAGGAGAAATGCCAGTGCCAGAAGGCTTCGCTACTGTGGGGAGCAGATTGAATGAGAATCAGGTGACTAACATCCACCACCAAAGTGGCTACCTGGGCATGGACAGGACTCCATTAGTGTCATTCATCAGCTAACTGATAATGACACTGCGTTCACTTGTAAGCATTTCAAGAACTTTTTAAGTAGCTGGGGGCATTTGAGATTCCGATGCACCCATACACCGGCTAGCAATGTGATCATCAAACGCAGTCATAGAAGTATCAATACCATCATAGCCAGAAAGCAATGTTCACTGCCACAGGTGGTCTACTGGCACAATGTCGCTCCCAAGGACGACCTTTCATCTTCTTCAGCACCAATCGACGTGCTGCATAGGTACAATATCTGGGTACAAAACATTGATGCCACGGCATGTGAAAAATTTATGTTCTTTTCAGGGGTCAAATCCATCATCAGACTCTGATAGTGCCACAGTAGAGAGTGAATGATTCATGTACTTAGAATCAAGTTTGCCAGGTGATTCCTCCCATTCCAGCAGTTCAGAGCCTGATACCAGAGCACCCAATGATCCTCCAGGCAGTAGTTTGTCTGAGAATAAGACTTGCGTTGTTCCTCTTTGAAGGAGTACTCTACAGAAGAGACCTGCCCTAGGATGCATCAGCTGCGATCAAAAGGGCCTAAGTTGTGTGTATGTTTTGCAATGGGGTGTGGAGATGGCGAATTGGCGAGCTTCAGACACTTCAAAGTGCTGCCCGATTCAGGTGAATCAGGCAGCACTTTGTGTAGGCAGAAGTGGTGGTTTCGCTTGTAGCCATTTTTATTGGCTGGTTCTGGGTGCTCATTGATTGAGCAATGGCTGGGTCAGGTGCATAAAAGAATGGTATTCTCATTCAGGAGGAGTCTCATTTCTGACAAGGAGTTGCATACTTGAGATTGAAGGTAATTGTGGAATTGTTTTACCAGTTGGATCTGTTGGACTTGTATATATTGGAAATATTGTTTAATCTATTGGCTTGGAATTAAAACTAAAATGTAAGCTTCAAGAAAATTTTCTTGTTTTGTTTATTAAAGCAAAATTAGTTTTTACAATCAGATCCTAATGTTTTTCACATTTAGAAATAAATAATGGAATTTCTAAATTTAAGTCCTTCAGTACTCATTTAAGTTTTATTCACCAGTTTAAAAAGAAGTGCTTAATTTCTTTTCTTTTTTTTTTTTTTTGTGTGGGCTCCATTTATTAAAAAACCTGCCACTATTGTGGAAAAGGAAGAATTTTATTTTATTTTAATATTTCTTTAATATTTAATATAATAAAATTTTAGTTAAAAGTTTTGTATCATCCTAATATCATTTTATAAAAGCTAACCATTCATCCCAAACTAATGTTTTATTGAGCAAAGATTATATAAATTATTATAAAGAGTAAATCATTATTTCATTTGTTGCCTTAAGAAAGGTCTGTTACCAAGGTCTAAGTGGGGAAAATCAGAATTCAGGTTGTTGTGAGACTTTAATGAAGAGTATATCAAATTTACTTTGGCATGGCAAAATAACAGTTTGTACACTTAATGATTTGCATTTATGTGTGTGTCTCTCTTCTGTCTGATATATCAATTGAGCCAGGGTACTCTGCACATTATTTGGAGGGTGGATAATAAAAATTTCATACAAGGGGTAAATACACACACACACACACACACACACACACACACACACACACACGATGGTTGGAGAACTCCAAAACGGATTTTATCAAAATCAGAACATTTTTCTTAATAGAATAGATTAAATCTACATATATTTTCATTAGATTCCCAGGAGGAAGCTAAAAGATTTAAAAAAAACAAAAAAAAAACTCTTGCATCTTTATTGGCTTGTAAAATTTGATTTTGTCTTACCATCATACACATCCTAAGTTTTTATTGATCAATTGAAATTGTCAATCCATAAAAGCAATTTATATTATGTTAATAATAATCGTAGAGTTTTAATTAAATTATGCAAATAACATAATTCCACCTTTTTAATATTTACCATTTAACATTACAAAAATATATATAAATCTTTAGCATAATCCAAGGCCCAAAAATATGATTGAAGTCAACAATTTTTGTTAACTGTACATAAATGATATAGTTGACGTCATTTCTATGTTCTGTATAATGGGTCTGAATGGAATAGATAATGAATTTGTTAATGAGTAATATCTCAAATCTTTGACAAATCAATGAATTAGCATTGGACTTTCATTGTCTGATAAACTTGTTAAAATCTGTAGAATATGATTTGAATGAAAGAGAGTAGGAAAAATTATATTTGTTTGTAACTATTGTTTTTCTTTCACAAGATTATTTGAATTAGGCATGATTATTGTTGTTGTTTTTATTTTTTATTTTTTTACTTCAGGTGATTTTACGGTTGCTGACTTTCAGCTCTTTATTTCCAAATGAATCTTCTTCTTGTCATGGTAAGTAATTGACATCACTTTTTTTTTTATCTTCCATTTTAAAACCATCCTACTAAACATGTCAACTGTTTCATATTTTTAGTTATGAAAAACTTGTACATTCCTCTCTCATCTGAAATTTAAAAAAAAAAATGACATTAGTATCTCATCTCATAAATAAAACTAACATGATCTATCCATTAGTCTCTCATCTGAAATAAAAAGAAAATAAACCATTTCTATACATAGAAATAGATTGATAGTTTGAAATTTTTATAACTGAAATAAAATTCATTAAGTTTATTTTAAAGCAAATAAGTTACTAAGTTTTTGTTTTTTTTTATCATAAAAAAACTAATGAAATTCTTTTACTTTGGAAAATTCTTTGTCTATACCTTAGTGAAAAGTGATTTCTAAAAGACTAGATGAGAGATATGAAGAAAATAAAGTACTATTTGATACATATTAAAATATGGACCATATAATCAACATGGTTTGATTTAATTAAAGACCAAATTATAGTTTTATCATAAAATAATTGCCCAATATTTGTTTTAAGACATTTTAATTTGATTCAAAAGTTAAGATAGTGAATTTCATGTGTACAGAAGTCTTTCCTGAAATTTTCCTTCAAATATGAACATTATACATAACTTGATCAATAACAACAAAGAATTATATTGTCTTTGTAAGACTATATAATTTTGTTAATAATCTTAAACTAACAACCAATATATTTTTGCAGATTCAGAACATGTATTGAGAGCAAAAAGTCTGTGTCTAGAAATTTTAATAAAAATAACTTCCACGGTAAGTTATCTAAGTTTTTATTTGTTATTTTTTATATTATTATATATATATATATATATATATATATATATATATATAAAACTCGATCAGTATTTTTCTGTAATTTTATGAGTGTTTGCATTTGTTTGTGGTATTTTGTTATTTTTCCCTCTCTATATATATTTTATCTTTGGTTTTTCTCAAATCATTTTCAGTAAAAAAACATTGAGAAGTTACATTTACTTTGTTATATTATGTCGGTTTCTCACATATGTTACTATGTGAGAAAACGACATTATTTTTGCACCAACCTAATAGGATTTTTATATAAAAGTTTGTTTTTTTTTTTTTTTTTTTTTTTTTACTTACAATATTTAATTTAGACTTTGTAATAATTTGAGCATATATTTTCTACTTCCACTTTTGTAAATTTATTATCTCAGTGTATCTGAAATTCTCCAGTGAAACACAAATTTATAGTCATTCAGTTACCTGGTTCTCTTGGATATTTTGTCATTTTTGTTTTACTATCTACTAATAGGGATTATTTTGTGATGTTTTACATGAAGCATTTTCATCATAATCATCATCATTATTATTATTATAATTATTAATAATAATAATAATATTTTTGTAATAAATGACAAGACAATATTGAAACAATTATTCCAGTTGCACATTTTTGGCCCCAGCATTCTCAAATCCTATGATCAGTAGGAATTTTGGATTCTTTTTGTTCTATGCTATGATTTTTGTCACCATGTAATTAAAACTTTTGAATAGCGCAATCTGATCCTGACTAAATTATATCAAATGACCCAGTATAACATTACTTAATCTCATGAGTACATCAGCATTTTTGTTGTATCTCTTCCATTAATCAAGTAGTATTAACCTTTTTATATTTGGGGTTAACTGTTGTTAGATGAAAATAATTTTATGAAAAAAATGTGGGGGGTATGCACTGATGCAATTTACAGCTCTGTATAAAAGACCATTTGTTTAAGCTGTTTAAAGGAAAAGTAATCTTAGGTATTTTCTTTTTGTTTTTCATTTTTATTTTAAATTTTATTTTTCAGCCTAAAGGTGAAAGAGTGACATTGAAGGTGCTATCAAAAGATGATGTCCTCAATTACATTTTTACTCTGCTAGCTCATAAGAAAACCTTCATAGCAGCATGTCAATTGTTAGAGGATATGTTACAAATCCGTCGAGAAGTTTTGGATCTTCATAAAATCTGTAAGTTTCAAGTAATCATTTTTTTTATATATATTTGCACACACACACACACACACACACACACACACACACACACACACACTACTTTTATCTAGTGCAGAGACGACTAAACTGTGGTTCACAAATTTCATGCATGTTTTTGATCTGTGTCACTTGTGGAAATATGTTGGAATTTACAGGAAGAGCTGAGTCAAGTAAGTTTGAGGGTAGTCCAGAAATATGTTGAACGAATGTACAACCAACAACCAAGATTTTCAAAACGTTTGTTGTTTATCAGCAATTTCTGATTATTGAAACTAATGCAAATTAAGAGTTAACAAAAAAAAAACACTTTATCCATAAATAACTGTTATTGTATATGTGTATTTGTTGATATATATATATATATATATATATATATATATATATCATCTTTGTAACAATGTATATGTAACAAAAAATGTCTCTAAAGTTAATTTATATATATCTGAAGTTTATCATATGTAGTCCTTAGATTAAAAAAGTTTAGCTACAAAGAAAAACAAATGATAGCAAGTCTTCAGCAGCAGCAGTTGTAACAAAAGAGAAAAGCTTCAATGAGCGCAGTCAAGCATGACATGCAGCACTCATCAGCTGGCAGGTTAGGTTTAAGGCTTCAAGTTATCCACACAGGATTGTCCCAAGGGACAGTAGCCTAGTGGATTAATGCATTAGTTTATGAACTTAGTGACATAGTGAGTTCAATCCCAAGATAAATAATAACTGATCAGTATTAAAAATAAGACATGAGCAGTAGAAAGAGAACAGTCTACCCCTTTAGATTAAATTCAGTTAAAGGGTTCATTTTTAAAATTCTCTGTAGGTTACCTGAATCAATATGCACAATGAGGAGTGCTGGAGGGTACAACAGCTGAAATGTTGTGATAACAAAAACAAAGATGAGGACAATAGTTTGAATGTAAATAGTAGTAAATTGTGTTTATGTATGTGTAATGTCAGTTGTAATTCTGGTAAACGTACTTTACTAATATTTCACAAACTACTATATCTTTAAATAAAAAATATATACTTTTCAAATTTATATATTGATGTTAATTTTGAGGATTTTTTTTTTTTCATTTCTCTTTATTTAATTGCCATCATTTATTTTTAGATAATCTTCGAGGACTTATATCCTGTTTGAGTGATGGGGAACTGGCCAATTTTTGCCGTATTCTTGCCATCACAATATCAGATCTGGACATTTATGAAAACAAATCATCATGTAAGTTTCTGGGCGTTTTTTTTTTTCTTTTTTTCATTAAATCTTTCAGAAATACAACACTTTCTATTTCTGGTTAGAATACAGCCTTGCAGTTAAAATATTTAAATTTGTTTAAAATTTGTCAGCTAAAGAAAAGCATGATTGAAATCACTAATGTATGTTTAATTGCAAAATATGTAGTTATTTTTTAAGTTCAAAACCTGTATAAAATTATTTGTTTTATTGGCACTATAAATTCTTTACAGAGTTTTACTAAAACACCCTGAACTACAAACATAAAACTATCAGTTTAATTTTCATCTTAACATTAATGAGCCGCACGGGAAAAGAGTGGTGAATACTTAGTGGTAAACAAATGACTAACATGAAATATGCTGAGTCATACAAAGTTTTATTTTTTTTATTTTAGATCAGTAATCATCATCAATTTTTTAATATCAATTTTAGATCAGTTATCATCATGTGGTCACCCATCAAATGAATATTGTGTTAATAAAACAAGATATTGTGTTGACTCGGACATTTCCAGCCTTTCATACATAGAAATAAATAAAATAAGACTTTTAGTATTATATATAGATAGATTTTCTGGCAGACTGCAAAAAACAATGTTTCAAAAGGACAGTTTTCCTTATTTGCCACTATTATTTAAACTACCTTCACTCCTAAGCCATGTTGTTTTAAAAAGCAATGACTAGAAATGTAATAAAATCTAATCATGATGAAAGTGAATTTATACATTTTTTGTGTTTTGGTTAAAAAGTGCCAATTTTTGTAATATTTAAATTAGACCTTGTGCATTTATAGCTGTATGATGTATAACATTTATTTTAGAACAAAATTAAGTATTTACAGATTGTACATGCAATGAATATTGTAAAACTTTTTTGTGCAGTAGTAATACTTTTCAAATCTAGTAAAGGGACTAATTATGTTCATATCAAGATTATCTTCCCTTTGCATTCAGTAATTGATATTTTAAATTTTAACCTTTTAAATAGGCTGCTGTATTTATGCATATTTGATATTCTTCAAAGTGAAGTTATTAATAATTAATGTTAAATTGTGATATTAATTAATTTTATTCATACTTTTTTTTTTATAAATGTTAAACTTTAATAATTTACATTTTTAAACTATTTATGCATGTGCAAAAAATTTTCTTCAATATCTTGTTTTATAGGATTTTTATTTGGTAAAAAAAAAAAAAATAGTTCAAACAAATGTTTGAGGTAACATTTAATTTATATGGGCCGATGACTAAAGCCAAGTTTAAAAACAGATAAATTTATTCTTAACACAAAAAAATGAATGAATTACATAAATAAGTGCATTGTGTGCCAAATGATGGCTAATCACATGTTGTATATAAATTATCAATGAAAATGGAATATGCCTTTTTACAATAAAAATTATAATGCTGGATAAGGTCCTTAGAAAAGGAGAAATTACTTCTCTGAATTGTTTTTAAAGCACTGGTACAATTTTCAAAGCAAAGTCCATGGTAACAGCAAAGAATAGAACAATCACACCAACTGGTCTTGATGGCACTTGATGGTCTTTTCAATTCTTGTCTGCTGGTTGTCAAATTTCTTCTTTGTAGTTTTCTTTCTGAACCAGGGTAACCTGAGTTCCTGCAATAGCTGTTCGTTGACTCCAAAAATTAAGTTCAAGGCTCTCCTTAAATAACCTACAGGTAGCCTCCGAATACACTTCTCAGAATTTGGAGGGAAATCCTTTTATTGGTCTTGGATGAAAAAAATACAGCTGTTTTCCCACAAATTGAAATGTACCAAAAATATTTTTGAAATTCAAAAATTAAGTAGAGCCCAATGCAGCTTCTGCTTTCTCTCTGAAAGGCAGACAATACACACTGAAGCAGCTTAAATTTCTTATAGTTTTCAAATACAATAAAGTACTGCTACTGTTTAAAGAAAATAAATTTAAATGCATTTTCCACTTATTTTCAAATAAAAATTAAATGTAGCATTAAACACATTATTGCTAAATACAGTCTCTAAAATGAAATTTCTTCTAATAAAGGGAGTTAGTGTTATTTTTAGGAATTCAAGATCATCTTTAGTATGTTTTTCTCCTTGGATATTAGAAATGATTTTTTTTTTTTTTTTTTTTTTTTTTTAATTAACTGTGGCACACATTTAAGACTTGTCAATCCATATCTTAAATATTTTGTTGAATGAAATCCAAAAGTGATAAATTATAAATTGTCATTATCCTAAGCATAAAAATGAACAATTTTAATCTTTATTTTATTTTAAGCTTTATTAAACATTTATTAATGGAGAAATATAAAGTTTGGGTTTCTGCATGACTTGTTTGTCATTGTGTTAATTTTATTTTTCTGATTTAATTTAGTATTTGCACAAAACAAACAAAAACGAAGCAATGGATTCGTCAATGTCAGAGATGTTAATCAAGGTAAATGTTTACCCTTACAATTTAATCTATAAAAATTATTTCTCAAATTCATTTTTGAATTTTATTTGCCTCAATTTGGTGAAATTAGATACATATATGCTATTTAAAAAAAAGAAATGTAATAATCTTTTGCTGGATTAATTTTTTTTTTTTTTTTTTTTTTAACATAATTTTTCATTTCCCTCATGATGACTGATGCAAAATAGAATTTATTGCATTCATAAACAAATCCGGTTCCAATGTAGTGAATTTATTTTGTAGCCAGGTTTGTCTCAAAGGCTCAAATATTTAGTTTTGGTAACATTAAATTTAAACAAAGCACTGTCTACTTGCACCAAACCTATTCGTATTCACATCAGCTGTGAAGCATGAAACTTTGAAAACATTTTGTAAGAATTATCCTCCAGTTTCTAAACCCACATTTCTAGAATAAACTAAATTGTCAATTTTTTTTCTCAAACCAGTGGAATAACAATGAATTTAGAAGACAAATTAGAACAGTGCCTGCTCCTTTCCTGGCACATTGACTGTCCTGGGTATGATGATAAACTACATCTGCGTCCTGGGTATGACAATAAACTACATCCGCGTCCTGAGTAAGACGATAAACTATGTTCAGCAGCCAGTCCTCTGATCAGGAGGTTTTGAGGAGTGTGGAACCAACTCTTAATTGCTGGTGTTCCCAGGTCCACCCTGACCTGGGATGGTAGCACCTGTTAGGCTCCCAGTTTTGGACAAATAATTGACCCTGAAACTGTGGTAAAAACACTATGAAAGTGTAAAAGTAGGTTTTAATGCCAGAAATGTTTTGTAAAAAAAATTATTACCAGCAATACATTTTTGAAAGAAAAAATTATTACCAGAAATGGATTTTTGACAAAAAATATTACCAGCCATAAAAATTTTATCGGCATTTAATAACCCATTGAGGTTGATATGCCATAAAGCAAATCAAACCAAACCTGGAGCGTTGCAGCGTGCCTGCCCCTTTCGCGGCACGTTGCAGCATGCCTGCCTCTTTAAATAGCAATAAATTGTTATAGTGGAACATGCCTATTCTATAATTAATGGACTCTCCTCCTACCTATAATAAGTAGGAGTAGTAAGAGTAAGGAGTCGCTCAGTGGGTCGGTGAGTCAGTTGATGCCAGACGACCATTAGTCGGATAAAAAAGTATCAGCAACCACAACTAGATTTCTCTGCATCATTACCTATTATATCAAGTTCCTAACGTTTTGTATGTCGAACCTATTTTACGAACGACTTAGTACAAATACAAGCCGCCACTGTGAAACCACTCCATAACATAAATACTTGGTGAATTCATTGCTTTTAATGAATACAAAGTGAGTTAATGATATTAGTGATATTTTGTCAATTCAGCAACAAGTAGAATCCCTGAAGGGCTTTAAATATTTTTGATGATGATGAATTTTGTCTTTTGTATTTACAGAACTTTTATTGGGAATATCTGAACTACTGCCAAGATTGGTTAGCATAACAGTTTCAAAAGCAAAAGAGTGTAAGAGTCTTTTCGTTTTCCTCTTCATTAATATGTTTGCTTCTATAGACATTCGTCAGATACAAAATGTGTTATTGGTCATCTGATGTAATATGGTTTTGTCAATTACATTCTAGTTCTAATGTAATGTTAGGGTTACTAGTCATCAAGTTACACTCTTTGATCTGATATGAAACCAGACAGCACATGTACAGCGAAACTTACTGTAGGTACTTGAGTTTTTATCATCAATTTGTTACACAAAAATAAAGGTTGCACTGTACACAGGTAATTGTTTTGAAGAGATTAAAAATTGTGCATTTTTGGTGATTGGTTGCACAGGTAAAAATTTTTCTAGAGGGGTTAAAATACATGCAAAAAGTCTGGGGGGTCACACTATACATGATGTTGGCTTATACATGAATATATATGGTATAACATCTGATTGATGTTTACTAAAGTAGAAGTAAGTTAACAAATAACAGTTGCTTCTTAATGATGTCTAAACAGCTGTGCACAAGGATGGGTCAATAAATTCATAGCATGACAAGTTTTTAACTGAATTTTGATCTGAATTTTTTACTGCATAATGTTTCATCTATGTGGTTATTAAGTTCATTGATAAGTGATTATTTTAAAAACTATTTATGTTAAACATTTTTTCATCATTACGCTATGGACTTATTGATGTGCTTAAGTTAGAAATTGTCACTGAAGAATTGTAGTAAAATGCTATTTATTAGGTCAAAATCATGGTCAGATGTATTATGGTGAACTACCAGTGCATTTAAAGTGATATGCAAAAAATCCTTGTTGTGCACAATTTCAACTTAATAAATGCCGGTCTGATTAGAATAGAAAAGAATTTACTAAGAAGAAAATGTATTGAAAGTGCACTGATCTCACAATTCTCCATGGTTAACCTCAGACCGGGCCTATAACCAATCATTACAAAAGAAATATTAGCACAATGCAATATACAAACTAATAGAGAGAAAAAAAAACACATCTACTCAGAGTGGATTTAAAATTCAGCAGGCTTAAATACGAAGGAATAAAAAAAAGTTTTTGGCCAGTAGTATACATGCACACACACGAACATGGAATAAGGATGTTTTGCAAGAAATAATTAAAAAAAAGTTGATCAGTGTATTTTAATATCAGCAAATAAAATTAAATGTTCATCTTTCCTGACTTTTGAGTTTCACATATATGCTATCCACTTGTTTGGGAGTTTGATAATAAAGCTGAATTTATATACAGAAATCCTATATTTCTTAAAAGAAATTACTTAATTATCCCTAAAAAGACCTATTTTGAGTTTCTTCTTTCTTAAAGCCCTTATTGTATGATATAATTTAATTTGAAATTGTTTGGTTATGTGTATATTCTTAACAGATACTCCACGATTCCAAGGGTTTGCTAGTGAGTTGGACTGCTGGATGGAATGGATAGAAAATCAAATGGATGATGATGATGATACATCAGAAGAAGCAAACACAGATGAATTTGAAGATTTTGTGGGTGGTTAGTAGATTTTCTAACTTATTATTCTTTCAGCTTTGTTTTTCTGTGTTTAAATTCTGACAAGAGAACTTAACATCTCTTTCCCTCCTCCTCCCAATGTGCCTAAGGAATCACAAAAATGTTAATTTCAGTTGAGAATTAATTCTTGTATTCTGCATTATAAAAGTTTAAGGAAAGTCAGTTCAGATTTCACTATTGAAACCCATACTTTGATTATTAACAATTATCTTGCTTCTTTAAGGTCCACTATGGTACAGTAATTAAACCTTGAACAATATGTTTGACTGTGGGGTATTTTGTAATGAATACAGAAAAATTTATTTAAAATAATTGTTCATTCTCCCTATCAAGTGTTTTCTTAAACTTCAGTTTTTGAAAATATTTTTACATGACAATATGATGCATGATAATAAATGATCAGAAAAAAGAGTAAATGTAATTGTATTTATTTTTTTTTATTTATAGGAATTTCTGTTGCCAGAGCACGAGGTTCACCATTGAAGACACAACAGGGTTTGCGAATTACAGAAGACCTTGCACAGCGGGTTGAAGTTGTTTATGTACTCGGATTGTTTCTACTTGGTAAACACAGAAAGAAAGTAAGTCACATAAAAAAGGGCCTCAGTTCCTTTTAAAAAGGCCTTCAATTCCTTCCCCATTATTTCTTATGTCAGTGTTGCAATTGCCACCAAGTAAAAATTGAAAAATGCACTAAAGAACCAATTAAACAGTAAATTAATAAGATATTCGCCAATTTACTTCCTTCAGTTGAAATTTTTTTTTTTAAATTTAATGGAGTTTTGAATTTTCAATCATAGTCATGTTAGATTCTGATGGAATTTTTTTTCTTCTCATCCCATATAGGATCCAAAAATTAATTCTACCAATTTTCTTTCTCAGGTTCAGAGGAAACTAGCAGAATTAAAACTAGCTCCAGGACTAAGTGAACTCTTTGATCAGTTTATTTGGAAATGCCAAGCGTAAGTTGACTCTTCTGTCCTTAGTTCTTTCATTCAAAATTGTCTTTTAAGGCAAATTAAATCTTCATTCTCTTGGCACTGCATATTTTGTCCAATCACACTGCATCTCATTGTTAGTCACTCTGTGTCTATGTACAATAATTACTTAATGGATCTCAGAGGTTCATTTTCTGAATGATGGCAAACATCTATCTTCCCAATTAGGATGAAAGCCAATTTGTTTTATACAAATGTAAACAAGCCACTACCCTTTGTCTGAAATATCCTGAAATTTGAAGTCTCAAATTAATAGCCATGTTACAAGTTTTGAAGCTTTAAAATGGGACATAAGGCAAATCAGCCTTATGACTCATTTTATGATAGATAAAAGTAAATTTTTAATAACTTCAAAGCTTACAAAATGTAAAGCAATCCTGGAAATTTAAAATTATCAGTTGGTACTACTAAAATCTGAAGATGTGTATGGAAAATCCTACGCAATTTTGATGCGTGTTTGCTAAAGGCAAGTTGATGACTGTCCCATATCAAAAAGTTATAAATAATGTCTTTGTCTAGTTATGAATCTTTTAGACACATCAGAAAGCATAAAATGTTGTCCTAAAGTAACAAGCAAAATATGTGTGACTAATCACTACATCTTCATTAAGATCAAATGAAACTGGTAACTAAATATATGAAGACTGATTTTTCAGTAACCTTGTTGATAATGCAAAATTTTGAAAATTCATAAAATTGTTGCCACATTATAAGAGTGACATGTACTATATGTGTTACAGGAAATATCCTACAAATATTTCTATGAATATCTTTGTTTTTCTTTTTTTTTATGTGCCATGTTTCTTCAGGATGTGGATATTCATGGCTAATCCCTAACTTTCTATCTTTCATTGCTCTAAATAACTTTTGACCTTTTACCATCCTTATTTGTCCTTGTTCTGTCATCCATTCATCCAAACTCATTAAGTAGGTTACTCACAATTTCCTTTTTGGCTTCTCTTGCCTGTGAGCGTTAGATTCTCCAAGCCTTTCTTCATTGTGGATCCAGAAATTTCAACAGTCTCTTTATTGTTGTAATGGATAATGGCTTTGGTTTGTTAATAGAGAGGACAAGTTCCAATTCTGGTTGGGTTCATTATATTCACTTATGCACAAATACTCTTGGGAACTGTATAAATCCACTTCTTCTTTCCCCAGCTATGAATTAATTAGACTTGTAACTTGTATCACTAAACTATTATTATTATTACTATTATCTAAAAAAAAAAAAAATTCTTACAATCTAAAAATATTTTCTGTTTTAAATCACCTGCAAAAGGTTGATAAGCCATAGAAAACCAATCAATCAATCAATGATAATAAATCCTGGTATTTCTCTTAAGATTGTCAGGGATTGGCAACCTATGGCATGCATGCCACACCAAGCAATTTCCAATGGCACACAGCTGCAAATGACATCACAAATCCGAACCAATAACTACTACAATGCAAAGAAGATATTTAGTTGTTTCAATTTTAATATATGCTAAAGTATACAGTGCTGTTCAATAAAAGTGACTCACCTAATTTTTTTTACTAAATGTTCTCTTCTCCGATGAAACGAAAGTTGAGCTAAATTCAAAGGATAAGCGATCTAAAATCTGAAGAAGAAGCTTTGAAAACTCTTTGAATTTAGCAGTAAGTACTGTCAAGCATCCGTTCAGTATAATGTTCTGGGGATGCTTTTCTTTTCATGGAACTGGTTTCTTAAAACCTATTGAAAAAGACCCTCAGGAGAAAGCAGTACAAGAGAATTTTAGAGTCTTGTCTGCTCCCTTTTGCTGAAAGGGTGCAAATTGACCCCACCATGCTCATTTTTATGTAGGATAATGCTCCCTGTCACAAATCAAAATTGATGAAGGAATACGTTGATGAGAAGCAGGTGAGTGTTATGACATGGGCGCCCCAATCTCCTGACCTCAACCCCAAAGAAAACTTATGGAGCATTATGAAGTACAGGCTCTCAAGAAAGCAGTTGAGTAACAAAGAAGATTTAATTGTGAATTTCATATCTGAATGGAATTAAATGCTTGGAGATGAGATTTGCCAGAACCTAATCAAGTCAATGCCAAAAAGGGTTGAAAAGGTTATTCAGAATAATGGAGGACCCATAGATTATTAAATACTTTGAACTATATTACCTATTATAAATAAATTATACCTCTATTCTTTATTTAAAACTGTTCGGTTATGTTTCTATTGATTACTAGTTGCAGGAAATAAATGAGTCACTTTTTTTTGCACAGTTTTTCCCTAAATCTCATTTATATCCAAAATTATAATTATCAATAGAATAACTTAGGGTGAGTAAACTTTTTTACTAGGTGGTCAGGAAGGGGTCTTTATATTAGTAAGATTAAAAATTAGTTTGACCCCAAAAACAATAGGCGAAAAAAAAAAAAAAAAAAAAAAAAAAAATCAGATTGAACAGCACTGTGTGTATATATATATATATATATATATATATATATATATATATATATATTACTATATAAAATATGTTGTAGAACGGGTATATTCACCTTGACTTGTATAAAAATACATATGCTGTTGGCACACTGAATGATTTTAAAATCCTAAGTCAGTACATAGTTAGCAAAAGGTTGCTGACCTCTGGTATAGGTTAAATAAATCTGGTGAAAAAAATGCATCATTTTTTTTTTACTCTTCTTTATATTTTTGTTCATTTACTGAACTTATTCTCTGACTGTTTGTCCCCAGTAAACATTACAGATTACTCAACTATCCTTGCCATGTAAATCAGGCTTTCCTAACATTTCAAGTAAATCTTTGTGTCACACTTTATCAAACATTTTGTGTAATTTATGAAATGTAGGCTTAAGTTTTTCTATATTTATATTGTTTGCTCTGATAGTATTCTGATCATAAAGATAGCATTTATTGTCCCAGTGTCTTGATCAAAGCAACACTATTCTTGCCAAAATTCCTGTCTAATTCTGTTATGATCTACCTAACTAAATTTGTCATTAGGATTCTAAAGAATAGGACATTCTTTAGAATCCTAATGACAAATTTAGTTAGGTAGATCATTAAGCTGATTCTTTCATGGAGTTCATTCATTTGCACCTGACTTCTTTGGCATCACTATATATAGATCGAGTGAGGTTTGTGTGTGATACTATAGACACCCACATAGAAGGGGAAGATGCAGTTTTATCTCAATCTCAAGTGTTTCTGTTTGATAGACCAGCAGATATTTCCTTTTGAAGTTCGAACTTTTAAGCGGCATTCACTTTAACCAAGGGGTAATAGGTTGTAGAGAGGGTGAATCTGGGCTTTTCTAGTATCAAGTGTCAACAAAACCAGAAACAGATTATGTCCACATGCTGATCTATATTAACAGTCATTCTTAAAATCAGGGAGAGTTCTGGTTCACCTTTTGTAGGCGACGGATGTGTCTGTGTCACAGTTCTAAAATCTCCATTTCGTATTGTCATCCACCATGTTGGGATGAGTAGATTGATGAGAAGTTGATAGGGAGGAAGAGCTGACTTAGAAGTTGTCCAAAGTATTGCCTACCTACCTATCCATATAAGCAGTTTAAAGCCCTGAATAAAGCACCTACTTATATAGAAAACAGGGTTTGTATTCTTATTTCTTAACATAGTGTTTTTCTTTCATCGTGTTACCTTGTGTGCATGCAACTTCACTCTTCTCCAGCTTTTGGTGAACACCAACAAGATTTAAAATTGGAATGCAATGTGGTTGTGAGCATTGGCCAGTTTGTTTAAAGCTTGTATGATGTTGCATTCTATATTTACATTTAGTGTTTTGCTACTGTTGTGCATTTCATTTGTTATTGATCTCAAAACTGCCTACAGCTTGACAGCATCTCAATTTATTCATATTCATCTTGGCAATGTTGATCCTACCTCAGATTTTAATGTCCTTCCATAATTTTATATTGGAGATTTCTCTCTTCTGTTGTCAGAGACGAGCTCTCCAAAGTATTTGTTGTCTTTATAGTCTCTTTTTTTCTATTATGAGTGTTCCTTTTTTTTACATTCCAAAGAGCATGTTTTCTATCCTGCTATTTCTTTTATCTTTTTATGCATGCCTACTATCTCTATATTCTTAATATTTCTATCTCTGTGCACCTCTTGTTGGGATATTCATCTATTGCTTGCTTGCATTTCTTTTTTGTGTCTTTGCTTAACATCCTATATTATCTGCTATTATTTGGTTTTATCTGCTGCCTTTTTCATTAGTTCAAGAATTTTGTCATTCACTTCTTTTTTGAGCGGTTGACCTCTTTTGCTAATATTACTAGTGCTTCCTTTTAGTTGTTCTACATTGAGTTACTGACCTCCTTATGTTTATTTTAAACTATATCATCATGTCTGTTTTCAAATTGCATTATTCTAAAGTCTGTATTGTAAGTTAGGTGTTGCTTAGGTTTCTTTAATTTCCAAAATTTTATCCTTAGTTTGCATAAGACTGGGATGATGATTCTCACAGTTAAAACTCCAGTATGTTTTAGAGTGTAGAACTGTACTTTTAAATCTTTTACTTAGTGTTAGGAAGTTTGATTCTTTTTCATATCTACAAGGATTTTAGGCATTCTTGTAATCAGGTATTGGTTATTATTTAATTGTTCAGTGTACTTCAATGGATCCACATATGTTACACAATCCAGGTTAATATTAGGTTGGTGCAAAAATAATGACGTAATAATGTCGTTTTTTGACGTTAAAAAATACGTCAAAAAACGACATTATTACGTCATTATTTTTGCACCAACCTAATACTTGTTGACTCTTATTGTCATGTTCCTTTCCTACTTTTTGCATTTATGTCTCCCATGGTAACGATAATCTCTTGCAATTTGCATGACATTTGCTATTACCTATTTCTTCTATACTTTCTGACATGGGTGTGTATATTACTATGATGGCTTCCTTTGTTTCTGACACTTGCCTGTTTCCTAGAAGACATTCCCT
Organism: Acanthosepion lycidas; assembly: GCA_963932145.1. Lineage (NCBI taxonomy): Eukaryota > Metazoa > Mollusca > Cephalopoda > Sepiida > Sepiidae > Acanthosepion > Acanthosepion lycidas. The sequence goes on from OZ010615.1 coordinate 56,767,675, forward strand.
CTTGCATTTATCTAATATTAGTCTTTATCCTCTTTAATTTTTTTCTTTTGTTTGCAAATCTGATTGTGTCCATCAATTGTCATGTCACCCTTGTTTATCCATCTACTTTTGAATAACTTTCAAAATGTTGGTGTTTAGCTTTTCCATTTCCTGTTTGATATTTTCGAACTTATTCTATTGGTATATTGTCCTAACATTCCTTGTCCTCTGTTATTATTTTGTTTAGTTACAAACATTTGCTGAATGACTGGCATTCACATGTCTCTCCTTATGTGGAAGGGGGGGGCAGTTCCAAGGGAGATAACCTCCTTCATACCATTTTCACTTATTTTTTATTTGTTTATTTCCATGATTGCTCTTGGAGGAGATAATAGTGATTTTCTGATGTCTTCTATATGATGACTTTGAGACACCACCTCTAGTAAGCTAGATGTTGATTCTTGATTTTGTTCATCCTCTTTTTACTAACTACCCTCCTTGCTTCATTTAAAGAGGGTCAGAGGCACTAATTTAACAATCTGGTTGGTTAAAAAAAAAAAAAAAGAAAAAAGGAAAAGATGTTGCCTTCCCTATTTGCAACTGTTACAAAAATCTCTTTTCTATGTAGCAGAATAGATATTGATTGCTCCACAGAAATGATTTCCTCTCTAACTTGATTGTAATGAGTCAATAGTAGAAAAAAATCATCACATTTAATTTTTGTCCAGGCTAAAAGTTGAAACAATCTAGAAATTGAAGGACCAGTTACTACATGTTTAAGATTTATACTAATGATACTACTATTACTACTATTAAATTTATCAATTTTTATGGAAACTTTTTTCTAAGTCATCTCCAAGAACATGTTACAATTACATTCACTTAGAGAAAGAAAAGACATTTCAGTAAAAAGCATGGTAATATAGTAATAAGGTAAAATTAAAAGTCGCTAATAATGTAAAAGACAGTGTAAAATTTAGAATCTATTGTATATAGATTATGGGGTTACCAAAAGGTTTTCTCTAATTATTTGGTTATTGATAAAAACACACACAAAAAAAAAATTAATGAAGTTAATGATCATGTCTGACTTTGAGAAGACTCTGACAAATTGAATTCCTCCTTTGTATTATTGATGGTGTTAGCACAATATTTTGGCTGTTCCTTTCTACAACCTTCTTCAGAAGTGTTATCCATAAGAGAAAGGTCTCTTTATTTTTATTTTTTCTCCAAACAAGGTAGCAACAGATAATGGCAACAGACTATATACCAAGCAGCACAAGATACAATTTACAGCCATCTTTGTAACTCAAAAGAAGTCCAATTTTTCTAAGCTTGAATGCAATGATATTTAATGTAGATCCAAACATAAAGTATAAGAGAAAAATGTTGGTCTGTTCCATTTTAATAATCATTAAGATGTTAACTATATTTCAATAATTCTTATCAATTTCATAAGACTTGAAAATAATTCCTGTTTAACTCATTTTTATCAAGCATCTTACATAAGTTTGTGTTGTATCAATATATATTTATAAGCTGTTTAATGTTTGTTTCAGTGGTAAATCTTAGAATGTGTTAGATTAATAACATTTTTCAAAGATAATTACCATAGAAATTATAACACCTAAATTAACAAAGTCCATCAAAAACTGTCATGAAGAATTATTTTAAGCTTACATGAATTACTATTCTTAGACTGCAGGATAGATTGAAATTTTATCATTTGAAATTTTTTTGCTTAAGTTCCGTTTGTTTGTTGTTTTTTTTTTTTTTTCAATTGGTGGTAAAAACAAATATACATTTTATATACATTCAAATGGTTTTTATTGAAATTGACCAACAAATGTTTACATTTTTCCTGTTTTCATAGAAGTCTTTATGAATGCAAATCCAATTTATAGTGTCCATAAAAAATTAAACAAACCTTATCAGTTGATTCCACTAAAATATGTTTGAATGAACCCTTACTGCCTTAAATATATCTTTTATATAAATATAATATTTGATTGTTTAAACATTATTTTCATTGTAATCCAATAAGCATAAAGATGTATTCCAGTTTTCTTTTGCTATTCAGGATATATTTGTAAATACTAATTGGTTATATTTGATAAATTTTGTGATTACATCAACAGTTGATGTTATGATGATAATGTTATGATTTTTTTTTTTTTTTTTTTTTTTTTTTTTTTAAGGACTAGGCATGGAGTCCGTCACAGATTGATAGGTCATAATTCAAGTTGTGAATGTAGTCCTGTAAGTGTATGATATATATATATATATATATATATATATATATATATTTTTTTTTTTTTTTTTTTTTTTTTTAATATAAATGATTATTTAATGTGTAATTTGTGAAAGAATGTTTGAGAAGAAAACATAATGCAATAATTATATACTGCCACAGAAACAAAAAATATTGTTTTCTTATTAAGCAAAAAATTATTTTAGGCTGATTACTTTAAAAAGAAGTTACTTATGGGTTCTTGGCATAAAATTTGATTAATATAAGAAATCACCCAAAAGTTTAAACTTGAGAGAATTATTACTATCATTTTCTGATTCCAACATAAATTGTTAATTCCAAACCTTCCATCCATTATTTTATTAGTCTTGGATATGACGATAAACTAGATCCTTTGAGTGGAACATTGGAGATTTTTGGGAGCATGGAACCACTTAATTGCTGTTGTTTCCAGGGCCATCCTGACCTGGAGTGGTAGCACCTATTAGGGTCCCATCTATGGATAAATAGTACCCCCTCACCAAACAGAAATAAGACACTATAAAAGTATAAAAAGACATTTTTAAAGTAAAAATACCAGCAATTCATTTTTATAGTAAAAATACCAGTGATAAATTTTTATATATAAAAAAAAAAAAAAATACCAATAATATATGCACATACTAACAAATTGTAGCAACTTCCCACCAAACAACGAACATAAAAGAACTTTCATGACATTAAGCCATATAATAGTTCAATATGTTTAAACATTATGGAAGCCTTTTTTTTTTTTTTCATTTATAGCATGTTATTATTTTCAAGATATTTACTCTTAAAAAATGCCAATATTGTTTATTTTCCTTCACTCTCAAGCTGTGATGTAAATGATGGTTAACATTTTCAAAGCAAAAATGGTTTTATTTGAGTAACAACAATTCTAAAAGTTATCAACAAATTAATAGGTTATTTATAAATAACCTATTAATACGATTAAGAATTAGACAAGTGATGAATAATAAAACATGGATGTTTTTTAAATATATTTTTAAAGTTGATTGTGCAAATCAGTTATCCCCATTAAGAACTGTTAATTTGGATAAGATAATAAATATGATAAAACTGCATTTATTTGGTGTTAGTTTTGCATAAAGTTTGCACACTTGTACATACAAGCAATCAACTTAATAAATATTTAACTTCCAAGTTTTCAAGCAGATACACACACACACACACACACACTTTAAGCAACCTAATTTATAGACTTTTTTTTATAATGATTCTGCAAACCTCCTCTTTGAATATATCCTGTCATGAGTATGATATACCTAAAGAGGAAAAGAGTAATAAAAGTAAAAAATGTTCATAAAACTATTCTGTTGTGCCTTGTCTTGCAGTTATTTACCTATAGAATGCCACTGGGTTATTGATAAATTGACTTGACTTTCTTTTCTTTCTTTCTTTCTTTCTTTATTTTCTTCTTTCTTTTTCTTTTTTCTTTCTTTCTTTCCTTATTTATTTTCTTCTTTCCTTATTTATTTTCTTCTTTCCTTATTTATTTTCTTCTTTCCTTATTTATTTTCTTCTTTCCTTATTTATTTTCTTCTTTCCTTATTTATTTTCTTCTTTCTTTATTTATTTTCTTCTTTCTTTATTTATTTTCTTCTTTCTTTTTCTTCTTTCTTTCTTTCTTCTTTCTTTCTTTCTTCTTTCTTTCTTCCTTCTTCTTTCTTTCTTCCTTCTTTCTTTCTTCCTTCTTTCTTTCTTCCTTCTTCTTTCTTTCTTTCTTCCTTCTTTTTCTTTCTTCCTTCTTTTTCTTTCTTCCTTCTTTTTCTTTCTTCCTTCTTTTTCTTTCTTCTTTCTTTTTCTTTCTTCTTTCTTTTTCTTTCTTCTTTCTTTTTCTTTCTTCTTTCTTTTTCTTTCTTCTTTCTTTTTCTTTCTTCTTTCTTTTTCTTTCTTTTTTCTTTCTTCTTTCTTTTTTCTTTCTTCTTTCTTTTTTCTTTCTTCTTTCTTTTTTCTTTCTTCTTTCTTTTTTCTTTCTTTCTTTTTTCTTTCTTCTTTCTTTTTTCTTTCTTCTTTCTTTTTTCTTTCTTCTTTCTTTTTTCTTTCTTCTTTCTTTTTTTTTCTTCTTTCTTCTTCTTTCTTTTTCTTTTTCTTTCTTTTTCTTTTTCTTTCTTTTTCTTTTTCTTTCTTTTTCTTTTTCTTTCTTTTTCTTTTTCTTTCTTTTTCTTTCTACTTTCTTTTTCTTTCTTCTTTCTTTTTCTTTCTTTCTTTTTTCTTTCTTCTTTCTTTTTCTTTCTTCTTTCTTTTTCTTTCTTCTTTCTTTTTCTTTCTTCTTTCTTTTTCTTTCTTCTTTCTTTTTCTTTCTTCTTTCTTTTTCTTTCTTCTTTCTTTTTCTTTCTTCTTTCTTTTTCTTTCTTCTTTCTTTTTCTTTCTTCTTTCTTTTTCTTTCTTCTTTCTTTTTCTTTCTTCTTTCTTTTTCTTTCTTCTTTCTTTTTCTTTCTTCTTTCTTTTTCTTTCTTCTTTCTTTTTCTTTCTTCTTTCTTTTTCTTTCTTCTTTCTTTTTCTTTCTTCTTTCTTTTTCTTTCTTCTTTCTTTTTCTTTCTTCTTTCTTTTTCTTTCTTCTTTCTTTTTCTTTCTTCTTTCTTTTTCTTTCTTCTTTCTTTTTCCTTCTCTATTCTCTTTCTCTATTCTCTTTCTCTATCCTTTTTTTCTTTCTCTATTCTCTTTCTCTATTCTCTTTTTCTATCCTTTTTTTCTTTCTCTATTCTCTTTCTCTATTCTCTTTTTCTATCCTTTTTTTCTTTCTCTATTCTCTTTTTCTTTCTCTATTCTTTTTTTTTTTCTACCTTTTTTTTCTCTCTACCTTTTTTTTCTTTTTTTTTATCAGAATGATGAAATTTGTTTGTTTTTCATAGGAGGTAGCTTTGAAGATCCAGTTTCTTCGGCTCGTTCATAGCTTTTGTGATCATTCTGAGTAAGTAACCAAGACATTTATCATTTTTAAGTTTCTTTTCACTTCTATCTCTTTCAGCAGCACATTAAGATTTTTTTTTTTGTAGAAATATATGCAGGGTGCTGCAGAAATACCTCCCACATAATGGTAAGATATTATCTAGATGAAGACACCATTGCCACTAATGTCTTACCATTATATGGGAGGTATTTCTACCACACCCTGTATGGGATTTTTAGTCTTGAAATTTTTCATTCTTCATTGTGGTTTTGATATAATGCAGTATCAATATATCATTTATGAATGTTCATTTTGTTTTTTTTCCACTGATTTAAAAAAAAAAAAAAAGAAAGATATTGCTTTTTATCAGTTGATGAAAAATTAGAATGTTGAATTATATAATTGAAAATCTCATATTGCTTGTCTATTAAATGATTGTCTAATCAAGATCAGCTGGACAACTTATACATTTACTTTGTTCAATATGCTCTCTGGATTCTGGTTGGCCAAAATTTTTCACCATCTTGGTACCATTCCAAAAAAACAACTCCTGTCAATCAGAAAAAACTTTAAACCATCCACAAAATTTTTATTTTTATTTGCTTTATCAGATTAAAAAAATGAAAGTCATGATCTTTTTTTCCTATGAATTTTTTACTGGTCACCAAAACAAATATCTTAAAAACTCGTATTGTTTGTACTACTAATATAAAAATGGTGGCAAACAGTAATCTACATTAACCCCCCAATGACATATATTAAGTCCCCACAAAAATATAATTCAATGTTATACTTATGTTTATTGCTGCAATAAAAAATTGGACAGTTGAAGATGTTGGTACTTAAAACACATTGTAAAATTTCTTCAAATATTTAGATTAAATGGGATCCAAAACTTTCATAATGATAATTTTCAAATCTGATATGATTCGGTAGATATCTAATTTCTATCCATGATCTCTTATTCAATTCAAAGTGTGTCCCCCCCGCCCCCTCCACATATAGGCTTTTCATAGAATCTAACATGTTTGAATTCTCCAGTAAATATTTTTTGCCTTTCTTTCTTTTCAGTTACAAACACCTTTTATTATCCAGAAATGAACTCAATGAAATCAAGAAAATAAATGGTGAGTCAACTTTTGTGATTTTTAAATCTCTTAATGTTTCTGTTTATCTTGAGTGATAATGATTCTACTTTTTTTTTCATTACAACAATTCAGAAAGAATTATTATGCAACATGATATGAAATAGCTATGTTAGTTCACATTATACTATAGATGTTGACATTATGCTGTAAATGTTGATTTTATGATTGCAAAAATAGTTTTGAGGAGATTGCTGCTTTAATTTGTAATTATTTTTCCTTTTAGTGAACTGAAACATTTTGGCATAAAGCCCCCCCCCCCCAATCTGCATATAATCTTTAGTTTTAATTTCTGAGATACTTATTTGTATATTTGTGTACAAAATTTTATTTTTAACTTTGGTTTTCTTTACGGATTTAAGTTTACTCTGATTACAAGAAAAATTGGTTCAGTGTATATTTGGTCAAAAAATTAATTTTGATTTCAATGGCTTTACTGAAAATAAATCTTATATTCCTCACATTTGTATAACCAGGTTGAGGAGATTGTTGTTGATTTTAAAAGAAAAAAAGCAAAAAAAAAAAAAGCAATAGCAACATTCTTAATAAGTACAATTGTATCAATAGAACACTTGGCTTTGTTTGTCCACTTTTTAAATTAGTTAACAACAATCTTTATTTTTATAATAAGATCTTTAAATTATACAATTACCAACATCATTCAATACTTTAATTCTGAATATTTTCCCATAGAATTATTATTTAGATATAAATTAGATTTATTATACTAGTTGTAGGACTAATAGTAGACAAATAAACTGATTAACCAATAGTCAAATTCTTAATGGTTTTTATTTGTAGAAATGTTACTTGTATGATTGTGAGGTGAAGTAAAACAAAAAAGTTAAGATTTTCATAATTTTCTTCTTTTTCAGCTCATGCTGGGCCCCTTGCATTACAAAATCTCGATTATTTGAATAAGTATGTCACTTTTTATTTTAATTTTGCTGATTAATTAGTTTTATTTCTCTTCTTTTTTTTTTTCTTTTTCTTTTTTTTTGTGGCTGCATTTAAAAGCTTTTCTGAAATTCCTCTTTCAGACAACTAATGTGCCGAGGTAGCAAAGGTTTGCTTACAAAAATTGTTGAAGTTATGAAAAAAGAACCAACTACATCGACTTTTCGGTGAGCATAAACTCTAATTATTAAATAACTCTTCATTCACTTAAGAGAGTGGTTCCCAAACTTTTTTCCCTGGACTGCATTTTTTAAATTTTTGTGATAACAAGTACATTCAAAAAGAAAAAAAAAAAGAGGTTTAAAGGGAGATAACCGTGGATTCAAAGTCAGAACATTATCATTGATAACTCTCTCCTCCAATTTGTAGTCCCTATATTCTTAATATAATATAAAGCAAAATATCAAAATGATAAAATCAGTCAGTAATTATTTATAACCATTTATACTGGGATTCCTGCATGCAATTACAAGTAATTCATAATAATATTTTAAATTTTGAAGTCATTTACTTTGGTATATGAATTTTTTGAAACTTTTTCTAAATCTTTGATTTCAATCATTTTGCCTCACCAGCTATCCTCGTCTGCCACACTTGATGCCCCCTACCATTTAGAAACCACTGACATTTGATAAATTATTCCTCTTGACCAAAGGCTCATTTTCTAACAGAATAAAGAAAGAAGAAAAAATATTTCTCGATTAATGACTTCACATTCTTTTTTTTAGTAATGAACTTCATTAAAATGACTATAAGAATTTTATATTTTCAGTGACTGCCAAACTGAATATTGCATGCAATTTATATATTACTGAAATTTGTAACATAAGGTTATATTTTAAATAAAGATGATACTGCATGTTTGCTATGATCTCTTAAATTATTGAGGTCCCATTCCAAGTAATTTCTCTTCATGACATCCTTCAGGGTTGTATAAGTTGTCAGGACTTATCTGTAACCTGCAACAGGTTTTACTGATAATGGTACTAGAAAGAAATTTTACTAATTTTGTCTGTAATAGTGAAGATAAGAAGTAACCTATGATGGGACCAGAGAACATTTGACAGAACAGCTCTATAATTGAGAATAGGAATCACTGATGGTTCCTAGAAGCTCTCTAGATTAAATATTTTTAATTGATCTGATTTAAATATAGCTGCTTTCTTGTCAACAATATAAACTTGCATAAAACTAAAAGAGTTAAAATAGAAATGGTAGTTTATATGAATTTGACTTTAAAATAAGTTATGTAGCATGATATCCATATTCTGGATAAAAAAATAAGAATCAAGTTGAATGTACCTCTTAACAGAAAATACTTGTAAAGTTTTGAACCTGTTTCTGATTTCTTAAAGGATTCAAATGTTTATAAATTTATGTTAGAAACAGATATTCTTTATTTGTTAAAGAATATAAAACTTTTTTTTTTTCATCTCCCATAGATTCTGGCTGGCTCGAGCAGTTGAAAGCTACCTAAGAGGGAACACTTCTTACTGTGATCAAATTTTTCTTATGAGAAGAGATTTACTCCAGGTAAGTGATATTTATGTATGTTAGAAATTTAACATTTTGCCTTCTAGTTGACATCATCTAAGAATATTGTCCTGGGTATGACAAACTACATCCACGTCCTGGGTATGACGATAAACTACATCTAACAGTAAGGCCTCAGATAAAGGTTTCTGAAACAATAATGTTGCCAGCTATCCGTTTTTGAAACCATAATGTTGCCAGCTATACGTTTTTGAAACCATAATGCTGCAAGCTATACGTTTTTGAAACAATGTTGCCAGCTATACGCTTTTTGTAAAAAATAATGTTGCCAGCTATACGCTTTTTGTAAAAAATAATGTTGCCAGCTATATGTTTTAAAACCATAATGTTGCCAGCTATACGTTTTTGAAACAATGTTGCCAGCTATACGTTTTTTATAAAAAAAAACAAAAAAAAAATAATGTTGCCAGCTGTACATTTTTGAAGCAATAATGTTGCCAGCTGTGCGTTTTTGAAGCAATAATGTTGCCAGCTGTGCGTTTTTGAAGCAATAATGTTGCCAGCTGTACGTTTTTGAAACAATGGTGTTGCTAACTATGCGTTTTTGACTTTTAAAGTCACTCAAAATCATTTCCGGCATAAAATGACCACTAAGGATGAGATGCCATTAAACAAAACAATCAATCAAAGAATATTGTAGCCACCACATTTATTACTATAAATGTTATTTTAATGGATATCCATTTTTACTCAAATATGAGCATCCACTAAAACAATGGATTTGGTTTTAAATGTTTAAAGTAATAAATATTAGATTAAAAAAAAAAAAAAAACAAGATCCATTAATTTTTTAAAAATTACTTTGTATACATTATATATGTTCTTTTGGGAAAATCTGAATAAGATATACATTCTTTAAAAGAGTAATTGAACCTTGCTGGGTTGTGATTCTCTCTCTCTCTCTCTGTGAGAAAGCTGTCTAAATCAAGCCTGATCAGAAAGGGGTTTCTCTTACAAAGTTCAAACCCTGCTGAGGAGCACATTTCTCTTTAAGTCTTTTGAATGTTCATATATAATAAAAGGGGCACGGCATTTACTCAAAAATGGATATCCCCTAAAATAATGTTTAGAGTAATAAGACACTATTTAAATAAACTTTTCCAGAAATAAATCTTCCCTTCCTCAAAAAAAAAAAAAAAAAAAATTTTCTCCAGTAATGTTTAAATTATTTCAGAATAGTTTCAAATAGCATTTGACCAAGGCCATCCAAAGCTATAGAACCTGGTCTGTCCTGCTATTTACCCATAGCTGGGGAGAGAAGAAGAGGATTCATACCTTTTCCAAGAGTATTTTGAAGGATTAAAAGAATTCTGAGAAAAGAAACTTTGAACTGTTTCTGTCAAAAGAGAAGTTTAATTGTATAGTTGCCCTGAAAATGGTGAATTAATTCAAACTCTACATTATAGCAAAGTCTATCTCTATTTTTTTTCTTCATTTTCCTATCCTTTTTTTTTTTTTTTTTTTCTTCATTTTCCTATCCTTTTTTTTTTTTTTTTTTTTTCCTTCAGCATGTTGCAGGTAACATTGTCAAACATGATATTGCAAATAAAGAAATACTCCAAAGCAGTTTCGATCTCCTGGGTGAACTTATCAAATTCAACATTGAGGCTTTCAAATCTTTTGACCTCATTCTCAACACGGAGAGTAAGGTAAAAAAATCAAACTTCTTGTTGCATATCTTTTAAATGAGAATTTAAAAAGAAAATTTTCAGGAGGAATGTGAAAGTGAAATGGCAGACAACACATTTGATAAGACAGAATCCTAAAAGATTTAACTTTTAATGACTGTTATATAATTTGATATAGTTTTTTAAAATATCAAACATACTTATAATATTTTACAAATTTCACTTAGTATGCTACAAACTAATGAATAAATTTATTAAATAATGTAAAAGCAATTGTTTTCTTATGCTTGGTTATAATTTTATATATGCGGGTGCGATGGGTAAATTGTCATTTAACTTCATGCACACACGTTTGTTTTTGATTTTGTCAACTACACAGTATGGTAGGGTCAGTTGGGCAGCATCTGTGAGAAAAAGAGGACTGATGCAATTCACTCTGCCAAAAATTTGAAAACTGCATGCTGTACTGCCTGTCATTTATACCAGAAGCTTCAATACAAACATTTCAGATTGTTTGGGTGTCAGTCTGAGGACAGTGCAGAGGATTCAGAAAGAGTCAGATGAGTCTAATGGTGATTACAAAGGTATGGCAGCTCAGAAAACTCACTTTGATCATTCTGATAAAAAAGAACTCCAAAATTTGTTGGTGAGGGCCTCAGACACAACACAGAGGCCGACATCAAATGCCTTGAAGTAGTGCTGCTTTGGTCAGGAGGGTGGATGATTGAAGACCCTATTGTTGACTATAGGACTCTGCACCATGTCACACAATCAGGAGAACCCTGACACAGCTGTCAGAAAACCTCATCACCCCTTACATCTGGCCACCTAACTCCTCGGAATGCAATTCCCTTGAGTCTGAGGCACAGTTGAGTGAGAGATCAACAAAACTCCTTGTAACACCAAAGATGAACTGAAGACAAGGATTAGGGCAACATTCACCAATTTAAAGAGGCTATCCAGAAGAGTTGCAAGTGATTCTGAAGTTGTCTGGATGCTGTGGTTGAAGCCAATGACAGTTTTATTGAATAAGTTTACTCTCTTAGTATTTCGAAATATTTTTGTGTAATGTTGGTAAATACATATGTTAAAATGAGATGTTATTTTTATTTTTGTGTAATTTAGCCAAAATTTATCACACCTTTTTGTGTGTGTGTATATATATATATATATATATATATATATATATTATGGACGTAGCATATAGGTGAACCACAGGTTCAAAAACAAAGGAAAAGGTGAATCCTTTCTCACAGTTCATTCTGGGATGTAAATGACATAAGGGAGACAACAAAAAGCAAACAAAAGATGAAGGATTTCAAAATGAAACCACAGGAAATGAGTTATAGACAAACAAGACATAAACAAATATATACATATATAGCAAAAGGAAAAGAAGAAATCATTCATCTGTCTTGATAGGCAAATGCATTGATCAGTCTTGACCAAGCATGCAGGAGGTTTGGTAACAAATCAGGAGGTGGCTGCATGATGGCCAAAGATTCAAGCAACTCTCAAAGGGATTTTGTCGTGATCACAGCAGGGCAGCCTGATGGTGCCTGGAGTTAACTCGTGGTTAATCGCTCAATGGTCACGTGATTTTGGAACCAGTATATTCTCGGGTTGGAGCACCTCAAAGTTCATGTGCCCCTGGTATGAGCATGAAAGAGAAGGAAAGACAGAAAGAAACAAGAGAAACGGAGGAGAAGACTGATCCATAGAACAGATTCACTTACAAATTTAAAACATTGTATTCTGTTTAATTATCTGGGTTTTTTTTTTTTGGTGGGGGGTAGCCTTATGCTTATATGGTTAACAATATCCAGTCGGTTGGGCTGAGCCCATCCTAGGTGCCAGCATCACAATTTAAGTTATTTTCAATTAGTGTTTCTGTAAAGGAACAAAATGAATAAAAAGACAAGAAAGAAACAACAAAAAGACAACTTTTGTCCTGATAAAGTCACTCAGAGGAAGAAACATGTCTGCTCAGAATAGTTTTTCCTCTTGTCTTTTTGTTCACACACACACACACACACACACATATATATATATATATATATATATATATATATATATATATGTGTATATATAAATTACTTATCTATGATCAACTAAGTTTCACAATGTTAATGCTCCTCAAATTATGATAAAATATTTAGTTGTTTTAAATAAGTATTGTGAACTTTTTGTATTTATTGCTCTAGATTTCTATTGAGCACCCATATTGGTAAAATTCTGCTCACCTTGATACATGTTGAATTACATAATCTTACATATATTAAAACTATTGTTGGTATATATAGTTTATCAGTATTCATTATGTTAAAGAAATTAAGGGAAAGAGGAAAATAACAAAAATCACAAGGAAATCTTGAATCTAGCGATGATAAATTAAAAAATTGGTGGCAACATAACTATAAATAGAAGACAAAGCATTAGGGATTTAAAAAAAACAAAAAAAAACATTTGAATTCATCTTCAGCACAAAATTATTATGCATCAAAAAATAAAAATATTACAGTAATTTATAAAAAAATTTATTGTATTTAATGCATATTTGATTTGAACAACATTAATCAAGACTCAATAAAAGAAACAAGGAGAGAATAGATAAATTTTTTACACTGAGAAGAGCTGTTGTTAATAAGTCTAGCAGAAGCTAGTCATCACTCATTTTAATAATCAATTGTTAATAAATCATTAAAATCTTTTATATGTTTTTCTTTATTTAAATTAAAATCAAGTTTCTAAATGTCTTTCCCCTACAGTTTGATAAATTCATCTTAACTGTGAACCGAAATTTAGTGGATTCCAATATGTTCCTTCGGAGTCTCATACTCTCACTTGAACATTTTTCAGAAGATGAACAATATGATGGTGAGCAGCTTTCTTTTCTTTTCTTTTTTTTTTCCCCCCTCCCACCTTTTCTTTCTTGAAACTATTTTTTCCACTTCATTTTCTATTCCTTTTTTACAAACTTCTTTAAAGTCTTTTTTTCTATTTCTATTACCTGACATTACTAGTAACACCCAACTGATCTAAATATCAAATTATTTATGCTACATAAAGTTACTGAAAGATAAATGTTCAGCTTAAAAAAAAAAAAAAAAAATGTTCCTTTGCTGTTACATTGGACATATGTAGGTAATTCTGCACAAAAAATTTAAAATATTTGTTATGTCAATTTGTATGTTCATGAAGAGGCACAGAAATAAATGCTGCAAGTATGGCAGGAAAGTAAACAAATATATAATTTCAGACTGATCATTGATAACTTTAAAGATCTTTTTGCTGACCAAATCAAAAACAACAATATGTAGTGAACATTTTGGAATTTTGTTTTATTACAAGCACTTTCCAAAAATGACTGTTGCTTATTTCTTCCTTTCCACCATTAATAAGTTGTTTTTTGTTTTTTTTTTTATATAAGTCTTTTCTTTTGGACAAATTTGTCCATATTCTGTTCAGGAATGTTCACCACAAACAGTTTTTGTCGAAGATTTCTTCTTTTTTTTCTGACATGTTTTTGCCATATTCTTTGTTAAACATCTAACCATTTAAATGCAGAGAATAGTTTGAATCAGACAGTGATAAACAAAAAATTGCTTTTAAAAAAAAAAAGTATTTTTATGTTTTAGTGAAAAAAACAATATTTACACTACCTGCTGATACTAATTTTATTAAATGATTCACATTCCAAGTATAGAATTGTTTTACATTGAATCATAAGGCATTATTTAAAAGTAATTTCCATGTAGAAACAAGAATAAAAAAACAAATGCCTTCTGTAATTTTAATAAAAGGTATTATCATTCTAAGAGTTGTTTGGACTTTTGAACACTTTTTTTTTCTTTGATATAACATTTCAGCCTATCCATTCTACAGCCTACTTCAGGTGTACAAGAAAATTATATTCACATGGGGTTATAGAAAAGTCTGGGATTATGTCCAAATAACAGATAAGGAAAAATACTGGAAGGTTAGAAAATTAAAAGAAGCTGAATACATAACCTGACAGACATGTGCACAACTCAAGTCCAGTGTAAATTTCTTTGCTCTGTAGGGAATGAATTGGAGAGCACATCCATGTATAACAAAATATAGAATGTGTTGTATGCAATGCTGGAAATGAGATGGTTTCTATATTGGGGGAGAAAGCAATTCCTTTCTTTCTTTTAGAGTTTGTTTACTTAAAAACAGGTTTAAGATGGATTGGTGGAAATGTTAACAAAAGAATGAGGTTAATGTTCCTTAAAAGTCTTGGAATAAAAACCAAAACTTTGCATCGCACATTTGTTAGACTTTTACAGAAACCTCAGAATGCAGAAAAGTTGTTTGATCACGTGACCATTTGATCATAATTCCTTCTCCTACTTTGCTTGAATTATGTTTGCTTTAGTTTTTACTTTATCAATGTATTCTCTAAACTAAAATCAAGATTTAAACATCAAAGAGTATAATCTTTCGTGTTAAAGCACAATCAGATTCTTTCCACTCCCCTCTTGATTTATAAAGATTTTCTTTTTACATCTTTTGCTTCCTGTTTAAATGAATTTTTGTTTTGTTTCAGATTTCCGAAAACGCAATCACTTGTTGGTATACATAGCAGACTTTAAGCAACAGCTTGAATACTTGCGCAAGTTGATCAATATAATAAGTGTTCAAAATCTTACGCAGGTAAATAGGAAACTTTTTTTTCCATGCATATACTATATCTGATTAGAGTATTTGCTAAAAAAATAAAGTTATACACAGGAAAAAAAAAATCTTTCCAGATAGAAAAAGAAAGGACCAAAGAACTTTTCAAAAAATTTCATGTTAGCTAAAGAATTATTCAATATTTCTTTTATTATACCCTGACCATTTAAACAAACGTTATCTTGAATATATTTTAGAAAAAAAGAAAAACCTAAAAAAAAGACAGTTGCAATTTGTTGACATTCATTTTCCTACCAAGACATTGAAACACCGTTAACTATTCCCATTAAAAGTCTAAATGCATGACTGCGCGCACATGGCACACACAAATTGTCTTTTTTACAGATACATTTTTATTTATATCTGAATTTTTACACACGCACACACACACGTATATATATATGTTATGCTATCTTTGAGTAAAAATGCTCAAAAATGGACACTGAGGTCAACACTAGGCAGCATCAATCTGCCTCATGTTTCACCACAATCTCCAAACCAAAAGATTGCTTTGAAGCATGTAACGGACTGCCACTGTGTCCAATTTTAATTTATATACAAGGTGCAACAGGTAAATTGTCACCATTTTCTATTTTTAATTTCACACATGCACCTTGTTTTTGATTTTGCTAACTGCACAGTAGGGTCAGTTGGGCACCATGACACAATTCACTCCGACAGAAATTTGTACATGCTGTACTGATTGGCATTCATGCCAGAAGCTACAATACAAACATTTCAGAGTGTTTGGGTGTCAGTCTGAGGACAGTTCAGAGGATTCGGGAAAGATTTGGATGAGTCTAATAGTGATTATGAAGGTATGGCAGTTTGGAAAACTCTATTTGATTGTTCTGATAAGAAAAGAATTTCCAAATTTTTTAGTGAGGGCCTCAAACTCAACACAGAGGCCTACCTCATAAGTTAATCATCAAAAAAGTTACAATTCTTAACAAGTAAATGTTTGGCTGCATGTATACTTCCAATAAGGGTGTTGGCATGATGGAGACGAATATATCAGGTTGAGACTGGACAAAATAGAAGTCAATGGAGTTCAACTTCCAAAAACTTTTACTTAGTTTTGTTAAAAGTAAAGTCCTTCTGGTGGATATTTCTGATGCTATTAGGCCAGAGCATCCTATACAATCATTCTTGTATGCTTTACCCAAAACTCATGGTGATGATGTTCCTTTACATCTGATTTTATCTATGGTAGTATTGATGGAGCACAAGTTGGCAAAGTAGTTCCTCTATTGTTGCAGCTTGTGCTGGAATTTTATTTGGGTTAAAGACTAATTTACTTTTGCCAACTATATACAAAACTTTCCTTTCAGCAATCATTTATTTCAGTTTATATGCTCATTTGATATTAGTAGTTTGTTCACCTGTGTACTGTTGCAACAAAATGTTGGTATTTGTGTTGATGCATTGTACCATAACTATTTGCCCCTCCGGCATATTCCTGAAGCCATCTTTATGGAGTTTGTCACCATTTGCATGGAATTTAACTTTCATAAGTTCATATATAGGCAAATAGAGGTGATACTAATGGATAGTATATTAGGGCTAACAATGGCTAATATATTTGTTGTTTTTTGTTTTGTTTTTTATCAAGCTCTACTTGCTCGTGCTGAAGGACCCATGTGTTATGTTAATAAAATGTGTGGATGACACCTTTTGTATGTTTGAAAATGAGGTTGAGGCTGGGTTTTTCTATGATGCACTTAATGCATTGTACCCGGCATTGCATTTCACATATGAAAAGGAAAACAAAGTTGTTCATTTGCCCAATGTGATGGTACACAGATCAAAAACAAGGTTCCTTATATTAATGTAACAGAAACCAACCTTTATATATTTATTATATACTCAGTAGGGTCCTTCTGTTCTAAACAGCTGAAAATCAATTTGATTAAAACCTTCGTTCATCAAGACTTCATCATCTACTTGGAAACTAAATTAACTTCTGAAATTGAATTTATTAGTGGGTGGAAAATGCAACAATTAACCAACGTGTACCAGCCAATATTTGCAAGGGAAAGGTGGATAGTTTACATAGGTGTATTAATGAATCAGGATCAGTGATAACTGAATATTTGATTGAAAATCAGCAATGTGCCCCAGTCTTATAGCCTGGACATGTTCTCCATATTAAAGCTAATACTGATTATCACTTGAATGTTTTGGAATCTGTGTATATAGAGTCCTGCCAGCCATTTTTCTGTAAGTAGGAGGAGTGGTTGTTGGACTTAAAGGTAATTAGCCTATAATGTTTTGTTTTGTTTATTGTATATGACATTAGTCTGAGGTTGTATAATTTTTTTTAATTGCTGTGTACATTTTGATTTTTGCTCTGCTGAGAGAGGACCAGTAAACCAGTTTAGCTGTCTTTAATTATTATGATAATATATATTTTTGTTACCCTCTTTTTTTTTTTTTTTATGAATTGTCTTATTTTTTGTTTTGAAATGCATTTTAATGTCTCTTTTTGTTGCTCTAATAAAATTATGGAATTTTTATTTTATTTTTATATTCTTTTGAACAACAAAAATAAAACTTAGTTTTATTTTTTTAGTATATATATATATATATATATATATATATATATATATATATATATATATATATATATATATATATGTCCCAACCAAATTCTAAGAATCTTATTTTTTCCTCTGGTCAGATAGATTATTTAATATGCAATTAAATGACTCTGCTCAAAGAGTTTATTCAATTAGTTTAAATTTGAATTCTCAAAATATACTGACCTCTTTTGAGCAGTGCATATTTGTTTTGTTTTTTGCTTTGTTAAAATTAAATAAAAATTAATTTCTGAATATTCTCTTTCAACAGGAAAATGTAAGCTGTTTAAACACAACTCTGGTGTTCTTAATGTTTGCCAATCAAAAGGATAGTTTACCAAAATATTTACGAGCTCTTCAAGATGAAAAAGACGATCTCTTAGATTCAAATATATCCGGATCCATTATGGGAAATTTCAGGTATTTTGTGCATTAAATTTTTCTATGCAATTTTTTACATAGATTTATTATTTTGTAAAATGAAAACAAAATGTCTAAAATAAGATATAACTATTGTCCTGCAGATGCTCAATTTTAAAATTAGATTCGCTTGGATAATGAATTAATGAAGGCCTTTCTTCTATTTAGCATTTAAATCTATCATGAGTATATGTTTTAATAAATGATAATAAATTAGTTATACACATATTCTAATTGCTACTCTTTATTTTTAGGTTATATATATATATATATATATATATATATATATATATTATGAAATGGACAAAGTCCGACAATTATTTTTAAGACATTTTTATGTTTATACATTCTTTTTATAGATACAAATATTTAATTAACTGCTCTGTTTATAATAAACAGTATTAAACAACATTTACCGGCCTGAATGTCGGAGAAATTTTCATAGAAAATATTCGTTCTCTGACAGGATTCGAACTTGTATCCTATACGGAACCGTCATTTAGCCTGACATGCTCTTAACTGATTGAGCCACAGAGAATCGTTAGGCATTATGAAATGGACAAAGTGTGACAATTATTTTTAAGACATTGTAACTATCTAGCGTGATCAATAAACAAGCCCAGCACACTCAAACACCCTAGGTCACTTGTGACTTTGTGCTAGCACAGCTATTGACGGCCCCCAAGAGTTCCGTCTACCCAATTTCACTCACAAGGCCTTGGGTCGTGGCATGGTTTTTCAGGCACCTTTCCAAAGATGCCACATGCTGGGATCGTCTCCCCCTCCAGATCGATAACATCAAGAAGTCTACTTCCTGACAAATCAACTGTGGAGATTCAAACACAGGTCTCATGGTCAGAAAGCGAATGTTCTAACTACTCTGCCACATGCCCACAATATATATATATATATATATATATATATATATATATATATATATATATACACACACACACACACACACGGTGCAATTGGTAAATTTTTTTATAGCTTTAATTTTGCGCATACACATTGTTTTTCTTTGATTTTGTCAACTGCACAGTATAGTAGGGTCAGTTGAGCACTATCTGTGAGAAAAAGAGCACCATGAATTGCCAGAAATTTGGAAACGGCATGCTGTACTGCTTGGTATTCATGCCGGAATCTCCAATATGAACATTTCAGATTGTTTGGGTGTCAATCTGTTAGTGCAGGAGATTCAGAAAGAGTTGGATGAGTCTAATTGTGATTATAAAGATAGAGTAGCTTGGAAAACTCGTTCTGATTGTTGTGATGAAAAAAGAACTCCCGAATTTGTTGGTGAGGGCCTCAGACTTAACACAGAGGCCTACATAAAGTACCTTGTGGAAGTAATGATGCCTTGGTCAATAGGGTGGTTTCTGGAAGATCCTATGTCTGGCAACAGCACTCTGCACCATGCCACACAAGCAGGAGAATCCAGTCAGGGCTGTCAGACAATTTCTGTGACCAAATCACCTCTTACATCTGACCACTTAACTCCCCAGACTGCAATCCCCTTGTTATTATGTGTGGGGTGCAGTTAAGCAAGACACCAACAAAACTCCTTGAAATTTGCCAGGATTATGGAGGCCATGGTTGAAGCCAGTGCTGGTTTTATTGAATAAATTTACTCTTTAGTATTTCAAGATATTTTTTGTGTAATTTTAGTAAATATATCTGTTAAAATGAGATTTCAGTTTTATTTTTGTATAATTTAGCCAACAATTTGTCCATTGCACCCTGTGTGTGTGTGTTTAAGTGTAATAAAATAGTTTTAAGGTATGCTATATTTATGGGTTTAAAGTGCTTGATATCAGGGATAGTGTATATGTAGATATAAAAGTGGACAATGAGGTCAACAACCACCAGTGACAGTTTGTTCAATGCTTAAATACAATCATCAACTATATTTTTACCATGTATTTAACTCTCCTCATAGACAATAGTGCACTTTCACTACAGTTATCAAGGATATAAATAAATAATCACAAGTTTCTGTTTGAATTTCCAGAATGAGAAGTTATTGTTTCCAGTCAGATTGTCTTCATCTTTGTTGTTATTATAAACATTTATACTTTACTGCCTTCTTCAGGTGTCTGTTGATCAGTGTAACTTTCATGGAATTTCAAGCTGAATCTTTTATTTAAATCTACAGGTGTAGATTGTTCTTCATGTATAGGTGGATCTCATCTTATCTCATTCTTTTTTAGTACTGTTCTGTTATTGCTAGTCTTGTTTGTACTACTGGGCACAGAGATTGAACTCAAAATTACAATGCCACCAAATTTACAAACCAACACTTTAATCCTCATAAATTAAAGGAAGGGTTCAATTTGAAATTTCATAAAATTTACCCAGATCAACAGCCAAATAAGAAAAAGAATGTATTTATTTTGCAATAATGAAATATGCAATCCAATTACGAAAAGTAATACATTAAGTTTTGTTGATTATAACTACCAAATGTTATTTAGTCTTTAATTTTGAGCTGTCAATTTTTGGGGGAATGTGATCAACTCAAAGGCAATTGTAAACAGAAAATACATATTAAGAGCCAATTTGTTCCATCACTTCCTCCAAAATGACATTTTTTTATTGTCAAAATTCATTAATTAGTTAAAATAAATGACCATAGCTGAAATTAATAGAAATATACAATTAACATTGTTTATAATAGTTTTAATACTATCAATGATTTTATTTAAAGTGTATTAGAATTATAAAGTATGTATTTTTAAAAAATATTCTGCTCAGAATCAATAATTAATAATTTTTAATTTTATTTTCAGGGAATTACTACTTTTCTGGCAGGACCATTATTTACACAAGGATAAAGATTGTAGTGCTCTAGAAAAAGTAAGCAAAATTCAACTGAGCATTTAATATTTTGTCTTTTCCTCACACACATTTGAAGTTGTTTGTTGAATTACATTCTTTTTGTCATTATTTAACACTTAAAGCTGGTTGCAAAGTGAAAAACACATTGGAGTGAACTAATTATGGTTTGTGTCTTGTATAAAAAATATGTTCCAATGAAGTTAAATAAGGATTCTGATTGTATAGAGAATCAAATTGAAAGGATTTTAGAAACAAGTTTACTGTAAATTTAAGAATTTTTTTTTTTTTTTTTTTTTTTTTTTTTTTATAATGGAGTATTGGGATGAAAAACATGGATTTTTTTTTTTCCCCCAAAAGATCTTGCATAATGATTTTTATATGGATTATCATGATGAATCGATATATAAATTTCTGTGACTTCTGGTAGTTTGTCACATCCCCTAAAACAGCCATACATTGACCAATCAAAACCAAATTTTGGGAAGAAGTGCAAACAGGTAACTGAGTATAAAGTACAGTTGGTTTTATTAGTGTGCATAGCTTAGTACATTAAATTTTCATTAATATTTTTTTTCTTTTGAAAAATTAAGTTTTATTATTTAACATACAAAATACTGCCACTCTTTTAAAAACAACTTACTGATTAAAATAACAAATATTTAATAAAAATGCAATATTGTTTTTTTGCAAATATTTAAGGTTTTTTTTATATATGCAAGAATCCAGTTTCAAGTTTGCTCTGTGTTTGTGAAAGCTATAAGCAAATAACAAGGTCAAATACTTAAAGAAGTTGAAATTTGGCTCCAGAAAGAAATATTTACATATGGCCAGTTGCATGCTCAAGAGTAAGAAATCCTAAGAATTTATTCTTTGCTGTTAAAAGGAGAAAAAAAAATTTTCTTAAAAAAATAGTTTACCATGAAGTCCTATAATATTAAAGGAATTATTAAACTGTGAAGAAGGGTTTTTGTCAATGTATTTTTCCAAACAAATCAGCTTTTTCAAATTTCATTGATTGGTTTGCAAAACTGAAAAAAATGTAGAGTTTGTAAATCTTGACAAAAAATGTTATTAATACCTTCAACAATATTAAATACTGTAATGATTACAACACACGTCAGTGTGTTGCAAAAATATTCATGTTTTTAAAAGTGCTCTCTTCACTTTACTCTATTTTGTTTAGTTACATATTTTCTCTTACCTGAACCAAGAATTTGAGTTTTTCCATCCAAATCCTTGAGTAGAAGAATCTATTTGATTTTGGTAAACACGAATTTGTTCTTTTCTCATATTTTGAAATATGTGTTTTAATTCTTTTGATAACTTTTGAATTTATAATAAAAATTCAAATATAACAGATACCAATTTGGATCAAATACAAAAATGCCGAAATTGTGAAGTGGCATTCTCTCTATTTTTATAATAAAATGAGAGAGTTATTTTGTTTTATAACTGTAATGAAATGTCAATGTAATTTTTGCATAGACATCTGCACTCATTTCAGTATTTAACTTGCTCCCATACTGCTAATGTAGGATGCGATATATGGTCTGTTTGATATGGTATGTCCATTTGCATACATATGGATTCAAGGACATAAATTTCCTAATCCGTATGAATGCTGGCATCAGTAACCACCAACCCTCTTTCAATGTGGAAGGTGCTGCTACAGTACAAGGTTTGAATCATCAAGACTAGGCTTCTTTCATTCTTTCTTCCTCTCTACAACCATTTATGTATCAATAAATTGACAGACTCCAAATAAGCTATTGTAAAGGGGGACAACTCATACTCAATATTCAGATGTGTATTCTTTCACTCTCACACATGTGGACAACCACCAAACATAGATAAACATACCTACTAGGTATGCGCGTGCGCACACACACACAAAAATCCTGCATAGGAAAACTATAATTATGATACACATATACAAATGGATTATACACACTAGACGTAATCATCAGGCCAGGCTGACGATTGCGTCTAGCATGAAACGGACTGTGGCCTCTAAATGTTGAATTCTATGTTCACTTTTATATTTACACATGCTCTATCTCTGATATTGAGCACTTTATCCCATAAATATAGCTCATCTTAAAACTATATTTCTTCATATATATATATATATATATATATATATATTTCTTAATCATGTTAAAATTGATTTCCTAAATTTGAACTAACTCTTAATTTACTTAATCTTTAGTACACATCCATTACAACTGCTAAAAATGATAGGGTTTGAATTAAGGTTGTGTTAGGTCCTGCTGTTATAACAGTTCAAACGATCTTGACTTTAATCAAGAACTTTGGTTACTCCAACTGACTGCCATATAGGCAGTAGGAGCAGAGGTTTATATAAATGAATAATGCAGAGAGCTAGTGGTTAAATTTTATGTAAACACTTCTAACAACAAAGATTGGATAAATTGATCCTTTAATTTTGCCACATCAACAATTCTGAAATACATTAAGGAAAGATGTAAGCAAGTATTGTGAATTATAGCATCACCTCTTTAACCTGTTTGTTATAATGATTTTCAGTTATTGCAATATTTTTATGATCTTTTAAATCTATTCAGCATAAAACACTAAAAAAAAAAAAAAAAAGGCACAAATGCTGTAAAAGTAACAAAATCAAACTTTATCAAAAATGATATTAATCAGCTTAATTACCAAATACTCTTTAGCAATATAGTGCTTTTACCAGAAACCAGTATTATTATTTTATGAAGCATTTTCTATTTCTTTTGTCTGTTTCAAGAACAAAAAGAAAATATCCTTATTTGTTCACATTCTCTTTTTTTTTTTTTTTTTTAATTTTCTGCACACTCATGGCTTGTTTTTTCACTTGTCAACTCTCAAAGGTTTCTTTTTCTTATGTCAATTTCATCATGTAATGACTTTTTGAAATTAGATTCATTAGTGAAATCTGATCACACATTAGATTTTGGTGAAGAAAAATCCTTTGTTGGTATAGGAACTTTTCAGCCCCAAGTACAGGTATGTGAGTGAGTGAGTGTGTGTGTTAAATATGTAGATTAAATGATAATAACACTTTTTTTTTTTTTTTTTTTTATCTCATTTTCAGAGTTCCAGAATTTGTTTTGATTATTGGAAACAAACTGTTAATACGTTGGTAGAAGAAGACCGGGATCTTGATACTTCCATTCTTCACTACATACCTCCTATACCACGACATGTATACCTTCTTTCACCATCTAGTCATCGAAAAAAAAGGGATACGTGAAACAGTTTTAATAAAACTTAAAAACATGAATAAAAAAATTGTCTTCGCACAACTATGGAATTATTTTTTCCCCCCTGTACAAGAGAAAATGAACAAATTGAAGAAAATGATTAATTTTATTGAAATTGATCCATGAACGTCTCTCTTTTTCTTTTCTCACTTTTTTTCTGCACCTGTTTTTCTTTCTTTCTTTATCCCCTCCCTTTTTTTTCTTTTCTTTTTATATAAATCAGATGAAAAGAATATTAAACTTTTCTAGAAAATAATTTTTTGCATTGATCAAAAAGCAAAAAATGAATAGAATTCTTTAACATTGGATGTTAAAATTGAATGCTATGATTTCTTAGTGAAATTAATGTAATTCTTCTTCTACACTTTTATATTTGGCCAGGGGTGGGGTTGGGAGATTTTGACGGATTTTTTTTTTTTTTTCTTTCTTTCTCTCTCTTTCTCTCTTTCTCTCTCTTTCTCTCTTTTTCTCTCTCTCTCTCTCTCTCTCTCTCTCTATGGAGGCTAAATGCAATCATTCCCAATGATGATAATGAATCATGTTACATTTTCTTACAGTTAAATTGTAAAGAATGATTCCTAAGGGAAGTAACTCAAAGACAAAGCCACGTCTCACTAAAGCTTAACAACGTTGTTTCTTGCAACAAAAAATGTAGTCGAGTATTAAAATGATTTCACATTAATGGCTTGTACTACAGTTGAAATTCAAAGCTTTTATTGTAAATAGAACCAAAATTGTAATATAAACAAAAATGTAATGGTCGCAGTTTAAGACCAATGTTATATACAACAAGTAGATAAAAAACATAGTTTTGTGTAAAGCTGTATAAACAAATTTTTTAATTAAATTTATAATTATAACAGTTTGGGAGATTCTAATGTTATTGATGCCCCATAGTCCTTTAAAGGAAACTGTATTGCAAAGGAGGAGGAGGTTTAACTTTTTTTTTTTTTTTTTTTTTTTTTTTTTTTATAATGTTCAAGTAAACTCCTTTTTCAAAACAAAACAAAGGACATTTTATCAGTATTAAAAAAAAATTGTTAAATCCAGTGTTTTTTTTTTTTTGTTTTTTTTTCCTCCTTAACCTTTTAAGGCAATAATTCCAAAGTCACATTACAAAATCAATTTCTTCTGATTGCAATTTCAACTTTTCATAGGAGGGAAATTTGAATGTAATAGGTAACATTTATGAACTTGACAGAAATCCTAGGTTTTAGGTTTATGTAGCATAATGGCATGGAAAATGCAGTTGGTGAGTTGACCTTCAGCCCTCTGCATTATTAACATTATTTCCTTTCCATTGCATACTTTTTCAAGGCCTCTCAATTGCAGTATCCTTATTGTTAATTTCACTCAAAGGTGTTTTCTGTTGCCATAGCAGGATATGACAACACAACTATGAAATTCAAACACCCTACTACTGTTCAGGGATTAGTCACCTTCAGTGGCAGATAAACTTTTTGCACAGCAAATGAAGTCACAGTGATTAAGTTTAAAATTCTGGCCTTGTTTGTTGTGTTCACTATCTCACAAATGCCCTTGAGAAAGATATGAATCTGTCTCTTCTCCCTCCAGCTAAGAGTAGGGCAGACTGGGTTCTCTAACATTGGGTGGCATATGGTCTGAGAGAAGGATTACACTTGATTAAAAATCCTATAGAAGTCAAGATAAATCACTCCACTGCCTTTCCCAAGAAATCATAGCAATTCACAACTAATAAGAAAAATAAATCCCTGTGTAACAATGATTACCTACGTCCTAGAGGGAAAAGTGTCAGAATTAGCACAAACCGTTGTTAGTCAGTTTACAAAAACTCCCTAAACTTATGAGGAGCTAAAAAGTTCTCAGCCTTATTTACTTCCTAAAATTGACATTCTTATAGCATTGTTGCTTGGCTGTGCTGGCCTGTTTTAAGGAAAACAGGAAATTGATATTTACATAATCTCCATAAAGATGCTGATGAAGATTTCTCATGGCCATTGCCATTTTGGTTTTGATCAGATATTCTGCAATACAGACTAAGCTAAATGAGCACCCCCCCACATACACACCAACATGCATAGAAAGAAAATGTCACAAAATAGATTGAATTATATGCTTGGGACATACATTTCATGGTGTCTTGAAAACATGTTAACAGCAGACAAATTTTGTGGACAGATAAGTATGTATACATCAGAAGTATTACTGACTGAATATTAGGAGACTGAATATGTAAACAGGATCAGGCTGAGAACTTTCCAGCACTCTGTATTAATCACATTTAATGATTTCTTTAAAAGGCAAAAAAATTGACTAATAACACATTTTCATGCACTAAAATGTTCACTTTTGTTTTTCTATACTTTTTTTTTCTTTTAATCATTTCACCCCAAGCAAGGCGATAAAGCCAAAATGGCTTACTGAGTGTGAAAGCAAAAGAAAAGAAAAAAAAAGATAACTATTGACTTTGCATTTAAATTTTTGAAGAACCAAGTTGAATGGAAAGCAACAAGTTCAAGAAAAGAAACTATTAGCACAAAACTCATGGTTACATCTAACAATATCAACTGTAAAATGAGACCTCGTTATCAATCTAATACCATACTTAAATTTGTGAAGTCTAGGTACAAAAAGGAAAGCTCATTTATAGGAAAGCACAAGGAAGCTATGTTACAGTGGTTGGAAAGTGACTGAAATTGAGATACCAGGTCAGGAACACTCTAAATACATAGCAGAAGCACCAGACCAGATGTGGCAGCAATATTCAAAATGTGCAAATAATGAATGACTTGTGTAAAATAGATTTTGGTAAGAAAAATTGTCTAGCTTAACACAGTAAACCAACTTACCTATCATCCAACCTCACAATTGATACAATATAATCTTTCCACTTAGACCTTCTTTGGCTAATGTTTTCTGTTGACTAACAAGCCACACTTCTGGAGGTTAGCATCAGTCATGATGATGGAAGGCAAAACAGGTTCTCTAAGTTTATTAAATGAGTGCAGTTTTGTTTTGATGTTAAAATCTTGCCCTAGTTAATGACAGTCATAGATTTATTTATTTTTTTTAAGATTAGCTACCAATTTTATCTTATCTGACCAATTTGACTTTATCAGCCTTACCATTAAAATATGAGTAACTACTTGTGTCACCAGTGTAGATACCAAGTTGAGAACTGATGACACTGGGAAGGTAATTGATGAAAATCAGAACACAGTTGCCCTGGGGGACCCCTATACTGCATTAATGCAAAAAGATTTTTATAAGAGTGTCCATTCAAAACAACTTTCATTTCATGATAAAAAAGATTGAACCAGTTTTGAGTTGATTTATTATCTCTGACCGTCTTCAGGTGTCTTGTGGATTGATAACCTTTCAAGAATTTTGAAGCGAAAATTTTATTCAACCCCCAGGTATAGTTCTCATTCCACTGTCCACACCAGAAGATTTGTCATTTAATTTGTCTCTCCCACTGATCTAGAGCAGGGCACATGACAAAAGTAGATAAGTGTCATTTAAAGGACTCAAATTCAATTCCTGGATCAGGTAGTTAAAAATTGTCAGTGGATAAGATAAGAAATATTACAAGGATAAAGTCAGTGAGATCTCTTCTAGCAATGATGCTGAGTTAAGATAAATGGTTCAGTTTGAATTTATCTACCAACTTTGTCAAAGACCTGTAGAAAATCAGAATACTGCAGCTGAAATGTGACAACTGAGAGCATGAGTACAAAGACAATCATTATTCTAGAAATTTATGGCAGTAAGCGTTACAAAGTAAGGAAAGAAATTAGCTTGATTGAGTATTTGCCTTGTACAAAATTATTGAATATAGACTATTATTGTTGGTAGTTATTACTGTAACATAATAATTGGAATGATCCCAATCGCAAATGTTATACAATATGATGAGTTCATGGCACAACAGACACCTCCACCAGAAATATGTTTAAAAGATTTGAAACTGTCCCAAGCCACAATCAACTACATATCACACAAAGAGCCTTCACTAAAATTCTGATGGAAAAATACAATATCTTATAACTGGGTGGTAACCCTGGTTCATCTTTTCTTTATAGCATGAGAATACCTAATGATTTGAAGCAGAAAATGATTAAAATTGTGAACAACTCTGAGAAAAATTCTGGATAATAATTTTAAGAGGGCCAGTCTAGCCACACCCACACTGCTGAGAGATCATTGGTCAAGTGATAGGCAGAGGTAAATGTATAAGAAAGACGGAGAAGTTGTTAACACCCACTGAGGGGATTGGTATGAGATACCAATGTGAGAGAGGAAGAGTCTAGGAGGATAACTCTCCTCTGACCTTCCCTCACAGACGAGGGAGAAACCCCTGAAATGGAAAGTGATTAATCTTCCAAAAATGGGAAGTAATTAATTTTCCTGGCCTAAGAACAAAGAGAATTCTTGCTGGAATTGGGAACCCAAGCCACGTCAGGCCCTGCACCGGGTTTTGGTCACTGCCCATATAAACAAACGTCCCCGGGCAGTTTTGGCGGCAGCAGAGTTCCAGCAGTTGATTCGGAATTGCAGCTGGAGACCGTTGCCTCACAGAAACTGACTAAGAGATTCCCACGTCCTTTTTGACTTCGAATTCCTACCAAAAGCAAGTTATATTGACTCAAGATAACAAAACTCACTTAAGAAACACAAAAGTGTCACAAATCCATAGAAACGGGCTGGGAGAGAAACACACTCTTGTACATAACAGATGGATAAAGATTTGTTATTCCTCAACATATTTGAACCTTGTGAGTTTGTTTTATTGCTTCTTTTACTTACGCTTGTGTGATATCACCTTCACCCCGGATTCAGCTTGCACTACGGCCTGACACCTGATTGATTTCGTCTACCTAAGATTAAAGTCACAACGTGGGTAGGTTAGACTTGAGATCAAAGTAGTTACTTCAGTAACCAGATGTTGGAAGTGAGCTGGGAACAACAAAGCTGGTATTGAACCAGGAATGACCAGATCGACCGGGACACAGGCTGGTGGAAGAAACCTTACAGCTTTGCGCCGCAACTGGGAGTTGACCACGGGTCGACAGCACAGTGTCACATATTGGCATCGCAACCAGAGGACATCACATTGGCACTGCGACCATACCAGTGGTTGTCACGTAAGCAAGCGCTCTTAGGCAGTTTGCCAGTTGAGTTCATGTTTTGCAGTTGGAGAGAGCTGACTGAGACATTCCATGATGCCTGTCGACACAACAAAAGCCTCCGACTTTGCCTTCCTACAAACAGTAAGTTATACTGACTAACGAAGCTAAGCCAGCACTCAAAAATTAAACCAGTTGACTTGGAAGACCAGAACTTGCCTAGAAGTATAAACATGTCACTCTCAGAAGAAATGGGTTGGGAAGAAAACATGCTCCTGTATAGAACAGACAGATAAAAGATGATTTGCTTTCCTTAAACATACCCAAACCTTTTTGGTTTTCATTTATTTCTTTTTGCTTGTGTGACATCACCTACAATTTAGACTCACCTTGCACTACGGCCTTGGTGCTCGATTGATCTCATCAACCTAAGATCAAAATCACAACGTGGGTAGGTTAGACTTGAGATCAAGGTAGTTACTTCAGTAACCAGTCATTGGAAGCGAGCTGAAAACGATGGAGCTGGTGTCAAACTGGTTGCATCTGGTGTGAAGCCGTTACGTATTTGTGCCATTAGAATCGACCAACCACCCTATTTGATACCCAATCGACCGGGTCACATATTAGTGGCAGTGACTAAGAGTTGAACCCAGACGCCACCAATAGGTGTAACAGTCAAACAATGAAATGGTTGCTGAGCAGCATCTAGGTTGGCCAGATTTCAACGGGAACAAAGTGCAAACATCAAAACGAGTTTCTCATCATTTGAAGGCGGAGATCTTTGATAATGACATCCTACCAGTTATGTTATATGGTCACAATTGTATTAACTGGACAACACAGTCACTTACAAAGCTTGCTACAGTCTAGAACCACATCTTGAGACATATGACTAACAAACATCTCAATGATCTATTAATTACCAAGATCAAGCCAATCACCAAGTCAGTAGTACTCAAATTGTAAGCTCATATCAAAAAATCAACTCAGTGTAAGTTATGCCTAGAAGGAAAGTTGGCCAGTAAGAAAAACAAAGGTCGACAACCAAAATGTCCACTTATGCATTAAACAGAAAAAGTGACTGATGATGATGATGATGATGAACAAAGACTTTTCTTTTAACAGGGATACCATGGTAGTCACCCTTATTTTCATATTGGGTGGTAGAGAAAAATGACTTAATGCCCAGCCACCGGTTAAACAGTGGGTAAACACTTGTAACTATTTTTACATCTATCATTAAACATTACATACCAATTATTTGCAAATTTTGACTCAGGAGCTCAAGCGGATGGGTTAAAATTGTTCAGGAATGCAGGGCTCAAAGGGTTAATAACAGACAGAACAGCAACATGCAGTTTGCTGGGCTTTGCTGCAAGCCATCAGCTTTTAGAGCCTGCAGATTTTGCCAGCTAGGATCATGTTTGAATCTAATCAACACTCTGCATTGAGTCTTGATGACCAGCTCTAATGTGGAGATGTTAACCTCAAACCCATCTTTAGTTATTCTGTACATCCTTTCTATATATTGAAACTGCAATATTGCAGATAGTATTCCATAGGAAGTTCCATCAGTCTTCTACACAGTGTCTGGTTTTTATCTAGATGGGTGGTCTTACTAGTGTTAATTCTCAACTGGCATTTTTTTTATTTGAATGATGCTGATTTCTTTGGTTTTAGCTTTACCTTTGAAGAGATCAAAGAGTGGTCATTGTGTTTGTATGGTTAGGTAGTCACATCTGGTGTCAATGATTTGATCTTGCAGGTCTCCAGGATGCTTTGCTGCAAGTCCTTTTCTGAGAATAGGTATTTGTCCCACGCAAAATTACTTCTGTTACTCAACTCTTCCAAAGGGCAGTGCACTTGTGTGTGTATGCATCAAAGTGGATGGGTGAGGGGGGGGGGGTCTACCAGTTATGATAAATCAAACAGTTTGAAAGGGCAGTTTTGCTAAAACCTGTTTTTCCCCTTTACATTATCAGTACAATTACCTTCCAACTTAAATCATTTAATATTTAGTGTGCTGTCTAATAGATGTTGGGATTACACAGCTTTCACTTGTATTCTGGCAGTTTTAAGTACATTCAACTGAAAAAAAAAATATAACCTATGACAAAGCTATCAAAATTTTCTGAATAAGTAAATTGAATAATAGTTCTTTGCTAACAATTATGCTCTTAGAGTAATAAAGGAGGTAGTTATAAAAGTCACTATGGGTTTCTTGTACAAAAATTTTATTTTTACCATTTTAATATTGTGTAAATATTTAACCATCTAGGTTGTTTTGTTCTTGAGAGACAATTTGTATTAAAAATGGTTACAATTGTAAAGTTTTTTTGGTTCAGCAGTTAAAACCAGCCAAAGTTTGTGTAGGATAAATCTCCAGTTTATGGAAAGTTATTTCAGATTTTTTTTGGCCAATGAGAGCAGAAAAAAAAAAAAAAAAAATTTTCTTTACTGATTTAGAAATATTAAACCCTCAATAAGTTCGTTAGTTACATTGTCAATGAACAAAGTTATTAGGAATATAAACATGAATAATTCCAATAACTGTAAACATTAAATCACTATACTGTAATTGTAATCAAATTCATTCTCAGCAGGAGGAAAAAAATTCTAAAAAGACCCAAATACCAAGGATCCATATAACAAAAAAAAAAAAAAAAAAAAAAAAAAAAAAAAAAAAAAAAAAAGACTGGTTGTATAAATTTAATACAAGCAATATAGTTGTCAAAGACAACTATCAAGTAGCATCTTAGTAAAGACCAACATTATACATCAATTAGTCTTTTAGATTGCATCTCTAAACATTGATATGTTGGATGGTTTTACAATGATGCCAAGATGGATGAGCATAGTTCATTTAAAGGAACTCCTGTCCACATTCAGTTTAGATATAGTTGAAAATACATCTATATTACACCAAAATAAGCAAGACTAAAAACCCTTTATTTAAGAATTAAAGCCAAAAATAAAGTTAATTGAGTATAGCAAGCAGCAAAGATATATAGATAGCCACCGAAACCGTGAGATCACGCCTTGTTGGCAGCTGATGAAGACAGGGTATCACGTGTGATACCCTATGTATGTTACACACACAGAGTGCAAGATGGAGAAAAAGGGACGGGCTTCGTCACCTATGTCAAGCTGGATACAAAGCTTTACCTAATCTGAGGAGATGTCCCTGGAACCATTTATAATGGCAGGCTCTGATGTTTTATCTCTAGTCAAGATTCTGTTAGAGATTTTACAGAACTTTAGTGACCCACATTGCTTGTGTATAGCTATGCTTTCATTTTTCTAAAAATCTTGCAATTATTGTGGGCAGCTCTGAATGCAGCAAGTGTACTACTGCAGCATCCCTTAATGAGAGATGCTGTAGCTATAGCTGCAGCACATTCAGAGGTGAACCAGGGCTGGCTGTTTGAAGTTTTTCTTGTTCCTCTAAACAGCAAGGATTTCAAAGCTTTGTCCACATTCACTTTAATACAAATTATTTGCAGTGTTAATGTGCTGCTTGTATTGATGTAAGAAAATTTACTAGCACCCCACAAGTGGGTGTGAAAATAAAATTTGCAAACAAGATTCTTTTCGATAGAGAACAACAAAAGCCTTTTACTGTTCCACATTTATTTAACATGGTAAATGCTTCTAAAGATCATCATTCATTGTTTTGTTTAAGATTCTTCATAAATTCTGCCTTTTCTTTAGCAATGCGCACCTTGCGCTGTTTGTTTGAAAGTTTCTTGGCATTGTGCCTGCAAAAAGAAAAGAAAAATTATTTAAAACAGAACAGCAAGTCACCGGCCTCACAAATGGACTGGGGGAGAAAAAGTGGCAATTGTAAACCTTAGCATATTTTATATATATATCTCCTACTCCAGATTAAATAGGAATATTCTTGTGCATCCCATAAATAAACATGGAAGTGTAGTTTGAGCAGAACCCCACTCCTGTGCCAAATTTACTATTGGAATCTGGTGTCAAATAAATGAAAAAGTTTGCTCATCCTATATGAAGATCTTGATTAAATCAATTCTTAATTTAAGCTTTTAATTTTAGAGATGAAGTCAAGATTACCAGTTATGGTTTAGGCAAAAAACAAAAACTAATCCTTTATGGAGGTCATAAATAAAGTGAAAACCCAATACTACGGCATAATGCATACAAAGGAGATAAAAAAAAAAAAAAAAAAGTCAACCCATATTTTACCTTTTCTTGATAACAGTCTTCTTGGGTGCAGCTTTGTGTTGAGGATCAGCACGGATTGCAGAATGTGCCTTTTTATACATTTTCTCCATCTACAAAAGAGGAAAAGTTAAAATTCAGACAAAAAAAAAAAAAAAAAAAAAAAAAAAGTTTTCTACATACACGATAGAATAAAGATAAAAACAAAACATTTATAAATCTAATGTTATTCTTTTATTACAACTTCAGAGAATAAGATTAGGAAAATTTTCCCAGTATTATTTGACTCATTAGTTAAGCAGACTTCCCATGCACCCGACTAGTCGGGCAGGTTTGTCTGTGGGATTCAAATGGAAGTGCATGCATGTACAAGTCTTAGTAGGGGCATTAGTTATGCTTGGATGGCAACCTGGGGAAGTTTTTTGTGAACACCAGTTATGATAGTTAAATATGTTGGTGATGTAACAGTTTTTGATGTTTATAGTTGGGAAAAGTTTTTCCTTTTATTACCTTAAGCAATAAAAACAAAAAAAACAAAAAAAAACATCTTTGTCAAACAAAGTTTTTTTTTGTTTTTTTTCTTTAAAATGAGTGACCAGCCTTGTTCCTGATTCTTAGAGTTTAAATGGCTGTCCTAACATAGGTCCCACCAATATAAGTATTTACATTGCAAACACTATTTGATAAATCCAAACATCTTAAATGTATTTGATCTATTTTCTTACTATATTTCCAAATTTTCATTGAGGTGGTGGGTAAACACTAGTGTTGGGATAACTAGCATATTTTTTGGTAAATAGTCACCATTCAAAAGGCCTAGGAATATTTATTTATAATTGGATTTGAAATGAGAAATTACAATGATTTTCCATTGATGAGAAGGCTCAAATTACAAAGTTCATTTTTCAATGACCACTACAAAAAGAACAGTTTTTGGTAACTGTTCTCTGCAGCTTTAATAAAATGGTGAAATTAGCAATTTCCTTATAAAGAAAATTTTCACTCATTGACGAGCAAACCATGTTAGTCATTTGAAATTCATAAAATCTTAAAACAGTTTATCAGGAAGATAGATTTCTCAAGGCCACCATTATTGTACTTTTTAGTAGTTACAGGGGCTTTATTCCTAACCTTTTGCTTGAAATGGCATGGAATGTCAACCTCTTATTTTCTTATAGAAACATGCCATACATTTTAGTTGTTGAAAGTACTGAAGTGATGTGGACTGTTATCTGATAATTCTTTGTAAAACACTTTGCTGATCATAAAATAAAGCAACACATTTCATCAATTTACTTACAGAATCTGCATTGATTCCCAATTTGAGGTATCGAGAAAACTGTCTCCTGTATGCCTCTTCATTCTCACTCTTCAGAGAAACCATATATGCAGAAACATGTTTGCCAAAGATGTGGTCTCTGTGAACACTGGCATCAAATTCACCACTTTCAGCATCATATCCTGGGAAACGCTTGATGCTAAAGACAAGAAAATTTTTTAATTTCTTTGAACCAACGACAAGCCATTTCTTACAAAGTTTTTGTATATATTAACTGAACAAGAGAAGAGAAATGTTTGTTTTTATTATCACTTAGGAAAATTAACCAAGCTCAAAAAAGGAAATGAGAAATTACATATTTTAAGCAATCAGAATTACCCCCTTTCATACAAATGGAAAGTCATGATCTAACAACATGAATAAAAAAATATTTAATAAATCAGTGAAATTAAAACTTAGAAACATTTACAACTAAATTTCAGATTCTGTAACATTTGCAAAGTTCCATGTGCCATCTCTTGTAGAGAGCCCAATAACCAAATTGGAAGCAATTTGACAGAACCATTCTCCCAATCCCACACGATACTAAAAGATATCAACTTACTTGTGTGGTACTTCCATTCCTCCATCAACAGCTCCCTTCATGGCACCAAAGACACGAGCTCCAGTTGTGGTCCGGCTAAGGCCAACATCTAGAAAAGCACGGAAGGCACGGGGTTTGCCCCTTATATTCTCAACATTATACTCTTCTCCAGTCACATCTACACAGCCTTCATAGATAGTGTCAAGTTTAAATTTTTTCAAGATCTGTACAAAAAAAAAAAAAAAAAAAAAAAAAAAAAAAAAAAAAAATCAAGTTTAGTAAAGGCTCAACATTTAAGAGGTAAAAAATACATTATTCCATGCCTCTTGCTCATGTTGACAATACAAGGGTTGTACATGGCTTAGGTGAAAGTCAACATGTAGGCAAGTACTACCCTTCTGCAAATATACATCCCCTTCCTGTTGCAAGAATAACCAATTGAACAGTGTTCTAAATACATGCTGCTCAGCATTTCCTCAAACAACCAAGTCATAATGAATCACCACTCACACTGATGCCAAGGATGGGAGCCTATGCACCAAGGTCAAATATATTCTGAAAAGTTACTGTAGGCACATATTAAGATGAAGTGTTTGTCTCAACTTCACAACGATATGATAAAGACATGTAAATTCTCACAAATAACTTCACTATCAACACCCCCAGTTAACAAAAAAGGAGCATGTGCATTATCATGGGACTGACACCAGCTTGAATAGGTGTAAGCTTTATCACAGAAAAGCTGAACATTTAATCAGAAACAAATTGAAGAATATTCAATAAAATTAGAAGTTTTAAATGAAAACTCACTTCAAGTTTCATTCTACAAACCAATATCAGTTCCAATAAGGGATATTTTTTAAATTTTTTTTATGAAAAAAAAAAAAAAAAAAAAAAAAAAAAAAAATGCATAAAATTAAGTGTAAAAGTTTTGTTACTTTGTACAGTGCCTAATCAGAATAGACATAGTAACTTTATAACATATATAACATACACACACACGTATGTATAATATACATATATATATATGTATGCATAACACACATATATATATGTATGCATAACATACATATATATGTATGTATGTATAACACACATATATATGTATAACACACACATATATATATATGTATAACACACACATATATATATATGTATAACACACACATATATATATATGTATAACACACATATATATATATGTATAACACACATATATATATATGTATAACACATATATATGTATAATATACATACATATATATATGTATAATATACATACATATATATATATATGTATAATATACATACATATATATATATATGTATAATATACATACATATATATATATATGTATAATATACATACATATATATATATATGTATAATATACATACATATATATATATATATGTATAATATACATACATATATATATGTATAATATACATATATATATGTATAATATACATATATATATATGTATAATATACATATATATATATGTATAATATACATACATATATATATGTATAATATACATATATATATATGTATAATATACATATATATATATGTATAATATACATATATATATATGTATAATATACATATATATATATGTATAATATACATATATATATATGTATAATATACATATATATATATGTATAATATACATACATATATATATGTATAATATACATACATATATATATGTATAATATACATACATATATATATGTATAATATACATACATATATATATGTATAATATACATACATATATATATGTATAATATACATACATATATATATGTATAATATACATACATATATATATGTATAATATACATACATATATATATGTATAATATACATATATATATATGTATAATATACATATATATATATGTATAATATACATACATATATATATGTATAATATACATACATATATATATGTATAATATACATACATATATATATGTATAATATACATACATATATATATGTATAATATACATACATATATATATGTATAATATACATACATATATATATGTATAATATACATACATATATATATGTATAATATACATACATATATATATGTATAATATACATACATATATATATGTATAATATACATACATATATATATGTATAATATACATACATATATATATGTATAATATACATACATATATATATGTATAATATACATACATATATATATGTATAATATACATACATATATATATGTATAATATACATACATATATATATGTATAATATACATACATATATATATGTATAATATACATATATATGTATAATATACATATATATATATGTATAATATACATATATATATATGTATAATATACATATATATATGTATAATATACATACATATATATATGTATAATATACATACATATATATATGTATAATATACATACATATATATATGTATAATATACATACATATATATATGTATAATATACATACATATATATATGTATAATATACATACATATATATATGTATAATATACATACATATATATATGTATAATATACATACATATATATATGTATAATATACATACATATATATATGTATAATATACATACATATATATATGTATAATATACATACATATATATATGTATAATATACATACATATATATATGTATAATATACATACATATATATATGTATAATATACATACATATATATATGTATAATATACATACATATATATATGTATAATATACATACATATATATATGTATAATATACATACATATATATATGTATAATATACATACATATATATATGTATAATATACATACATATATATATGTATAATATACATACATATATATATGTATAATATACATACATATATATATGTATAATATACATACATATATATATGTATAATATACATATATATATATGTATAATATACATACATATATATATGTATAATATACATACATATATATATGTATAATATACATACATATATATATGTATAATATACATACATATATATATGTATAATATACATACATATATGTATAATATACATACATATATGTATAATATACATACATATATGTATAATATACATACATATATATATAATATACATACATATATATATAATATACATACATATATATATAATATACATACATATATATATAATATACATACATATATATATAATATACATACATATATATATAATATACATACATATATATATAATATACATACATATATATAATATACATACATATATATATAATATACATACATATATATATAATATACATACATATATATATAATATACATACATATATATATAATATACATACATATATATATAATATACATACATATATATATATAATATACATACATATATATATAATATACATACATATATATATAATATACATACATATATATAATATACATATATATATGTATAATATACATACATATATGTATAATATACATACATATATGTATAATATACATACATATATATATATGTATAATATACATACATATATATATGTATAATATACATACATATATATATATGTATAATATACATACATATATATATGTATAATATACATACATATATATATGTATAATATACATACATATATATATGTATAATATACATACATATATATATGTATAATATACATACATATATATATGTATAATATACATACATATATATATGTATAATATACATACATATATATATGTATAATATACATACATATATATATGTATAATATACATACATATATATATATGTATAATATACATACATATATATATGTATAATATACATATATATATATATGTATAATATACATATATATATATATGTATAATATACATATATATATATATAATATACATATATATATATATATGTATAATATACATATATATATATATATGTATAATATACATATATATATATATATGTATAATATACATATATATATATATATATATGTATAATATACATATATATATATATATATATGTATAATATACATATATATATATATGTATAATATACATATATATATATATATATATGTATAATATACATATATATATATATATGTATAATATACATATATATATATATATGTATAATATACATATATATATATATATGTATAATATACATATATATATGTATAATATACATATATATATGTATAATATACATATATATATATGTATAATATACATATATATATATGTATAATATACATATATATATATGTATAATATACATATATATATATGTATAATATACATATATATATATGTATAATATACATATATATATATGTATAATATACATATATATATATGTATAATATACATATATATATATGTATAATATACATATATATATATATGTATAATATACATATATATATATATGTATAATATACATATATATATATATATATATGTATAATATACATATATATATATATATATGTATAATATACATATATATATATATATATATGTATAATATACATATATATATATATATATATGTATAATATACATATATATATATATATATATATGTATAATATACACATATATATATATATGTATAATATACATATATATATATATATGTATAATATACATATATATATATATGTATAATATACATATATATATATATATGTATAATATACATATATATATATATGTATAATATACATATATATATATATATGTATAATATACATATATATATATATATGTATAATATACATATATATATATATATGTATAATATACATATATATATATATATGTATAATATACATATATATATATATATATGTATAATATACATATATATATATATGTATAATATACATATATATATATGTATAATATACATATATATATATATGTATGTATGTGTCGGTTTATATGAGAGAAAGAAAAAAGAAATATCGATCAATTAAATACTTACTCTTCTGGCAAGAAGTAGTCCAGTACAGTACGCAGCAGCATAGTTGGTCAGCCCTACCTTGATGCCGTACCTAGGGAGTTCATGAGAGTAGGCCGCAACCACAATCACATCTCCCTCAATACGGGCATACGCTATCTGGAGAAAAAAAAAAAAAAAAAAAAAAAGTCAGCAAATATAGCACAGCTGTTTAAAAGCCTTGTTTTTATCATAGGAAAATCCAATAGGGTGTGTAAACAAAATATTTGGCAAAAAAATCTCGTTAGTTAAATTTTAAACACCTCATAGAATGTAAA
This sequence comes from Acanthosepion lycidas, assembly GCA_963932145.1. NCBI lineage: Eukaryota > Metazoa > Mollusca > Cephalopoda > Sepiida > Sepiidae > Acanthosepion > Acanthosepion lycidas. Next base: position 56,808,445 of record OZ010615.1, read on the forward strand.
GTCCTTAAAGCAAACCTGTGCCAAACTTTTCCTAAATCCTTGATGATCTGGCTGTCCAAATATGACAAAAAGTCATCCAAGTGCTGTTGTCATCACCTGGTCATGGGGGTGTTAAAAACAAAACACATCAAGCACTTGTTCAAACACAAGTTATACCAAGCCCTAATGTTGGACCTTTTTCTCCACCCCCAACTCTTTGCTCTTATCTGGGAGTAGGGAAGAAGTGGTTTTATTACAACTTGTTATAAACGTTTATTGCTGGCTGTCTGAGCTTTGACCCAGAGATGTCAAAGTCAATTTGGTTTAAAAACAAAACACTTGGTTTCTGGTGGTAAGGAATTGCAGATAAATCTTTCGCCTTTTACTAAAGATTTGTGGGCCAGTTGTCAATTTTCTTAACACCCGGCAGTCATAATTGAAAATTATGAATGGACTTCGTCACATTTTTGCTTTCAGAAAATACCTTGTTTCATGGGTGTTCAAATCAAGTTTCCTTGATATTTGTTTAGGTGATCAGTCATTTTTAATATTTTACCCTATAAAAGGATAAAAAAAAAAAAAAATTTTTTTTAGAGAAAAGCTGCGGCAAAATGACTTGCCATTTTTGTGATGATTTTTACCATAGCAAACCTGAATTGACTTCATTTAAGTTCAGTGGGGCTATAGGAAACTTCAAACAGCTGTTTGAGAGCCAAGAAAAATTGTAATTGAAACCAGAGATTATGATTTATGCTAACATTGTTCATCCAAAGAGGCGATTTAAATTCTTTTGTAGTTAAGCCAATGAAAGATTCTGTTTAAGTGAACCAGAATACAAAATGTAAAAGGCTATGTATAAATGTATATAAATTTATATAAATATATATTTTAAAAAAATAAATAAAAAAATAAAATAAATATATGTATATAAATGTATATAATTTCGGTTGTCAAAGTTAATTTTAGAACTAGTCTAAAAAACGACAACCAAATTATTTCAAAGAACAGCCCGAATATTTTTAAGTTTCGTCAACAAATTCTGGAATTTGAAGTCAAAGAAAAAAAATTACCTGGCAAATGATGTCCTTGTTGGTGAATCGGACGATCATGCGATATTTAGGGGTATTATATTTGTTTTTTTCCTGAACCACAAGACGTTTCCTCGCAAAATAATCAGTCTTTCCCTCTAGAGAAAGAAAAAAAAAAAGTTTACATTTCTCAAGTTAAACTGTTACATTTAGGCAGATTAAATGGAGGAAAAAAAAAAAAAAAAAAAAAAAAAAAAAGAGGGGGGGGATTTTAGTGTGGCAGGTATTCAAATGCAAAAACAGGTCAAAAGTATACCACACTAAACTTGCCACTAAAATATTTTTAATAATTTGGGCGAGGGTGAATTCAACAAAACAGCTCTTTTCACTACATCAATACTTTATTTTGGAGGATTGTGAAATCAAGAGTGAAAAAGTATAGCACTGAATAGAGATATCAATGATTTGGTCAATGTACAAGTTGAAGTATACTGCAACCCACTTGCCTTGATGCATGTACCTGAAGGTCATTTTTTTTTTTTTAGTCACAACAGCCAGAGTTGTTTAATGTCTCAGGATTATAGAGTGATTTTTTTTTTGCCCAAGAGATGGAGATGAAAGATGCTTTCTTGAAACCAAGAAAGAATTGCCACTTAGTTACTGAATTTGTTTCAAGCTGTAGCTTTTAGTATGTTTAAAGTTGATTGATGGTCAAGTGATGCATTACCTTTTTGTCAGTTCTACCCCATCAGATATTAACATGTAAATTTTGAATTTTCTATTAAATGGAGAGTACTTTTACTTTGATTGGGGGGAGGGGATGTATAGGGTTATGATGGTTACTGTGTGTAAAGACATTTTCACTGTTTTAAGTTAATTATCCAGTCATTTATTCCTTAAATTACTTTGAATCAAAAGACAAATACTGGGTTTTTAAATTATTTTTATTTGTCATCAATAGAAATTCAGTGAATTATCATGGCAGTCAAGTCAACTTAAAATACACAAGTTTTGTTTTTTTAAAAAAATGTAATTAGTTTTAGGTTGTTAGCTTTCAAATAAAAACAATTTAACTTCAAAAAGGCAACATTTAAATTATTAAAGATGCATTTTAAGTTTTCAATTTAACTCTGTGATACTTTATTACCATTGGAAATTCTAATTCAATTATTTCTGAACAAATGAGAATTAGCAAAATTTAAAAACTAAAAATATACCAAGTTTTAGTAATTTCGTTTAAAAAAAAAAAAAAAAAAAAAAAAAAAACAAAAAAAACTGAAACTGCAACAATCCAAATATAAATATACACACACTAGACACCATAAAATAGTCAACTTGTAAATACAGAGAAATTCACTGAAAAGTAGTTACCCCCACAGCTGATTCACTAAAATTTAAAATGAAAATTTAAAAATGAGAAATCTTTTCTTGAAACTTATTTCAGTTTTCATTCGAAGTTAATATTTCCAACTGATCTATTTCAAAACTAATTTAAAGTGGTAAAAATGTACTTTTCTGGAATTTGAGGAATGTTAGCCGACCTAAAACATCAGAAATGATTTTTTAACACTGCAGTAGTTGCTAAAGGCGTTGACAGCTTGATGACAGAAGAAAGAAAAATCCATTACCCACAAGAAAAAAAAAAAGGAAAAGTGTCTTTAATATATCTTATTTATACAAGCAATTAAAAGCCTAATTAAATAATGTCAGTTTTATTGCATTGTTTTTATTTATTTTACGATTCAGAGCAGACTTTGAAAGACCTCGACTTGGTCGCGGAGAAAAAACAGCATAGCAATTATTTGACATTCAAATATATAATTTGTCTGAAATACAGAATATTTTACTTGAAGTTTAATGAGTTAGCTTTCAATTAAAACTAGAATGAAATCTTCAAGAATGCTTTTTTTTCAAGATTTTAACATAGATATCAAAAATGGTGTTTTGTAAAACAAAAGCTTTTAGCTAATATCAGGTTGGTGCAAAAATGACGCAGTGTCATTTTTTGACATTATTACGTCATTATTTTTGCACCAACCTAATATTAAAAGGGTTAGGGAGTGAATTTTTAATTGCCAAAATTTCATAAAGTGGGGGTGACAGATGTATAAAAATAAAAATCTAGATCCCATTCACTTGTTTCTAAAGGTTTCATTAAAATCCAATAATTTGATTTTTACAAGAATTCCCAGTCCCCCACCCAAATTTTTAACAGCAAAAATGTCCTATATTAATCTTTGAATGCTGGATGGTTGAAAGCAATGGTCACAAGTTTGGCATTTTAGTTTAGAGTTGAGGAAGCCCCTCACCAATCCACAGTAGCCGGTTTCAGTCCCCTGCTCAAATGGTCTGTATACAGACCACTCCCATTACAATAGAGAAGAGAAAAAAAAAAAAAAAAAAAAAAAAAAAAAAAAAAAAAAACCCATTTCCTTCCATTTACTGGTAGGTCTGGAATCAAGCTCTGTTCCAAACATCTCTAAGTACATGAATAGTCACTAACAGTACAGTATAGAACACAGCTAATAAAGACTCTCCAACATACAAGCAACCTTTTGGAAAATTTTTATTTACAAAAATTTAGAATGTTAATATATACAGAGTGAGAAGGCATCTTTTCAATAACTTCAGCAATAAATTATTAGATGTATTGACATTTTGAATGACTTGTTTGATGGCAAAACAGACGATAATTTTTTGTTGCCACTCTTTTTTGGAATTGAAAGCTGCAGACGACTCCTTTTAATCAGAGGATATTATCCTCAGTCAGAAATTTTCTTGGTCAATTAAGATGCTTAGTTTTCTGGCTTCATGGTAAACTATTAGGTTGGTGCAAAAATAATGTCGTTTTCTCACATGTTACTATGTGAGGAAACGACATTATTTTTGCACCAACCTAATACTTAAATTGCCATCTAAAATCGCATGTTCGACTTACAGTGTTGAATTATTTCATTAGATTTAAATTATCACTTTATTATTAGTAAAGTTTGATTTTATTTAAGGATGGGAAGAAGGGATAGCAAGTTTTGTTTCAGGCCATTATAAAGATTTATTAGTTTTGGAATTCTTCCGAAGCTAAAATTTGTTTGCTATAACTTGAGAAGTTATATTTTGTTTCAACTTATAAGGCCTATTAAGGTATTGATGCAAATGTAGATGTTTGTTGAAAGATAATAGTACTTTGTGGCTTTTTGAGATTTGTTTCAACTTTGTCTAAGAGACATTTATTTGGAAATGGTGATTTTATTCCCAAGAAGAGGAATTATTGTCTTTGACCTATTTGTATTGTTGACTCACTAACATTTTTTTTTTTTGGCAGTCATCTGATGTACGGAATTCTGCCCCCAATTCTTGTTCTCTATTTAAAATTTGACCTTAGCCTAGGCGAGTTGTTTTCTATTTTGCCCTTGCAGCTCCAAAGAAAAAGAAAAAAAGAAATGTATCCGAGGAAATTATCTTGCAGAAGAAAATTTACAAGTTTTTTATCTGATAAAAAAAAAAAAAAAAAAAAAAAGTCTGTTTAAAGACAAATACTTTCTTTGACAAAATTATTTGTGTAAATAGTAAATCTTGTTTATTGCTGTATTTTTAACATATGGAACAATATGCATTAAGTTGTTTATGTGTTAAAATAAAGATTTTCTGAACTTTACATTTTGTTCTTATATTTTCCATAGTTTAAGATGTCTGATTCATTCAGTTATTTTCTTTTTACTTTCCTATGAAGAAGCCGAGAACAAAAACCGGCAGTATAGTCCTGTGTCTTAATGTATTTATTTATAATTTAAATATTAATTTAAGATCATACACAGGTAAAACTTGAATTTAATCGAGAATTTAATTTTTGATTTAAAAATTAAAATAAAACTAAATGACATTTTTGGTTGCTTTCACTATAGATATAGAGACTAATGGGCAGACATGTCTAAATTAAAACATCTTGTTCAAATCACATCCCGCTCTTAGAAGAAAAAAGTCAGAGACAAAGACATATCAGCAACTAAAATGAACAGAAAAATATTTGCAGCATCTGACTTATTTCCTATACAATTGTTTTGTCTAAGGTGCACAGAAGTACTTGCCAGCATTTTCCCCATAAGCATCAGATCACCAGGAAAGTATTGACACCTAAGCTTTTCTTGAAGAATTAGACTCATTGCTTTTTTAACATTTTAAACCTTCACCACACTGTATGGGACTTCTTAGGCCACACAAAAAGTTGCCACTGAAGGTGACTGATCCCTGAATCATAGGGTTTGAATTTCATAGTTGTGCTGTCACATCCTGTTATGGCAACAAAACAACCGAGTGAAATTAATAAAGATACTGCAATTGAGGACTTGAAAAAGAATGCAGTGGAAAGGGAAGTAATACAGAGTGCTAAAGGTTAATTTAGACAAAGTGAGGTTCTTAATTTTAAAATCAAAAAAAAGTTTCACTTGATTACTGATGGGCATATTACGTTCCATATTTTACAATTTAGTTAAAAAAAAAAAAAAAAAAAAAAAAATGCAACTTAAAGTTTTGAACAAAGCCGTTTATTCTTTAAGAGAATAATCAATCAAGTAGCAAATGACCAATTCTTGGAAATTTAGTTACAAGGTAGCAATTGGAGAGCTTAAGAAGCAATGAAAAATGAGTTACCTCTCCTCCTCCTGAATTTTACTTGGAATCGCTTGAAGTAAGCTTTATTTTTAACAACTTTTACGAACCCCTGAAAAGAAAAAAAAAAAAGTTAAAACACTGGCAGGCATTTCTCGTATAAAAAGCATTAACTTCCAAAAGACATCGTTCTCTTCAACACAGTAGGGCATTATTTTGTATAGTTAACGCATAAAACAAAGTACTGAAGTAAGAAAAAATATTGAATGTGCCCGGTTTAAAAAAAAAAAAAAAAAAAAAAAAAAAAATTGTTTTTATTAAGTGCGTGGAAAAGTTTTCCAGAAACTATGCAAAACAGAAAACCGGTTTCAAAAGAAATATTCAGTAAGAACTGTCCAGTTGATGATTGTAACAAGTCATTTTTAAAATTTAATTTTTTTTGCTATTCAATTCCTGTTATAGCATAAGAGATACTGGACGATTGTGAATTTATATTGTAGATAAGTTTTCAATTACTTTTACAGCCTCAGTATAATTAACTTTTGATTAATAAGCGACAGTAATATTTTATTTACACACAAATCTTGGATATCAGTGATAGTTAGATCTTAAGAAAGAATTATAATTTTCACGTGTTTTCACATTTTTAAGCTACATAATACATCATTATGTGCATGAACACGAAGTCATTTCGATGTTTTTTTCTGATGATAAAAACAAAAAGGATTCTTTTACGCCTAAAACAAACACGGGTTCGATATAGGAAGATAATTAGCGCTTTCAAAAAGACTGAAAGAAATATTAACGAAAATTAGTCGGCATATTTCACTCGTTTAACGTGAACATGTGCGAAGGGCAGCCTTTACTCGAAAGTTACATCTATGTAAAATATAGCTTAAATATTAGCCATCGTGACAGAAATTATAGTGATAACGATTAAATATCCGCTAAATATTAAAGATTGACACATATTACTTAGAAAATGCTTACCATAGTGAGTAATTTTTACGTTTGAAAGTCAGAGACTCCTTGATAGCATCGGTTGGGGGATGACACAATGTCTGAAAAGGAAGTGATATATAGTTTTCTTCCCAAAATTCACCGGACCGGAAGTGAAGTACTTTCCTGTACTGTTAAATGTAAATTTTTTTAATTTTGATTTTAACTAGAAAGCATTTTTATTAAAACAAATATTATAAGAGATATATTTATTGACATGCAAATACGATTTCCTAATTTTCACTGATGTGAATAATTTTGACTAATCAGAATTCGGCGCGGGTGTTACTGAATAAAAACATTAAAATGCCGTTACGAACTTTATTGAATGACGTTTTTAATTTATTTTAAAGATAAAAGTGATAGTTATTGAATGCAGTAAATATATTTTTATGTATATAAAAAAATTTATATTAAATAAATTATTAATGATATAAAATGATAAGTGAAAAGGTAGTTTTCGATATCGACTTAGTCTCGATTTTTGATCATGTTCTTACATGTTGGAGACTGAACAAATGCTGATAAGAAAATGTTTTAGTTTATGAAAAAAAAGTGTTAACCGAACAGCTTGGATTGTTTTGATTATGGCAAATTTAAAACCTTTTTGGTTAAATACTTCTTGAAAATAAAATATGGAATCTCGTCTAGAAGAAGTTACAAGACGTCTGAAAGAAACTGAAAAGTCATTAGCAGATATTTACCAACAAGAAAAACAAATAAAAACTGACAACAATTGGAAATCGACATTTTGGAGTTCATCAGTTTATGATTTTTGTCCCCAGTGAGTTCTTTTTATGTGCATTATTTCTAAAAAAAAGTAATTTTAGAAATGTCATTATTTATCGTCTAATCATTTTATTTTTATTTAAAAAAAAATTCCAGAAATGTTAAAACTAAAACAAACAAAACTAGCTTAAAAAAACATTCCAGCTGTCAAAAAGTTTACTGCTTCAATTCATTCTTCTTGATTAAAGTTTTTCTTGTTTAACCCAAACATTCCTGTCCATAAATCTTTTTAAACTTGTCTGTTTTTGTTTCTTTCTTCTTTTTTAAAAGCCACGTAACTTTAAGACGGAGTTAATTATGGTTCTCCACAGCCTCCTTTTAGTGAAAGTGAGTGCTGTCTTCAGTTTTGAATTTAGAGTTGTCCGTCCCTCTCTCTGTTAGACTGACTGCCATCGAAGGCGACCAGTCAATTCTATTTATTTAACCCATAGCTGGGGGAGAAGAGATTAGTTCACATCACATCTTTCCTAAAGACATTAATGCGAAAGTGAATGCAACAGACTAGGATGAAATAAATAAACTATTTTCTGAAAAGAATATCCCTTTTTTTCTAAAAAAAACATTTTTTAAATCAATATTTGTTATTTTTACTAAAGTGAAATGAAAATTCATCAGTAATACTTAAAGGAAAAGAATTCCGGTGGATGCTATTTATTTATATTCAGTACTATTATTTTTCAACTAATTAAAACTTTTTATTTTAATACCCCCAAAAGTTTCAAAACTAAAGAAAGTCCTCATTGGACTAAAGACTTTTTTAGTTTTTTACACATCTTTATGAACTATTTATTCATGTCCTCATCTTGATTCTTATAGTAACAAAACATTTTGATTGCTGTATACTCCCTGATATCTCCAACTTCAAATATTTATAAGTTAAACTTTCTTTTTAATCTCATTTTTTTATGCTTTTTACTGCAGTTTTGTTCAGGCCGTCAATCTGCAGCAGTGTTGAGATTTTATTTTTTTTACTGATCCTTTATGCTTTCATTATGCTGATATAAAAATCATAACTAGAAGTACAATTTATTATTTATAAGAAACCTTGTTCTTTCCACTTTTGTTTGCAAACTCCAGCCTGAAAGTAAAAATGTCAATTTGGCTAATTATAATTTATTAGTATTGTAGCCCTTCACTACTCCAATCACATAATCATGGTCGATGCATTAGACCATGGCCTTTTTCTTCTTAGCAAGTTTATTTAGATTTATAACCAACCTAATTTCTCTTTAGTAGTTTGAATATTACTAACTTAATCTAACTAATGTTCAGGAGCATTTGCCATATACACTCACAGTTTTTCACCGTTTGTGCAGGAAGAGAGGAGGAGTAACGCAGTCCCCCTGGCAATTGTAGCCAGGGTGTTTGGATGGGTTATGCATTATTGAGTTACATGCGCATTTATTTTTTTGTCTACTAATTGGACACTAGTTGTGCTTTATTCCTTCCAGCTACACATAGGTCCCTACTTTTGGCTTTCCTGTCAACCTAACTCACCTGGTTTAGGAAGTTGCTGCATGCAACTTTCAAACAGATTTCAAACAACCTATTACATACACTTCAGTTAAAAACTATGGAAGGTTGATCATTGGACTTAACCAGCAAACTACCTGGACATTAATGCAACATTGGCTAATATGACGTAAATAAATTTTAGTTTGTCGTTTTATTAATTGTTGACTTGTTAGATTCATGTCTTTTATTTTCAAAATGTTAGCAGGCCTCCTGTGGCAGTGACTCTATTCTAATTTGGGTGCACAAGCCATATTATATCATGCCCCTCCAGGGGGTCCTCTACATTATTTAATTTTCTGGATTACAAGACATACTTTTTTTCCTAAAAAATACCCTGAAAAATACATGTGCACCTTCCAAGATGAATGTAAGGCAACGCCCAGGCTCAAGTAAACTTAGATAGTCACCTAATTGATTTGACTGATAGGGATGTGGATTTGTATATTGAGTCATTGCACTATAATATTAGCTATTTATCTAATTCAGCTTTTTATATGATTTAACCCCAGTACTTAGCTATTACAAATATTTTCAAACTATTAACCTTCCTGGAGCTGAGCCACAAGCTTAAACATGCTCTGTTTACGAACAGTGGCAGGAACATTTCTGCTCTTGACTAGTATGTCATTGCCATACAAACAAAATCAAACAAGTAATTAATGTAAACAATACATGGTGCCAGTATGTGAGAGACGCATGGTGAATGAGAATGACTTTTTATTTTTCTTAGAAATTTCTTTCCAATATTAGGGTGTGTCTTCCAAGTAAGCTGGAAAATATGGTAAATGTAAGTTCATTTTATTGAGTGATGTTCTTGTGGAAATTTAACATGATATTTATTTTTGTATAAAATTACAAAAAATATGGCACAAGGCAGAAAAATTAGGTAAGTTGTGGTTTTAACTATCATATCATTAATTTAGTTTGTTGTATTTACTGACCCAATCATTCTTTATTGTTCTCTAAGATTGCCAACTTGGTCAAATTTTAGTAAAAGACAAAGAAATATATATGTGTGTGTGTGTGGTGTCAGTCTACCCAAATTTTAATTTTAGTAAAGGACATAAAGAAAAATATATGTGTGTGTGTGTGTAGTGTCAGTCTACCTGGATTTTAGATGGAAAAATAAAATCTGAGTGTCATGCCCACAAACACAACACAATTTTATAAACAACACAAAGAAATGATCTTCACAGAAAAAGAAGACCAAACTAAATATGACAATAACATTTATACAGGCAGGTACATATATTTGCATATTAAAACACAATGTTCTTTGTTGTAGCCATAAAGAAACCAATAGTTTGATTGTTCGAAATGATTTGTTGCAGGGAGTCTGCAAAGTTTTAGGGGATTTTGTTGCAAGTGAGGCAAATAAGTGTGACACCCACCGGTGGTCGCAGTCGCAGCACCAGCGCCAATATGGGATGTCCACTGGTCGCGACATCAATATATAACACTGCGCCGTTGGCCTGTGGTCAACTCCCAGTTGCGGCGTGAAGCTGTAAGGTTTCTTCCACCAGCGTTTTGGGGCTGACTCCTTGTCCCTGCCACCAGCCTGTATCTCGGTCGATCTGATCGTTTCTGGTTTGAAACCAGCTTTGTTGTTCTCAGCTCGCCTCCAACGCTTGGTCACCGAAGTAACTGCTTTGATCTCAAGTCTAACCTACCCACGTTGTGACTTTGATCTTAGATAGATGAAATCAATCAGGCGTCGGGCCGTAGTGCAAGCTGAATCTGGGGTAAAGGTGATACCACACAAGTGTAAGTAAAAGAAAAATAATAAAACAAACTCACGAGGTTCAAATATGTTGAGAAATAACAATTAACTTTATCTATCTGTGGAATACAGGAGTGTGTTTCTCTCCTGGCCCATTTCTATGGATTCATGACGCTTTTTTGCGTTTCTTAAATGTGTTGTGGTATCTTAAATCATTCGACAATAAAAACTTGTTTTTGGTAGGAAGACTAAGTTGAAAAGGATGTGGAAATCTTTCGGTCAGCTCCTGCGAAGCTGGTCTCCAACTGCAACTCCAAACTCTCTTGAAACTCTGCCAAAAAAAACTCTCTCCAGCTGCCTCAAGACATTTGTTTATATGGACACCGACCAACTCCGGGGTGGGGCCTGTCATGGTTTGGGTTCTTTGACAATTCTTAATTCCCAACAAAAATTAGTTACTTCCCATTTGGAAAATTAATCACTTTCCACTTTGGGGTTCTTCCCTCGTCTGTGAGGGAAGGTCGGAGGAGAGTTATCCTCCTAGACTCTTCCTCTCACATTGGTATCTCATATCAGTCCCCTCAATGGGTGTTAACTTCTCCGTCTTTCTCATACATTCACCTCCGCCTATTACCCATGCTACTTCTTAGCCAATGATCTCTCGGCAGTGTGGGTTTGGCTAGACTGGCCCTCATGTTTACAAAATCCTTTTTTTTCTTTTCTTTTTCCTTTTCCTTCGGCCAAAACATTTACAAATCCCAGATTGCCATCTAATTCCTTATCACATTCCAAATCCACTTTAGCCAACTTTTAACTGAGTGGTCATGTTGACCTGATAATTAAATTCTTTATTTTTCTCATGTCTTAAAATTCTCTTATCACCAGATGCTCATTTTCAAGTCAACAGTTTGAATAAGCAATAATAATGATCCCCTTTTCGACTCTCTTTTTTTTCATGTCAAGATTCGTACATAGACCAGATGGCTTCCCTCGCTGGAATCAGGAATTAAAGTCAAATGATATCTCTGAAAGATAATTAATAGCTAGGGTGGTCTCAACCTGAAATTTTTTCATGGCCGCATGCGTCGACCGACTTTGTTTATCTTTCAGAATTCTATTTCGTTTGACGCGTCACTCCATTATCATGACATTAATTAATTTGACAGAATCACAATCTCGCTTTTTCTTACTGATTTTCTGTCTTTTTGCGAAAAGTATCTTCCTTTTGTAAATAAAATAAATTCTTTTTTTTAATGTCGCTCAGTCTATCTTTCGGTATAGCTCTTTCTCACCTTAAGTATTTCCCGTTTTTAATTTCTATGGTTAATTAGTTAGCCAATTACCATAGCTAAATAGTGTCACATAAGTGTTAATATGTATGTGTGTGTGTGTGTGTGTGTGTAAAGCACATACTAATGAAATATGTGTGTGACTGCTGACTGATTACATATGGTAGCAGTAATTTTAAATATGATAAACAAAAAAAAGAGAAAGGAGACATGATTTACTTTCATCACAGCTTTGTATGATTGGGGAAATATAAAAGAAAAAGTAAATAAATTATTTCCACATTACCAGAAAACTTTACCTTCTGTCATTGAATGAGGATGAATAAGTAAGAAATGTAAAGGTAGCAAACTAAAAAGCAAAATAAAAGAGCAGTTCAGTATGTATACACATTAAATTAAACTAGTTTAGCCATAGAAGAAAAACAACAACCTTAACTTGGGTTGAAATGACAGATCTTTCTCAAAAGTGAAAAATATTTTTTCATAACTCAAAATTCCACAAGAATTTAGCCCTTTTCACAATTGTACTTCATTCACCCACTTTTTGTCCATTGCCACTCTCTCTCTCTGATTTTAATCTTAAACTAATATTTAAAATAGGTGACCAAATGGCAAGAAGAAAGAGAAAAATCACTTAGCTTCTTTCATTTCATCATTTACACCACACCTGGTAACACAATTTCTTCTTATTGAACAACAGGCTCACATTTATGTAAACAGACCTTCCAACCCAGAGTATACCTCAGTTATATGGGTTGTTGAAAAACTAGTTTACTGATAGTATCAAAACATGATCCAATATTTAAGTAATTGTTTAAAAGTAAAAACAAAATCTCTAGCATCAAAAATGACAGTAAGTAATTTTTCAACTGCTTTGGTTAAATTTTCTGCACAAATAATTTAAGATTTTTATCTATGCAATTAAGTTATGTTAGAAAGAATTCTAGTTTTTAAATAATTAAAAGTAAAATATCCAAAGAAAATTTAAGACAAAGTTCAAAGAGTCTGTAATGTAATTGATCCTGACCTAGGATTTCAACTTCAGTCACTTTGTCACTGACATGATATGTCACTTAAGTTGTTAAATCTGAAAGAAAAAGAAAAAAATCATTAGGCCCTTAAACTTAATTCACGTTTAAAATTGGTCCAAGTCATTGGAACACCCTTTATATAAATTTACATTGTAAATTAGATGAAAAGTCGTGAAAGAAATTAGCTGATGAGATAGGAAAGATAACACACTAGATTCTCATTTATAAAATCTATAATACTTATGTGAGAATAGACTCAAAGATAAAATTGAAAGATTAATACTTTGTTATTATCTGGACATATATAAAATTGTTATTAATTCTAAGTGGAATTGAAAGAGAGTTACTTTTGATTCTTTCTAGGGCTGACAACAAACTGGATCAACTGCAGCGAGACAGGACGGGAACAGATCCTTCAACCAAACAAGTGAAGTATTTCTTTGATGTGGACTCAAATGACAAATATGAACAGAACACTCCTTCAGGGTCAGAGCTGAACTTTGAGTCAGATAAACTAATATCAAGCACTCCAAAGAATAATGTAATTATACTTTGAATTTTTGCATTTGTATCTGAAATTCTTTTGAAAATTGAATTCCCAGCCATCTTTACATATGCCATACCATGTAAAAATAAACAATTAATCAGGTTATTATAAACACAAAGCCCTGACTTGGCAGAAGAAAAGAGAATTCTTTTGAAAATGGGAACAAAAAGGATACTTAGAATAAAAATGAGAAATCTCTGGTACACATAATGAGGAAAAGGGGTTTGAAGAATTTATATTGACAGGAAGGCAGGAAGAACAGATGTAAACAGTTATCAACCTGCTTAACAAGCTTGAATGCCAAAACAATGAATACTTAGAACTACAAAGGATAGGAAGTTGTGGAGAGATGTTGATCAACATACCTAAAGTACTTGTACAAATGGATGTCAGAACAGGGAATGGGGAAATAGTAAAAAGACAAACTTTGTTAAAACTACAAAGGATAGGAAGTTGTGGAGGGGCATGGTACATAAAAGATGATGTTGATGAATTCCAAGATTTAGTATAAATAGCATCTAAAGATTCTACTTAAAATAATCCTGGTAACAACAAAATAAGGATCTTTGCCTGAGATTATGAGATGATTGTCATTATGATTCTTATTTTGATAAATCTTGGTTAGTTAAATTTATCTAACATATTTGTATCATATATATCATCAGGTTTTTCTAATTTCTAAGAGAGGAAGCTTTCTTCAATCTTACAGTTGTCAGTATCATTGGGGTTTTGACTAAAATTAGTGCAATACTCACCACACAAGGCTTGCAGGTTGATGCAGGAATTATGTCAAGCAAAAATATTTACCTTATGAAGAGAAATACATTGAACATATTTTCAAAATCCTCTAGTGCTCCAGTTATTTCATATATAATGCCAAATGAAAAGCATACAAAATCAACAAAAGTGAAAAAGAATGTATCAACACAAAATTGAGGCTCATTATATTACCTATAAATTCCATAACTAATGAATTTGAGAGAAATTTAGCTAATCTCAGTATAAAATTTATCACAAACATTCCAAAAACAGTTAAAAATTCAATCAATGTAAAACAGATAACTATACATCAGAAGCAAGCATCTGTCAAATAGAATGTAAAGAATACTCAAAAAAAATGTATTGGCAAAAGATCCCAAAATTTAAAGAAAAGTATATGTTCATAAAAATGCACTTGAAATTATGCAGCACACTCAATACACTTGTATGCCACCAAAACCTTTAAAATCATAATTTTGAAACTGGAAAATGTTGATTTTAATAAAAAATGAATGCAATTTATTCAGATGAAAATGCATTGAAAGTTCCATGAGCTACAGATTCCCTATAGTTAATATCTGACCAAAGGACTTCAGCCTGTCATCCATTCTTACTACCTTACAGCCACATCATGTTGAAGCAACATTGAACCTGATCAGTACCTACATGGGTGACTGTTTAAGAATACCAGGCATTGTAAGTTTGGATGTGTGGGTGGTGTAATAGATAATGGCTTAGAATTATTAATTGGAGAGCAGAGTTCCAATTCCCATTGGGTTCAGTAAATTTACTTACGCACAAATACCTTTGGGAAAGGTATGACTCCACTGCTTCTCCCACCAACTATAGATCAATTAGTAAGATTTTTAACATTAAAGCCATTATCTAAAATTAAAAAAAAATGAAAATTGCATGCAAAATATTTAGATTTTGGTATTAAATAATCCATAGAGGTTGATATTCTGCTCACCAACCAACCAACCAACCCACCAACCCATTCTTAGCAAACATTGAAACAATATGGGATATGAAAAAAACTAAAATAAATATATAAGCAAATAAATAAAAACTGAGTTGAAATTAGTCAAATTTAAATGAAAAAATGATACAGTGAAAGTAAAAAAAAAAGTCTAGCATTCATATGGTTAATATAAGTTACATTCTCTTTTGCTAAATGTAGATTTTATTGCAATAAAAGTTTTTTCTAATGACTGTTTGATTAGTAAAACATGTCAATATGAAAGTTTTACAAATTGTCGTAATTATTTACTGTAAAATATGAAAAAATGAAGGGATGTCATTTTAAAGTGCATATAAAATATTTAATAGTTTTGTCTATTCTTACTAAATTAATATTGAAACAATGTAGAATATTTAAACCATGAATAATTTTTTAAAAAAATATTTAAAATTATTTAAGCAAGACAGAATCATTTAAACCCCCACCCCAGGAATTTTATTTTCCTGCATAAAAGATAGTCTTTTTTGTTGGCTTCTGTGAGCTAAAATCTAATTTCTATAACTTTTTAAGGATATATCAATGAAAAAGAGATATCGCTACAAGTTTAGCTCACAAGTTCACAGAAGCCAAAAAAAGACTATCTTTTATGCAGGAAAATAAAATACCTGGTGTGGGAGTTTAAATGATTCTGTCTTCCTTATTTTCAGGTTCTTCTTAAACAAGATGTACTATCTGTTAATCTCTGTCTGAATTTCTGAATTTTACATTATTCATCTATTCTTTGATGTGGACTATTGTCCTCATCTTTGAAAAAAATGAAACCCTCCAATATATAGACAGAGGTTAACAGACCATTATCTTCATCTTTGTTGTTGTTATCACAACTTTTCAATTGTTGTGCCCTCTGGCCATCTTCAGGTATATATCGATTTAAGGAATTCTGAACTGAATCCTTTATTTAATCTACGAGGTTAGACAGTTTTCATTCCACTGTCCCTGTATAGAAATATTGTTTATTTCTTATTTTTAGTACTGCTCAGTTATTGTTTGCCTGTTTCCGCTGAGTCCAAGTACACACTGCCCGACCCAGGGATTGAACTCATAATCACTATGTCACCAAATTTATGAACATTAGTACATTAGGACAATTTGCTGTAATGAACTTGGAGCCTTAAACCTCACCTGCCTGCTGATTAGTGCTGTAACTGATGCTGCCTGTCATGTTTTGACTGCTGCCCATCATGTATACTTAGACTTAGTGGAGATGTGCAAGCAATAACTGAGCAGTACTAAAAATAAGAACTAAATGATATCCTTTGACATAGATGAACAAGAACAGTCTACCCCTGTAGATTGAATAAAGGGTTCACTTCAGAATTCCTTGTAGATCGATATACATCTGAGGAAGGCCAGAGGGCACAACAGCTGGAACATTGTGATAGATAACAACAACAAAGATGAGGACAATAGTCTGTTAACCTCTGTCTACTATGCAGTACATGTATATATTGGAGGGTTTCATTTTCTTCCTATCACCTTAAATTTATACATAAAGATGTCTACCAACTAAAACATTAAGGCATCTTTAAATAAATGTTTGATGTCTATATTGTAGAATATTTTTATTGACTAGGAGGAAAAAATGGATTGGAAAACGAAGGAAAAGATCTTAAAAGAAAGGATCTTAGATTTGCAGTCAGAACTCAAGAACCAGGACCAAATACTGAGGTAAATTTTTAATATACTTGAGGTTTCTACATTTCTTTAAATCGATTTTCAGAAGACTGATCTCTTGACCTTCAGGAAATAGTTAATGTGTATTTTCATGTTCCCTCTTTTAGTATTTATTTTAAATAGTTATTTATTCTTGCAGACTTCTTTGTGAAACGTGAAAAGAACTGCAACTACACCAAGTAATGCTGCTGTAGTTTTGATAGCAAGTGATTTTTTATAGAACTGGGGTGCTTTTTGAGATTGGAGGGAAATATCTAACTGATTGCTCTCACAGTGACTACAGGGTTAATAGGGAGAGAGGGGAAAGAGATGGAAGGTAACAAAAATAACACTACCTCGGAAACCACAGCAAATTGAGGAGCAAAAATGCCCACAACACCAACTTCACAAGACACCATGTCTTGCCGACTGCTGTTTTCCCCTAGCTTTTATTGGCATGATGTGTCTTACAAAGACCCAGATCTTGACCAGTTGCAGAGAGGCCTGTATACAGACATGCCAAATTGTCCTGCTGCTAACGGGAAAAACCTGGATGTAACTGATGTTGGCAAACATATTTGCATGCAATCCAAGGCATCTTTTGCATCTGTACTAACATGTGTTTGCCACACTGTTCTATAAGTTGATTCAATCAGAGAATATTGATATTCATATAATGTACATTAATGAAATTGGCTCATTATGCTTTAAATTCAATAGGAATTTTCTTCATAGTTAAGATATTTTGCTTCTGAAATAAATAGTGACATTAATCCCACACCTGTATGTTTATAACAAGGTAATAAACACAGCTGAAATATATAATATTTTTGCAATAAATATTCAGATCTCTCATTTTCCCATTAAGTAGTTCTGCTTGATAAATGTTAATGCATTAATCATTTTTGTTTTTTATTCTAGGGAAGCTGAAGAAAGGTTTGAACGAGCTCAGCAAGAGACAACAAATGCTTTCCAAGAAAAAGAATGTTTGAAAGAACTTGTTGCAGATCTTACTTCTGAACTAACGGAAATGAAGCAGTTACGGAAAAGGTTTCTTATATACATATTTGTATACAATTGTTTTTATAATTATCTTTATATCCAAATATAGGATTGGTGTAGACGGAATAAGATTCCAATAACCAAAAACACTATTCTTAAAAGAGTGCTCAATACAGAGTAAAGCAAATAGTATTTATTCAAAAATTATAACATAAATATGTTATAACATCACTACAAAAAAGCCATTTTGTTTCAACACTTCTGGTGTTTTATCAAGTGATGGTGTTGATTGTGAAACAAAGAGTTTTTTTTGAAGATTCAAAACCAAATCAAACCCCCTCAATACGTAACATATATTATATATATGTACTATCATTATTCTTATTTAAAGACCAATATGTCCAGTAAAATCAATGCTAATTTGAAAAGTATACGTGAATGCTACAGATCTCAAGCAACAGGATGTCAGCTGATGGCACGACAAACACATTTGCATCCTAAAACACAGACACGTGAATAAAACTGAATGTATATGCACGCAAATATAAGAATGACACAGGGAATAGAAGAAGAAATCAAGGAAAAGAAGAAAGAAAAACAAAAAAGGGGAAAAGGAAAAAAGAAAATTCAAAATTTAAAGATAAAATAGAAAAAGAAGAACAAACGCATAAAAACGTAAAAAGGAAATTACAACCGAAACAAGCATGTACAAGTAAAAACAAAATACAAGCAATCATACATCCATACCCATATACAAATAAGCAAACTCACCAAGATTTAAGCACACATATAAACATAAAACAACACAACCTACCCATCAAAAATTACATACAAGAACAAACATGTAGATAAAAAAGGAGGGGTTTTGATCAAATAAAGATAAAAACCCAAAACAATGTCTATAAGATGCATAAGTAATTTAAAGACAGATTATTTTTTTTAACTTGATCATTGTCATTAATTATTATCTCTTCTTATTTGCTAATGATTTAATCTAACATAGATAATTAAGTTGATATTGAATAGTTGTGGATCCTTAATGCATTAATCCTGCATGGACTCTGAATTTATTTGGGTTATCTTTGTAGGAATGTGTGTATGTATGTTAGTATATTTATTTTCTACTTTTGTTTTATATGGGTGTATTTTTCTAAATGCATGTATTTTCGTGTATTATTAAGTATTAGTTTTTATGCCTATATGTATGTTTATATGTGGGTGTTTATGTATTTGTAGTTTTAATTTTTTTTTTTTTTTACATACACTGACAAAAATAAGTTTAAGACCAATGGTTAAGGTTTTATTCATTTCAGAATGTGTCTAATAAAACAATATAAATTGGTTTTATTGTGTACGCATTATGCAGAATTTATTTCTCTTTTGTATGATATAAAAATATTTGCAAAAAATATTTTCAAAATATTGACCAAAATACATTTTGTTGATATTGTTCGTAATAAAGAAGAAAGAAAGTAATTAAAAAAAGAATGAAATAAAATAAACATAGCTTGTTGGACTGAGTAGATCTGAGCCCTACTATCAAAGCTGGAGACATACTTAATAGACAATGTATTTAATTGCTTTAATTTTATAAATAATTTTTAAAAAAATCTCTAATGACTGTTATGCTGTTTTTCAACAAACACATTTTTATTCCAACTTATTGTTTTCAAATGTCCATTTTAAATAATTTATTCTGTACAGTATAAGGTTTTTTAGCATAATATATCAATTGAAAAGTTGGGTAAATTAAATTTAGCCCCACTTCAAGTTGGCAAAAATCAAAGAAAGTGGCAGCCTGTTCTCAAAGACTTGAGGATTGGGGTGAGGAGTGTGAGTATTGAGGAAATATGACCAGTAGTGACCATAAATGCGCAATAAATTAAACTAAAAATTCACAGAGAGATAGACTACTAACACATCCAATACAGTAACACGACCCTCAGAGTTGTTATTGATATATATATTTTTTTAAGGCATTTCTTATGTTTATACATTCTTTTTTATAGATACAAATATTTAAGTAAATGCTCTGTTTTATAATAAACAGTATTAACAACATTTACCAGCCTGAATGTCCGAGAAATTTTCATAGAAAATATGCATCCCCCGACAGGAATCGAACGTGTATCCTATATAAAACCATCATATAGCCTGACGTGCCTTAACCGATTGGGCCACAGAGGGGCATTCAGTTAGCAAGGTCGATTTTACTGTTTTTAAACACTGGTCTCCATGATTTTCTCTTATACATTCATATCTGCTCAATGTGTATCCAAATGTAAACAAATAACATAAAATACATAAAAAAGAATGTATAAACATAAAAAATGTCTTAAAAAATAATTGTCGGACTTTGTCCATTGCATAATAAATATATATATATATGTGTGTATGTGTGTGTCACTGATATATATATATATATATATATATATATATATATATATATATATATATATATATATATACATATATGCAATTTCTAAAGAATTAATGGTTTCATTTTTTAATCGAACATATTTTTATTACTTCAGACATGGATAACTGTATTTGAGTAGATGTTTTCTTTATTTGAAACAATATTTATTTCATCTATTGGCCTGTGTACTCAAGAAAACCTAATAAAGGAAAGATGCCCTCTAGCAGAACTTGAACTTGACTCCCCCTTTGCAAGTGGAACCACTATTTGATCTAGTATATGTTAATTGGTATGATCTTGCTTGCTTTTTCAGATGATCCAGCATGCAAACCCTACTACATATAGCCAAGTAGTAAAAGCATGCAAGATTAGATGGTGGTTTCTCTTGCAAAGAGGGATGCTGGTTCAATTCCTGCTAGGAAGCACATTTTCTTAAGTTTAAGTATGCATGCCAGTAGACAAAATAAATACTGATTAAAATAAACAGAACGTCTACTCAAATATGGGTATCCACTAAAAATAAGGTTTGAAGTAATAAAATATCTGGAATATTCAGGCCAGTAGATGAAAATATATAATAAATAAATGGAGCATTTGCTGAAATATGAGTATCCACTAAAAATAACATTTAAGTAATAAAAATCTGTTAAATTAATAAATAAAAAACCCATCCCCTTCTTTAGAAATTGCTTTGTTTACATTAGGAAATGAAACTGAGCAGATATGTCTATTTCAAGAGTCAGAGGAAAATCTATGTTTAAAGGCACGTTTCAACTTGCTTGGTCATTAATGCACTCTGTAGTTGAGAGGTTCAAAGCATGTTAGATCTAATGACGGTTTCCTCTAAGGGTACATAGGTTTGTACTCTGCACGAGAATGCATATATATATATATATATATATATATACATGACATAATCATTCAGAGTGTATTTTCTTCTATTTCAAACAGCTTTTGCGATATTTTTCATAATATTCTTTTAAGACAAATGCTTTCTTTCAATGACACTACACTAGCCAATTAATATAAGGCTGGGAATTGGTCCTCTCTGACAGCATTTAAATGTAATGTGTTATCAAATGTCTTTCATTCTGTGTAATTGCAACAAAAATTACAAAACTAATTAAACTTCCATCTGCTCATACAAATTCACCCCTAGTGATCTGTTTCTAAAATTGCTTTATGTCTGTCTTTTATCAGAGAGAAAGAAAATATTCGCAAACAGTTTGATGAATATCAGATAAGCAGTAAAGAAAAAAATCAACTGGTAAGGGAAAAAAAAGAAGTTTTTTTAAAAATATTTTTACTAATAAAAAAAGGTTTTCACTATATATAATTTTTTTCTGTAGTAAAAACATTTATACCTTTTTACAATAAAATAATCTATAATGTTTATATTGAAATTAGCAATGTATTACTAAAGTAAAATCATTTGCAATGCTTTTCTCAAAATAATTTATTTTGCTTTAGTAAATTTATGAACCGTACATTGCCATTGTAAAACTATTGTAAGTCATGAATGCCTACCATATAAGGGATCACCTTGCTACTGTTGTGGGTGGTATGGTGTCCTGCAAACAGATATTGAATGACACAACAGCAACAAACAAAACGAAGACTTGAATAAAAAAAAATATATTGCCAAGTTTATTTTAAAAAATACATCAACAAAAATAAGGTTACAATGTACTAGGCAAAAAATATAGCTGCATGCTCATGTAGAAGGTGAGAAGAGTGTTGTCCTGAAAAGGAAGATTTTTTGCCTATCGTTGCTGATGATGATGGCTGGATCTTAGTCATCTGGGCCATGGAGTGATGCTTTTTCTTTTCTTTTTTTTCTTTTGAGGCCTTTTTATATCCTGAATATGTTTTACAATGACCGCTGGTTAAGCTTTTTCTTCCAGTTGATTTTAAAAAAAAATGTGGAAGTGCCAACAGGATACAATACTACCATCCCATTTTTGGGACAATGGGCATAAATAGTTTATAGGTAGAAACCTATAATTAATACCAGATTTTTTTTTTTTTTA
The DNA here is from genome assembly GCA_963932145.1 of Acanthosepion lycidas. Classification (NCBI taxonomy): domain Eukaryota; kingdom Metazoa; phylum Mollusca; class Cephalopoda; order Sepiida; family Sepiidae; genus Acanthosepion; species Acanthosepion lycidas. The sequence goes on from OZ010615.1 coordinate 56,830,831, forward strand.
TAAACCTTTAATTAATACTAGACCTTTTTAGATATTTATAATTAATATCAGATTTTTATAATCATTACCAGATACGATGGTTTAACTAATTTTATTAACTCATTTACAATGTATATCAGTAAAAAATATTTAATAGTTTTATGTATTTTTCGAAATAAAGATTCCATTTCTTTGTTTTAGATTGAAGCTAAGATGCTTGCTACTGATGCTGAAAGACATGAATTACTACAAAACATAAGTTCCTTGCAAGAAAAATTGAATAAAGTGTCTGATGAGGCCACGTAAGAATTTGATTTCATTTTTTCTTCTTTTTGTTAATGCACATAAAACACACATTCTTAATTTTAAAAAAATAGACGTTATCTTAGGGAGGTAACTTAATTTATATTTGTAAATTTTTTTAAAAATTCCTAAATTGTAATTTCTTAAAAAATTACAATTATAACAGCAATGTTTTAAATTACTTAAATTGTAATTTTTTTTAAATTACAAATATAAATTAAGTTACATCTCTTAGATAATGTTAATCTTTGGATTAACAGAGCATGTTTTATGTGTATTTCCCCCCCAAAAATTCACAACTATCAATTATATTAATTTTTTGTCTTAGCAATTCATCCCTGAAAATGATCTTGGATGAGATTGAAAGTACTTGGGTAAATAAAAGAAATGAAAAAACTATGGCGCGTTCCTTAATAAATTTAATAACAACATTAAGAAATTGATCTGTGAATTTGAGAGGATTAAAATAAAAATAAATAGACATAATATATCTGAATTATTCAACCAAACATTCTTGAATAAAGATATGCTGCCTAAATATACACACACACACACATATATATATATAATGTGTGTGTGTACATTTACACCTGAGATCTTGATAAGATCATTTTTCTTTGTATCAATAAAGATTTTGTTAGTTTATTATTTGAGACAAAATAATGAATTCTTAGTTACATTTCCAAGAATGGAAACAAAGAAAGGTAAAGATAAAGGAATTGCTTGTATAATAATTTAGTACATTGATGAAATCTGCTAATCTGTCGACTTTTATTTTTCTTAATTTCAGCTGGTTTCATGTTGAAAACTCTCAAATATTAGAAGAACGAAATTGTCTAGAAGAAGAAAACACTATTTTGAAAACCAAATTGGCATCTGCAAAAAAGTCAGGTAATTCTTTTGAATCAGTTTATTTTTAGATACCTAAAAATTTGCTACTTCTGAATTGTCTATTATTTATCTTCCCTTTTTCCTTATTTTTATAAGAAGCAATCTATATTATCAAAGAAGAGACACTGCTTTTCAAATTTTTTCTTAAATTTGACATTATATTTGACATGAATTTTTCTTTAAATTTGACATATTTTCATTCAAATTTTTCATTAGATGTTTTTTATTAGATTTTATAAGAAGCAATTTATATTATCAAAGAGGAGCTGCTTCTTTGTCAAATACTGACTGTATGTGATTTTTGCATACATGTGTAATGTATAAGCATATGTTTGTGTTGTGTGTGAGTGACTTACATTTGCTTGTGCCATTTGATGTGTGCACACATACACACACACACACACATAATTTGACTGAGTTTGAAATGAGACATTCCTCTCCTGCTCAAGCTGGACAACCCTTTACACTGGGCTGAGGAATAAAAACAAACTTGGAGATAAGAAAAAGGCCTTTTTTAAACCCTAAAAATTTAGATAATTATAAGATTTTATTTAACTTTACAGAAATTATTTGTTAATCAATAGAATTATTTTTTAAAGTTTGTTTCTTTTTTTTAAAATTTTGTAGTAATATTTTTAGGTCTATTGAATTAAAATATACATGTGTGCACATCGATGAACATACATAATTTGAATGAAATTGAAATTGACATCTGTGTTGCAAGGGCTAATTTCTGTTTTTGTCTGGCAATAGCCTCAGACAATGAAAAAGATATGATATCTTAGGTGATCTGTTATTCTATATTTCATTTTTATATTCCTTTCTTAGGTATTGAAGAATTTGATTAAAGATTAGCATCACATGATAATAACCAAATTCTGTTTATAGTCTTTGAGAAATCAAAGTATCAGGTCATATGATAATTATCAAAGCATATTTTGATTATTACATTCCTGTCATCTAAAAACTTGTCAGAATAAAAATAATCTTTTCAAAGCAAAATATAGACAGCTGTAGATGTTGGTTAGTAATAAGCAAGAGCTTGTTTATACATGATCAATCTATATATAAAATTCTGTGACTTGTGTTAGTATGTTCATCACACACTCTAAAATAACCATACATTGACTAACCAAAATCAAATTTTGTGGTGAATTACAAGCAGGTAAGGGGGTACAGTTGGTTTTACTAGAGTGCGTAGCTTAGTACAATAAATTTTCATTTATTTTTTGGAAAAATTAAATGTTTTATTATTAAACATACAAAATACTCTCGCTATTTTAAAAACAATTTAATGATTAAAATACTTATTCAATAAAAATGCAATATTGTTTTTTGCATATCTTTTCTTTAAGTTTTTATATATGCAAGACAATTTCCAGAACTATAAACAAATCATAGACTAAATGCCTCAAAATGTTGGAATTTGGCTCCAGAAAGAAATATTTACACATGGCCAGTTGTGTGTTGCATGCTCAAGAGTAAGAAATCCTAAGAATTTATTATTCGCTGTTAAAAAAGGAAAAATGAAAAAAAGGAATTTTCTTAAAAATTATTGTTTACTATTAAGTCCTACAAAATTAAATTAAAAAAAATTATTGAACTGTGAAGTAGTTTTTGTCAAAATATTTTTCTAAACAATTTAATTCAAATTTCATCAATTGGTTTGTGAAATTGAATGAAACATGGAGTTTGTAAATTGATAACTTCAACAATACTACATACTGCAAGGAGTTCAACACACATCAGCATATTGCAAAAAAAAAATTCTAGTGTACTAAAAACATCTAAAAAAAAATATTGACTTATGTAGCAGGGATAACAGGCAAAAAATTATGGGAAAGAATATAGAAAAAATAAGCAAGATTTTTTTTACACATTTTTTTACAAGGCCCAAGGTAGCAGGTTACTGAATGGATTTTTTTGTGGGGATGTAAGATTTATAGATTATGAGTATATGTAGGGCAGATAGATAATGGTTGAAGAGGTTAAGATTGTAATGGTCAGGGAAACATCCTCTCAGGAACCTGTTCCACAGAGCAGTGACTCTTAGGAAAAAGCTGTCCAAATCAAAGATGACTGAATTTTATTTCTTGAAGGCTAACATGTATTGTCAGCACTTGAGCAATGAATAAAATATTTTACTAGAAATCATTAAAGGAAGAAGCTGAAAGGACTTGAATATGTGATGATTATAAGATAAATTGTAGAACAGAAACATTATTGGCATATAAATGTAGATAATGTAGCTGAAGATTTGGTTTTAATTATTTTTGATGGTTCTACACGCTACTACAAAATTAAATATTGAAATATATTTTTTACATATGTGTTGGTTTCTTGTTTAGTTGTTTTCAATGAAGTAGCTTCTTCTGAAATGGAAAACCTTGAACAAGAAAATCTGCAACTTCATTGCCAATTGGAAAAACAAACTCAGCAATTAAAACAATTTGAAATTGAGAGAGAAGATATCAAAACTGCTTTTGTACAATATTTACATCTTCTGGAAAATGGAGGTCACCAAGACGATGTACCACATGCAAGTAAAAATGTAAGCAATTATTTTTAATTCAAATATTGTTACTAAATGAAAGAATTATCAGTATAATGATAGTAATTTCTAAAGTAATAAATTTTTTATTTACCGTATATTTCTATGTATAAGGTGATCTTTAGATAAGACAAGGTTAAAAGAATATAGCAAATTTTCATGAATTTATCCTATACCTGTAGTATAAGATGTTTGTTTATTGATTAAAATGATGATGTTATTGAAAATGTTGTTACTTACTGTATCAAAATTAATTCAAAATAAACAAAATCGATTCTATATAATGTTTTTTCCTTCACATGATCCCTAAAAGAGAAACCTTTGTCTTGTTTCATCATGTGATCTCTTTTTCTTCTTCTTCCTCTCTTATATCTAAACAATTACAAACAGCCTGGTGTACTAATGGCCATTTACTTAGACTTCATAGTTTTATAATATCCTAAAAGTTTTAAATGCAATTATCGTAAAAGGATTTTTATTTGAAAAATAAAGGTTGTATATAATCCTAAATTGTGTTATTTAACACCAAAATGATAATGAATTTTTAATGAGAAATGAATATTATGTTATCCTAAATGTTATTACTGCTGTAATTAACACTACCATGATAATTATTGAAAGTTTTGCGAAAGATAAAGGTTGCCTAATGTTTATATTTTCTCAGCTGAGCTTGAATGGATACAAGTTGATTTCATTGATATGGAATTAATATTACAAATAGACAATTTATTATGAAGTTATACTAGTAATATATAAGGTAGAAATGGTTTTATTACTTTTATGCTCAGTTTATTTGATAGTAAGTCTTTTCATGTACATTATTGGTTATTGCACCAAGGTTAGCCTACAGATAGAAGTTTTTTCTATTTTCAGATATCACTTGATAGTGGCAACCTTAGTTGGAAGAATGAAAACAAGGGGAATGCATCTAAATTTACTTTGGTGCCAGACTTAGAAACACTCATGAAAATTTCCATTCCTAATGCTTGTTATTCACTACTTGCAGACTTTCGGTAAGTATAAATTTTAGAATACAAGAATTATAGACTATTTACATTGTTCAGACTATTGACCTCGTCTTTATTGTCATATTCATGACATTTCAGCCATTGTACACTCTGGCCTTCTTCAGGTGATATCTGTAGAGATTTTCAACTTGACCCCTTTATTTCGTCCACCAAGGGTAGATTTCACTTTAGTAACTCAACTCTCCAAGTTTTTGTTCACCTCTGCTGTGGCCAGGTATTGAACTCACAACTCTTTTGGCCAAGTCATTGGATTATTTCAACCAACGCTTTTATTCACTGGGCCATGTGTCCTTGGGGATACATAAAGTGTTTGGTTCGAAATTCCAATGTCACCTGAAGAAGGCCTGACTGTATAATGTCTGAAACATCATGAATATGACAATAAAAATGAGGACAACAATGTAAATAGTTACACTACCTCGTCTCAGAAATATGGGCAAGGATTATAGAGATGCTACAAACCCATAACACCAAATCCAATAATCCATAATCCAATATTATTTTTATTTCATTTTTTTTCTTTTATTAATTTCTAGTGTGTTAATATTTTACATCCATTACAGTAAAGACAAAGTTTCTTTTCTTCTCTTTCTCCCATCCCAAAATAAATATAGTTTAACATTTCTATGCATTTGAAAAAATTATGTGAAAGAATTTGAGATTCCTACAAATGCCAGATAAATTTACATAGTAGACAGAAATATTGTTATTTATAAGTTTGTATGATTTATTTTGCTTACATATAATCTTGCAAATGGCTAATAAGTGAAAGTGTCAGTTGCAATGTCAAGCACAGAAATTCCAATTAATGTTAATCCAAACTATTTACACTATTTACATTGTTTGGATTGTTGTTCTCATATTTACTGTCAGATTCACAATGTTTTGGCCGTTGTACACTTTGGCCTTCATCTTGTGATATACGTTGGAATATTGAACCAAATGATTTAAGATTGAATGAAGATTTGCTTCGGATTCATTTCAGAAAAGGCGATGGGATTTTCTTACATTTGAGCCATTCTGAAAATGAGATGCGGATTTATTTTTAATTCAATACAATCATTTGTACTTTTTCCCCAAAGCTGGTGTTTGTCATGATTAAAGAACAAAGAATATGCTAATATATTTTCCCAGCTTTTTTGTATCTAATTCTTCAGAATGGGTTGAAAGTAAAAGATTTATATGTTTTTTTTATTCTGTCCATGTGTTTTCTGTCTCAACAATATATGTTTTTAAAATAGGATATAGATTCCTGATAAAGTTTTTAACAAATTTGACAAATGGAAAATGTTTCATTGAAAATAGATTTGATTATGTGTTTAATTTGATAGAAAAAAGCTGGGAAAATATATTAACAACTTTTGATATGAACTAAGAATTATAAAGAAAAGATACAGAATAAATATTAACACCTTTTTTAAAAGTCACTCATTTTCTTACTTCTTTAATTACAAGAAACACTAATTTAGGGAAAAAGTACAATGATTCATTATTTAAGCATAAACACAAATACACAGACATTTCTTTCTTTTATTTTTGGATCTGATGAAGCCTTGAATGGCGAAACGTGTAATCAAATCTATTTTAAATGAAACATTTTCCATTTGTCAAATTTCTTAAAAACTTTGTTGAGATTCTATATCCTATTTTAAAAACATTATTGGCGTAAATATGAACATCTTAAAATATGTGTAAGAACAATACACAAACGTAAAAAATATAAACAACCAACAAACAAGGATGAAATATCATGGATAATAAAATAAAGTCACTGTAAAGAGGTGAAGCAAAAAAATATTTCAACAATAATGGGAAAGCAGTTGTAGGGCGGAAAATAATTTGTCACCCACACAGCCGTGTAAATGCTTTTGAATTCTGTTAAGGCTGGAAAGTAAGAATCCAGTAGCTCCAGCCCAGATATAGAAGAAAAAAATCATTTTTGGTCTAATCTGTCCCTTGTAAAGAGAGAACATGGCAGAGGGAGTTAGATACTTTTTGAAGTGGTACAAAGAACTGGCCATTTTTCTTTAGTGATGAAATCAAATATATGACTTTCACTTGAGGTCTGGAGTGACTTTGAGTCCCAAACAACATTCCAGGCAAGGAACAAAATTGAAAGTACAATTGTTCATCATGACTGCAGAAAACTCAACCTGTATCTTTGAAGATGAAACATTACTAGCTTGATTTTAAAAGTATTTAATGTTACAAGCCAGTTCCTTCTCCATTGAGCTGTATGAGAAGGTCAAAGCAGAGATCAGCTTCTGGTCATCTAGATTTTTAGTGGTGCTTCCATGAACTGTGGGGTATCATCTGAATGTATATTTATTAATGATCTGAGATTATTAATGTAAAACAGAAAAAGAGTAAGGCTGAGGAAAGAATTTGGGGGGGCCTCCATTGATCTAAGAGCTTCAGAAGATTGACCATTCTTTTTCTTCCGTTCCAACTTCAATTGTATTTCAAACAACTTTGAACATTGATTTCTGTTGACTAGCTTTTCACTTTTCTGCTGTTTTATTTTTCATGTATTTTATTTTTAGGGAAAAATTTGTATCGAAAGATTCTTTGATTCAAAAAATGAAAGGCACCATTGAATCTTTGGAAGAAGAATTACACCAAAGAGAAGGAATGCAAAGTCTGCAAGATGAATTGCAGCAAATGACAAAAAGATGCCTCAGTAGTAAGTTACATATTTCATCAATCAATCAAAAATGACCACAGTGTCATTGTAAACTCCTCCACGATCCTTTCATTATCTGCATAGTATATGCTTTGCCAGGGATATGGTTTTGAATTCAGAGTTTTCCTCCTAGACATAGTTATAGTCTGTCCATTTTCTTTTTCTTGTTAGGATAAGTAAGGATAAACATCATTACAATGGTTGAACTCAAGTCAGCCTTGTGCAGAGTTGGAATGAGCAAAGAAAAGGTTGATTTATTTCATAGGTGGAGGTTTTGGAAGACACATGCAAATAGCATGTATTAGAAAGTGAAAAGAGAGTTCAGTCATTATTAGCAGACTGAGGAAGGAGATGTTTGCCAGTAGGAATGTAATTACCATTTGGTGCTAAACATTGGATCAAAGAGAAGAAAGAGAATGAGGCAGGAAAATGTTTGTATTTTTATAGACTTAACCAGTGCGCTGCCTAACAGAAATTTATGAAACCAAGTAGTGTTATCATATTTCAGGTTATTTTTCTTTTAGCATCATGAGAAAATTTCTTTCTTTTTTTTTTTTTTTTTTTTTTTTTTTTTTATTATTCATTATTATTACTTTGTGTATCAATTTTATTTCATTTTCCCACAGATATCTTCTTAAATATTTTCTTTCACACTACATTTGATATCAAACACTATTCTGAAAATGTTTTAATATGAATTTCTCTTTTTTTACTTTTATTTTTAACATTTTATTTATTTATACTTGTCTATAATCTAAGATCAGAGTCAGGAGTTTACTTCCCTGAGATTATATTTTTTATTCATCAAATTCTATATTCCGATCTTTTGCATTTCACTTTTCTTTTTTTCCTTTTTTTTTTTTTTTTTTTTCAGTAAGGTTCACCCTGTACAAGGCCCGAGGGCCACTCAAGGTGGAGGGTTACGTTAAGTGGTAGTTTATATCAATAGGAGGGGAAGATAACAGTTAACACTAGACTTGAACAGGTTAAGATTGTAGTGATCGGGGAAACATCCTCTTGGGAGTTTGTTCTACAGGGCAGTGGTTCACAGGAAGAAGCTGTTTGAGTGGAACTTGCTTCTCATTGTTGAAATACAGACGGAATGTGGGTGGTTTGCTACTATGTAAGTGGTATGGCAGATCTTAGCTGTGAAGGTCAGACATAGTGGAATCAGGAGATGCAGTTCTTCTGTGCATTTTCCATGGTTGTAGTAATAGATCACTGAGAGACTCGCTACATTCCGTCTGTGAGAGAGTGGTTGGAGTGCAGAAAATAATTCTTCTCCAACAAGGACTTGGAGATTCTTTTGAACTTTATCAAGATTGGGAAGTGAGATTTGGGCACCTCCTCCCCAAATATGGCAACAGTACTCCATTTTCGACCTGATCTGGCTCTTATAAAGGTAGAGGATAGCATGAGGAGTCCGGTACTTACTGGAGCGGTAGAGAAAGCCGATCATTTTACCTGCATTTTTAGCAATTGATCATATATAGGAGTTCCACTTAAGGTCAGATTTGAATTTGAGGCCCAATATCCTCTCAAGGAATGAGGCCTCCTTGAGAGGACATCTGTTCATTGTGACTGGTGGTAGTCTGGGGTCTGATCGGCAAAGATGAAATGTAACCGTACATTGTTGTATCATCGGCATATACGTTTACAGGTAGATCAGAAAAGAGGGTTGTTCCAAGAAGTGACCCTTGGGGATGCCTATGTTGATTGCCAGGGCCTTGTAGGACTGGCCATTAATAACTTACTTCAGGAGTTAGGAAGGATTTTATAACAGAGAAAACTCTTCGAGTGATTCCGTAGCTAGAAAGCTTGTGTAGCAAACCTTTTTGCCACACCTTGTTGAAGGCCTATAGTCCTTGCAGTATGTGTATTGTCAAGGGCCTCACTAATTCTGTGTGTAATGATAGGACATCAGCAGTGGATTGGGCTGATTGAAATCCATACTGCTTGTTGCACAAGAGGTTGTTCCTATCCAGGTGATCGATGACCTTTTTATTGATTAAGGCCTCAAAAAGTTTACTGATGATACTGAAGAGACTAATGGGTCTATACTGGGAGGGAGAGGATCAGTCACCCACATTCTTGAAGACCGGGCATACGCTTGCCATCTTCTACATACTTGGGAAAGATTTCTCGTTCAAGCAGCAGTCAAATATCTTTGCTGGGATTGGGGATAATTCTTGGTTGATATTCTTAAGGAGAACCACCAGAATTTTGTCTGGGCCAGTGGCTTTTTTGGGGTCAAAGCTTGAAATATGTAGTTACTTTTATTGTGTCTATAGCTTTTTTATAGAACAATAGTCTGAATGTAAATCATGTAAATAATGATAACTCCTCATCTCATTTTATCATTTGCTTTTTTTTTTATAGATGAACAAAAAGTGAAAGATCTGATGACAAGCAATGAATTCCTCAAACAGCAGACAAGCAACTTCCAAGCAAATATTGAAACACTGAAGTTTCAGTTGGCTGAAAGTGAGGCAAAGACAGAAAAGTTGGATTTTTGCATTGGACAACGTAATACACACTTGATAGAACTACAGGAGGAAATTAACAAGAAATGCTCAGAAGTTTGCCAACTTGAACGAAAGGTAAGTAAACATAATATTATTGTTTTAAAGACCAATAGGAACGCAAGACTAAATCTCTCATACATGTGTGACTTTGGGTGCTTTCTCCAAACATGGATCTTCTTGTAATGATGTGAGATGTGAGAAACACTCTCATTTCTTTTTTGGATGGTGTGCTTATATATCTTCTTGTCATCTGGTTGTCCTAGGTGTGCAGATCCTAAACTCAGCTGTGTCAACCATTTTTTTACATGTCAGGGGTAGCCACTGATAGCCAAGAAGGTGGAATCTGCTAGGAGGCCACCTTTTAGGTCATCTCTGATGTACTGGCTTCTCTGGTGTGCCACTGAGTTCAAAGTCTATCTTGATATCATTTGGAGTGAGCCCAATACATATTTGGGTCACCACAGATCAACTCCTTTTAAGACAAAAGTTCCTTATTGACATTAGATTTCATTCAGACCATCTGTTATTTCCTGGCCTGAATCACATACTGCAAAACCATAAATCTTTATCTTGGCAAATTTTACTTATATTATAAGATTCACTTGAATACTGTATACTAATTTTATCTGGAATTATGTTTAAAGAAAATTTAGCAAAAATTTAGAAAAAAGAAATTTTAGCAGGGAATAGCTAAGTAAATAGAATGGAGTTTCCTAGGTGAATTGTGCTTTTTTTACTAGCAATGAAGATGGTATAAAATATTAGGGTGCATGAAAAGTATTTTAATCATCAGAAACCTATTGATAGCTCCTCAATATTTTTAAAGCTTATCTGATGCTCTACATATGTTATCTTTTGATGATTGTAGCCCCTTTTGAAAGTTTTTCTGTGCTGTTGATTAGGTTCCCCTCTATTTTGTATTTAAAAAAAAATCATAATCTTCAACTGATGATCATCCAATTCTAGGCTTTTATTACAGGAGACAAATCACTCCCTCAGAAAAGTGCTTTAAAGCAGTTTTGGTTGGTAGGATCAGATAATTTTTTTTTTATTTCCTAAATTCTGCAAACAGCTTCAACAACCTTGAGGTCCAATTTAAAATAATGGCTTAAAAGTGACAAAATCTTAAAACTTGTATCCACCATTATAAAATCTGAAATAAAAAATACAGTTGAATAATATTGATAATGGTATGTATATATATATATATATATATATATATATATATATATATACACATACATACATATTCCTACAGCAAAAACAACTAGCAATAAATAAAAACAATTATAACTTAGGTGCCCACATCCTCAAATGCATATTAAAAAAAGACACCTCACTTACGTCACAACACTCTTTACCTACATTACAACACTCACTAGTTCTACAAAATTTACCATTTATCTTTACTTATTTTGATGATGACTTAGTAAAGTCAAAAGCTTGAACAAAATTTCTTGTACTTTTCTTGTAAATAAACTTCAGACAATTGTCTGAAAAGAATTATTCATAATTTGGAAAAGTTGGTCAATAAAATTGACACAAAATATATGTTGTCTCTATTTTGTCCACCTAGGTAGATCGTTCTAGTTCCACCTTTTAGTAACTCAACTCTCCACCTGGTATTGAACTCATAATTCTTTGAATCAAGTCAATGGATTACTACAACCAATGCTTTTATCCACTGGCCCATGTGTCCTTGTATGAATTTTGGGGACTTATAAACCTAATGTCTAAGTTTTTACCAAAACTCATATTACAGTTTGTTGTTGTGAGTGTTCTTCTCTAGCATTCTGTGTTACTGGTTCCCATATTATATTCATGTCTATGCTTGGCCAGCTTAGGAGATTTTTGTGGCTTAGCATATGCACTGATTCCTTAAGTTTACATATTTTTCAGTGATGTTCTCTGTCTATTATTTCAACCTCAACCCCCAGGGCATAGTGATCTCCCTTTTCCCTCCATATATGGTCAGCCATGCTTAATTTGTTGTTCTGTTAAATTTTGCAGCTACGTAATAAGTCTTGTGAGGTGACAAGCCTTGAACAACAACTTGAAGAGAAAGTGGTAGATTTTAGCAGTCATTTAACCAAGTACAAAGGAATTGAAGAACAAATCAAGGCATATGAAGTCCAACTTGATCAGTCTACAATTGAATGCAACAGACTCAAGCTAGCAATGGAGAAAATGACAAAAGATAAAGAGAAACTTATCCAATTTCATTCAGAGAAGCTTCAAGATCGGAAGAAACAAATTGAAAGTGTAAGATTTTATTATTTGTCTCTAGTTTTGGTATAAAAATCCACTGCTTCATTTTGTACATTCAACAGTTATTATTTTCACTTGCATAAGAATTTAGCAAAATGTTAACAGAAAAACACTTTTTTTCTTTGTCTATGCAAGATTAAATCTGGAAATTTTTATAACCAAAAACAAATATAAAAAAATGGTGGATGTGATTACATAAAAATTATAATTTGCTGAAATTAAAATTGTTGCTTATTTTTGGAAATCTGTTCAAAATGGGATTTTGTGCACATTTGTATTAATATGGTAAGATTGTCAGAAATGTTTTTGTATTACGGGAAACTACTCCTGCTGTTAATGGGGCTACAGCCATATCATGTTCTCATACAATCACCAAAGTTAAGCAATGCTGAACCTGGTCAGTACCTAGATGGGTGACCATTTGTGAATACTAAGTGCTGTAAAGTTGGATGCATACGTAGTGTAATGAATAATGGCTTGGAATTCAAAATCATTGAGCCAAGTTCCAATTTCAGTTGGAATTGGAACATGGCTCACTGATTACCAATTCCAGTTGGGTTTGTTATCTTTACTTACACACAAATACCATTAGGAAAAGTATTAATCCACCTCTTCTTCCCTCAGCTATGGGTTAATTAGTAGGAATTGTATCAGTAAATCATTATCTCCAAAAAGCTCTTACAATCTAAAATATTTTCTGGCTTTAAATAGTCTGCAAAAGGTTGATAAGCCATAAAAAATCAAACTGCTGCTAATGAAATAGATGCTGTATATTTCATACTTTGAATGTTACCATTAATTGAATTGGCATCTCCCTTTCCCACTTTCGTAATGTATCTTCCCTTTGACATTTCTATAAATATTTTCATGGTAACTGTTCTGATGGACTTTTCTCTTTGGTATTTTGACTTCACAAATTTAAGTGCAGTACTAGATTGACAGCTAGGTCTCATCATTTTACTGCTGAAATGGCTAGATGTAGCTAATTTTTAATATTTTTTTTTCTCTTGCACTTGTTTGTAGAATTCTCACTCCCTTTCCTTTCAACTATGATCTTCAAAGATTTAAATGTAATGTCAATCATTGTCATTTTTCCTTGAATTCTCTCTATCCTATAGAATAATTTTTCTCATATTCTTTCACTCTTAGTAACCCCTTGTGGCTTAGTGGTTTTGTTAAATATTTGTCTTCATTTATTCCATATATAGCATGTTAAAATATTATAATTTATAATATTTGTTAGATTTTCAAAATGTACTATTAAAAATGCCAGCATTGCTTACTTCTCTTTATTGACCCAGTCTCTGATCTAAATAGTCATGGGGTTACCACTTTCAAGGCTGAATATGTCTTCATTTGAATAGACAAGCAATTATAAAAGCCATCAACAAAACAATTTGCTTATTTACAAAGATTACAAAAGACCAAATTGGAAATGAATAACAAAAAAAAATTTTTTTAATCTGATTTTTTTTTTAATAGCTGAATATGCAAATTAATTATTTCCACTAAGCAAAAACCACTGAGATGGGTAAGATTATTTGATGTCATAATTTTAATTAATTTTCAGTGTTTTGACATCTGGACAAAATTTATATATCAGACATGGAGAAAGCATTGTGCATTACTTCCTTTCTCTATTCAAAAAATATTTATATTATTAATTTGGCTGATATATTTTATTTTTATTTCTTTGTGACTCAAAAGTAAAGATTTTTAAAAATCCTGCTGGTTCCAATGTTTCTGGGAATAACTACAAAATACTTCACCCTCCCCAATTTTTAGGCAGAACCAAACACATGCATGCTGGGATTTCTTCCACATCATATGATAGACCAGTTCTCAGTCTCATCCGACTCAGTCCCAGTCTGTCTTGTCTTAAAGTCAAAATGCTAAGTTCATTTATCCAAATTCACTCTTGTGTGTCAACACCGATTCTTCTTAGTTTGTGAACTTTTTGCTTTATTACTGTTGCATTGTCTTGCACATATTCTTCACTTGCTCAATATTATTTTTTTCCCAGTTCTTTACTTTTCTTGTTATTGTTTATTGCAAACTTTGTCAATTCTGTCTGCCATTTACATTTAACCAAAGCCACTTACTCTGCAGATATTATGTTTGGAAAATATTTATTAAGAGTTATAAAAGAAAAATAAATGTTGTCATTTTTAACAGAATATAAAGATTTTCTTTTTTATTAACCATTTTAATACCTAACTGGGATAATATATTCAAATAAGCATGAAAAATTTCAACATTGTTTAGTGAGCTGCTTGGAGCCACTGATGATCCTTATTTTTAATTTGCATGGTTATTTAATGCATTATTTAGCTGTTTGTTTGAATGTCAAAACTGATAATTAATTACCAATTTTCTGGTATTTTTGTCAATTTGCTTTGATATTAAAAAGCATTACAAATAAGGTAACAAGAAACAAATAGACAAAATACTGAATAATATTTTAAAAATCAAATAAGTGTCTCCAGTGACATTACTAATACAAATGATAATACCATTTTAATATGACACTTGTGGGACCTGGGCTATGGAACAGTGAATGGGTTAATTTATTTTCATTTGGTTTTTGGTTTTTCTGTAAATAAAATGAAATTAATCTGAACTAATTTTCTAGCTTCAAGAAAATTCTTTGAATCAAAGAGAGTTGAACAGTGACTTATCTAAAGAAATAGATGCTTTGTCACAAGAAGTCAGTACAAAAACAGAAAAACTCAAAGACATGGAATTGGAGTTAAATCAAATTTTGCAGGTTTGTATTAAACTGAAATCTTTCAGGTTATTGATTTCTAAATGTGGAATTTCTGATTCTGAAGTTGCAGTAGCAAATATTAGGTTGGTGCAAAAATAATGATGTAATAATGTCGATTTTGACGTTAAAAAATATGTCAAAAAACAACATTATTACGTCATTATTTTTGCACCAACCTAATATCTTGAGTTGAAGGAATCTTTATTAGCTTCTGTTTTCATAGTTTTGTAAATAGTTTATGAACATGTTTGTGTACTTTTCTTTGAAACAAGTGTAAATGCCATGATGAAAGGCATAACATATATGTACCAGAAATTGTCATGTGTTTTATGTATTTTCTTTTAATTTAAATTTTTAATTTTCAGAAATTGTCCCAAAAGACAGAGGAACTAGATGATGTGAAATTACAGTTAAATTTCCAGACTTCAGAAAGCAAGAGTCGTATAAATCAAATGGAGACATCTATAGATTATTTGAAGGCAGAGATTAGTCGCAATGTGAAGGATATGAAAGAGAACAAGAAGTTATACTCAGATCAAATTGCTCAGTATGGAGAAAAGGTAATTCTGTTTTTAACAAGGAGAAAAATTGTATTTCCTTTATTAGAATTATATTTCCAATGTTGATAAAATAAATGCAAGAAATCAAACTTTAAGTAATAATTAGTTTTGTAGTCAGTTTCTTCTGGCTTCTAATAAAGTTCCCTAATTTGTTTCCTTCACATAAGTCAAACAACCCAACAACATGTGTCTCCTGTTTGCTACAGCAGTCACACTTTCTCTCTGTTGCCTCTCTATACACTTTTTATAGACTGAGTGACAGGTCAAATTAGCATAGGTGGAAAGAGAGTCTTGCAAAAATATCCAACTCAGAATTCTAGCTTTTTTTAAAAATATACAACTTGTAAAGCCACCATCTTCATTTTAGGCATATTTTACATGCGTGACACATCCGAATCTGTTTTCATCCAGTAGGTAAGTTTATTCTTCTTTTTATTTTTTCCCAGACACTTTTTACTTCCTTTTTGCAACTATCTCAGCATTTTATTTTTTTAATATTCATCACTTTCCTTTTTTATTTCTTCTTTTTGTCTATTCATTTTTTAGAAAAATCTGATATATGAAAATAAATCCAAAACAGTTTCAGATTAGTACACTGCAACCTAATCAAGAGCACAGACAAATTACATTCAGATCCCGAATCCACTCTTTTCCATCATATTAGTGAAATTAATTACTGTTTTAAATATCAGTATGATACTGACTATATAGGTGGAACTACACTGACATTAACAGATGGATCAGATGAGCTGCAACCATGTTTACCTGGGTGACCTCAGGTCTGGAAGAACAGAAAGCTTACTATGAACACCAAAGTTGCAGTCTATAAGACATGCATTGTCAGTGCACTGTTCTATGGTTGTGAGTCTTGGAGCCTCTACTCTAGACAGGAGAGATGGCTCAGTGTTTTTTCATCTTCACTGTCTGAGACACATTCTGGGCATCAATTGATTTGACCAAGTTACCAATGCCATAGTTCTTACCTGTGCCCAATTACCCAGCCTATACACTATTCTCCAACAGCGTTAGCTCTGTTGGCTTGGACATGTACACTGTATGCCAGATGGGAGGATTTCAAAGGTCCTTCTGTACAGGGAACTGGCTACTGGCAAGAGGGCAACCTCATCTTTGCTTCAAAGACAACCTCATCTTTGCATTAAAGATGTTTGCAAAAGGGACATGAGGCTGATGGACATTGAGAGTTGGGAAGACATTGCCAATGATCAGCAGTCACACTGGAGACAATTCACTAGAAGAGCTAGAGTGAGAAGAAGAGAAATGAAGGTTTGCTCCTGGAGAGAAGCAAGCTCAATGGAAAGAAAACAAAGAGACGTCAGGGGAGAGTGTCTCCACATGCATTTGTTGCAGATGAGACTGTCATTCTCATGTGAGCCTGTATAGCCATAACAAATGTTGCACTGCTATCAGCAACTGAAGCATAACACCTTGAGAACAGATCCAAGATTTCTTGAGACCAACAAACACACACACATCACACTCACGGGTTGGAAATGAGAAGTCAAAATGTGCCCACTTGTATTTGTAAAAGGTAATTTAATAATTTGCAGAGGTGCATCAATACATCCAGGTCTTTGATAGCTGAACATATGTTATATATGTTAACATAAAGATATTTTCTCTGTTTTTAGTTGAGCACATTCAGACTTATCTTGAAACTATTGGCAAAAATATACATTAAGTCTTTACAGCTATCCCTTGGAACAGAAGGAGTGGCTTTTGGTAATTTGTCTGTCATTTTGATATTATTTTTCATTTATATAATTTCACTCCAAGTAAGGCAATAAAGCCATTAAGATGCAAGGGTGTGTGAGAGAATATGAGAAAAAGAAAACATTATGAAGGAAAGAGAACAATAAGAGAACAGGAATTAAGAAGACGGAAGATAACAATTGACATTGCATTTAAATTTTTGAAGATCAAAATTGACTGGAAAGCAAGAAGTTGGAAGAGATTTCCACAAGTAAAAAAACAAGTGTGAGAGAAGAAACTGTTAGCATAGAACTTATATTGCACTAATCTGAAATGTAGTTTTAATTTCTTTTTTCATATATATTTTTCTTAAAATGAATAAAGACAACAAAAGGAATGAGGAATAAAAAAAGAAAATTGAAGAAAGTGTGAAAAAAATGGAAGATATTGTCAAAAGGAAGAAAAAAGAAATGTTTGGGGGGGAAAATATGAGAAGAAAAGCACTAAAGTAACTTTTTTGAATCATTCAGGCAAATTAGACTCTAAGATAAGACTGTCGGAGATTACAAACAACGTTTGGATAAAATTATGCTAGTGATATTCATATAATAAATGATATTTTTTTTTGTTTTGTTTTTTAATCAATTCAACCCACACAAGGCAATAATGCTACTAAGATGCCAGGGGCTACTGGGAGTGAAAGAGAATGAAAAAGATTTTAGAAGGAACCGGAAAGCTAATCCTAAACAGGAAAGAAGGTATGAACCTTTACACCTGTTCAAAAGGCCAGGGAGGAGTATGAACAAGACAATAGGTAAACCTATCTAATCCTATTGAGGAAAAAAATAAATATTAAATATACTTTCAGAGTTTAAGCAGAGATGTTAGGAGTATAGAGTTGGAGTAGATTTTAGAAGAAACTGGAAGCCCACTCCTAATTAGGAAGCATGTGATGGACCTCTACTCCTGTTCAAAAGACCAGGGAGGAGTCTGAACAGGACGGTCATCAACTCTATCTATTCTTATTGAAAAAATGTAAATAAATAGTAAATAAAAGTTCAGAGTTTTAGGCAGATACATTAGAAGTATAGACTTTAGAAGGAATTGAAGACTCAATCTTAAACAGGAAACAAGGAAAAAAACTCTAAACCTGTTCAAAAGACTAGTGAGAAAATGTGAAAGTGAGTTTTCTATTGTTCTATGATTTCTGTTAAATTAATTTATGAAGTCATATTTCATTCTCCATAAAATAAAGAAAGTAGATCACAACAACATAAATAAGAATTTGTAGATTCAACCTAAACTATAGAAATATGTTTCTACATTCAATTATTCATATATAAGTTAATGTAAATATTGAAAAACTTACATTAGGTTGGTGCAAAAATAATATCGTTTTTTGACCTTAAAAAATACATCAAAAACGATATTATTTTTGCACCAACCTACTAGATTAATCCCTACCTAATATTTTTCAGACAACTGAAATTCTTCTTTGTAAATTTGCTGTTGTTTTTGGTAATCCATTCTTTAATCTTCATTCCCAGAAAAAACAAGAAACTTTTCTCTGCTAGAAGAAAACCAAAACTGTTAATGAATCCATTTTCACAGGTACACCAAGTATTCAGGTGATTTCAAAATTACCATAAATTTCTGCATATAAGACAACCTTTAAATCCCAGAAATAACCCTTAAAGATTGGGGGTCATCTCATACTACAATTCTAAAAAAAGGAACCCTAAATTCTGAGTGATATTTGTTAGTAAGCTAACCTTGGTCTTGGTATGATAACCAATAACATACATGAAAAGATTCACATTATCAAATAAACTGATAATAAATAAAACCATTTCTATCTTATACAGGGTGCGATGAGTAAATTGTCGCCATTTTATATTTTCATTTCATGCATTGTTTGTTTTGGATTTAGTATGGTCAGTTGGGCATTATCTGTTAGAAAAAGTGCACTATGACACAATTCACTCCTCCAGAAATTTGGAAATAGCATGCTGTACTGCTTGGCACTTGTGCCAGAAACTCCAATATGAACATTTCAGAGCATTTGTGTGTCAATCTGACAACAACGCAGAGTGATTATGAAGATACGACTGTTTGGAAAACTCACTCTGATCATTCTGATAAGAAAAGAACTCCTGAATTTGTTGGTGAGGGCCTCAGACTCAATACAGAGGCCTACATCAAATGCCTTAAGAAGGTAGTACTGCCCTGGGTCAAGAGGGTGGCAGCTAGAAAACTCTATGTGTGGCAACAGGACTCTACACCGTGCTACACAAGCATACCACCCCTTACCTCTGGACACCTAACTCCACAGACTGCAACCCCCTTGATTATTATGTGTGGGGCACAGTTGAGTGAGAGACCAACAAAACTCCTTGTAACCCCAAAGATGAACTGAAGGCAAGGATTATGGCAGCATTCACCAACTTGAACAAGGAGACTATCCAGAAGAGTTGCAGGAGATTCCAAAGTCATCTGGAGGTCTTGGTTGAAGCCAATGGTGATTTTATTGAATAAATTTACTCTTTAGTATTTCAAGATATTTTTGTATAATTTTGGTAAATATATCTGTTAAAATGAGATAACATTGAGTTATTATTGTGTTCATAGGAACTTGTATTTTCCACTAAACTTTCAATAATTGTCATGGTAGTGTTAATACAGTATGGCAGTATTAACAATTAGGATAGCATAATATTCATTTCTCATTAAACATTCAGTATCATTTTGGTGTTAAACAATAAAACAATTGAGGAAAAAAAGAAGAAGAATCAGAATCAATATTCACCAGAGATCACGTGATGGAACGTAAACAAAATGGTTTCCTTTTTGGGGACATATGTACAAAAAATATGATATAGAATCAGTTTTGTTATTTTGTTTATTTTAAATTAATTTTGATATAGTAAGTAACAACATTTCCAATAATGTCATCTTTATATAATCAATAAGCAGTTGTCTTATACTACAGGTATAGTGTGAATTCATGAAAATTTGCTACATTTTTTTACCTCATCTTATCTAAAGGTCGCCTTATATGTAGAAATATATGGTACATTTTGTGGGTAGGAGGAGAGGTCCAATGCACATTTTGCTAAAAATCCCACATTGTTGAAAATTGGCCAATAGGCCAATATATACTTTCCTCTTCATCAACACTGCCCTGTTAATTATCCGAGCTTCATTCTCCATAAGAGGTATTGTATGAATCAATCAAAATATTATATTAATAAAATAATGTTTACAAAGAAGAGGTTTGTCTGAACAATATTGGGTATATTAATGACACTTCTCAATAATAATAATAATAATAATCTCATAAAGAATTCACATAACATCTTAATTACAATTTTGGGATATTTGAAAAATATGATTAAAGTCATCATTAATTTTTTTTAAATAAAATTGTTAATTGACTCTTAAATTAGACTTTAAAACCGCATCTATTTAGAAGCTTCAAAAGTAGGTTGTAGAAGCTTCAAAAGTAGGTTGCTTTCAAGAAATAATCATTTTGAAAGAAGTAGAAAGATTATAATGAATCAATTGCTAGATTTACTGTGAGGAAAGTCAGTTCACTCTGTTGAGCTAGACAATTTTTCTTATCAGGATCTATCTTACACATTTAAAAGTTTACCATTCATCCATGCATTGAATATTGCTGCCATATCTGGTCTGGTGCTTCTGCTATATATCTAGAGATTCTTGATAAAATCTAAAGAAAAATCTACAATGTTATTAGTCCTGACCAGCTTCAACCTAATTCCAAGCACCATAACATAGCTTCCCTCTGCCTTTTTTATAAATATTTTCATGATAATTGTTCTGATGATCTTTCCTCTTTGGTACCTTGACTTTACAAATTTAAATGCAGTACTAGATTGGCACTGAGGTCTCATCCTCTTACAGTTGAAATGGCTAGATATAACCGTAAGTTCTATGCTAACAGTTTCTTCTCTCACACTTCTAGGTTGTGGAACTTTCTTCTGGCTTTTTTCTTTCCAGTCCACTTTGATTTTCAAAAATTTAAATGCAATGTCAATTGTTATCTTCTATTTTCTTAATTTCTTGTTCTTTTATTGTTCCCTTTCCTTCATAATGTCTTCTTATTTTTCTCTCATATTTTCAAACACTCAAAAACCCGTTGCATCTTAGTGGTTTGATTGCTTTGCTTCGGGGGAAATTATTAAAAAAGAAAAAAAAAGAAAACCTTTGTAATTCAATATTTTGTTTAGAGAATATTTTTAATTCCAATCTGAATGAGTTCTTTGAAAATTCACTTTAATAACTCTGAACTAAACACAAATACATTTAGTATCGACTGCCTCATGAAGGGGTAGATATGACACAAGGTCAAGTTTAATACTTTTGTATGTTTTGAAAGTGGTTACATTTACCACAAAATCATCAGGGATACCCATGACCCTCCTCTTGTGCCCTGTCTCACTCAAATACAATAACAAGGTTGATCCTGGACTTTAAAGGGCTGGGGATGAAGCAAATGTTATATAACAATCTTCATACTGTTTTTTTTTGTTTTTCTTTTATTTGAAAAAATTATTTTTGTATTTTTTCCCCTAGTAATACAAAATTTACATTGCAATTTTTGTTGTTATTGAAATTAGGAGAAATCTCTACTAGGCCAGATGAAAGTGTTGAAGCAGGCTTTCAAAGACAAGGAACAAGAATGTATTGGTCTTCAGCAAACACTACAGCAGAATGAACTTATGCTTGATCAGAGCAACAAACACATTTCTCATCTGGAAGACAGTCAAGCCAACACTCAGAAAGAAGTAAGATACAAATTAGATTTGTTTAATAAGTGATTTAATTGTTATCAGTGTATAAAATGGAATCAACTAATGTTGATGTATTCCCTTTACACTAATACTATTGGTAAATACATGAATCTATAGCTTTTCTTTTTTAGCAGGGCAGATTAACCTCTATAGCTTGGGTTCCCTTCAGAACATGGCTCTCCACAACTTCCTGTCCTTTGTATCTTTGTTTTATCCTTTCATTATCTCTCCCAATCCTTGTTCTGCCAACCATTTACACAAACTCTATAGGTAGGTTACTCTCTGCTTTCGTTTGTTCCTTTTGGCTTCAATATGTCCTGTGAGTGTCAGATTCTCCAAGCCCTCTTTCCTCATTATGTTTTCTAGAAATTGTCTAGACAACTGTAGAAAAGGCAATGTGAAACTATTCCATTACTCCATGACCCATCATGACAATTCACAAATATTAAAAGCAAAAACAAAAATGGCTTGGAAAGCCATAATAGTTTCCATCGAAGGAAATGCCATTAAAAATGGCTTTCTTTTGAATTAACTTTTCAATTGTTTCTTGTTTGTATCTGAAAAGGTTATAACCATTATATTCTTCTCAAAATCAGATGCTACACTAATTTCCAATACTAGCTGGATGTAAACACTCCAAACACCCAAAACTCAACTAAAAATCTCTCAGCTGTAAAAGGCTTTGCACAAACCTTCTGTTTTTACTCACACACTCAAAGAATAAAAAGCAATACAATCCAGAATTTCCACCTAATTGTAGCCAATTTCTGCCTAAAGAAACAAAATGAAAACTGAGCCAATTTGAGCCTCAAAAAGGACTTAAAAGCCCATTAAAGAGACAACCAGCAGTTGAATGACATCTTGACCTGAGTTCACATGCTTGTCAAAAAGCAATCTTTCATCTCCAAAGACATCAGGCCAGCTTGCCAATGCTGTCACTCCAGTAAGTCACAATTTATCCTCCCTCTCTTTCCATACATCTCACCAGATGCCTTTACAATTCCACTCATCTTTTTTTTTCATATGAGACACAATCTGATTTTTCTTTATTGTATTTTATGTTAATACAATTGTTTATTACTTTAAATTCTTTGTTCTGCCACCATATGCTTAGAAAAACACATGTTCATATCATATCATAACATAACCATAACTATGACATAATAAATTTAATATATTTCTTACAAATTCCTTACTAATAATGGATATTGTTAGAATATTTTCTCATTGCTTAGATATATTAACCAGATAAGTTGTAAAATTAGATTTTTTTTATATCAGAACATTATCAATGGAAAAGACACAATTGTTGTAATACTCTTTTGCTTGTTGTGATTTATTTCTAAACCTTAGCAGTTATTTTTGACTTTAACAAATTTATTTATGCTATATATTTACTGTCATCTCATTATGTATTCATCAGTGCATCATTTAATTTCATTATTTTACTCTCCTCCATTACTAGTCTGTGTATGTGCCTCTGATTTGAGTATATCTGACTAGTTATTATTTTATTGTTATTAGAGAAGTGACAATTTCTGTATTTGTCACATCATTTCTTTACCCTTTGCCTGAGGGTCTCTCATCAATAGTAAAGCAAAACTACAAGTTCATTAGGAATTTATTTACAGATGCAGGCATAATTCATAACCAGTTAACCATCATGTCACTTTGTTTTTCATTCCTTCTACTTCACAAATATTCAGTAACCAGCCTCCATGATTTGCTTTTCTAAGATAAATTTGCTTTTCTTTTGTCAGATGTCAAAACTGGAACAGCATCTTTTAGTTGAGCGCAGCCAACAAATGGAACTTGTCCAATCACTGAAACAAAAATCTGACCATTTTCAGAAAATAGCAGAACAAGGAGAAATGCAAATCAAAGAACTTACTGAAACCATTCAGTGAGTAAATCTCTTTGTCTTTTTGCTCTATTGAGTTTCTTCATAAAAAGTAAAATGAAACAAAGTCATATTCAAAATGTGGTTTTGTATGTCATCCTTTCAGCCACTGCATATGGAAGATTCTACCCATTTTTTTAATTGATCAAAGAAGTACTTATCCTTTGATTGTACATGGTAATTCTGGTTCTGATAAATATTAACATTCCAAGACATACAAGGAAAGTTGAAAAATGAATCCCTCCAATGGCATGTATTAACATTACAATAAATAACCTTTTGGTGTTTTGTATATAGACAACAATACCAATTAGGATTAACAAAGATAAAGAGTTTTGAATGAACTTTGAAATTGTGAAGGATTTAAATAAAACAAAAGGTGGCATTGTTTCTTTACAATTTTGTAGCATTATGTGAGGAATTGTTTTTATATTTAAAGTGTCTCTGACTGAGTAAATTTCTATGGTAATGAGATTGTGTGTTGAAAATACACTTATTTGATACATGTAATAAGTGATGTTCTGCATCGAAAACATGCTTATTTAGCACATGTCATGTAAACTTCTGTGGAATTGAGAGTTTTCTGCTGTAGATTCACGAGGTTTCAGATGTACAGATGGATGAAATCAGACTCCAGGGAGAGTTTTCTGAAAATGGATGTTGTGTTCAAATTGCAGTTTTGATTCATCAGAACATTTTGAATTTTGTTTCAATTTTTAGACAAAAAATCTTCAGCAATGAATATTTGAGCATATAAAGGTAAAATGAAATGTCATTTTCATTTTCAGAATGTCTATATTTACTCCCAATTGTTATAAGTTCTAGGTACATGAAATAGATCAGGTTATTTAAATATCTATTACTGTGATCATTATCAATGAATTTTATCTATCTGAGAATATCTATATAAAGTAAATAATTTCATTAAAATCATTGTTTTTTTAATTATCTGCAGTCAATTTTCTTTTTATCATCAAAGTATTTTAAAATTTGAATTTATTTAAAAAATGCAGTGAATTACAAGCTTCAAAAATGTCTGTTGCTAAACAATTGGCTGAAATTAATAGCAGACTACAGCAAGAGCAAGAGGAAGGACTCCGTAAAACTGCCAGCCTTGGCTTTATGAAGGAACAATACCAACAAAGTAATGAAGAACTACAGCATCACAAGAACACAGGTAGAAATCTATTAGATTTTATATATTCTTCATACTGAAGGACCATATCTGCCCATATGCTGTTTCAAGTCTATTCATAACTATTTTTAATTTTTATTGCTAATATTATTATTTGGAAGATGTTCTTTTTGTAAATTATTTCTACCTCTGTAGATTAAATGAATAGTTCAGTTTCAAATTCCCAGAAGGTTACCTGGTTTGATAGATATCTGAAGAAGGCCTGAGGGAACAAAGGTTGAAATGTTATGATAACAACAAAAATGAGGACATTAGTTTGAAAGTAAATAACATAACTCCTCATCCTTGAAATTCATGTTTCTTACGAGTTTCTTCAGTAAAGCATTTCCAATAAATTTTTTTACAACTAAAACAGCTAAAAATACCTTCCTTTTAAATCAAAATATATTTTTTTTTGTAAAAAATATACACCAGCACCTATTTCCAGTTTTGATCCATGAAAATCCCATTAACCTTTGGTTAAAGTGGATGCTGCTTAGAACATTTGAAATTGAGATAAAACTAACTCTTTCCTTTCTGTTCCATGTATCACATTTCCATGTTGAAGCCTCTTTTGACATATTTTTACATTATTTAAAAAAACTAAAGAATTTTTTCAAAGTATTTTCTAAAATTGCTTGTATATTGTTCAAATAGTCTTAAAATAAATTTCTAATGATATTTTTCTTTTTTAATTTCCATTTAGTGTGTGAATTAGAACATCATGTGAAAGTTCAAAGTGAAGAAATCAATACATTCAGCAAGGAAAACAGAGAATTAAATAAGTCTGTTGCATTCCTCAAGGTAATTAATGTATCTTCTTAAATAAAATAAACTGTTATTTATAACTCCTCAAAAAGGAAACTGTTCTCTTTTAATCATCTGAGAGAAACCCAGTTTTTTACCTTCCTTCATCGTGGCTGATGCTAACCACTAGGAGATTGACTCATTGTGCATTCTCAGACTAATGTTTTTCAGCTGATGTGAAGTGCAAATAGTGTATTGAATTAATTGCTAAGTCTGCAGCTAAGAAAGTTGGTTCACTATGACATGCTAGACATTTTTTCTCACCAAAATTTATCTTACATATTTATAAGTCTACCATTCATCCTTGCATTAAATATTGCTATCACATATGGTATTTACAGATTCTTGATAAAATACAAAGAATCTGCAATGCTACAGGTCCTGACCTGGCATCTTGGCTTCAGTCCCTTTCCCACTGCTGTTACATAGCTTCCCTGTGCCTTTTCTATAAATATTTGCATGGTAATTGTTCCGATGAACTTTGTCCTATGGTATCTAGATTTAATGAATTTAAGCACAGTACTAGAGTGGTAGTGAGGTCTCATCATTTTAAAATTGAAATGCCTGCTAGATGTAACTGTAAGGTCTATGCTAACAGTTTCTTCTATCACACTTCCCGCTTGTGAAACTCTCTTTCCGCTTCTTGCTTTCCCATCAACTTTGATCTTCAAAAATTTAAATGCAATCGTTATGTTCAGTTTTTTAATTCTTCTTTTATTGTACTCTCTCCCTAATAGTAGTTTTTCTCATATTCTCTAACACTCAGTAACCCCTGCATCTTAGTAACCTTGTTGCCTTGCTTGGGGTGAAATGATTAAAAAAAACAAAACAAACAGTAATAATTATTAAGTGACATCTTTCTCTGTCTATATCCCTGAGATGAGGTATAATGATTATTTACATTATTCAGACTGTTATCCTCATTTTCATTGCCTTATTCACAATGTTTCAACTATTGTGTGCTCCAGCCTTCTTCAGGTGATTGGAATCTCAAACCAAACCCTTTATTTCATCCACCGGGGTAGATTGTTCTAGCTCAATGTGTCATGCCACTTCTGGATGTCTCAGTTATTTCCCTTCAACTCAACTATCTCAAGGACACATGGCCCAGTGGATAAAGGCATTGGTTAGATCCAGTGAGTTCAATACCAGGCTACAGCAGTGGTGGACCAAAAAACTTGTAGTGTTGAGTTAAAGGGAAATAACTGAGACATCCGGAAGAAGCATGGCATGTGAAACTAGAACAATCTACTCCGGTGAACAAAATAATGGGTTCAGTTTGAAATTCCAATCAGCTGAAGAAGGCTGGAGCATACAATGGCCGAAACGTTGTAAATATGGCAATGCAATGAAGATGACAGTCCAAATAATGTAAATAATGGCATCTTTTGTTCACTTCTACCCTCATAGAACAAATTATTTGGTCATTTTATGTTTGTTTTTTTTTTACCATTTTTTATCCTAAAAATATCATAAAAAAGACATAAATTGACACTTGGCCTTTGACACCATGAAAAACAAATTTATAATTAACCCTTGCAAACAATAAATTCAAACATGAATTAAAATACACATGTCTTTGCTTCTTGTTGCATCTATCCACAGATAAGGAACATTACTACTGAAGATAGTGACTCCATTAATGACTAATATTAGAGGTGGTAAACTGAAAGATTTACATAGGTTCTTACTAAGCTACCAAATCAGAAGTATAAGGCACCCATTGAGGATCTTTGTCACTACAGTAATAATGATCTATGTATTTGGTTGCTAAAGACTAAAAAGTTAGTTTAGTGTAGGAATTTTGCCCCGTTATGTGTGTGAGTGCTCATCAGTGAGAGTGGAATGAACAAAATCTAAGGCTTGAAATAACTGTTTAACAGCTTTTATAGATGGTATTTTGTAGGAAAAAGTGTTGGGTTTCCCAGTTAACAAAATTCTTGCCTTGAATAAATGTTTTGTAAAGAGAGATTTCTCTGCTTGTACCCATAGATGAATGAGAAATCTGAGTGTGAAACTTATAGGACTGGTATATGTCTTCTGTAGCAAGGGTTGTGTATAGTTTTTCATTTGGGTACTTATCTTAAAGGGGGATTTCTTCACCTGTTCCCTCAAGGAAAGAATTGGATGGTGATTACGAAGGTTTGTCAGCTCAGAAAATTCACTCTGATCATTCTGATAAGAAAAGAACTCCCAAAGATGAACTGAAGGAAAACTAGAAAATTAAGCAGACACAACTTGTTGGTTGAATTTAACAAAATTGAATAATAAAGAAACCTGTTGTTTTAACAATAATGATTGAACTTTTTTTTTTTTTTTGTCAAACAAGCTTGAAAAACAAATTTCTGCTTTGTTTTTAATTACATTTTATCTTTTTTTGTTTTATACACAGGTAAAAGTTGATGAACAGAAAGTGTTGAAAGAAAAATTAGAAAATCACATTTCTGATTTGGACCAAAGTTTAAAAGCCAAAGAAGAAATCTGTAAAGATTTAGGAGAAGCCATCAAGTGAGTTGCTTTTTCAGTCAAATTTTTCTGTAGGTGTGATTAGGTTTCCAATTAGTACATGTGTATTTTATAGCCATCACAAAGAATCACTAAACAGAATATCTCTTCCTAAGAATTTCTTTCTTAATTATTCTGAAATTTCAGTTCATATGCTTTTTAGAAAAATAACTATGGGATATTACCAATAGGGTGTGATTTTTTAATACAAGTATGTAGCAAATAACACAATATCCTTGTCATAGATTATTAAATATGACTACAACTATCATAAGACTGAATGAACCATTATGTCTTTGGTTTTATCTTTGGTTCTATTATAAGTATCTCAGCCTGATGAACCTCTAACCACCTGTAGTCATATCTTTATCACTTCTACAGCATCAATTTTTACAATTTAACAGCCAATTCTTTAATTAATCAGTTACCAATCATCATTACCATATGATCATTACCACCACCATAACTATTATCATTCCTACACGACCACTCTCTCCATGTATATATATATATATATATATATATATATATATATATATATATATATAGGTTGTATTGGCCTCTTTTTCTTTTCTTTTTATTTGTTTTTATGGCTTATGGCTTATCACCCTCTTATGGATTACTTAAAGCCAAAACATATTTTGAATTGTAAGTAAATTTTTTTCCTGCTACTGAACATTGCATTAACAATTTTTTTAGAATAGTAATGATTTTTCCATATAAAGTGCAACAATTTAACCCATATATTGGGGAGAAGGAGATAGATACATAGCTTTCTAAAAGGTATTTGTGTGTAAGTGAATATAATGAACCTGACTGGAAGTCTTGGTCTCTCTGTCATTGCAGCTCCAATATTTATCAAGTGTCGTTTGTGTAGCAATAAATTTCTCATACATCATTAGGAGATGAATAGATAGATTTTTTTTCCTTTTAAGTCAATTTAATGATCAGAGTTTCTCAAGAATCTTATCTCCAGCCCACTTTTGAGTCGTCAAACATAAAGTTTTATTAGTGTTTTCAGATAGCCATAGAAGTGAAGTCCTTTGAAAGACTAACCATCCAAAACTTGTTTGGGTGATCCCCCTTTCCAGTTGGTGGAACATATGTAGACAGAAAGGAGTGGTGGTTCCACCAATCAGTATCCATATAATGAACAGTCGGTGAAACGGTCTGGCAGTGAGTATGTAGGGTTCTGTTTTCTGTGGCCGGAACTTAGTGAGAAGTCAGAAAAACTTTGCTTCTCTTAACAGCATCCATGATCATAATCAAGATGAATCTGTGGCACATAGTGAGTGCTGGTATATTAGTATACAGCTGACTTTGGATACTGTCACAGCTCATGCAGTGATGTGCAGAACTGCATTACAGTAGAGCAGTTAATAGGAATTTCTTTCTAAGATGATGAATTAAAAGTAACTTGAATTGTTTGCACTTTGCAATATATCACTATTGAGTCAAAATTTCACAACTTCTATTCTTGCAATGTGGCGTCCATGTGATATTACTCTTCCTAATTGAAATTATCCTAGATAAACACTACAACATTATCAATAGGGGATTTCAGGCTTATATTTGATTTTTTTGTACTCTATTGTCATAAAATAAAATTTCTATTTTCCAATATTAAGGTTGACTTAGTAATATGACACTATAATTTTTTTTTGTTTTCTTTATGTCACACTGATAATATTTATATGTCTAGCATAATATTTTTCAAACAAGGCCCATCATAACACAAGAATTGTGTTTTAAATAAGAATTTTAAACACTGAATGTTGACATCAATAATGAAAACATTTCACTTTTATTTTGGAAATTCAAAAGACAGCAGTAAAGAATGTCATTCAATTTGCCTTTTGTTGACAAAATATTGACATTTATGAACTTTTTTAAATGTGACAGATTTTGTTTACTGTCTTTCTGATGACAACATTTAGTAAATCCAATTCTTTGTCTTATTTTTAAATAAGTCAATGCTATGCTAGACAAGAATCTTTTGTAAAAATATAAATTATAAAAATCTATCAATTCTAGATATTCATGTTTTTGTGCTTGTTGCAAAATCTATCAAGACTGTTTTGTATAGTTACAGTGTTTTGCTTTCATCATGTAAAATAATGAAAGAGTTGTTAGTAAATTAATTTAAATAAATGACTTTGAGTTGTTAGTAAATGACTGATTGAACTGATTATATGTTTATATCTCATTTAATAGCTATGATCACTGATGCACAAGAATTCTCAATTTTTACTTTCGGTCAGGTTAATAGTCAGCTGTTAAGGAGCCACCCACCTGCTGCAAAATTCCAAGTACTTGTGTAGAAAAGGGAGGAAAGAGATAAGCCAAGTGACAAAGCCAAGCCATTAATACCCCATTAAGAAGGGCTTTCTTTAGTTAGAATCATTAAAGAGAAAGTAAAAGCAAAAGTTTAACAACAGAGTAGACACATGGTCTTATGTGTTTTGGTTATTATTTGATAAGAAGATGGATTGGATTTTTAATTACACTAACCAACCTTGTCAAAGACTAGGAAGAAAAATAAATTGCTGCGCCTTTTAGTAATACAAATCAACAAGGTGACTTGACTAGTAGGAAGGTTTTCTCAGATCAATAATCACAACTTGGGTGAGTAAACCTCTGATCAAATTCCTCATACCCCTGCCTGCCAGTATACAAATTATAAAAATACAAGGGACATTTTAAATTAAGATGAGCAGGTATAATAATATCATAAGTGTTTTTTCATGTATTTTATAATTTTAGAAAATTACAAAATGAAATTTCCATGAAAAATGATAACATTGAGGATTTGCAGAATAACTTAGAAGAGCAACGAGGTGAGCTTGACGACAGAACTACGAAAGTAAGTAGAAATATTTTTGTATATAAAGTTTTAATATTTGGAAGGAAAACCATTTTTGTAAAAATAATCTTACATTTTATGCTTTTGTATGTGTTGTATAAGAGTAAGTGTCATTGCCGACAATGTGGTTTGAAACTAGATCGCCAGTGAGCAACACAGTTGATTCCATTATTAAGTAGATCATGTGATTATAAAGGAAGTGAATAAATACGAAGTAGTGTAATGATGACTGTTCATTCTTCTTGTCTATCCACTATTGCTATGCATTCACTCTCTCTACTCTACTACTACACGGATTACGATTCTCTTCTAATCATTATACTATTTGGCTGGCAATTACTACTTGAACAAGTATTACTAGTGCAGATATTATTGGAAGGCGTTACTACTAATACTGGCATCTACAAAGTCTCGAATATGACAAGCATTTCTGGAAGTGATAACAAGCTTTCACTTGACTTAGCAAAAGTGACAAGCAAAGCCATCCAACATCACAAAAGTGGTGATGAGGATTCGCAAGGAATCACAAAAGTATGATGAAATTTTAAATGTATTTTCACAATTCATTTGTTGTAATAATGGAAGAGGTGAACAGAAACTTGAAGAGTTGAGTTAAAGGGAAATAACTAATACTAAGATATCCTGAAGGGGCATGGCACATGGAACTAGAACAACCTACCTAGTAAATGGAATAAAGGGTTTGCTTAGAAATTCCAATCACCTGATGAAGGCCAGAGGGTACCACAGCCAAAATGTCATGAATATGGCAACAAAGATGAGGACAACAGTTTGAACAATATAAATAATGTAAATAGCACAAATTTATTAGCAGTATTTGTTAGAATTTTTGAAATGAGAAATTCACAATGTTATTTACTAATGTCCTAATCTTAATTGTTATAATCATAATGTTTTAGATGTTGTACATTTTTTGTTACCCACCAGACTTAGCTTTTTTTTTTTCACCCAAGTGTTCATAACTAGTAATGTCTGAATATCAAAAAGAGATAGGGAGATCACTAGTCTGAGGAAATGATTTTATTAGCAATTTTTATTTTCATCTAATGAATATGGATTTGAAATTTAGGAGTGCCTTCTCAAGAGGATAACAGTTGCAGATCTGTTTTGTTTTCTGGATTTGATTTTTTTATTATCTAATAAAAAAAGAAATATCTTTTTCCTTTATTTATTTTTAACTCTTCAATTATGGTAGAAATTTTTGTCATCTGCAGTTGGCAAGTAGAAATTT
Organism: Acanthosepion lycidas; assembly: GCA_963932145.1. Classification (NCBI taxonomy): domain Eukaryota; kingdom Metazoa; phylum Mollusca; class Cephalopoda; order Sepiida; family Sepiidae; genus Acanthosepion; species Acanthosepion lycidas. Next base: position 56,863,408 of record OZ010615.1, read on the forward strand.
AGAGTTTTTTCCCTTGGTTCATTACCAAGTTAAAATTTTTAGCTATCAAAGATATAAATTATAAAAAATTAAAAACAATAATTTTAAGAATTTGAGTTAAATGAAATTGATTCTCATTTGAACCACTAGCTTGAGGTAGAACAATTATCTATCCTATAACACACATATAAATACAAAATTATATTTGAAAATATTTTTTTTTCTAAGGTTTCAGAGCTAGTTACTACAATGTCTGAATACCAAAAAGAAATGGAAGGTCGTGTGACTGATTTGGAAAATCGTTTAAAAAGTGCAGAAAATGATATCAAAGAAAGAACAGAACAGGTAAATGACATTTTTATATTTACTAACCTGTTACTTACCTCTCTTAGTACAACCATTGATGGCTTCTGAACAGTTTTGGTCAACCCATGGTGTGGTTTTCAGGCATTTCTCAATAGTACACTACACTGGAATTATCTCCCAAGGTTGATATTACCAATAAGTCATTCCCTGGTGAGATTCAAACCTGATATTCATAGTCTAATGCTCTAACTACTTTGGCCATTTGAGAATTTAATAAATGTAAGGAAAAGCAAAAATTTATTCACACTTTTGCCTAAATATATATTATGGCAAAATTGTGGACAATTTTTGACTTACACTCATATTAAAAATTATAATAATATAACATGTCATAAATGAAATAGACAACTACGAAAATCTTGAAAGCTACTGAAATAATTTAATTATGACAAATTTGCTAGTAATACCAATTTATGAAATTTGCAAACTTCACAAACAAAATGACTGTGTGGTACAGGAGAACAAAGGAAAGTACTTAGCAAAATTACATAACTTAGCAAATTACAAGTCATTGTTTTCTGTTGAAAAAGTTCTTTCAAGTTTATTTCTGTCAAATAGAAAAAGGAAAACATGTTTTGATTGATTCCTATTTTTTTAATTTGTGATTAACACAAGTGAGTTAAAGATTATATTTAACTGGGTATATTATTTTGTGCTTTGTAATGTTTTTTTGTTTTTTTTTGTTTTTTTTTTCAAGTTGTTTTCATTTGCATATCAAAATGTTTATTTCCATAATATTTTTTCATCATTTTTCCAAATTTTTCAGATTTGGAACTACAAGGAACAATATGAAACAACATTTGTTGAACTTCAAGACAAATCCAATCTCTTGAAACATGCAGACCAAACTTGCCATAAATTGCAGTTGGAACTGACAGAAAAAAAGGCTTCACTGCAGAATTTAACGAAGGTATAATACTTGCTTTTCTTTTCATATATTTTTATGAGAAAACATTTAAGTTCAATTTTTTCTTAAACATTTCCTATATGAATGTATTTTAGATTAAGTCAGATTAATTTCCTTATTTTTGTTTTTGAGCTGTAGTACTCTACAGCCTTCCTCATGTGTATGTGTTGACTTTTTCTCTGAAAAGTGTATGTGCGTCTTTTCTCATACATATCACCAGGGCTGGTGTATACTACCCCTGAACTGGGGCGTCAAACCTGATAGTGACCTACACTATCTCATCAACATTTGCTTTTTTTTTATACATTACAAATTAAACTAAGCACAAATGACTATTAATCCCTTCCCTGGCATAGATGTGTATATCTTGATTCTTTTTATGCCATTCTGAGCTTGAAATGAGTTCAATTTTCAACTCATACGTCTGGTAGAGGTGTTAGCCACTACTCAGGTACTTCAAGGTGCCTCAGTTTCTTAGTTACTAAGTTAAAAGATAAAAATATTCTTCTGAAAATAAAACATTTTTCCCCAAATAATTGGCAGCGAAAGGGTTAAAGGATGAAAAATCTTTTCAGATTTTGATGTCATTTTGGGGTCATTTTTTCCCCCAAATTTGTGACTTTGTTTTGCTCATTGTGGTAATATAATAAGCATCTCTTATCTCCCCTCTTTCTTGCAACCATCCACTATAATAAAATAAATGTTTTCAGCACTAAAGCTGAATTAGTCAAATAAAACTTTTTAAGCTTCTACTTAGAGTTATTGCTAATATTACACTCATGTTAAATCTTAAAAAAACAAAATATAAAATTTAATATCTTTTATTCATAATTTTGAATGCATTAAATTATTCAACTTGAGAAAAATCTCAAATTGATGATAAAAAAAATTGCTGCAAAACATGTGTTAATTTTAGATGAAATGATTTAGATACATTGTATTTATTTTCAATTTTTCTAGTTGAATTGTTCACTTATATTACATATGATCCATTATTGTACATAATTAGGTTACAATAAAATTTGTATTTTATATGAATACTACTTTATAAAAATTGAGATGTAGTAGAGTACGGGGTGCATATCATAGATTTGGGAGGTGGGGTGCACAAGACCCTTACACTGTCACTTTCAATACCTGTTCTTGTGTGTTCTTAGAATGATCCACATCTGTACTATGAGCTAAGTCGCTGACCTTCCAATGAAGGTAAACCTGAAACTCACCTACTATATATGCTCATTTAGAGATACAACTAGAGGCTGTAGATTTTTCTTGTATTTGCTATGTCCCTTAAGGACATGCATGATCATAGCTCTTCACAAATTCTTATCTTTTGTAATTTTTGACCCCTTACCATCCCTCCCATTCCCTGGTCTGCCATTCATTTACACAGTCATTAGGTAAGTTACTTATCGGTTCTCCCTGTCCCTTTTACCTTCAATATGTCCTGTAAATATCAAATGTTCTAAACCTTCTTTCCTCATGATATGTCTCAGAAATTTCAATTGCTTCTCTCTCTGATTCTAAGTATAACCTTTAGGTTTAGATTATCCTTAAAACTTCCTTGTTACTTACACACTCTAGGCATAGTAGTCTCATTTTTTTTTTTACTTGACAAATAGACTGTGAAGAGTTAGTAGTCCTAAAAAAGGAAACAAAATGTATTTGATATATTTGTTGATCTTTTTAGTACATGTAACTAGATTTTTATGACATTAATTACTGCAGATTGTAGGAATCTTTGATATGCCGATTTAGAACTCTCCACAAGTGAGAGAAAAAAAATTCTATCAGATGAATTTATATGACTAAGGAAGGCCAAAGACATCAGCCAAAATATAGACAGAAAAATGGCACAAAAGAAAATATGAATCAAAATAAAATAAAGAGAATATGAATTGAAACAATTTGGGAAAATAGAAAAAAAAATTTTTTTTCTGTAACTGGTGTCTATATAATAATTGGTATATCCATTGTTATTTATAACAGGTCATGTTAAAAAAAAAAAAAAAATACAAAAAGCAAAGAAAATATCAGTAAAAAAATATCAGGATAGGTCTGGTCAGCCAGAATTTAATATACATGTTGTTTCATTTTGAGAAAATTTTTATATTTTTATTGCAATTTTTAGACAGTCCAGAATATGAAAGAAAGGGAAAAAGAATCACAAAGAAACAAAACGGAAATCACGCAAGAATTACGACTGACCAGAGAACGTCTTCAAAGTCAGACAAATGATTTTATTTTAGCTCGTCATCAACTTGAGCAGTTAAGACATGAACATGACAAATTGGTACAACAACTTGACAACATGGCTACAACAACAAATGTAAGTTAATCACATTATTTTTGTAATTCATGATTTGATTTGACTTTGACACTTTCTCAGTATTCTGCATCTTATACAAGGTGTGTCCAAAAAGGATCCAGTCATTTAATATTAATGAAAAGAAATAGCCTACCTGGGGAAATGGTGCCTTAGTCCTCTTCAAAGTTCTCCCGTTAGGAAATCACATGCTTATCCCAGTTTGACTTCTACTTTTCAAAGTCTGCAAAGTTCTCTTCTTTCAGCACCACCATCATGATGCCATGTTGCATTCTCTTTAATCTCATCCACATTCAAAATCTCCTCCCTTTCAATGATGATTTTAACTTTGAGAAAAACCAGAAGTCACAGGGTGACAAATCTGAAATGTGGGAAGAGGCTTGGGTGATGTGATGTTTTGCCAAAATACCCTGCATGAGAAAATCGTTGTGAATGCAATAGTCACACAAATTCACAAAATACTCTTTTTTTAGTTCTTCTTTTTGACATTATCAACATTTTTTTTTTTTTGCATTATCAACATTTTTCGCACTGTTATTTGTATTCTTAATCATAGTTTCAGGGAAAAATATACATACAGCTTTCAAAATTAAAAAAATTAATGTATTCCCAACTTTAAAATGAAATAAATTGTCAGTTAAAATACAGGATGAAATGTTTACTTTTATTTTAAGTTTGGATTTTTTTTTATTTGTTTTTATTGAATTTGTTATCTAGTTAGGTATTTTTATTATAGAAGCAAAGTTCTCTCATTATGACTATGATGATTTGGGATACTACAAGATCACCAATGAAATATTGTTCAAGACAAATTTTAAGCTACAAACCTGTTTTTGGAACACTTAAATGATGAATCAAAGAATATAGAGAAACTGGCCAAGTGAGAAAAAAAGAAAAAAGTCAGTTGGAAATTTTTAATCATCTATTAGGAATAGAAGTAAACAGTAAGTTTTAAAATTGCTTCCTCTGTTCCATAATATTTGTGACATTTGCATATCAATTTCATACACTAAATGTCACATCTATTATGGGACAGAGTACATATTTCACTCTAGAAAAGATTGTTTTTTTCTATTCCAGACAAAAGAGATGAATATTGCTCAGTTGGTGGAAGAGATCAATGCTTTACGTGTTGAAAAAGTTCAAATTGAAACAAAAATGTCTGCTGAAATAAAACAACTTCAGCAAGAAGTGAAAATGGAGCAACAGGCTCATGCAATGGAGGTTGGTTCAAACTTTTAGGATTTCAAAAGATTTATTGAAAATACAGCATGAAAACTATTTCAATTAATAATGTTAAATAAGTAAATAAAAGAATTTATAACAAATAGGAAATTAATACCAATAGCATTACATATTTTGCAATGAGCATTTCTATTTATAATTGTAATAGTTGGCCCCAGAAAAGAATGCATGTTTCTTTGGTGACCAAGCAAAAAGTATTCCCATTTAACTGGAAAGTTTTTAAACATCTGCCACTGACCACATATTTTGCAGATTTATATTTAACTAGAAATTATCTTGTACATGTGATATTATTAGCAACAATATGATTTTTTTTTCTTGTAGTGTAAATATAATACAAAAATAAATTTTCATTCATTCAGATCGTAAAAACAGATTAGTCATTTTATTTTAACCAACCAGATCAGAAAAGACAATCACATTTTAAAAGTTTTAACAAACGCATCATAAATAACACTGACTCTTGAATTTTCAAATTGTTTACTTCATTTACAGATTTAGAGAAAGTGTCACAAAGTTCTACTATTGACATATAAAGTTTTAGTGTTGCACTTTCTTTGCAATTATTTTTAATTCAAATGAGAAAAAAATTAAATTTAATATTTTAAGCAGTAACTATTACTACTTATTATACATACCAAACTGATATTTTATTTAAAATAAAAAGTTTTAGTTTGAAATCATTTCCTTCTAAGTTAATTAAAAATGGAACTTACAATCTGGAATTATCTATAAATCAGACAAAACTGGATAAAATTATTTTTACCTATTCAATGTGGCAAGAAAAGCTGCAGAATTGCAATGAATGAAGTTCACGTGTGCAGTTAATCGTTTATACTGAATATTTTGTTTTTATCATATTAATAAAGAGTAAATGATAAATTTTACTGTTTATTAAAATTATTCAACTTCAAACATTGATTTTATAGCCAAAAAAAAGATATTTTAAAAATTTACAAAAGAATTTTGAAAAGTTATTGACCAGGCCACTTTTCAAAATCAATATTTAGCTGATTGATTATTAAAAGACTGATTTGGTGAAGTAAGGTTTTTGCTGTACATATAACCTTATCTCTTTTCCCAATGTCATATATCCTTATCTCTTTTCCTAATGTCATATATGCTTATCTCTTTTCCCCAATGTCATATATCCTTATCTCTTTTTCCCCAATGTCATATATGCTTATCTCTTATCTCAATGTCATATATGCTTATCTCTTTTCCCCAATGTCATATATCCTTATCTCTTTTTCCTAATGTCATATATGCTTATCTCTTTTCCCCAATGTCATATATCCTTATCTCTTTTTCCTAATGTCATATATCCTTATTTTAGATAAAAATTACATTTTTAGTCACAAAAGTTAAAGGCAAAACAGCAGCATGTTGATCAGAATCAAAATTCTCATTTTTAGCAATTTAGTCATTTTTTTGTGCTACGTCTTGAAATATAATATTCTTCAAAATACTTATTCTACTTATACTAAGAAAGGACTTCTCTATGATATGTATACAATAGAACATCAATTTTCTGAATGATATTGCAGATGATAATTAATGTATAATGTTAATATAATTCATTGTTTGGATAACTAATCTGATCATAAAAAGGAATCAATACCAAATGTGTAAAAAAACAAACAAACAAAAAAAACAGGTTCAAAATGTTTCCTTTCACTTGATCAATAAAATGAGTAAAAACACAAAATATTGCTTAAGGATTTGTGATATTTTACAAATAGAAATCATGTTATGGAATCATGACCTAATTATAAAGAATATATTTATGTATGTGCACAAAAAGTGTATTGATTTTTATCAAAGATGCAAGGTTAATATAAAGTTCATTGAAGTGGTGATTATTGTTTTATGAGGAAATTATCCAGTTGTTGTTGCTCAAGTTCTTGTGTTTCTTTAATTTTGCCAGAGATAACATTTGATACACCAAATTAATGATGTTAACTCCAGCTTGCAGTTCATATGATTCTATAAAAATCTGCAAACCATAATGGGTAATTCAGCTGGTGCCAATATTTGATTTTACTTATCATGTGGATTAAAATTATTTCAACATTGTTTATAGCGGCCAACCAACCATTTTCTCTTCACAGACTTACACACAGTAATAAATCAATAAACTCCACCACTTTTAGCAAATTTACACTCAGAACAAAATTGCCAAATTAAATATTCACAAGATCTTCACATTCGGATAATCAACTGAATTTCCACTGTCTGTTTATAAGTTTCAATAAACCACTTTTGAATTCTGAAGAATTAATGGATTCATTTTATAGTGTCTATTACATCTATTGGCCTGTGTAATTGAGAAATCTTAATAAAGAAAATGTGCTCTCCAGCAGGAATTGAATCTGCATTGAACTTGTAAGAGAAACTATCATTTGATCTGGTATGCTTTACCAATCAGCCACAAAGTACGTCACAGCTCAGCAAGGTTCCATTTTCCCTTTTAAGGAAAACACACTCTCCCACTAAGATATTTTTCTTAAGAGTCCATATCAGCTCAGTTTCATATCAGAAATCTAAACAAAGTAATTTTTAAAGTATTAATGGATTTATTTTTAATTCAATTTTATTACTTCAAATGTGGATACTCGTATTTGAAATAGATGCCCCATTTTTAGTTTTACTTTAAACTATGTGTATTACATCTATCAGCTTGTATATTCTCTTTAAGATTTTTCAAATATGCAGACTGATACATGTAATACACACCATTTAAGAGAAAATAAAAATTGGACATCTATTTCAAATACAAGTATCCATTATAATATCATTTGAATTGTGTGTGTTGTGTGTATATATATATATATATATATATATATATATATATATATATATATATATATATATATATATATATATACACGCACACACAGGGACAAAGGTGATGAAGAGACAAAGAAAAATAATACAGATGAATTTGGCTAGATTGAAAAAAACATTAAAAAAAATTCTTTCAAAAATTTTGAAACTACCAGCATCTCTCATGCATATGTGTAGACATGGCAACATCAACAAAGCCCAGTCCAATGAAATCCTAATGGATGAAACGTGTCACAAGAAATATATATATATATATGCCCGTGTAAGTTATATTTTAAACTTAATACAGATTAAATTTAAAATTGATAATTTTTAATTTTCAATTTTATAGTAAAATTTAATATTAGTTAGAATGATTTTTATTTTAACATTAAAGCATTAAATTATTATAACTAAGGTTTGTTATCAAGTTTTTTGAATTCTCATTTACTTGTATTTTTATTGGTCATTGCTGCTTATGTAACATCGTTTCCACTAGTGAGGGGTGTTTGATTGATTTGAACCTTTTAAAACCCTTTATTCTACATTCAACACCATCACTTGATAAGACACCAGAAGTGTTGAAATAAAATGGCTATTTTTGTAGTGATTTTATAACATATTTATGTTATAATTTTCGAATAAATTATATATATAATTAAAAATTTGCCCTATTAGATAGTGTTTATAGATAATGTGGACATAGGAATCAATTCTGCATGGTGACTATCAGTTTCACACTTCAATATGATTTTCAGATCTAGTCCCAATGTTACAACAATTATTATGAAATTGTCAGTATAAGCAAATAAGTTCATTATAATTAATATTTTTAATTTTAAATCAGATGGAACAGTTTTCTGGGTTTCAGATTATTAAGATTAAAAAATCTGAATTGATCCAATATAAGTTATTTCCCTTATGTCTTATTTACATATTAGTTATTACTGAAATCAAGAATTTAAGTTCAAATTAAAAAAATGTAAAACATTTTGTTTATGAAAAGCACTGAATGATTTCAAATAATATGGTTGAAATGATATATTTGTATTTCTTAATAGCTGGAACGTTTGAAAGAAACGCAGTGTTTGTTGCAAGCAAGTAAAGATGAACTATCTGAATTGCTTAACCAGACAAATCAACAAAAACTAAAGAATGGCAGCAAGCATGAACAAGAGATGAATTCGGTCAAAGCTTCATTGCACTTGTTACAAGAAGAATTGAAAATCCAGAAAGAAAATGTAGCTTCTCTTAATGAAACTCTTGTTTTGAAGGTATCTCTGATTTTATTCAAGTCTCAATTTGTGTCTTTTATCTGTTGAAATATCATTTACACTCATATATATAAACGTATGTATGTATGTATAAGAATTAATGCGCCTTAATTAATATTATGAAATAATCATTCAAAGAATAAATCAATAAAGTTAATGTAATTAATGGTGAATTCGCCATTAATTACATTAACTTTATTCATTTATTCTTTGAATGACCATTTTATAATATACTAGCAGGAGAGACCGGCATTGCCCGAGGATGTAACAGTAAAAGATAGATCAAGTGTCAACCATCATAAAGACTGAAAAATAAAATTGACAAAGATTATTGTTTAAGGTTGACGGACACGCATGTCTTAATTAGTTTTTTTTTTTTTACAAATTGGTCAAACTCAAACAAAAACATTGTTTTCAATTGTTATGAGTCTAGCGATTGAATAGAATTTTATTATAAACAATTGTCTTGTAAATGGAATTTTTAAAGCATTCTGAATGTAAAAATAAAGAAAAAAGTGTGCAAGACAATAAGAAACACTACCTGCCAAAAAAAACTGAAGTTTTGTTGAAATCGGTTGAAAAATGTAGGAAATCTGATCCCATATATAAACGACACAAACAACCTGGGTTTTATAATAAGTATACCTCCATATGAGTTGTCCCCCTTTCATTCTGGCGACAGAATCGTGTTTTATCATGTTTTCAAATTGATTTTGTGCAAAAACAATTGTGTTTTTCCAATTTTTGGCGCTGTTAGAACCACCTCAAGCTAATTTTATGTAGTCCTGTGAAGTTTTGTTGAAATCAGTTTAAAAATGTAGGAAATCCAATCCAATATATAAACGTACAGACACAGACACACAATCAGCGTTTTATAATAAGTAAGATATATACAATGCCATGTTTACAGCACATTACAAAACATGTTTCTTTACGTATTTCTAACACAGATTAATGAAATTTTTAGTGTTAATAATACATAAGTTTAAGCTTTTAGTCAAACAATCAGATTTAAAAAATAATTAATAAAAATATCCCACAAAGAAAAACCAATATTTAATAATGCAAAAGTTTGCAATACATTTATTAAATCATCTATTAATATTTCATAGCATAACCGTTATTGCTAATTACAGCATGTAAGCGTTTAGAGTAGTCTCCTACGAATTTCTTGCATGTTTCTTGGATAATATTTTTCCAATCTTCATGACAAAATAATTAGTACATGCAGGTTTTGTGGGTTCCTTCTTTGAATTCTCACTTTCAGCTCTCGCCATAAATTTTCAATCGGATCTGGAGATTGACTTGGCCATTTTAGAATGTCTATTCTATTTGAACTTAACCATGATTTTGTAAACTTTGTAGTATGTTTAAGATTGTTATCTTATTGAAAGACCCAACCTGGTTTCAAGCCCAGCAAATGTGCATTCTGAGGTAAATTTATCTCCAAAATATCCCTATAATATGCTCCATTCATCCTCTCTTCTATTATTTCAGTGTTCCCTACACCTTGGACACTAATGCAACCCCAGATCAAGATTGGTCCACCTCCAAATTTTATTGTTAGGATAGTATTCTTTGGTGAATATTCAGTACCCTTTTTTCTCCAGACTTTTGCCACAGCATTTCTGCCAAAAAGTTCAATTTTCATTCCATCTGACCAAAGTACATTTTCTCAAAATCTGCAGGTTTGATACAAAGCTCGTTTGCAAAATCCAGTCTAGCAAGAATGTGTTTTCACTTCAAAAGTGTTTTTTTTTTTCCCCTTGGAGTCCTTGAAAAGATGTCATATCAATGAAGTGAACAACTAATTGTATTCATACTCATTTTTACTCCACTTACTTCTAGTCCTCCCTTAAGTTCTTTATGTGTAACTCGAGGCTAGTTGCCAAATTTTCTCACCAATAATCTTGCTGTATGTTCCGTTACCTTTCTAGGACAACCAGAGCTTTTTTTTTTTTTTGGACAAATGGAATGACATGTCTTCCAGTGACAAACTATTGTACCAACTGAACTCAATGTCACATTTAACCGACTAACCAAGTCCATTTGTATGAAGGTCAACAATACATTCACAGAGGTCATGATCAATTATTTTGTTTTTCCCCATTTTGTCAATGTTTAAAGGATGGTTGACAGAAAAAGAATGACACAATCATTCCTAAAAGTAATCATAAAATTAATCTGGAAGGTTCTAAAAAAAAAAGACCCATCCTAATTTGGAACATTCTAGTAAAATTTGAACAATTTTATAAAAAATCTGTTGTAAACTTTTGAATTACTAAATATTTTTTTTCTTCATGGGATACTTTTTTGAAGTTTTTAAAACATCTGATTGTTTGACTGAATACTTAAATAAATGTTCTATGAGCAGTAAAAGTTTAATTAATGTAACTGTATTAGAAATACTTAAAAATCATTTTTTGTAATGAGTTGTAAACTTTTGCAATGCACTGTGTGTGTGTATATATATATATATATATATATATATTTCATAATATATATATATTATGAAATATATATATATATATATATATATATATATATATATATATATATTATGAAATATATATATATATATATATTATGAAATATATATATATATATATATATATATATATATTATGAAATATATATATATATATATATTATGAAATATATATATATATATATATATATATTACGAAATATATATATATATATATATATATTATGAATATATATATATATATATATATATATATATATATATATATATATATATATACACATTATTTTTATAGATACAAATATTTAAGTAAATGTTCTGTTAATAGTAAACAGTATTAACAACATTTACCAGCCTGAATGTTCCAAAAATTTCATAGAAAATATGTGTCCTCTGATAGGAATTGACCTGTATCCTACACGCAACCGTTATATAGCCTGACATGCTATACCTTTTAGCTACAGAGGAAGTATCTGGTTAGCAATGTCAAATTACTGTTTTTAAACTACAAATTTCTCATTCCATTTGAGAGAAATCATGGGAAATTTGTAGTTTAAAAGCAGTAATTCTATATTACAATCAATATTTAAACTGATCCCTCACTTTGTGGCCATGATAGGTTCTATTCATTTATATTCCAGAGTATGTAAATAAATCTAAAAACATACCTGTGTAGCTAATCAGTATTGATTGATTCATTCATTTTCTATGGCTTATCAATCCTTTGCAGGTTATTTAAAGCCAGAAAATATTTTTAGATTGTAAGATTTTTCTTGATTTTTCTTTTTTTTTTTTTGAGATAATACTGGTTTAGCAATACAAGTCTTACTAATTAACCCACAAATGGGGGAGACAAGATGGATTCATATATTTCCCAAGGGTATTCGCACACAAGTGAATATAATAAGCCCAATGGAAATTGGAAATCAGCTCTTCCATTAACAATTCCAAGCCATTATCCATTACACCACCCATACATCCAAGTTTACAGCACCTGGTATTCCCAAGCAGTCACCCATCTAGGTACTGGCCAGGCTCAATGTTGCTTAACTTTGGTAACCGTATGAGTGTTTCAACAGGTTGTGACCATATGCCCTCTTTACAGAGGAAACAACCATCTGATCTGGCATGTTTTAGACTGCACAGCTACAGAAAGCTTCACAACCCAGGAAATAATTCTGTTATTTAATATTAATGAAAAAGTAGCTTATTTAGGGCAATGGCATCTTATCAGCTTTTCTCATTCAATTATCTCTGAAAGTCGCCTTAAACATTCAAGTAGTTTTCATGCAAAACATGATGATGTATATTATTATTATAAATGTGACAGTCACACAGTAAACAAATTCATTCATTGATATCTTACTTAAGCAACCCTATGGGAAAGTCTTTATGCATTCTCAGTAATGTCATCTCTGATTATCAAGTTACATCATGGCTGCACAACTGGTTCTCAAGATATTCCAAATAGCTGAATATTTTCCAAACAGAACACATACACACTAACATGGATATTTAATAGTATTATAAATTTATTTATTTTATTTTCAGGATGTTGCTTTGTCCAAATTACAGTCTGATTTGAAAAGTTATGAAAAGAAATTTCTGAACATGAAAATTTTACAGCTGGAACAAAATGCAGTCACACAACCCAAAAGTGTTTCTTTCTCGACCGTTGATGCTGTTTTAAACCTAGACAGACCTTGCACAGTTGAGTCATCAAAGACAGAAGAAAGGTATCACTTGTTCAATATTCAGTCATAAGCAAGGTATTCCTGTATTGCCAAGGATAAAAAACTTTCAATAACTTCTGCTCATTTAAACATTATACCCTGTCTGGCATAAATTCACTTGACTCAAGGACATACCTCTGGGTTATAGATATGGGCTTGACTTAACCTCAAAAAGCTTAACAAAATTGACCTTGCATTAATTAAAGTGCTTTCGTTTATGATTCATTAAATAAAATTTACAAATTGGATTTAATTGGGAGCCAGCTGCATAGCAAAGGTTAACTATTGCCAGTGTAGTGAGTTTCAGCCTCACTAGATGTCACACAAAGTAATTCTATGCAATACTAAAGTAAACTTAGAAAATAGCTTTAAATTGTATTTAATTTATGCTAATATAAGTATACATATATTTTTGGTTACTGTAAGTTTTACACATATGGAGTTGGCATGCCACACTAGTGAAGGTTCTCTATCCCCTCCTGAAGGGGGAAAACTATGAATATCTCCAGCCTTCTCTAAACCTTAACTCTTTATGCTCTTAACTATATTTAACTCTTATACAAAGGACGCTCCAAAAGTAATACCTGCTATTTATTTCCACATTGGTGACTAAATATTTTCAAAACACTCTTTATTTAATAGGTAGAGAGCTATGCATGACCCCCATGGTTTCTGGTACACATTGCTGTTGTCACTGATAAAATGCATTACCCACTGCTTAACTGTGCTCACATTCACCGTTTGGTCTCTGTAAATGTTCATTAAGCATTGGGTGCAGTTTCTTATAAATGGATAAATACAATGCTATTTGACAGACAGCTATTTGTAACAAGGAAAGAATTGTCTTGTAGAAAGATTCAACTTCTACTACCTTACTGTAATAGGAGGCATTACTTTTGGAGAAACTCCAACACACACACATTTTCTTTATACAATTCAAAAGAATTGGAGAAAAATTTGATATAAAAAATTTATTACCATTATTCTACCACTGTAATAATAATAATAATAATGATCATGAATAATAATAATAAAAATAATGATCATGAAAGTCATTAATTATTCTTTGCTATTTGAGCAATCATGCTTGTCTTGGTTATCCTCATATTGATTTATCCATTGTACTCTCTGGCCTACTTCAGTTATCTATGCTTTGGTAACCTTTATTCAATCAATGAGGATATACTATTCTCATTTCACATTTCATTGCTTAGGGAGTGTTTTATATCAGTTAAATGGGTTTGAATGAATGAAGCCTGTAGGTCTTAGAGAGGAACATATTTCTCTGAATTTCATGAATTGGTTATTACAGAATTACAAACAAAGAATTGTACCCGATAAACAGAAACCATCTCACTAAACGACTTTCAACAACAGCAACAACTAAATAGCATGTGTAACTTTAGAAAATAATGACATAATGAAAATATTGGCATTCTGCACCACTTCAAACAAAAGTTTAGGAAGGAAGCCTTCATCACTAGTGTAAAGAGCAATAACAGTTACTGGACTTGACAAAAAAATTTTTTTAAGAGAAAGATTTAATAAACTCGAGTAGCACTGGCTGCTCAGCAATGAATGCCAAATGTTTCCAAATAACTAATATTACTAATAGAGATGAAGAGAACTGATAGTACACTTTGATTGCAGCCTAATGTCCAGGGAGTAAGGAAAAACATAACTCGAGTAGCACTGGCTACTCAGTCAATGACTGCTAAATGTTTCCTTGTAAGGAAACAGCTAATATTACCATTGCCATTACTATTGTGTTAACCATTTGTATCTGTGAAGATGTGATATGTGGAACATACAACAAAACAACATTTGTTTCATTATGTTTCTGTCTGTTGAGGTGTGTCCATCCAGTATGCATCTATAATACCTACTAGACTTTTCATAGATACAGAAAAAATGTTCAGACTAAAAAAATTAATGGTGTATTAATACTTACATATAAAAATGATGTGTGTGGCAGTGATGGCATCTGATCAAATAAGTAATATATAACTCTGGTGAAATACAAATAAACAGACCATATGTATTTGAGAAGCAGATATATATGAAACTTTTCCTCCAGTATTGATTAAGTATGTGATAATCAAAAGAGCTTTGAGTTGAATAGAAATTTTAAAGAAATTTTTCGCAATCAAAAAGTAATAGTTAAAATTTTAGCACACATAATGAGAAAAGATGGGATGAAAAATTTAATACTCATAAGTCACATCAAACCTAAATATGTACACAACATCAGTAAAGAGTAAATGAATAGAAGAATACAACAAAGAAGGCTTCATAAAAGCAAGTATCAGAATTGTCTATTCATGTCCTACCAACATCACTGATGAAATGTATGACCAAGTCAACTATGAAGTAAGACCTTAATTCACTTCTGTTTTTCTTATCTGCCAGTGTGCATCTCATTCACTGACTGAACAAAATATTGTTGTATTCAAGTTCTGTAAATATGAATACGATTGCTGTTATGGTAATGCGATTCTGTTGACCATTCCAATAAAGAGATAATGTGAAGTGGTGTAATTATTACTAGTTATATCATTGATTTCAATGTTGAACAACAACCTGTGGCATCATGACTGATATTTGTTGCTGGCTGGAATGTCAGTGTCAAGAAGTTGCTTTCTATGTTATATCAATTGTCTCTGACAATAAAATATCATTCTGTTCAAATATCAGAGTGGCTATTTGTTGTGAAACATGATAAAGTTCAAAATTATCATAAACAAATATTAAATGGCTTATGTGAGTCAAGGTAAAAAGTACATAAGACAGTGTAGCATTAAAAAACTTGGTTGTCTGCCCTTGACTCTGCTGTAAATTGTATGCATCTCAAGAAGTAAGAAAGATGAAATGAGAGTCATGATTGCCTATGTCCTGAAGGGACACGACACATGGAAGAAGAAGCCGCTGAATGGGCACCAATTGATCTGAGCAACTAAAAATATGTGCTTTCAGGCAGGATTCTAACCTACATTCCCCTAGGGGAAACTATTATAGATCTTTTTAGATAACTTTGGATCTCTAGTCCATGGAATGTGTTGATGGTCAAAGAAAGTTGAATAGTGCTTTCAATCATATATTTTTCTAACTCAAAATATCTGTTCAGTTTCATATCTAAACAAGAAAAAAACAAATTCTAAAGAAAGGAATGGATATATATATATATATATATATATATATATTAGGCAAATGAATGACAAAGTAGAAAAATTCTGTGTAACATGTTTCATCCTCTAAGACTTCAATGGGCTAAAGTAATGTTTTTATTAATGGAATGATATATACAGTCACCTTCAAAAGTATTGGAATGGCAAGGCTAATTCCTTTATTTTTGTTGTTCACTGAAGATGTTTAGTTATAAGGTCAAAAAATGAATATGAGACAAGGGTTCAGAATTTCAGCTTTTATTTCCTGGTATTTACATGTGTTAAATAACTTAAGACATGAACTCACCTATTCTTCAAGTGAGCAAAACTATTAGCTCACTGACAGGTGTTTCCTGTTGCCCAGCTTTTGCCATTTAGATTGATTGTTTAAACATTAAATAGCTCTGAATGACTATTCTTGGTTTTAGCCTTTGGTTTCACCTGTAAAGATTGCATTTCTTGTTAAAAGGATAAACCAACATGAAGACAAGAGAGCTGTCTATGGGAGAAAAGAATGTTGAAATCCTGAAATTTAAAATCCCAAATTTATAAAATCCCAAAAGATCAGAAATATAAAACCAGAATATGGCAATGCTCATGTTGGTGCTTATCTCATTATTGGAGAGTTTCAAAAAGAGCAACAGTACATAAAAAACAAATGTGAACACGTTCTCTTGTCCGAAAAGAATAAAATGTGTGTTTTATTGTGATGAAAGGCTTAAAAATATAGTCAACAATCATGAAAAACAATCAGATCTTATGGACTATCTTAGAGCTCTTGCTCATAATCTTCCATTATAAATTATTCATATATTCTGGTTTCATATTTTTTAATGAATTTTGAATGTTTCATTTGTATAAACATTATTTAAACAGTATTTTGTAAATGTTTAGAAATAAAAGGTATTTTTCAATTTTTTTTCTTTTCAGTTTCTCCCAAAGTCTATTTTTCAGGATTTTGATCTTTTGGGATTTTGATACAATTGGGATTTAAAATTTCAGGATTCCAAGATTTGGGATTATAACCCAAACCCATACATATATATATTCCTATGCATCAGGACAATGTTAGGCAAATGAATGACAATTACATAGAATTTTTTTCCAATTTATCATTCAGTTGCCTGTTATATATCTGCTTGTGTGTGTATGTGTGTGTGTGAGAGAGAGAGAGAGAGATATTTTTGATGTACAGAAAGATTTTTTTGTAAAATCCTACTGCATCCATGCATCTGTCGCTATGTGTGTAAAATTTTTTTCCTTTTTGCAGCTCAAATCTGTTTGAAATGATCTGCAAAGAAAAACCAGAAAATGAACTTCACTCAGACACTGAATCTCTTGTGGCCAATTCACAAAAGAAAGCAGGCAATCAAGTTCCATTTGATAAATCTGTGAAGCTTGATACAACAACACCAGCATTTGAAAAAATCAGAAAAATGTTGGTTGGCCTTACTGCTAGTTTGCCTCTACATGAAGACAGCATTGGGTAAGTGTGATCAATATGATTGTTCTCTTTTTCTTATTTTTATTTACTTCTAGCCACAATTCAGTTGGGTGGCTAATTTTGTTTAGTGGCATACCAACCTATATGGGTTATTATTAATGCCAAAATTTAAATACTTTGTATGCAATATTTTATTTTATTTTTTATAATGGTTTTAGCAATACAAGTCTTGCTAATTAATCCATAGCTAGGAGGAAACAAGATGGAATTATACTTTTCCAAAAGGTATTTTTACATAAGTGAATATAATGAACCCAACCAGAATTGGAACAGCTCTCTGAACCTGGTATTCCCAAGCAGTTACCCATCTAGGTACTGACCATGTTCAACATTGCTTAACTTTGGATCTGTTGTTTCAACGTGATGTAGCCATAAGCCTTTCTAACAATAATGATATTTTTATTACATAATGATCTTTTCATTTACAGTATGACTAAACCGTACTCAGATGTGTGGGTTGTGTAATGGTCACTGGCAGGCTATTGTGTTCACTTTGTGTTAATGCTTACTAGAAAGGGATAAATCCATCTTTTCTATATTCAGCTATGGATAAAATAGCAAAGCAGACTGGGCTCTTCTGCCTTGATAGGTCAATATGAATTCAAAATTGTGAAGAAGACAATGTAAAACTATTGAACTACCTTTCTCAGAATAGTCATGGCAGTTCACAATTTACAACTATTAAGGAAAAGTACTTGGCATTTCAAAGAACTTTATTTCAAACTCTCTTCGTCTTCATATGCAAACCATATAACCCTTCTGTGAGCAACAAATGCTCTTATCATTGTTTTAAACATTTTTGAATATTATTTTGTATCAGATCATTTAATCTGTTGTATGAACATTTCCTCTTCATGACAGTTTGTTAAAACTATGGGCCTTAAAAGTTTCTGATTTATTTTCCTGAAACGAGCTATTGTCATGTCTACAAGTGTGTAAATTCATAAATAAATTCCTTATCTTTGTTAAAATTATCTGTTTCCTCATCATTATCCTTCATCATTAATCTTTTTGGCATGAGTAAATCAATTGTTACTTTTAACCCCAAAGTGCCACACCACTATAACCTATATCCTGAAGGGACATGGTTTTAAGAAGAAAACCTGAAGGGACATGGTTTTAAGAAGAAAACCTGAAGGAACATGGTTTTAAGAAGAAAACCTGAAGGGACATGGTTTTAAGAAGAAAACCTGAAGGGACATGGTTTTAAGAAGAAAAAGTTGCACAAGGCTAAATTTCTTATCAACTATTGATGTTTTATGAAAGATCTATTTTCAGTCACTCTTCCTTAGCACAAGACCATGTTCTGAAGCATTTGACATGAGAGAATGGTTAAAAATCAGTAGCAAAACCTGAACTAAGATTTTGATTTTTTATAAAGTATTTGCTTGTATGCTTGTTTGTGAACTAATTCCCCCCCCTCCATGAATTAGGCCTTCTGCTGAATTTGACTTTGTTTAACAAATAGCTGAGCATCTAAGAGCTCTACAGCCATAAGTATGTGACTGCTTGTTCCATTGAAATGTTATTTAAAAATATCAACAGTCCCAGAAAAAACTGAGACTGCCAAAGAAGGAGATACTGAAACATAGTATTCCAAATAAAAAATCTTTGGTTTGGTCATGTGATCAGATTTTGGGAAGTGAATCAGGCCAAGAACTTTTTAGTATCCCCTCATACATACATGCATACACACATATATATATAACAAATTGAATAAAATAGACACTAGGAAAACAGTACTTAGTTTTTGCCAACACATTTCATCATCCAATTTTATCAAGGCAAGTGATGCTAAACAAAAACAAAATGCTGTATTTATTAAAGGAGATTACTGAGTGAAAAGTTCTTGAAAGTACAATTATCGATTCTTTCCAAAATGTTAACTTACACCCTGGATTTGTTCAAATATCTCCTTTCTTAAAACAAACTGCTCTTTTTCTCAATCCAACATACTTATGCATGAGCATAATAATTTTAGAAAATTAAAAGATGGTAAAATCTTGACCTTAAATATTAAAGATGTGTAAATTAAATAAATAGATAAACAAAGAATAAAATAAAAATACATAAAAATAAATAATATATAAAAGGAATCAACAAAATTAACCCACTTTTATTTAATATGCTGAAAAATTATATCACTTAATCTTCTTTGTAGCATACCTTTCTTTACACAGTAAGTTTTTATAATATTTTAGAGCATTCTCTAATTAATAATTTGCAAAGTTAATATTTATTTTGCCAAGTTATTACTCTGTATAAATACAAGTTACCAAAGATTGAAACACATTGACCTAAAAAGTTTTCTTCTTGTCTTTTCCTTTATTTACATTGTCTTTACAGATATATCTTATTTATATCTGAATTTTTGCACATATATATATATATATATATATATATATATATATATATATATATAGTCCCCTCCAAAACTATTGGAACAACCGAGGCAATTCCTTTGTCTTTGTTGTTCATTGAAGACATTTGGTTTTAAGATGAATATGAGACAAGAGTTCAAAATTTCAGCTTTTATTTCCTGGTATTTACATTAAGCAACTTAGGACATACCACCTTTTGTTTGAACTCACTGATTTTTCAAGAGAGCAAAACTATTGGAACACATGACTGACAGGTGTTTCTTGTTGTCATGCTGTTGCCTTTTAGATTGATTGTTTAAACATTAAATAGCTCTGAATGACTACTCTTGGTTTTTATCTAGGGTTTTACCTGTAAAGACTGCATTTCTTGTTAAAAAGGATAAACCAGCATAAAGACAAGAGAGCTGTCTATGGGAGAAAAACAGGCCATTTTGAAACTGAGAAAAGAAGGAATATCAATCAGAGCCATTGGGCATAGCCAATACAACTACGGCAAAAGAAAGGAACTACAATGGACATAGAACAGGTCGGCCAAGAAAACAGTAGTTGATAACAGAAGCAGTGTGAATGAGAGCTGTGAGGAAAAAACCCAAAACAACAGTCAGTGACATCACCAACAACTTCCACAGTGCAAAGGTGAAGGTTTCACAATTCACTCTTTAAAGAAGACTTTGAGAACAGAAATATAGAGCCTATACTACAATATGCAAACCACTCACTCATCAGCAGTAAGAATGAAAAAGTCAGATTGGAATTTGCAATGAAGTACAGAGATGAGCAATAAAAATTCTGGAAGAAGGTTTTATAAAACCAAGATTAATGTCTACCAAAATGATGGAAAGGCCAAAGTGTGGAGAAAGAAAGGATTTACTTATGATCCAAAGTATACAAGTTTATCCGTGAAGCATGGTGGAGGCAGTATATTGGTTTGGTTTTGCATGTTTGATTCTGAAATAGACTCATTCATATTTATTAATGATGTAACTCATGATGGTAACAGCAAGAATGAATTCAGAAGTCTACAGAAAGATTTTGTCTGCTAATTTACAAAGAAATCCATTCAAACTAATTGGGAGGAAGTTTATCATGCAGCAGGACAATGGCCTAAAACATACTGTCAACAAAGCAAAGGATTTCATTAATGGGACAGTTTTAGACTGGTCAAGTCAATCATCGGACCATAACCCAATAGTGTGTGCATTTCATCTGAAAAGGAAACTGAAGGAAGAAATCCTCCAAAACAAACAAGAACTGAAATAGGCTGTGTTAAAAGTTTGGAAAAGCATCACAAATGAAGAATCACAACAGTTTGGTGACGTCAGTAGGTTGCAGGCTTGATGCAGTTATTGCAAGTAAGGGTTATGCAACCAAAGATTAAATTTTATTTACTTTAAGACTATCTGTTCCCTTACTTTTTACTCACCTAAAAATAGGGTAATCTGATGCAAATGTGTGTGTGTGTGTGTGTGTAGAATAGATATTTTGATTAATAAAATAAAGGGCAAATGAAAAGATATCAATATAGTCAGTACAATAAATATTTATTAAATATCAACCTTTATCAATGATCCAAGGAACAATCAGAGAAATGTTTTTGTAGATAAGGTATTTTCCAGTGGAAATCATATTATTAGCATAACCAGAACTGTCTCTAATCACTCGATGTGCCAAACTTTTTAGGAAAATAAACTTAAATTTTGATCAGTGTAAAAGTGCTAGGCTGGTCTCATGTTAATAGTGTCTGTCATGGGGTGTGGAGAGGTGAGATTGTAAACATTGATGAAATGAGTTATAGGTTGGGAAGGGGGAAAGATATCTCATGAGTAAAAAGTTGTAGCAAAAATTGTCGGATCCTGTGGTCGAGTGTTGAAAGCCGGGGAACTATGGTTGGAATATGTTGTGATGAAAAGGAAGAAAGAGAAAGGGAAAGAAAATAAAAGTGGGGGGTGGGGGAGATATATAAAATGAAATGAAACTAAAATATCATATGATGGAACAAAATTATTGATAAAAAACTGGAAATCTATTTCCAAAATAATGGAAAAAGCGTATACATATATATGTGCACATAACTGTATGTACATACACACATGCCCACACACATACATATGTACCACCATACACGTATAAATATAAATACATGTACAAAATTAATATGTACCTTCACTAACCTTCCCCTCTCATTACATAAGCATGTATGTAAAGGAGCCTTAGTGATAGATTCTATGATGGTATAAAGTGGGTGATTCCAATCAAGGTTGCAGGGCTGTCACCTCGCATGTAGTGGGTTATCGCAAAATATTTTTCTAATTTTATTGTCTAGTTTTAAATGCTGGAAATTTTTGGTTATGGTGTGGGGAAATTGTGGATGTTGTAATTAAAATAAAAGACCATGGGGATTCTGGAACTTTTTTTTTTTTTTAGTTTCATGGGTAAGGAGAGTGTTTCTGTTATGTTTGGAAGCCTTGATGATAGATTCTTTGATTGTTGTAAGTGGGCAATTCCTATTGAGAAAGTGATTGCAAAGTGAACAGAAGCATTTTATGTGCAAGTATTGGCTGTAGATTTTAGATTATTTTAGGGTGGTGTGGTGGCAGTTATCGAAATAGAAGTAGCAATGACCATCAGTAGGTTTGGTGTATAGTGTAGTAGAGATGTGGTTATAGCTGAGATATGCCCATGTATCCAGAAATATAATGGAAGCAGTAGAATATTCCATAGTAAATTTGACGTTGTATAGGATTAATACAATTATATATAAAGGATAGGATAAAGAACTAATAGCAAATATATTTATCAATCTAACATGTTTCACTTTTATTAAAGATTCATCAGAGAATGAGAAATGGAGGAAAAGAAAGAAAAATTCTGGTATTTTTATTTTTGTGTTGTTTGATTTTATTTTTAAGTTGCTTGATTTTGATTCATCAAGTTTCATGTGAATTTGACTTGTTTATTATAATTTATGGTGTCCCAAATTCAAGGAGAGACGACACATCCTTTCAATGTTCCAAGAAATTAACTGATTCCAAGCCTAACTGAAAAAAACATAAATATTGATTTATGTATATCATAATTCTAGTTTGTTTATTTAATAAAAGTAGAACATGTTAGATTGATAAATGTTTCCTATCTGTTCTTTATTCTATCATTCTGTCGAACCAACAGACAATTTGCCAAAACCTAAAACTCTTATCCAGATACACAATTTACAAATAGAACACAATACTGAAAAAAGGGAAAGAAAAAAAATATTCTAAAAGCAAACTTACTTAGTAAAGTGCTTGAAGCTCAGATTGCCTAGACTGATAAAAAATGCTTATCAACATTAAATCCTATGAAAGGATGGCTCTAGTCATAATTCGAGCTTCACACTCACACAATCTTCAAACAACCTGAACAGCTATATAAGCCATTAATGAATTTTTTCTTTTCTCTCTTCTTGATGTCAAAAGACTTCTGTTCCTTGATGTTGATTTGCCTTGTCTCCTTGCTGTGAAAAAATCTTCTTCTCTCATCTACTCTTATTCAGAAATTTAGGCTCACAGAAGGGTCCATCCAAGTTTTCACAAGAGCATGAGACCATGGTTCTCATTGGCCACAAAATACAAAAAATAATTTTCCATAAACTGGAAATCTATCCTTCACAAATTTTGGCAGGTTTTAACTGCTGAACCAAAAAAGATGTACAATTGTAACAATCTTTAACACAAGGCATCTGGCTTTCATAAAAATGCACTTCTCTCAAAAGAATGTGTATTAAAAAAAACAACCTATACAATTAAATTTTTATACAATGTTAACATTTTTGAAATAGTAAAAATAAGATATTTGCATATTTTCTGTTTGCCAAATATGATTTTAGATGATATAAATAATGTGTAGAAACCAAAAGTATCTATTATAAAACATGTTTCTTGTGTTTCTTTCAGTACACTGTCATCTTCCTTGGAGACTTCACCAGACATGAATCCAACTCTGTCTTTGGAACCATCATCATTTGATCATAAGAATCCTGAAAATGTTCCACAAGAGAAAATATCCAATGATGGTGGAAAAACTTGTGTTCCAATTATAAGTACAAAACCAGATACATTTCTAGATAAGCCTCTTAAATCAGGTAAGGAATAAATGAATGAAAACTTTATTCTGTTCAGGATTCTCTAAAAGTAAGGCATCTCATTTATTTCTATGGAAAAACCCTTAACAGATACAGAAAGCACAATAGCACCATTTGGATAGAGCAGGTTTTCTGATACAAAAACAAAGTTCTTATAATTTTTCCCAGCAATAATGACAACAACATAATGTTGTTTGTTTAGTCCATCTTTTATCAGCCTGAAGATAGTTTATCGTGCATCATTGTTACTACTAATTGTTACACATTATTCACCATCTGTGGTCACAGCCATTGTTTGGTCACTGTAAACATTTAGCAAACAATGATTAATGTCAATGGGTGCAATTTTTTATGTATCGAGGAATGCCACACATTAGCTTCATAAAACCTTTTATCTCTACTGTTTGTGAGACGGCAAAAAGTAAAAATGTGTCATTGGTGGGAAAATTGAACTTCTACTGCTATACCACACACATCTGCTTCTGATGTGAAATTATACAAAACTTAGCAACATTCTGCAATCCTTTCCAATATTGACAGTAAACAATCTCTCTTTCAGGTGACCTTGTGCCATATTTGTTTGAAATAAACAAATGCTATACTTTGCATTTATCTGAACCATTGATCTCATTTTTGGTTGTTATTTTTACAAGCATATTTCAGCCAAATAACTTGTGTCCATCTTCAGATGTCCATTTTGCTTTAGCTGATTATTGTTATTTTTGTCTGTTATGAAAATAGAACAATAATCAGCTAATACAAGATATCAACCAGAACAAAATGGATTCCTGAAGATGGCCACAGTGTACTTGGTTGAAACAGTGCATCTATAATAACAATTGAAGATAAAACAGCAGTATATTGACAATTCTCCGTCTCAAGCAAAATAAACAAATACTGTTTCAATATTCATTTCAACATTCACATATTGACAACAACATTTACAAATAAATAAATAAGAATCTAAAATGAATCTAAAAAATGTTTTTTCTTGTCTATTTTTGGTAAAGTGATTTTATAAACCCTACCAAGATTAACCGAATAATTTAAAATTAATATTGAGTGTTATTAATGTTTATGCTATGAATTAGACATAACATTATGAATGACAAATGGATGGAAACATATTTAAGATTTTTATATTCCTATTCAAACAGAATTATTTTTCAATAGTGTGTTTATATAGAATATAAATAAATTTGGTAATAAATAGATTGGTGTGGTTTGAACTGACAATTAGACCATGTTTTTTTGTTTTTATACTGTTGATGATTTTCTTTTCTACTTTGATCTTTCATTCTAGATCTTGTCCCAACATTTAAATTGCATGATCAACAGTTGGCATCAATGAAATCACCAAGTGATGTTCCAGAGGAAAGAAAAGCATAGTAAGTAATTTTAAAAAAATAATTTCACTATTTTATTTCCATTTCGATTATTATATTCTCAATACTACTGTAATATCGCCTCCTACCATTACCAAGTGTGTAATCAGTGGTTCCCAAACTTTTTTCCTCTGGATTGAATTTTTGGAATGAAAATTTGCTCACACCTTACCAAATTTTATGTGATAAAAAGTACATTTAAAAATAAAAAAAAATAGAGAGAGGGTTAAAGGGACATAACCGTGGATTTGAAGTTCAGAAATATTCTGAAAGGTTAACTGCTAAGTTGAGTTACATCTGCATCCTTCTATGTCCAAGTCTCTCTTTTTTTTACTGTCTTCTGTCTGTTGTCAGCACTTTGTATCTGTTTATATGCCAGTTTATTTCCTCACATTAGTTTGTGAATTTCTTTCTTTTCTTTTTCTCTAATTTCCCAAAAGCGATGCTTCTCAGTGGTTGAATATTTATTTCTAACATAGGCTTGAGAATTTCTTTCATTGTTTCTCTAGTTTCCCCAAAGCAAGGCTTCTTGTTGGTTGAATATTTACTTCACACCAACTCATGAATTTCTTTTCTTGAATTGGCAATTTCGTTAGCCAAGTTAAGGAAGTTTTATTATTTATTTGTTTTGCTCTCTACAATAGTCATACTAATGGTATGAAAAAGATAAATAAATATAAACACTGATGAAAGATGGTTTGAATTTTGTGGTCTTCTTTCGATCTAAAAATAATTTAATATTTTTATGATTTTATTTTTTACTTAAAATATTTTTATCAAGTTTTTCTTATCATGGAGAAAGACAAAGATGAAAACAAAGACAACCAGCTGATATTGTTATTAAGGGAAGATGAAAAGTTAGGCAAGGTGTAACCAACAGACATGTCACTAATGAAGACTGTTGTTACAAGCAGAATAATATTAGTGTGATGATATCTATAGTTTTTGCTGTAAAGATCTTAATGGTTCCAAGTTAACACCAGAGAAGAAACCTTAGCCAACTCAAACCATGGTAGGAATGATAAATTTAATTATTGCTGAGGAAAAGAAAAAAGCTTTTGTGAACTTTTAGTTTAGGGAGCTAGAGCTAGTACATTTTTTGTTGGTTTCAGCTCTGGCTCCAACTTTTCTAAATTATCTTGCCCCACATCCCAGCTGAAAAGTTGCAGAAGGCCACATGCAGCTTTTAGGCCGCAGGCTCCCCACCCCTAACTGTTCGACTAGTTCATGTAATATAACTGAAAATGAAAACAGCACGTTTGGCAATGAGGATGAAAACAAAGCTGAAGTATGTAGCATTTCTAAGGATAAATTTTGCATTCAACGCACAGTTAAAAAAAAATAATGAACAAGGGTGAGTCAAAATTTATTTTAACCTACTTATGTACGGTAATGGATAAAATGCCATATAGTTGAACAAATTAACTAGAAAAATTGAAAATAAATCCAATGTATCTAAATACAAATTCAAGGCATGTCATAATCATTCCATCTTAAATAAATCAATAATGTTTTGCAGCAGTTTTTAACATTGACTCAATTAATTGAATAATTTTAACACATTCAACATTATGGATAAAAACTAGTGAATTTTATATAGTGTTTTTTTTTTTAACTTATCATATACAAAACAAATTCACAGATTTGGATGGAAAAAAAGGTCCCCAGAAAATCAAAGTTTTTGTTGATTTTGATGGGGTCAAAATCAACAAAAACTTTTCATCCTTAATAGTCAGTTGTGCTTAGTTAATTTTGTAACATATATAAATATAGGTAGAAAAAGCAAATGTTGATAAGATAGCAAAGGTCACAAAACACTGCCCTGAGCCCCCCAATAAGGCTCCCCCACCCAGTCAGGGATTTCAGGGGTAACATACATCAGCCCTGTAGTTACCACCTCTTTCAATTGTTGTGTTTGGCCAAAAACTACTGTACAAGCTGTAGTTACTGTGGTGTGGTGAGATGACCACACTCTACACATTTTCCTTCCAAGCACTGTTATAGACAACCAAGGTGAACAAGAATGTTATAACTTAGTATGCTTGCACAACAAAGTTCAAGGTCAATCTGTGCCAAGTGGCATGACTGTCTACTTTAGCTCCATTAGCATAGCAACAGTCCCGATAGTTTTTGATCAAATTACAACAAATTAGATTTGTTGTAATCATTAATATGTTTTTTCCTTTGTGTAGAATTTTGTGATTAATTAATTTCTCTTATGCTTTATTTTCAGCATGCTCCATTTGCAACAACGTATAAGTGCAAATGAACAATTGCAAGAAGAAATAGACATCCAACTGCAGAAATTGCAGCAAATTGAGAAAGCCGGAAGCAAAAAGCCCAAGACATTTACTTGATATCAAATATGATTGTTCATTCATCTCATTAATATGAGAAAATATATGTTGAAAAAAATTATAGCCATTTTCTTATTCCATAAATATTGTCATGTGAATAAAGTGCTTTTGACAATTAATTGAAAGGAGAGGCATGCCAAATGTCACTTCAGCTTTTGGAGATTACAATAAAATTTTTAAGTAATTTTTTTCCCTAAAATCCATTCATCTTGAACTCACCATGATTTTCAACAAACCTAATGCTGTCTCTATCCCATAATAGGTGTTATATTTAATATTCATAATGTGCATGTAAATGTAACAACTATTATGGGATAGAGATATTAGTTTTTATTAATTCAAATTTAATACTTTTCCTAAAGAAAAATGTTGATTTGTTTCTTTGTTTCCTTTGGATGGAACATTTTCTTTCTTTCTTTCTTTCTTTCTTTCTTTCTTTTTTTTTTTCTTCTTTTCTTTTGCTTTTTAAGTGAATAATGTCAGTTTGCATTTGTTTGTGTCAGTTCATACATATGTGTATGATTGCTTAATTCATAATTCATTTAAACATAAAATTCATTGGCTTGTACTCAATCAAAATGGTAACTTTAATGATAAGTTAAGATGAATGGAAATCAACTTTTGCTATTTGAGAATTTGCTAGTTGAGAATTTACTAATCTCCACAAAATTATTGATAGTGGGTTATGGCATTACTTAGTGTTTCCATCAATACAGACTTGAATATTTACAGGTTAAAATCTTCCCACCAACTACTGAAGACTTGAATTATCTCCCCTGTCTCTTCAACCTCAATTGCACATAATGATTGAGACAAATCTTTTAAAATTTGCCCTTTTTCTTTATTATTGGATAATTAAAATGATTTATTATCCAATAAAAGAGAGAATAAAAAATTTGAAACAAATCCAATCATAATTTTTATCAGCAATGGTTGCTGATAAAAATTATTATGATTGGATTTGCTTCACAAGGTGGGACCTTTTTTTTCTTCATACATGTGAAAGCATGTGATACCCTGCCTACATCAGCCACCAACCAGTAGAGGTAAACAATTGCAGTACTGCTACCCCTGGTGACACCATCACTTTTGCCACCAGACAGAGTATTGTTTTTTTGTGCAGACATGTCACTCTCTGTGATTTTTATGCAACTGCAAGTCAGATTTTCAATGTTGTGTTAAAGATGTTTGCTTTTGATCATTAAACAAAACACAATGCACTTGTAGTGATCATTATAAATGATGTAGAATGGCAGGTAAACAGATGTGTTTGTCCAAGGAATCCACAGCACCCGACTTACCTCAATAGGTAGCACATGGCATGTCCACTCCTTTTCCTCATATAAACTGTTATGATGCATTCACATATTTTAAATTGTTTATTTATACAATGAATTAGAGAAAATTCTTAGTCATTTTTGGTCAAAATCCATTTGTTTTAAAAGTAAATATATAATACTCAAAATATGTGGATATTATCTGGTCTGGTCTTGTTTTTTTTTCTTTTGCTTCTAAAATTCTATTAAGATCAATA
Source organism: Acanthosepion lycidas (assembly GCA_963932145.1). Taxonomy (NCBI): domain Eukaryota; kingdom Metazoa; phylum Mollusca; class Cephalopoda; order Sepiida; family Sepiidae; genus Acanthosepion; species Acanthosepion lycidas. Next base: position 56,892,997 of record OZ010615.1, read on the forward strand.
TCCTATTTAGTTAAGGCCAGAAATCTTATTGATCACAATGTAAATATGAAACTATAAGAACTCATGAATCTTGTTTTAGTATAATAATGATAATGATTTTTATATAAATTTTTAATTTATGCAATAAAGTATTATTAGGTAATAATATGTTGACATTATTTTTTATGATGAGTGCAGAGTCTTCAGGAAAGTATTGTAACTATTTACATTGTTCAGACTATTGTCCACATCTTTATTGTCATATTTATGACATTTTGTGCATTGTACGCCTCGGCCTTCTTCAGATAATATATGTTGGAATTTCGAACGGTACCCTTTATTTCATCCTCCACATGCCATGCCTTTTCTGGTTATCTCAGTTTCAATTATTTCCCTTTAGTAAATCAACTCTCCAAGTTTTTGTTCACAACTCTTTAGGTCAAGTCAGTGGTTGTCTCAATAACCAGTTTTTTTTGTTATTGTTGTTTTTCTCCAGCTCTTTGTATTCCTGGTTCCCAGATTGTATTCATTTCTATGCTTGGCTGGCTTAGGAGATTTCTGTAGCCTAGCATATGCACTGGTTCCTTAAGTTTTTGTATTTTCCAGTGATTTTCTCTGTCGATTACTTCAACCTCATCCCACAGAGGACTGTGATCTCCTTTTCCCTCCATATAGAAGAAGACTGGAGCGTACAATGGCCAAAACATTGTGAATATGGCAATCAAGATGAGGACAATAGTCCTAACAATGTAAATAGTGTAAATAATATGTGAATGTTCTAAAGAACAAATATTAAAATTTTGATAAAATCAATGACATTAATGGAAATAAGTTACTGTTTTCTTTTTAATTCAAACTTTTAATTCATACTAACTTCAAAAAAACTAATTCTTAACACATTCACTATTACATTGTTATAGCATTTTTACCTGAATATGCTGAGCTATTTTGGAAAAAACAGAAAAATGCCATTTACTAGAAATAAATAACTATAAAGATGCTGATGGTAATTTCTCATGGATGCTGCCATTTTGGTTTTGATCAGATACTGTGTACTACAGACTAAGCTAAAAGACAACCACAACAATATAATAAAAATTCATCACAAAATAGGTCATCTTATATGTTACTATGTATCTACACTGGTTTGGAAATAGCACTAAGTGCTACTTTATAACACAAATGATACAGACTGACATTTCACAATGTCTTAAAAATATGTGTGTGTATATATGTATATAAATATTGACAGAAGGTATATATATATATATATATATATATATATATATATATGTGTGTGTGTGGGTGTGATATTTTCATTATATTTGTCCTACTCATACAAAAATATTTATTTAACATTAGAAGCAAGTAACAAAAACTCATAAAATAAATTCAGAACATGACGGATACTAAAATTTATCAGATATGCCTGTGTTTTTACACAAACGGGTGCTGAAAATTTCTCAGCCTAAACAAGTTCATCTGATGTTTGATTATTTGGTCAATGTTAGGAATTTGGTCAGACAGAACTTTACATCATCTCTTTGTATATAAATCACTTGATTCAGTATCTATCTATATGTAATTATTTTTTACATATTGAATTTTTATTATTTGTGTATTTACCACACAATACCATTTTAGAGATTTGAGATTGAGTAAATTATTTCTTTCTATTTTTCATATATTTATTTGCTTATTTATGTTAAAATGTTTTTGAATGATTTTATTTTTGTATTAATTTAAAGGATTCAAAATTAAAGATAAATCCATTCAATATTTGATTTTTGCTTTTATTTCTAACAAAGTCTTTTTTTCTGTGTTCGTTATTTTATGATAATTTTTTTTCCAAGCAAATTTGTGCTTGAGATTTTCAGCTAAACAATGTTCTAGAGTTGATTGCATGAGTTGAGATTTATGCTTCATGGTTGAATAAACCAGCTGTGATTTGATACCAAAACTCATCTGGCGAAATAGGAAAATATTTTTCTATATCATATCTTATTTATCATAATGGGCTAAACATCTGGGTAGAGCAACTCCGATTTGATGTCCTACAACTGGGTAGAACAGCTGAAGTTGATACCTAAAATCAGGAAGATTTTGCTAACAAGTCCAGACAAGCTGAAGTTGATGCCTTGCAATCAGGTAGACCAACTGAGGTTGAGATTAATTAAATCCAGAGATTAGAACAATCAATATTGCACAATGCAGGGGAGAGCCAACATCTTTAAAATATGTGCATCAAACTTTTAAAAATCATTTGTTTTGATGTAACAAGGTCACAACTTTGAAGTTTTTTTTGTATATGAAAGTTGCAAATAGTGATCTCCAGCAGTGAAGGTGTCAAGCTCACAGATTAATAAAAATGTTAATTAAAGCAGGAATCAATGGGAAGTTAAAGAAAGAATAGTTAAAAAAAAATAATTAAAATCATAAAATAAGAATGGCTTGAAACCAAGACTATAAATACACATGATTCCTAGGTAACCCCAAAGGTCAAACATTTACCCAAATGGAATATGTTAATGCGAAAGCCAACAGGGAAAATAAACAAAATATAATTATCCTAAGGTACTAAAATGAATGATATATTTAACATTTATGAAATCAGTATCTATTGGCATAGCTTCATTGTAAAATATTAAAAACAAAGAACTGGGTCACTACTATTTACCTGAGATAAATTATTTTATTGGTTTTCATCCTCTTTGTTGTTTTTCCTGAGAACTCAATGGTGTAGGATAAGGTAACCTGGGTTTGGTAAGGAAAAAAATTCTGCGTCATAATAATAGAAATTTTGCATCTTGAAAACAGCTGCAAGGTTAATGGTCATACTCAATTCTCCATACAAACCAATGCTTACAGGAGGCAGAACAAGGCCACCCACTGTCCACATTGGTAATGAAAACAGCAGAGCCAAAGAGGGGATCTCAGTGTTACAATAGAGAGAACTGATAAGAAGAGTCCATTAGGGGTAGCCAAAAGTTGCAGTCAAGAGAGTAAAAGTCAGCCATCAATAACAGACAGTTTTTTGGAATTAAAAAGTTTTGGAATGCCCAAAACAATATTAAGATGTAATGACTGCAAGAATGATTATTGTCCTATGGAAATATAGCTGAAGAACACACACAGGTTGTAAATACTCACATGCTAAAAGGCTGCACGGAATCACCAAAAGTATTCCATTTAGTTCTCATTTTTCATTTATCTTTTTAACTCTTTTGTCTTTTTGACATGAAGTAAATACACACTCTAGCATTTGTCATCATTTCTGATGAGTGAATTTGCATTGTTTTGATTTCTAATGAAGCAGCAACAGAAAAACAACAGCCTGTTGCAGAAGTGGAAATGGGTAACCTCTCTCTCTTTCTCTGTGCCAATGTTGATATCAAATGCTGGTCTGTTTTGGGCCTGTTTGAATTTGAGAATATATGGCCGTCAATTAGCTTGAAATTAGAGTTTTGTTTGTTTTTTTTAGCGGGATTGGCTCTGACTGGTCATAACTTATTGTTCATTTTGTTTTGGTTGGAGTGAATATATGTGTGGGGCTGATGCATAGAAAATATATTTATGGAGTCTGCTTTAGGGCATCAAGCAGTCAACATCAGGTTTGTGTAGAAAATGTAAGAGGAACAAAAAGGCTAACAAGAAACCTGAGTTTTGTTAGGTACACAATGAGCCACTAGACATGATCTTGGATAGGAGTGGCAATGAGTGAGTAACTGAGAATATCAAAGGGTGAGAAATCCCAAATCACCCACCACCACCACCACACAGTTTATGTACAGTGTGGTGATGTTAAGATTGAAATCCAGAGGAATCCCACTTGACTATACCTGAGGGTTCCATGAGAGGAGTTCACTAGTTCCCTGAGTTAACCAACATCCAACCAAGAGACTAATGTTTATATTTGGCCATTCATAATGTGAGGCTTCCATAGAAGTGAAAAAACAACTGTACTGCATTTAAAAACGTCTTTTTTTTTTCTTTTGGGCCTTGCATTGGGTGAAAACTAGTAAAAAAGAACAAAAGACTACATTGAATTGAGGATAATTAATGAAAAGTATCTGGAATTTGTTAACATGCAATAATACATCAAGACAACATTAAATGCCATGATTCTTTGATGAGCAGACATAAATTGTTACAGACTAACTAGGAAGATTCCATTCATTTGCCATACTCAGCAAAGATTGCACATATGCATTTACCATTTATTATGCAGTCTTTACAGATGTGCACATAGCATAGTGATTATTGGCATGAAAAGTCCATTGGCATGTGGACTTCAAATTTCAGCCAGGGTCATTGCATTCACTTTTGCCCAAATACCCTTGGGAAAGGTAGGAATCCATTTCTTCTCCCCCTCAGCTATGGGTTAAATAGCCAAAAGGACTGGGCTCTCTAAATTTGGTTGACATTTGTAGTTAAAAAAATAAAAGAAGTCAAGGCAAATTAGCAATAATTCAATAACTTCTTTATCAATTTTTTATGGTGAAGAAAATGACAACTTACTTCATCAAAACAAGCTATTTCATAGTTAGGGAGCCTATTATCCCATAAGACTAGACTTTATTCGAAGAAAGCTATAAAAAGTGGCTTTTCTAAGATTGTAACATGACAAAGAAAGATAAGTCAGGAAGGATATTAGAATAATCAAGAGCCTATACTGACAGCAAACAGAAAATGAGTTCAGTAGCTATAGAAAAATAGAAAGGGGTGTAGGACAAGGATGTGTCTTCTCATCAGATGTATTCAACCTATACAATGAGGTGATTCTGAGAAAATTAGCAGTCCTACCAGGACTTGTTATTGGTGGCTACAATCTTAACAAAATAATATATGCAGATGTTACAGTATTGATAGCAGACACTACAAGAACTGCAGAAGATAGTGAAGGAAAGTGAGAAGAAAGCACAAAATATCAATTGCAAGAAAGACTGAATGCATGGTTGTTAGCAAAAGGAACAGACCAACAGGAAAATTACAAATTAGAGATACCAAAATCAAACAAATACAATAATTGAAATATCTGTGAAGTGTTATAACAGAGGATGGAAAGTGGAAAGTGCAACAGTGCAACACGGATAGCTAAAGATGCATTCTAAAAGCTAAGCAGATAATTAAGAAACTGAAAAATTCCATTAGAAACAAACTATTCCTACATGGCTGTGAATGCTGGACAATCTCCTTATAGATGAAGAAGAGACTTGAAGTGTGGTTCTACAGAAGGATGCTGAGGATACCACAAACGAAACATGAGTGCAACAACAAAGTTTTAGAGAAAATAGAAACAAAAAGGAAACTTATAGTTAACATGAGGAAAGAGGGCTTGAAAAATCTGATACTCACAGGACAGATTGAAGGCAACAGGAACAGAGGAAAACAATGCATAAGCTACTTAGTGAGTTTGAGTAAATAGATGACAGAGAATTGTTGAGAGGAAATAACAAAGACAAAACTTATTAAGAGCTATGAAGGACAGGAAATTGTGGAGAGCTATGATCACCTATGTACCAAAAGGACACAGCACATAAGATAACAAAACAAAATTCTAGTAGATAAAATCTCAGCCTCTTATCCCAAAAATGGATAAAATCCCAGTCTCATGGGATTCTAGGACTCCCTATGAAATATATGAAATATTTCACCATAGCATTATTAGAAAACATTTTTTAGAGGTTGGGTTGATTTACCATGAATTTTTGTTGCAAACAAAGCAGACCCATAAACTTGCAAAAAACCCGAAAAACATAGCTTTCTTTGATTTTAGATTAATTCGGGACATGAACACACCTATCAAGACTTTATTGAAGCACCTAATTCAACATAATCTATCTTCATATATGATCTGTGTTGTTTATGTTTTATTGCAAACCATAGAAAATCCCCCTTTTATGGATTTCTTCAAATAAAGTTAGGTCTTATAAGATAACTAGGAGTCCCTTAACTATGAAATATACTGAATATGTGACTAGCATTGTTAGAAAACGTTTTTATAGGTGCAATCAATTTAAGACTACAGCAAAAATGTGGACCCATAGACTCATGAATTACATGACAGAAATCAATCTGTAGTGATAGCAACAAATAAATTTCTAAATAACTCCCAACCGTTATTACTAGATTATGTAGTAGCCTGGAACCAAAATAATTAAGAATTTAAAATTAAAAATTAAGCAATAAAAATACTTTAAAATACAGATAAGAATGGTAATTAACAAAAAAGAAAGAACAAGTTAGATTATAAAAAGAATAGTTAAATAGATATAGAATACTCCCATGATGCACCACAAAGACTGTTCATTGTTAACCCAATGAAACAATAATCAAAACTTTCTCTCTCTTCATTTTCAACAGCCAAAGGAGGCAGACGTCTAGGACAGTTCTCTGATAGAACATGTTGCTACCTTCAGATAAGTACAAACTTTTTATCTTTGTACATGTTCTTTAAAATATACAATCATTCCTCAGAAATGTATACTAAAGCATTTTATCAATTTTGTCTGTGAGCATTGAGTTGTATCTTGTATATGATTTCTTTGTAATTTTTATAATTCCATTGTGGGCTGAGGATGTCTTTTTACCACCACCCCCAACAAAATTGCATATATAAAAAAAAGAGAAGTATGTTCACACAAAGCCAACCCACAACAGATCTTTCTTGTACATATTGGATATTATTAGTATCATTTCAATTTGACATTAAAATTTGAATTAAAAGTTTCAATGACATTTTTTATTTATGTGGTTGGTATTTTGTCTACATTTTTTGGATAAGTTTTGGCTGCTGGGATTTTGTCTTGTTACCATTGCAATTTCTACAATTATTATATCGTGAAAAATAATTTTTGTCAATAAATGCTTGTTTCTCTATAAATTTCACACCAGAGTAAGTGTCTTTGTAAGAGTTTTTTTGAGTAGAGATTTGATGGGGTTTTTTTTTTATCTCCATCTCTCCCAATAAATCCTCTTAAAATAGACTGTTCTAATTATACAGTGGGGTCACTCTCACTCTCCACTGAGGAGCAGATCCAGAAACAAAGTCAATGCATCTACATTGTTCAATGGTTAAGATTCAACTACTTGAAAAACCTTTCTCTAACATTCCCATGCTAGTTTAGCCAATCAAAATTGACTTCCTTTGTTTTTGTTATCTGACATCAAGGGTTAAAATGAAGAAGTCAGAGCAGAAATACAATTCTCTAAAGAATCATAGTCTACTAAACTGTTATTTAACATCTCTATAAAAGCCAAACTATTTTTCTCTTTAATCATTTTTTGTCTATTGCCTGAGGAACCTTTCTCACTCAGCTTTTGACCAGAGTTTTTATGTTTATTTTAATTGTTTGTTTTTTGTCATTTTTGATAGCTGCTGTTCAAATTGTTTTGAACAATTTATGGACCATTTGCTAGTATGTTCTTTCTTTCTACAGAAAATCTTGATTGATGATTTTCTAGTCTCTCACCTTGTTCTAATGAATGAGGAAGATACTTTCCAAGCAGTGAAGGCCGTTTTTAAACCCTGTGAAAAATGGACCAAGGAACTGGAAAAGACTCCCCCCAAAAAGATAAGCCTAATATCTACACTCAGCAGCATCATAGGCCTCCCCATCTACCTGAGATACACCATCACCTTGTACAAATAGTCCAGGCAAACAGTAAATATGCTGGGCGGGAGGTAAACTCTTTCTTCAAGTTTTTCTCCCACTGGTTATCATAGAAGAATAAAAAGTTTGGAAATTAAAGCAATTTTGTTTTGGGTGAGTCCCTGTTTTGGTTCCTTTATAGAGCTATTAAGCTAATATTCCCAAAGGATGGAGAAGTGTCCAAAGATTTTTTCACTGCCTGGTCATATACCCACTGTGTGAACTTATTGAAGACTATATGGTTCACATTCTGCACAAACAATTCTTAGTCCTGAATGCCAGTTCAGTTTGTAGTAATGTGAACTTGTTGTCACACAGGAGGAAGCATTAGGTGCTTCTGTGCTTGTTAGCCATGATGAGAATGGTAGTATGGATGATGGGGATGAATGAATTTCACTGGGCATTGACTCTCTTTTTCCATCAAGTGGTTGCTTTCTTCAAGCACCAACTGAAAGTCAAAATTAGAATGGAGAGAGAGAGAGAGAGAGAGAGAGAGAGAGAGAGGGGAAACTTTTTTCCAAGGACTTTATTGAAAAGTGCATGTGGTATGACATCAAGTAGTATCAGACTGGTTGAAGGACATAATTCTTCTGATAAAAGCTTGCCTGCTTAACCAAGTTAGGATAGATTAGCTGAAATTCTGTTTTTGGTTTATTAAAATTGGTTATTTTTTTAGCCACTGTTATGGACAAGCGTATGGTCGCAAGAAAGAAATACGACAGCAGCAGAAATAGATTTACATGATTTATTTCAATGGGAACATATGGTTTTGGGACAGTTACCTTGTGGTATAGTTCATAAGCCGGCTTATGATCTGGGTTGATCTCTCATAGTAGTTCTCACTGGTTGGCATGGTGCTCCTCCTGCTGACTGCTGCTGACTGACCGTGACAGGTCTCTTGTTGACTGCTGTTGTACTTCACCGTGTGACCCCTTTTATGGCTTAACAGGCTCGAAAAACAACGCGAGTATAATTATGAGGGAAGCATTTTTATTGGTTGAAAAATAGAAACACTTTAAAATATTATTTTATTTTTCAACCGGAACTCATGCATCGGGCTTATGCGTAGACGATGATAATGGTCATTTTGTGTCGGGGCCTTGTCCCGTTCACATCCAGCTCTCGCTCTTAAGTACTTTAGTTTATTTGCCTGCAAATCAGCCAAGATATGTCTTATTTTATTTTATAACACCACCATTTTCCATTTTCCCCTCCCATCCTATTTTAGGTGACAGAAAATATAGTTCAGTAGAACAGTAAGAACATTTCATTTTGGTTTTATTTTAATTTTTATTTATTGTTTTCTATGTCTTCTATATTTTAACCAAGTTACCTGCTCTTCTGTCAGTCCTATACTAACAATTACCTAATTGTGTATATTTTCATTTAAATCATTGGGTTATTTTTATGATGTAATATAAATCATGTTTTTTATCCCCATCTCCACATGTTTGTAAATATGGGATATCAAGTTAGTTGTTTTGTTGTTTGTGGCATGTATGTGTTTTTGTATAAATGTGGTATTATGGTGCAAGGAATATTGTGATTGGGTCAGTGAATGTGACTACCTAAGTTTAAGTTCAGAACAGTGATGACCAGTCTCCTCTATCCCCCATTTTTTGGTCTTGTACCATATTTGTATAATATCCAATAAATATTGTTTTTTTTTTTTTTTGTCTGTTGCCTGGCAAACTTTGTCCCTCAGATGTAACACTGTTTAGAATTTTTGCCAATTGCTCGGTTGCTGAGAATGTCAAGTGGGGAGTGGAGGAGAAGAAAAGAGAAGACGAGGAAGTCAAAACAAGCAGAGATAAGAAGAACAAAGACTATTACTTAATTTAAACTACAAATTATTTCAGCACACAGAGGCGAAGCATGGCAGCAAAGATGAAAGCACTGAGATGTTGAAACCATTCTGTGGTGAGGGAGATGTTATTGCCTGGGTTAGTAAAATAAAGCTAATGAAAAAGCTTCAAAACATCACGAATATTGCCTTTCTTCTAAAGACACCACCTGATAAATCGAAATGGGATAGGAAATCCGCTCCTAGGATAGGTGTTTTCACATTTGCTTGTGTGAAAATCCATGGAAAAGATCTTCTTAGACCCAAATAGAGCGTTAGTATGTTTCTATCTTTGATCCATTTGCTGCCTGCAATGTGTATGTGGAGAATGTAGGTTTTTGTTTTGTATTTGGTGGGATAACACTGATCTGAGCGCTGGTGTCGACTAAAAATAAATATCCGTTACTTCTGTCCCGGATGTAAAATAGATGACTCTCTTGTTTTAATCCAGCAGCTAATGTTGTCTTTACTTGCTGCCGGCACAGTCGTTTCCCTGGTGTTGTGTAGAAATGTGAGAAGTTTTCGAATTGAAATTGCATGGTTCAGTGCACTTACTTGCATTTCTTCCAAATTTATAATGATACCAACAGGTATCGTGTGTAATTTGCTCTCTGGAGAAAGAGTTCAATCTACTTTGATACTGTGTGGTGAGTAGGCGCTATTTCTGAATGTTGGACGAGAACGCTGAGATTTCTGTGCTTGTACCAGACTCTGTACTTGTAAGCTGAGATTCGCCATTTGCTTATACAGCTGCGACAATTCAGATGACTTGTCTGGTAATGTTGCTGTATCTGTTGGTGCATGTGATGTGGCATATACATTTTTGTCTTGGTTGTTGTCATGTATTTTGTCTGCTATTTTCTCCAGCTGTAAATCATTGGGGAGTGATGTGAGTATCTGTGTTGTATGTGTTTGTAGTTTATCCATCCACAGTTTCTTTAACACCACTTCAGACATGGTGTTGTCTCCTAATAAGGATCGCATTTTTCTTAAAAGCTGTGAAGGTTTCATATATCCCTGGTTCACATTATTCAATAAGTCGTGTAACCTTCTTTCCTCCGATTTACCGACACGTCTAATAATTGCAGCTTTCAACGTGTCATAAGGTTTTTCTTCCGGCATGTCATTAAGTAGATCCACTACCTCGGATGCTACATCTGTGGGAAGTTTTTCGACAACGTAGGCATATTATGAACTTTGCGATGTAATTTTCTTTGCATTGAAAATTGCATTTAACTGTGCAAACCAAATTTGTACGTTAGTTGGGTTGTAAGTGGGTAAGTTAATTGTTATAGTGGCTTCCATAGGTTCCGTAGTGTGTGTATCCATTTTCTATGTGTCTTGATGATTATGGTTATATGTTAAAAAAATGTGTTGCTTATTTTGTTGAAGCTTTTCTTTCAGTTGGAAATTTGCGAGTTCATTTCACGTTGATTGGTCACCACAAAATACAACGCAAATTTCAAGAAGAAACAACACGATAAGGAACGTTTGTAGAAAATAGAACATTGTATATTTATTATCTTGTGAATAGGGTAAAAAAGATTAATGCTTTAGTTCGTTTAAGCAAAGATGTGATTTTTACAAAAATATGTGTTCGCTGTCTTTCAACAGAGTAGCAGAGTAATGTCTGTTTCTTTTGTTTTTGTATAGGTGTAAAGGAAAAAGGGGTGATCAACTTAAGTTGAAAAAGAGAGTGTGGATGAGGAATAAAAGATAAAAGGAAAATGTACTTATGAATTGTTTTGGAGTCAGTTGTAAATTTGTTGTTGTTGTTTTCCTTTCCTAATCCACTTTCGGCTCTTAATGTCGGGTTGAATCAGCGATGGAATTTACTGTCAGTCTTCTATGATCTCTGCGCCCTTCTGACTGGTGATTGACTTGAAATTCTCTATTTATTGTTGACTTTTTTTTCACACTGGCTCGTTATCTTTTTTTTAGTTTAGCAAATCGCCTCCTTTCATTAGTCATTTGTTGGAATGATATAGGATTTGTATCCTATAATCTGGACTTCAGTAGGTAAGCCAGGTCCGGTTCAAAGTTAGTGGTCTGGTTCAAAGGCAGTGATTTTAGAAATAGGCTGGAAAAGGCCAACAGGATCTTCAGATGAGTTGCCAATTTGACCTTATCAGACAGATCAAACTTACTATTAAGACAGGAGTAAATAGTTGTGTCATCAGCATAGATACCGAGTTGAGAGCAGATGTCATCGGGAAGGTCATTGATGAAAATTAGAAAGAGCATAGGTCCAAAGATAGATCCCTGGGGGAACAGCAACAGTAATGCAAAATGATCGAGAAGAGTGGCCATTCAAGATAACTTTCATTTCACAATATGTTTAAATATGAATGGCAGCATCCACAACTACACATATGACCACTGAAAATGAAGAACACGTGTTTGTGCAACTAGGAAAAGAAGTGTCGGTAAAACCACCTGATTCTTGATGTTGGAGGGTCACATTAATAAGCATGCAGTCTACAAATAATGTTGATATTGATGGTGTTCCTCAACATATCTAGGATGTGCAACAGGTGTTAGAATCATCAAGTGGTAAATCCAGTAACAAACACCAAACTGACAAATACTAGGCTTGAAGAGAAAAATAAAAATAAAATATAAATGTACTGCCCAGCACAGAGATTGAACTTACAACCTTCAGTCGACCAGCTAGAGCCTTTTTTTTTTTTTTTAGCTTTTAATGGTGATGTCACTACTGTTGAGTGGAAGATCACCCAGTGGAGCTCTATAAAAGCCAACACTTTTTCTAACCTGTTTCTTGGAGGAACTTTCTTGCTCAGCTTTCATCGTCAGTCAAGCAGAGACTGGAAGAAAAGACGAGAAAGTCTAAACAAGCAGAGACTATATAAGAACAAAGGCTATTTTTACTTAATTTAAATTTTAAAGTAAACTACATTTGATTTATAAAAAAGACTATCGTATAAAAAAAAAAGTTAAAAATAAATAAAGCGGCCATGGCTGTTTTCTTTTGTATTTTTTTTTTTTTTTTTTGGTTACTAAGGTAAACAAAAATACTGTTTCTTTCAATGTGATTTATCCGGAATAATTCACTCTTCAATTCGATAAAAAAGACGTAAAAGTGGTAAATTTATTCTTTATTTATTTTTAATTTTAATAATTGTCTCTTGTTTTACTTTTGTCACTTTTTTGTTTCATTCATTTTAAAAAATATTCAGTAAAATAAAAAACAATAGACTTGAAAATTGAAATGGAAAGAAAGTTGCAAACACAGTACACTTCTTGTCAGTTTTATTTTTATTTTAAATAATCACTTTTTTTTTTAACATACAATAATAGCATAAAAATAAAATATTTGGTCAAATAATTGTTGATTCAGGGTAAATCAGGAAGAAAGAAAAAAAAAATCTTAAAATTTTCATTGTTGAAAAAAATTCAGTTTTCGATAAGTGTTTTTATTAAATTTATTTAAAGGATTTTTTTGTGCTCATGTTTATGGATATTGTTAAATTTAGCGCGCCAAACAATTTTTGTATAATTGACTTTTAATTTCTTATTTTAACTAACCTCATATTCTGAACCTCATTTTTTTTTGTTTTATTTTGACTTTTGATTTATATGAAATAAAATTAAAAAGCATAAAATTAAAATATGACTATTTTTTAAATAATTATTAATTAATTTCTTTTAAATAAATCGCTGATAATTTATTGTTTGGGTGGTGTTTTTATTTTTTCTTTGTTTTTTTTTTAAATCGCATTACAATTCTAATCTGGTTTTTTAAAAAAAAATGTCAATTTAAAAAATTCAAGATTTTTTACGTACGATTTTATTTTACGGTCAGTCATTAAATTAAAAATTTCATCTTTTACTAACTAAACTTACACAAGTGACTTACTGGTTGGAAATATACTTGAAATAAAATTTAAAAAAAATTTAAAAATTGCATGTCTGATACATGCCTTTTTTTTTTTTTTTTTTTTTTTATACATTTAAAAAAAAAATTTTTTTTTCAATTCCTGAAGGAAGGTTCACATTTCACAATGGATATTTATTTTTTAATATTTAATTTATCCATGTGCTGATGTCGCTATAGAATTTGATACAAGATCAGAGTTTAATGTGGGATTTCGAGAAAACTACAAAAATTGCTCAAACCCCGACTCATTATTTTCCCAGCAGAACACCGGAGCTTTAGAGTTTGGAGCACTAAAAAGGATTTGAAAAGAAATAAAAATGAAATGGATCATCCCAGAAAAAATATTTGAAAACATTTTTTGACTTAAAAAAAATGGGCATTGGTGATACAATAATTACTTTTTAAGATTTATGCCTCAAAACAAAATCATTTCTTAAATTAATAATAATAATTGTTAGTTAATTAATATTTTTGTTATTGCAAAAAAAAAAAGTACTGACGGTTTAAAAAAATCAATTTAAAAGTGATTTTTTTTATTATCAAAGTTTAAAGAAACATTTCACAATTTTCACATGAAACGGAACTGAAAAAATAAACAGAAAAAAATGAATTAAAAAAGTGATAAGGAAGAACTACTTTTAAATAAAGAAATTTCTAATTTTGACATATATTATATTGTTCTTGTAGTTGAATTTGAACTTGGAGCAGTTGTTTTTCAAATACTTTTTTCTGCTTTTTTTAATTCATGAAATTTTACAAGTAGAAAAAGGTGTATTGTCGTTTACTCATCTTCGTTGTCATAAATAAAATAAAAAATATTTGATTATTTATTTTTCTTATCCTACAGCCTTTCAGAGACGATTATGGCTCTCCACAGCTTCCTGTCTTTTTTTGTTGCTCTAAGTAATTTTTATTCTTTACTACTCTTCTTTGTCCTTGTCCTGCATCATCTATTCACTCAACAAACTGAAGTCATTCACTGTTAGTGTTTTTCCTCCTGCTTCAATTACCTTCTCTGAAACATTCATCATAGAGAGCACATTGAATGTCCTGTGAATGTTAAATCCCCCAAGCATTCTTTCTTCATTATGTGCTCCATTAATTTTTACAAGTCAGAAAATATATGACGGACATTTATTTATGCTTGCATCCTTTATTCTGTGTTTAAGATAAACATTAAAATGTAATAAGGAAAAACACGGGATTTTATTTTCTTGTGTCCTGCCAACTTTCATTTTGGTTGCTAACTTCTTCAATATTGTGGTTTATAATCAGTTGCATGTTGACCTCTTTTATAGTTATTCCTAATGTTGCTTTTTTTCTTTCTTTTTTTATATACCTATTTCAGTTTATTTTCAAAAGATTCAACTGACAATTATCTCATTATAAACTTTGAAGCATGTGGGCAAAGTGCCTTATTGTTTGGTTGGTTGTTTTGTTTTACGGCACATCAACCTCAATGGGTCATTTAATGCCGACAACATTTTTTTTTCCTGGTAATATTTTTGTTTTGTCAAAAATCTATTTCTGTTAATATTTTTCCTCAAAAACGTACAGCTGGCAACATTATTTTTTCAAAAACGTATTATCAGAGGCCTTCCTGTTGGACGTAGTTTATCATCATACCCAGGACACTAGATCAGTTAATATAGATATGAAGCATTTAATTTTTATGTAGTCTTATTTAAAACTTTCACAAATTTACAGAAAAATGAAAAGAAAAGGGAAGAATGAACAAGAATGTTTTGTAAAAAAAATATAAAATATTTATATGCAGAAAGTTTTACTAAGTTTTAAATTTTGTCTTTGAGAATAAAGACTTGTGTTATAAAAATTTTTTATTTCCTACCCAATAAAAGTTCTTGTGCCAGACACAAAAACTTAGTCTAGTAAGAATAGCAAGACATAATAATAAGTGCAAAATTATGAAACAAGACAACCGCTGTGTAAAATTTTAAAAAGGAAAAACACATTTATTGTACAGTATTTACATTATGCAGACTATTGTCGTCATCTTTGTCGCCATGTGTCCTCAAGGACACATGGCACAGTGGATAAAGGTGTTGGTTAGATCCAGTGACAGACTCAAAGAGTGAGAGTTCAATACCCGGTTAAGGCAGTGGAGAAATTTCAGAGGGAAAATTAGCAGGAGATAACTGATAACTGACATCCATCAAACATGGCACGTGAAACTAGAACAGTCTACCCCAGTGATCGAAATAAAGGGTTCAGTTCGAAATTCCATCCACCTGAAGAAGGCCTGAGCGTACAACGTCCGAAACGTTGTGATAAATATGGCGACAAAGATGAGGACAATAGTCCGCATAATGTAAATACTGTACATAATACCTCATCTCAGAAATATAGACAGACATTTATTATATAATATAACAAAAAAAAAAAAAAGGTACAAAAGGTTGTAGAAAAATTTCATTTTGTGCGCCTATTACTGAAGGATAACAATTTTCTGAGATTATCATCAGATATAAGGAAAAAAGTGTTACAGTTTTTAGAAAATGCATGGATTCTGACAAAAAGATTCCAACCTTTAAAAATGGAAAAACTTTGAGGTAGCAAAAAAATTGCACAAGGCAGAAAATACAGAATGCACTCAGTTCTCTTAACTGAATATCAATAATAAGACGTCTCAGCACAAAGAAGTTTTCATGTTTTCACAGGTTATTATCTTGAGGGCTTTTTGTAGTACTTTGCTGGAAAGTTAAACATCAAAGTTTGTTCGGTCTAAATTCTTCTCAGGAAGGTGCAGAAAGGAATGTTCTGTCCTGGGGTTTGAATCTGCCTTGAAAGTGTTAGCTCTTTCTTTCCCCATGTTGATTTATGACCCTCTTGGCTGGACCAGTCTTCTTGAAATGCTGGCACTAATGCTTCTCCTCAGTCATTAACTGCTTTCTCAATGGTTCCTTCTTTCTGTCACATAGTGGATAAACAACAGAACTTTAATTTGCTTTCTTAGGTCGAATAATGCTTCATTTATAATATTTAATAACAATAATTTTCATCTTGTTTGAAGTTGGTCAACTTATAAAATATATTTTAATAATGTCTCCTTTATAATTTAAGCATATAAAACTCATTTGTTTTATGAAATTTTAATTTATATAGAATTTAATTCTATTTATGCTGCACGTAATATAACAGTCATCATAGTTTGCTTTTGTCTTTTAATCATATTAAATAATCTTCCTTTTTTTTACGGTTATTGCCTCGTGTATGTTTTTTTTTTCAATTTTCTCTTCATTCCTCCATATTGATTTCATTATAATCCATAAAATGTTTTTTTTTTTTTTATTTAGAACATAAACAGAAATTGGGAAAGAATGTTTGAGCTGGAAATTAAATGGTCTGTCATTTAATAGCACCCTTTCACCCTGTTGTTATGTTCCAATTCTGGTTGAATTGGAGAACAAATGAAAACAACAATAATCTACTTTTGGAGCAGAAAGAAAGACAAAAATTGTTAATATAAAATTCTTTGTATTGCTGATATAGAGGATGTGAGCAGAACCTCTCTTTGTGGGCAAGGATAGTGACTCAGAGAAAGGATAGAGTTGGAATGGTCTGGAGTTGATACATATTGGGTTGGTTCACTGAAGTCGATGCTGGTGATATTGACAGCTTGCTTGTTTGCTGTGATTCTGTTACAGTGTTGTTGACATTCTTAAAAGCATATAGGAGGATTATAAGTCATTATTTTTTTTTTCATGTTTTCTTTAGCAGCAATGTTCATGATTGGCTCCTTTTATATTGTATTTTATATTTTAGTGATGCTTGGTGTCCCTGCACAGAGGACAACTCTTTTATTTTTGGTTTTGCTTTCTTAGTATCCACATCTGGCCAACATGTAGAAAGAAATCTAATTTGAAGCAAAGTATAACATTGTCATGACTGAAAATGAATCTAGTAGTTCTTTTGCTGTTCTTCCGAAGACAGATGCTTGTTCTTATTTCTGTTAATCATGATAGTTAAATTGCAGATTTTTTCCTTAGAATTGCATTCCCTACTCTTAAGATCAGGATATTCCCTTCTATGTACAGCTAAATGAAATTTGGAAATATCTATATTAAAAAAATCTGGTACATATTGAATGAGGGCATGGATAAAGTTCTGTGGCTGATCAGTGTGTATCTGTACAGCTTGTTAATGAAAATTATGGGGAAGTTATATCTAACTTAAAGGAACTGATAAATTTCTGTGATTATTCAAACTGATGAAAAATATCAAAAATGATTTATATCTATTTTATCATTTCAGTGGATACTCATATTTGAGTAGATGCTCAGTTTATTTATTAAACAGTATATTTATTTTTGTCTACAAGCAAAGCAGGAATGCCACTAGTACACAGGGGTTACAGGGAGGGAAAGTGAGAGAAAAGACTGAGTATAGGGAGGATTGTGGAAAGGACAAAAGATGAATTGAGTTCAAGAAGATAGAAGATGGTAATTGACACTGCATCTACATTTTTGAAGATTGTAGATATCACAGAAGCAAGAAAACAGATGGAAGTTCCACAGGCAGGAAGTACAAGAAAAACTGTTGGAGTAGTTCAACAGTAAACGGATGGGACCTAGATTTAGCACACCTAAATTCATGTCGTCAGGGCACCAGGGATAAAAAGTTTGTCAGATCAGTTACTAGGAAAATATTTGTAGAAAAGACAGAGGGAAGCCACACCATGTTGGTGAGAAAGTGACTGAAGTTAAGATGCCAAATCAATATTTATTACATTGTAGATCCTACTTTGGATTTTGTCAAGAACCTCAAGATGAAATATCAGGAACACCAGACCAGATGTAGCAACAGTATTCAATGCACAGACAAATGATAAATTTGTAAATGTGAAAGATGGACTGAATATTCAAGAAGTCTTATTAAAGAAAAACATGTGCTCTCTGGTATATTTTTCTATAATACTTTTTGAATATTCTTATTATAAATATTTTTTAAATAACCTTGGTGGTGGGGGTCGCAAATTTTCAAATGGCACTGTATGAACTAAAAGGCCCACAAACCTCTTTCTCACAGCAACTTTACTACTAGGCCAACCTATAACCAAATCATTAAATGTCAAACCTTCAACATCAATGTTAAATTTTTGATAACTGGAATTTTGTTTTATTGAAATCCTCACAGTATTTAATATTGTTGAAGTTATTGCTAAGATTTTTGTCAAGATTTACAAACTCTACATTTCATTCAATTTTGCAAACCAATTTAATTTTTTCAAAAACATTATTTAAAATTTATTGTACTAATCTATGTACCCTAGTAAAACCAACTATACTTTGTAACTCCCTTACTTGTATGCAGTTCCCCACAAAATTTGGTTTTGTTTGGTCAATGTATGGCTACTTTAGAGGGTGTCATGGATGGCCAGACTAACGGAAGTTACAGATTTTTATATATAGATATTTCAGGGTTCATTTGTATTTTAAAGTCCTACAAAAACTGCAAGTAGACATCCAGTTAAAAACTGATTTTAATTTATTTCTTATACTATATATAAAGTAATATTATATTTGTCAGATCACTCTGAGTGTTGCTGATACCATCTAACCTAGTACTATCTGTTTCATGGTTAGGTCAACAACTAAACTGGTTCCCTCACCAGGTTTTTCTGGTGAGGTGAATGGATAAACGCTCATCAAGATTTAAGATAAGACCTGTCAAAAGTGGATTAACCATCTTGTAGTTTCAATGGCAATCAAGCACAAATGGAATACACTGGACTCCAATATGCAGCCAGTTTGGAGATGTCACAGTATCACTGGATGGAGAGCTTCCTAGACTCAAGTCAGTATCTAGGGCAGAGGGTTTCTCAATGGAATGTGTACATGACCAAGGTGAGCCTTTAAATCAGAAAACATTGTGTGGTTTGATCTGGAGAGAGATGGTCTCCACCAGGCATAATTTGTCCAAGACATGCTATGTACAAATGAACACCTACCGAGACATGTGGAAGGAGCTGGTTAGGGGCTCAGCTGCACGGTGACCCTATAACCACATCTGATCAAGGAACAGGTGATAATGATGATGATATTAATGTGCAGAAGAAATCCACTTACCTTAAAAAAGGCTTAGGGCATATGTGCCTGCCAATGCTTCATGATGTAAAGAAAAAACTGGGTCACTCATTTTGTTGTTTATAACAGAAAACAATTAATGAAATAGCTTGGATGTGCTACCTGTGGGTTTGATGGAATAACCTGAATGTGCTCGCTTCAGATTAGCATGCCTTTGAATGCATATAAAGACAGTGACAGTGAATAAGAGTGAATCTTGTAAAATTTTGTATTAATTTCATCCTTTTAGATGATATTATTATTAAGTGAAAACTATATTTACTAATCATAAATGGAAATGCGTAGTACAAATCATTAAACACCAATATTTTTAAAAGAATTTTGAATTATTTTGTATGTGTATAAATGTGCCAATTTTGTAGATATGGTGGCCCATACATAACGTTATCAGAAAACTTTTAAAATATAGTGATAACTATAGTAAATTTAAAGCCAGAAAATATCTAAAATTCAATAAAAAATTAGATTACAGAGAATATTTTCTTAAATTTTTAAGATTACTGAGTACTTAAAAATTATATATAAAAGGTGTTTACCTGTTATACGTGTCATGAGCTTAATGTGTTAAAAAAATGCATTTCTACAATATTTTTAACTTAAATAATATTTGTTTCAAATCAGATTAATTATACTTTAAATCATCTAATGGTCCTCAAATAAAGTTTCAGAAAATTATATTTTATTTTTGGAAGATTTTTTAATAAAGATAATTACATTGTGATGAAAGATGATTAAAAAAGGGTGCTAATCAACTATTTTGGAAAAAAAAAACCTAGTCAATTTAAATTAGTTTTTGAAATACACCAAAGTATTTTGCTTATCGGAAATATTAAATTTAGTCTATTAGCTTGAAATTAAAACTAAAATAAAAGCTTCAAGAAAGATTTTTCATTTTAAGCCTTAGGTATCATGTTAGGTGTATTGTATATGTTTAATAGTTAATTGTTTGATTGTTTAGCTTTTTGTTATCAGATTGTCTCAGTTTGTTTTGAAGTAACAAAAGAGAAATTAGCCATATTTTTATTCTTTCTTTTTTACTCTGTTTTTTTTTTCCTTTTAAACATTTCTTCTTCACTAACTCAGTTTCAAGTCTAAAAGAGTTTTTTTGTATTCTGCTTTATTCAAAGATTCAATTGGACTGCAAATAAAACAGCCTTGCATGGAATATTTGTTTCTTTTCTTGTTTTCTGGAGTGTTCTTCATTTTCTTAGTTCAGCAGATGGTCAGCAGTTCTTCAACTATTTTCTTTTCTTAGACATCATTACATGACTCAGCTTTTATTTCTTTGGCCTTGGAATACAAATTTCTGCACATTGCAATAATGTTACCTGAGGATCTTCTTGCACTTGTTTGCTAATGTCTTCTCAGTTTTGCACATTGAATCTGGCAGCAGTCTCTCAAGATATTGGACAAAAGTTTGCTTTCTAGAACCTTCTTATATTTGTCATTGAATTAATATCTAACATTAATTTCATTTGATTATTTTTAAATAATGGAATTTTTAGTATCAGGTATGAATTTCCTATGCTTATGAATAAAATGATAATAATAATGCAAGAACTTCATGTAGACATTCAGTTAAAAATATTGATTTTAATTTACTAGAATTATTTTGAAATCCTCATAGTATTTAGCATTGTTGAATTATTACGAACATTTTTCTTCATTAACAAACTCTACATTTCATTCAATTTTGTAAACCAATCAATGAAATTTGAATAAGGTGATTTGTTTGGGAAAATACTTTGACAAAAATCTTACTTTGTGGTTATTATCCACCCTAGTAAGATAATGAAATTAATAACTACTATGACAATAAACTAGATAAAAACAGGACTAGCTACTAACTCCTTAATATCTACTATCCAAAATAACTTCTCCAATCTTAACAATATCAAATTAATTACAACCACATCCTAAACTATTTATGCAGATGATCAGAAGCAAAAATAACCAGAACAATAGTAATTCTGAAGCAGGTATACAGGGTGAGATGGATAAATTGTCGTTTAAATAATACAAAAAATGACAATAATATTGACATCTCATTTTAACAGATATATTTACCAAAATGACACAAAAATATCTTAAAATACTAAAGAGTAAATTTATTCATTAAAATTGCCATTGGCTTCAACCACAGCCTCCAGATAACTTTGGAATCTCCTGCAACTATTCTGGAAGTTCTCTTTGTTCAAGTTGGTGAATGTTGCCATAATCCTTGTCTTCAGTTCATCTTTGGTGTTACAAGGAATTTTGTTGATCTCTTGCTCAATTGTGCCCCATATATCATAATCAAGGGGGTTGTAGTCTGGGGAGTTAGGTGGCCAGATGTAAGGGGTGATGTGGTTGCAAAAATTGTCTGACAGCCATGACTGGGTTCTCCTGCTTGTGTAGCATGATGCAGAGTCCTGTTGCCAGACATAGGGTCTTCCAATAGTCATCCTCTTGACTCAGGGCAGCACTGCCTCCTTAAGGCATCTAATGTAGGCCTTTGTGTTGATTCTGAGGCCCTCACCAACAAATTTGGGAGTTCTTTTTTTATCAGAATGATCAGAGTGAGTTTTCCAAGCTGCCATACCTTTGTAATCACCATTGAACTCATCCAACTCTTTCCAAATCCTATCCTCAGACTGACAGCTAAACATTCTGAAATGTTTGTATTGGAGCTTTCATTATGAATGCCAAGCAGTACAGCATGCTGTTTCCAAATTTCTGGTAGAGTGAATTGTGTCATGGTGCTCTTTTTTTTTACAGATGGTGCCCAACTGACCTTACTATACTGTGCAGTTGACGAAATCAAAAACAAATAATGTGCATGCATGAAATTAAAAATATAACATTGCACCCTGTATATAAAAAACGCTCATTCCTTACAATATATTGAAGTATATTGGAGAAATTTAAAAAAACATATGAACACAAAAAGGATCTTGTGTATAACAATTTATCAAATGCATTAGTTATACTCAGAAATAATGTCAGCCACAATTTCGATCTAAAGAATGTTGCATTTATTAAAAAAGAAAATAACTTATAATAAATTGAAAGTTATTTAGTGCAGCTATTAAATCTTGCCAAAATGTTAATCTGTGCCCCAGAGTTTTTCAAATATCTCCTTTCCTGAAAGAAATACTTACAAATTAAAGAAAATGGTTAAATCAAAACCTATTATTTGAAATAAATACATAAATAATTTATCAAATTAAATTAAGATTGACAAATAAAAAAACCCAACTATATATATATATATATATATATATATATATATATATATATATATATATATATATTGTTGAATAAAAAAGACATTGTATTTATTTTTATACTGATCCTTTTAAATAATAAACAAAAACTCTAAATTCTTGAGGCCCTCTATATCAAAATCAACTAATGTTCAACAAAATTTATTACAAATATAGCAACAACATATTAAAGTGCATATAATATTTAATGCCATTTTATATTTCTACCAACTTCTGGTTAGTTCCCTTATATTGAAATGCTTGTTTTGTAAAAATTCCATGACTACAACAGATAAAAATTCAAGTGTCTTTCAGTTCATCGGTTACAATAGCATGTTTGTTTTGTAATTTACCACTGAAGGTGATCTTAGAAAATGTCAAAAGTACTTGGGTTAAAAAAAATGAATTAGACAACTTGAAAGGATTAATATAAAAATAAGTAGACACAATATGTCTATATTATTCAACAAAACATGTTTAAATGAAAATATGCTGCTTAAATACACACACACACACAATAAAACCAAATAAAAATTCAATAACAAGAAAATTGATTCACTGTGTTGTGCAAGAGAATTTTTCTCTCCAGAATCTATTTTACATATTTATAAGTCTACCATTCATCCATGCTTAAAATATTGCTGCCATGTTTGGTCCAGTGCCTCTGCTATTTACCTTGATCTCCTTGATAAAATTCAAAGAGGAATCAGCAATAATATCGGTCTTGATCGGGCAGCTTGGCTTCAGTCACTTTCCCACCACTGTAAGATTGCCTCTGTGTATCTTTTCTATAAACACTTTCATGGTAATTGTTCAGATGAGCTCTTCACTATGGTACCTAGATTTTCTAATTTAAGTACAGTACTAGACTGGCATCAAGTTCTCATTAAATTACAGTTGAGCTGGCCAGATGTAGCCATAAATTCTATGATAACTTTTTTTGCTTGCACTTCTCACTTGTGGAACACTCTTCTGTCTCCATGATTTCCAGCCAACTTTAATCTTTAGAAATTTAAATACAATGTCAGTCACTATCTACTGTCCTCTTGATTACTCTTTCCTCTTCCCGCTCATTATTAGTATTTCTGTTCCTAATTCTTTCCCATCCTGTCACCCTTTTGTGTCTTAGTGGCTTTACTGGCTTGCTTGGGGTGAAATCACTTTAAAAAGTGTCACATTTGTATATTACTATTTTAAAATCTGAGAATTCCAAATTCTGAAACATTTCTATCTCAAAGGATTTTAGATACGGTATTGTCTACTGTATTATGTTAGCATTATATTCACATTATTGTTTTATTAAATTGTATTTTTGCATTAAATCATGTTTTTGAATGACTTTGTATTAAATATTATTTTTGTATTGTTCCTTTTATTGAATTATTATGGCATTCATGTTTTAGTATTACATAAGATGTAAAGAAAACTAAATCATATATAATGACACAAAAGATACAAAGAGAAAAGGAAGAAATGGAAGGCAGGGAATCAAGTGCCAATTGTTCAATTGCTTCTTATTTGAGCCTCTTAAGTGCTGTAACCAGCAGTCAACCAATTGATGAAGAAGATGAAATAAAAGAGGTAAGAAAATAGTATTTCAATTTTTCGAGAAAGCTTAATACATCTTAAAGAAAGCTTGACATGACCGAGCTTAATCTCTTAAAGAAAGCTTGACACGACAGAGGACACTCTCTTAAAGAAAGCTTGACACGACAGAGGATACTCTCTTAAAGAAAGCTTGACATGACTTAAAGAAAGTTTAACATGACTGAACTTAATCTTCTACTTCTTCTGAGCTCAATATTTATCAGAATAAAAAAATATTGATATTTTTCCTTTTTTGGAGGAAGGGGGGTCATGTTCATAATATAGATATAGTGTCAGATCAATCCTTGACTTATTTAAGAGTTATTCATACTTTTTTTTTATCTACAATTGTAGAATGACCAGTTAAACTTAGTTGGGCTGAAAACTTTTTAAAAAATTTTAATTATTAAAAAAATATTTTCATAATTGAAATTAAATATTTCCAATTGATTTTTTTTCTAAATGGACTTTTTTTCAGGCAAAATCATTATTGAACAAAGGTAAAAAATCATTTAAAAATGGAAATTTCTTTGCTGCTTTATCATTTTTCAATGCTGGTCTTGAAATTGAAGAAAATAATGCTGACCTTTTGGCGGCTCGCTGTGTCACTTTCATGAACATCTCACAGACCAAAATGGCAGCAAAAGATGCACAAAAACTAATTAGTCTGCATCCAAATAACAGCCAGGTAAGAGTTTATGTTATAACAAACACTTTTTGGCAATGTTTGACTTTTGTGCATGTAAAAAAAATGGTGTGTCAAAAGGACGGTTATTCCCTTGACACTACTATTATTGTATACACTTTTTATTCCATCAGCAATGTTTGTTTTAAAAAGTGATTAGAATTTTAATAAAACCCAAACATATAGAAGTGGATATATACATTTTCTTTATTCTTGAGAATTGACAACAAAGATGTTAAACACTATTTATTTATTATATTGTTTATTGACAAGAATAATTTAATATTTTCAGAATTATAAAAATATGTAAATCCACTATATTGAAATATTTATTATTTACTATTTTATAAAGAAACTTTTTATTCATAAATTTATAAAAATTGGAAAATTAAAACAAGACATAATCTGACATACAAAATAATCTGAGAAGAAAATGTCTAATGTCTGAAAAAATATGTTTATTTAAATTTTCTTGTTCTATATGTTGCATTCTTCACCAAATCAGATCTTCTGATTTATGCTACACTAATTTCCACCACTGGCCAGATGTGAACACTGAATGCCCAAAACTCAAGTAAAAATCTGTCAGCTGTGCAAGGCTCTGCACATATCTTCCATTTTTACTGACACGTTCAAAGAAAAAAAAAAAGCAATACAATCCAGAATTTTCACCTAATAGCACCAACTTCTGCCTAAAGAAAAATGAAAACTGGAGCTGATCTGAGCCTCAAAAAGGACATAAAAGCCAATCAAAGAGACAACAGTCAGTTGAACAGCATCTTGATCTGATTTCACACACTCATAAAAATGCAACCTCCCATCTCCAAAGACTCAATGAGCTCACCAATGCTGTCACCCCAGTAAATCACAACTCATCCCCACTCTTGTGTAAACCTGTATTCCACTTATCTTTTTTTTTTTTCATACAAGAGACATCTATCCTGATTTTTCATTTATTGTATCTTGTGTTAATTGCTTTAAATTTTCATTTGATTCTTCTTCATTCTGTAATTATAATATATAGTTCATTAATATTTTTATAAAATTATGAATAAAAATCTTGTTTTCATATTTGTTTATAAAATGGTAAATAATAAATTTTGCATTTTACAGTTTACATATTTTGATAATTTTGTAAGTTTTTAGAAATTTTTGAATAAAAAAATTATTCAAATTTATTTCTTTATGAAATAGTAAATAATAAATTATAAAAGGTAAATAATAAATATTGTGTTGTACTTGGTTCACACATTTTTATGATCTTGTCAATAAACATTGCTGAGGGAGTTAAAAGTGTAAACAATAATAACAGTGTCACATGAGTAACAGTCCTTTTGACATAGTTTTTGTTTGTGTCTCACAGCCAAGCTTTCAGGTATAAATTACATTTATATTTTAAGCTGGAATATGAGATGATTTGACTTTGATATGATTCCCTGGCTTCATACAAGGAAAGGATGTCTATAGATTAGGAACAAGTCATGCAAAAACACAATAATCGGTGAAAGAAAGAAAGCAAACACATGAATTCAATTTAAAACAATTTAATTCAATAACACAAAAAGCAAGAAAAGAAAAAGAGAAGATGAATAAAAAGTTTTTTTTTGAGTGAGTATGTGTTTCAATATCATGTGTTCTTGGAATTTGAGTAGGACTTATCTGGTCTTCAAATTCAATATGTCAGTATTTTCACAGAGAATTACATCAAATAGCTCCCTGTATTCACATGAAATGACTTGAATTGATCGACAAGTTCTAAGAAATAGTATGTTTGAATCTATGGGAAATGCCAATATAATCCCCACTGGATTTCAGTTATTCATTGTTAAGCAAAATTTTTTCTGCAGTCATTGAATTTAATATTTGAGATCTTTTCATAGCTGAGAATATATCCATAATTCATAGATGTAGTTCTCTGGAACTCCTCCATGGCATAAAACTGGTTAATTCCATTATTTCATTCAGTTACTGCCTTTTCTGCTCCTCTGAACAGACAAGTGTATGATTTTTCCATGTTAGGCTGCTTAGTTCCAACTGTCAGATCCTTGATTTTGGCACTTCCACATCTGCTTATAGTCATGTAACCTGCTATAGAGTCAACATGCATGATATCAGAAACAATCACCCACCCACTTCTGTTGCTGTCCTGCGGGTGGTATAGGGAAATACTACAATTCACTTTCACCGTTTGCCTGCATGCATATAAGAAGTAATTAGAATGAAAGGACAGCAAAAAAGAGAAGAGAGAAAAACCAATGAGATAATCATTGGATTAGTCTTTCTTTTTATCTTTTAATACACAAATCATAGTCTCACATAACAGCACAAAAGTTAAACAAAGTTAAACATTGCCCACTTTTTCTTCAAATGTTTTTATTTCATCTGATCTTGTATTTAGCAAAACTGATTTCTAATGTAATTACTTTTTCATGAAATGCATCTCACAGATTCTCTGGCATGCATCAGTGATGTTTTTAGCCATGGATCATTAGAGGTTTTGTGTTTTACAACATCATACCTCTTCTCTACAGTGACCCAATTGATATTGATCAGATATTGCCAGCCATCAGCTACAACTCTTCTCATAATGGAATGCTCCTAGCCCACAATGAGTTCATGGCCATATTACATTGAAACACCGGTTCTTATACACTCACCAAAGTTAAGCAACATCGAGCCTGGTCAGTACTTAGATGGGTAACCATTTGGGAATACCAGGTGTTGTAAGCTTGGATGTGCAGGTGGTTCAACAGATAATAGCTTTGATTTGAAACTTGGCTCTCCAAATTCCAATTTTATTTGGGTTTGTTATATTCACTTACATGTGAAAGGTATGAACTCACCTCTTCTCCCCCCAGCTATGGATTAATTAGAACTCATATCAGTAAAAATCATTATCTTAAAAAAAATCTTAAAATATTTCCTGGCTTTACATAACCTGCAAAAAGGTTGATGAAACATAACAAAACAAATCTTTCACTGTGATGAAAGAACTCCTTTATAGCCCAAGAGAGACCATAAGTACTTCAACTATAGCAGTACTAGGAGTGTCTCAAGCAAGATAACTTGACAAAGCCCATCCCTCTTCAAGATGATTTTGAATTCAGTTTTCCTTCTCTTAGACCCATGGTTATTAACTGAGGAGTTTAAGAAAGGGTTCAAGAAATTTTCTGAAAGGCAAGACAAAAGTGGAAGTCAAGAAATGAACATCAATGAACACTGCACTCATAGACAATGCACAGAGATTCTTACAATTGAAAAAGTTTGACAATTTACATGCAAAATCAGTTCCAAATTTGAAATAAAAACTAATATAATAATAAGCACCCTTTTGGTTGAAACAGCCCCATATGGCCTGTCTATGTAAAGATTGCAAAATTCAATTATTAAAATTATTGAAACTTAGTTTCTGTCTGATTTATGACATGATATAAAACATTTTCTTTTTCATGGAGCATATTCAAAATGTCCAAGAAAAGAAACAATGATTACTATTGTTTTGGGTTCGCTTGTACAAATGAAAAAGATGGAACAGAAAGACCGCTAAGCATTTTATACTGAGTGGTATTTTAAAATGCAAAGTTGAAGTTGTCCAAACTTTACAAACATTTTAAAAGCTTAAACTATAGTTCAAAAGTTTGTGGCCACTCCTGGTAATTTTTTGTTTTTTAAAGTTTTGTACTTTAAATAAGAGAAAATTATTATACATAGTTAAAAAAAAGAGACATTTTATTAGAAATTTTATTATGACAAAAAGGAAAAAAAGCATTTTATGATTGAGTTTTACTCTTGTCAAAATATTTTCCTTTAGTCTTGATTACTACAGCTCAAATTGTTGCAAAAGTTTTTCAAAGTATAAGTTTGATAATTGATTCCATTCTTTTTTTCAATCACTCTAAGAGTTCTTTTTCATTTGTTTTTACACTCTTCTGTCAAGTTCAACCCATTCTAATTCTGTGGGTGGCTTCTAACTTTTGAACTGTAGGTGGTACATAGGCTGGAATATGACAAAGAAACACTCAAGGTGAAGATGGCATGTTTTGATCATCAATGAACTCCTAACAATTTGGGATTTACAACAATTGGAAAGACTCTCTTTGAAGCATCCTATAAAATTGCTTATCAAGTGGCTAAAAAGAAAAAAAAATGCCTAAAATGGTCAAAGAATTAGTGAAGGCTTTTGTGCTCTTGAAATTATCAAGATCATTCTAAGGATGGATGCAGAAAGGATGATAACACAAGTTCCAATGTGTAATGATGTCATCAAAAACAATATTGTTGACATGAACCATGATATTTTGAAGCAAGTGATGAATGATTTGTGAAAATACCATTGCATCTGGAATAATCCACAGACATTGCTCATTGTAGCCAACTAGTGTCATCTTAGAATGTATTTTATTAATTGTGAACCACTGAAGATCACAACAAAAGTACATGATGTGTTTAAACTTGTAAAAGAGAATTTATTGAGATATGGACTTGAATATGAATGTCATTGGTTTCATCTGTACGGATGGTGCTCCTGCTATGCCCAGAAATCGGTTTGGATCCACAGCCCTCCTGAAAAAGACAGTTCTTGAAGTTCATGTCACATATTGCTTGCTTCATTGGCATGCATTGGCAGCAAAACCTTTGCCAAAAGATTTGCAATACATTTTGTCAGCTTGTGTGAAGATTGTTAATTCAGATGATGTTCATCAATGATTTCAAACATTTTGTGAAAATATTGATTCCAAACACACAACTCTTCTGTACTATACAGAAGTGAGGTGACTTTTCTGTGGATCTGTCTTTCAACACTTATTTTGTCTTCATGTTGAGTTTTTAATTTTTTAGAAGAGAAAAACTTCATCTTCCTTCTGTGTTCAAATGTTAGCGTACTTGAAGGACATTGAATATTTCTCTTCAAGGATTTTTGAATCATTTGTGGCAACCATTACTGGCATTGTTTGCATACATTCGCTGTGGAATAACTATGAGTGGAATATTCACTTGTCTTGATTATTGCACATGCAATATAGTTTTCTTGCACAGTAATTGAGACAAGTAAGATCGGTAAACAAGGACGTTAACTACATTCTCTTCTGCAGTTAGCTTTCCACAGCGAATGTATGCAAACAATGCCAGTAATGGCTGACGCACATGAGATGCGAATGAATCTAAACTTTGACTGTTGATAACTCCAAAACAGTAGAGTTTATCAAATTTATCAAGTCATTTTCAAATGAATGTACATTTATACTTAAATGTAAGTATTTGGGACATTTTTAATGCAAACAGAATGCGGGTCCTAATCTGCAAATAAACCGAAAAATTATCACTAGTATGACTATTCCAGGTGGTACTTGTATTTGGTACAAAAGGGTAAATGCCAAAATGGAAGAAAAATCATTTTGTTATATTTTTCTACTTTCTTTCTGGACTCCATAAGTTGTTTTGTTCTCCCATTGAATGAGTTGTGGTCATCATACAAGAAAGTAATGAAGTATTTGGAAAATTAAGGTAAAGAATGAAGAAAATTAAATTGTGTTGAAAACTTTAAAGCCTGGAAAAAATGAAATTTTCTGTCATAAGGAAAGGCTCTAATCTCAAACTCTCTTTGAAGAATTTTTATCTGAATATGTTTCTATGGTTTGCAATTCCAGTGTCTGCTTCTACAGAGTTTGGTTTTGAAATGCGAAGGCCAATTTGAAGAATCTTTAAATCTTTTGGTGAAGTGTCTTGCCATTGCAAACAAACTAAATCAGAGAGTTGTGGAAGAAATGGAGGAAGTTGCATGTGAGTTCTTGAAGATTCCAGTACCAACAACCAACCCCACAAAAAGCAGTAAGTATTTGTTAAAAAAAAGTTATTGCCAAAAATGTAAACACTTGATCAGACATTTGAAACATCATTTTAAACATAGACATTAAGTTATTAAATTTAATTTAATAAATATTTTGCAAAAATACATTTTTAAGACAGTAAATACATTTACTTAATGAAGAGGTTTCACAGTAGAAGGGAATGATAAGAGGTAGGGACCTGCTGATAGTGGAAGGTTTCAAATTTTAAAAGAGATCAATTCTTCAAACAAGAACCAAATATTTCAATGGAGATGAACTTAAATAAAAATTTTGTCCAGAAGGCAGAATAAGGACCCAGAAGGGAAATAAAATTTGGCTGCCTCCTGAGAAGAATTTGCATAAAGGAACAAAACCTGGTTAATAGAACCCTTCTATAAAAGAAAAAATATAAAAGGTCCTCATGACATCAGTAGTTTGAAATTACCTAGGCTCCCTTCATGATGTGATTTTTTTTCATCTTACTATTAGGCGGGTGAATGTCATTTTTATTTCAAAAAGTATTTTCTGCCTTATCCAAAAATTTGCATTAGCTTTTCAAACTTTTGTCATTTTTTGAAGATTGGTTTGAAATCTTTTTAAAACATGTATATTGCTTGATATGTTATCAAGATTTATTTTTTTAAAATAAGACACACAAAAGGACATTTTTGTGCAAGCCCATCTTGTAAAATATTGTATTTGTTTTATTGTTTCAATGTTTTGTAATAAATGTTCATTCTTTTAAATTTCATGTAGTCTAGTCTTGTTTGCACGTTTTTAACACTGAGGATAAAAAAGGTCACAAGCTCTCTTTTTCCATTCCATTGCAACAAAAATAAACTCTTATAAGTTCAATAATTAAATCACAGACAAGTAATTGGACAATTCTTTCTATAACTTAAAAAAATCGAGTATTGTCACTTTATCCTTTTCCAAGTATTAATCTAAATTTTTTGGAAAAAGTATAAAACATGGATTTAAATTTTTGCTTATATTCAGCTAAGTGAATATTTTAATATTAGTTTTTATATAGTTCATAAAAATCTTTTTTATTCTTGTAGAAACAGATCTTCTGGAACAAATCCACCAAGTGGCTGTGTGGTTGTTTAATTACCAGAACTATACAATTTGTGTTGAATTACTCAATAGTCTGATGAGGTTTCTTGACTATCATAATGATATTAAAGCCAAAACTTTATTTGTGATGGCCACTGCAACATTGGGACTCGGCAAAAAAGATCAAGCACTACAATTATATGAGGAATGTAAGCAAATAGCATCAGAGACAAACAATTTGAAAATTCTAACCAAAACATTGGTTAGTTTGGCAAAAATGCACTTAAAAAATGGTGACATTTATCAGACTATTTTCTATTTTGAAAAACTAATTGAAATTGAGAAAAATCTTACTGAAAACGGAAATATCAAAAATGAGGAAATGCTCCTTTTGTGGTCAGCTGATTTTAAACGTTACCTAAGGTTAAACCTGAGAATCACATATGAAACTGTTGGAAATCTAAACCGTGCATACAGCTATACTCAAGAATATGTTTACTTTGTTCAGGCAGATGAAAGTCCTGAAAGAATAAAATCTGAATTGTTCTGTCTTCTTGGGGATATCTGTGAATCTTTGGGGAAATATTCTTTAGCGCTTAAGCATTATGAAAAATATTTGTGCCAAGTGGAAACCTGTGGTTATGGAAATTTGATATCAAAAGCTTATGGCTGTCTTGGAAGAATAAATGGTAAATTAAATAATTGGGACAGTGCCTTTTACTACCATTCTTTGCACATGAAATCTGCAAGTAGAATTGGCTGTAAAGAGATTATCAAGGCTGAAAGATTTCTTGCAGATACTTACTTTTTAAAAAAAGATTTTATCTCTGCTGTTTGTCTTTATGAAAAAATATCTACGAAGCAAATCAGTCGATATCAATTATGTAAAATTTGGTTGAGACTTTACCAGGCTTTTATGCAGATTGAGAAATCAGATATTGGTCTTAAATATCTTGAGAATTCTTTGAGTTGTTCTCGCCTTTATGACTATGAATCGATTACAATTCTTTGTGAATATCATTCTGCAAATGTTTACTCCTCTTCAAATAAAGAAGAAACTTTGCAACTTGCAGAACTTTATTTCAGAAGAGTGATCCATTTTCTGCAGGGGCAGATTGAGTACCATCTTCAAAATGGTACACAATGTCCAGCAAATTTTTGGTCTGATTTACTCCAGTCTTACAAAGGAATGCAAATGATTTTGATCAAGTGCCAAAAGACTAAAGATTGCCTTCAATATGCTGAGATTCTACAGCAAATACTTAGCTGCTATCACAGAGTTGGTCCAGAGGGTTCTTTCTTGTTCTCAGGTTGTGATCAACGAATGGAAACTCTTGGTCTTCAAGATGAATGTTCTTCTTTAGAAGCAATTACAAACATCGTTAACCAACAAAGAGCAACAGTCTGTTATTATTCATTGCTTAGACATCATTTGGTGATATGGATTCTTCAACCAGGCAAAGGCATTATTGAAACAATAGTTCAAGAGAAAAGCAACCCACCAATTCAACAATATGTAAGTTCATCATCATCATCATTATTATTATTATTTACATTACTTATTTTCAAACTATTGTCCTCATCCTTGTCATTTTTATCTTGTTTCAGCCATTGTATCCCCTGGCCTTCATCAGGTGTATGTTGATCTAGGTAACCTACAGGGAATTTTGAACTGAAACTTTGTTTTCATTCCATTGCCTAGAGATATCTAGTTCTTATTTAGTAATACTCAGTTATTGTTTGCCTCATTTCCACTGAGCTCAGGTACACACTGCCCACAATTACAATGCCACCAATTTCCTGAACCAGTGCTTTAATCCACTAGGCTATTGTCCCTTGGGACAATTCTTTGTGGATAACTTGAAGCCTTAAACTTAACCTGCCTGCTGATGAGTACTGCGTATCATACTTGACTGCACTCACTGAAACTTTTCTCTTTTGTTACAGCTGCTACTGCTGCTGAAAACTTGTTGTCATTTTCTCTTTCTTTATTAGTGACCCCCATATTGTATCCTAAGGTGATCCTTATAGCCTAGCGTATACATTGATTCTTTCAGATTTCTTACTCTCTAGTGTACTTCCTTGGCCACTATATTCACTTCATTCCACAGAGGTTGATATCTATACTTTTCCCTCTGTACATGATAAACCATGCCTGATTTCATTGTCTCTCCCCTCATTATGACCTTTCAGTGTTCCTCCAGCCTTATTTTAGGGTGTGGCTAGTTTCATCTTTATATTGGCTTATTAGAAATGATTCTGAAGAATTGCAGTCCATACAGCATTCAGAAGCAACTGCATAATATAGAGAAAACTCTAATGGGGAGAAAGAGCTAATGGGGAGATAATAACCAAGAACTGTGTATACTTCATCCCTTGCAGTTGTGACAAAGAATATACACAGATGTCTATTTCAGTTTCATTCAAATTGTGTGTATGCATATATATTTGCATATACACATATATATTTTAATTCAGTAACAGATCTTATTGAAATTTCTAGGAATAGCAGGTCTTCTAAAGCAACCAGTGAATCCTTCTCAATGAACATATCAAATTTAAAAATCCCTTTACACACTTGAAAGCCATAAGTAACTCTTACATCCTCAACTAATAGCAAAAATCATGGAATGCACACACACAAACAACAAACTATATCAAATAAAATCCATTCTGACTGTCCATCATCACAGTACCAAACACTCAAGAAAAGATGATGTCACACTTACAAGAATCAAAATCGGATACACCCACATAACCCACCTCTTCCTCCTAAAAAATGAAGACCCTCCAAAATGCCTAAACTGCAAAGAAGTATTCATTGTTAAACATTTTTTGATTAACTGCAAAAAACTGGCAACTATGCAAAAATACTTCTACAATGTACCCACCCTTAAGGCTCTCTTTGAGAGTGTCAAACCCAAAGCCATTCTAGAATTCTTAAAAGTAATGAAACTTTACCCCAATGTATAAAAAGGAAACAGAAGAAACACCCGACTACAAAATGCAACTAAAATCAAATACCATCTCCACCCTTATATAATAATGCCTTATAAAAGAATTTGTCTGCAAAATAGCCACAAAATAAAAATAAATCTTAAAACTACCCAATTCGGCACAAAATAACCTGTGGACCTAAATATATTTCTACAATATTTTTTTTTTAAATTCTTTAAAAAATAATTATATTTACTACTGAATAATTTCCAGAAAGTTTAATAAAATCTTATTATTATCTCTTTTCTTAAACTTAAAAAAATTAATTTTTTTTATCTCCAACTTTGACAAGTTAAAAAGTAATGTATTATTCTACTGTCTTATTTCAAACTCAGTCAAACTGTGTGTGTATATACATGTATGTTTGTGCTTCTGTATACATTAAATGGTACAAGCACATGTAAGTCACTTGTGCACAACACAGGCGTATGTATATACATTACATAGGTGTATGCAAAGTCAGTATTTGACGGACAGGGAATCAATCGACACTTCTTTTCTAATATAAATTTTTCATCATGAAAAATAATTGTATTGCTTTGTTTTTGTTTTTCAACTTGAAGGGATAGACTTGATTGTTGTAAATGTCTGCTTCAAGAATAATTTGGTCTGCTAAAATATTTTATTGGAGAGACATTCACTGACTTAAAATGCAATTTAGGAAGACAAAAGTATAAATATATTTCATTAACTGATGCAAATGGAGATGAATAATACAGGGAAACTTCTTTTTAAATTTTTAGCATCCAATGTATCAAGATTAGATGCATAATCTAACCAACCTTATTCAACTTTCTTTCAAGAGAAAGATGACAAAGTAAGAGGAAAATATTTAAAAATTTAAAAAAATAATTTTTTTAATTTTTTTCTCTTACTTTGTCATCTTTTTCTTCCTCTTCCTTCCTATTTCTTTAAAGTTTAAAAATCTTTAAGCTTCCTTTTTATTTTATCTTCAAAAACCTCGGAAGATTAATTTCTTGTGGGGTGAAATGGCCATACAGATGGGGTATTTTTGAGTTTCATTTATGTGTAATTTAATTATTTTATGCTCTGTAATAAATATATTGAGCTCTCTTTGTAGATCAGTTTTAATATTTTATATTAATAGGACTCACTTGGCTTACTTACCCATGGATTGTTACCTGTGTATATATATATATATATATATATATATATATATATATATATAGAAGGGATTCCTCAATTATGTTGAAAATAGAAGAATATTGTGTCTTCTGCCATGCTGACTTATGATGTGTTGGCAGGGAATGATGTGCTATCAAGGCTATAAAGATTGGTCTTGTCAACTATTTTACTCACAGCTGGAGAGAAAAGACATGGATTCATGAGTTATCTAAAAACATCAATTTAAATTAAATGCAATTGTCTCTCAGTTTTATTTTCTATATTAATAACCATTCTATCACCACACATTTTTTTATTTTTTTATTTTCATATTCTGATATTAGATTAATTTTTTTAAATTTCAGATCAAAGAAAATTTGGTGAATGTTCTTCAGATATATGACAAGACATGTCCTATTTTATTTTATGAAGGTCGAGCACTGCCTCAAAGACCTGAAGAAAACCTAAAGAATGCTGTGCCTAAAAGAGATTCAAAGCAAGGCAACATTGGTGGAAATGAAAAAAATAAGACTGAAAATTTTGAAGAAAAAAATAGTTCTAAATTTTCAAGTTTGACATCTTTATACAATCTCCTCCTTCATCCTTTTGAGCATATTTTATCCAAACTTCCAGACAGAAGCCATCTTGTTTTTGTAGCTAATGATATACTTCAATACTGTCCATTTGCTGTCCTTCGTGATGGTCATGGGGCACTTCTTGGAGAACGATTCTCTGTTGCCTTCATTCAGTCAATAGCACAGTTGTCTCAACTTATCAAGAATACAAAAAGCACAGATTCATCTTTAAAAAATAACACAGAATTGCATTCTGTCAATGGGGAAAAGTCACAAACATCTACAAGAGTAATCTCTATTACACAAGATTCCAAATTAATTTTTCCTGATAGTAAAAAAGTTTCCAATCCTAAAGCCTTAAAAATGATGAGAGCACAACATGTGAATCCCTCAAAAACAAATCCTGGAATTTCTGATTCTTCTCTTATCTCCATAAATTCTAATGTTGGATATAAAAACTGTTTTCCTATGATTGGGTCAACAGCATCAAATGAAAAGATTCCCATTTTGAAGACCAATGAGCAAAAAGAAAGCATTTTGGTGATGACAAATCCTCAAATTCCTGAAAAGTAAGTAGACATTGATTTATGAAAAGGTGTAAATAGTAAAATTAAAGGCAGTAAATTATAAATGCTTATCTGCTCATATAAAAAAAAAAACATCATTAAAAAAAGTGAGCATTTTTTTTTTAATTCAAACAGAACAAGTAAAATTTGGTTTCAGTCTTAGGGTGTATTTTCATTTGGTTATTTGGCAAGGGTGTATTTTTTCATTTGGGTATGGTACTGTAGTATTTGCATCTGTTATAAGTTTATGAATGCCAAACCTGCCGACCCAAATTAGATTAAACTTTACAGGCATATGCAACCTTATATCCAACACTTTTATGCAGTGGGCCATGTGCCCTTGGGCAGTGGATAAAAGTGGTGGTTAAAGTAATCCAGTGACTTGACCCAAAGATTTGTGAATTCAATACCTGGCCACAGCAGGGGTGAACAAAAAACCTGGAGAGTTGAGTTACTAAAAAGGAAATAACCGAAACTGAAAAGGCACATAGAACTGGAACAATTCACCCCCTGGTGGATGAAATAAAGCCTTCACTTGAATGGTTGAAGCATTGTGAATAAGACAATAAAGACAATAAAGATGTGGACAACAGTCTAAAAAAATGTAAATAGTTTAAAGGACTAGTTTTTAACTGAATGGCAAACCTCCTTACATTGCCACCATTTGTACAATGACTGACACAGGCACAAGGTGGCAGAAATTGGTGGAAAAAATCAATGTTCCTGGGGGG
Source organism: Acanthosepion lycidas (assembly GCA_963932145.1). Classification (NCBI taxonomy): domain Eukaryota; kingdom Metazoa; phylum Mollusca; class Cephalopoda; order Sepiida; family Sepiidae; genus Acanthosepion; species Acanthosepion lycidas. The sequence goes on from OZ010615.1 coordinate 56,930,868, forward strand.
ACGACATTTGATATTTACTGCAGATTTACAGACAAGGAAAAAGGAATTAGCACCAAATAATTCATAAACTGGATGAAATTGCTAGCAGAATAGAGAATAAGACACTCCATCACAGAATATTTAATTCTCCCCCAAATTATTTCCTATGAAATATTCAAATTTCAACAGACTCTGCAAAACCCAAAAGAGAGGATAGATGCATACTAAACCAGACTATGAACACAAGCTGTGAATTACAAGTTTCACACTGCTGAAAGCAAAATTCTTGCATGGATCATTCAAGGCTGTTGTTCTTCTAGGATTAGAAGGAAATCTCTGCAAGAAAACTGCACTTGAAAACAGCTTCTAGACAAAGCAAGGGCCATGGAAATCATAGAAGCCAGAGTCGCAAAAATAGAAAAGGAAAACCAGGCAAGTGCCATGTATTCCCAAGACAGAAGCAGTCAACAAAGAGGAAGAAACAGGAGTGACCAACACTGACATTGCTACTCACTTCAGTGTGACTCTAAGAAGTTTCACAATAATACAGCCTGCCAATTTTGTAGGGGTCCACAGATTTCTTGTCTCATTAAAGGTAAAAAATATAACAACTGCCACAAGCTGAATCATTTTGTGAATGTTGGTTGGTTAGACAAAATAAGAAGGTAAGACAAATTTCTTCAAACCTTTCTCTGAGAGGGTGCAGGAGTGACTTATCCTTCTAGTGATGAGTTTGTCTTTTTGGTCCAAGACACACTGGTACCCACAATAGTGACAGTCTACATAAATAGCATTCCAGCTAAATTTCTACTTAATAATGGTGTCAGCATGAACATTTTAACCATGGGAGATTGACAACGTGTGTAGCAAATCAGAACTTCAAAAATTCAGTCAGAATTTATGCATATAGGTCCACATGGACACTCCTCCTCCTTCATGGATTCTTCAAAGCAGAGATTTGATTGAAAGACAATAAAGAATAAAATCCTCCTTATATGTCATGAATATTACTATCTCTGGTTCCCATGGCAGATTACAAAACTTGTTAAGTGCTAACACCAACCAAGCACTAAATATCATCCATTTTGTTTTCTCATCCTCCAATGGAGGTTATCATTTATAGGTTATCTTCTAACAATGCATGTCCCCATTATATATCGATGTATTAGGTTTGGGTACATACTGACCTTTTATAATGATTAAAGAAAATGCACAGAGAGAGTTGATAAATATAAGGTGAAAGTTGAAGTTTCAAGAGCTCACATATAAAAGTCTTGGTGCATATGAGAGATAGAGAGAGTTGGGATGCTGAAGGGCAGATTCCCTTGATGATTGTACAGAGTGATTGCTGGAGGATCCGTCTACGAAACTTTAGTTGGGAGGCTGAAGGTAACACTAATCAGCTAAGTGACAAACTTTATATTTGTATTAATTCTCTCTCTCTCTATATGTATATACATATATATATACACACACACACACATGAAAAGAAGTTTCATTAAAAACAACTGACAAAGTGCTGCAATTAATATTTTTTATTTAATTTTTCTTGTGTTCTTATAATTTTCTTCTTTTCTGGACATAAATTATGTAGAAATTGTTTAATGAAATAATATATATATATTAAACAATTATATTTCCAACAAAGACAATGTATATTTTTCTAAAAAACAAATGCAACTGCCAAAAAAAAAAAAAAATTATGATCTGTCCCTTAAACAGTCAAAGTTAATTTTCCATAGATGGGAAGGGATTATTTCTGAGTTATAAAACCACTATAGTAGCTACCCCAAGTTATGATCAAAATGTAAATACTATAAACATGTATATATGGCATAAAAAAATAGTTTAAATTCCAGTCGAATACATTACATTCACTTATATGCTAATACCCTTGGGAAAGTATGAATCCTCTTCTTCTCCCCGCCACCAGCTGTGGGCAAATAGCAGAACAGACCGGGTTCTATAGCCTTGGATGGCAACTGGTCTAATGCAGAAAGAAATGGCAACTTACTGCAGGAAAAATCTGCCTCGTCAGTCATGTATCAAAAGATACATGATCACCTAAGCATGCATGGCACATAACTAACTGACTGAATCAAAATAACAAAAATTATAGATTTCTCAGCTACTTACTCATGCATGCACTAATGTATCGTACTTTATATACTGTACACCCATGTTTGTTTACAATTGAAAACCAACCACCACTGCCGCCAAGTGGTCGCTTTGAGAACTAATATGACTAATTCTGCTAATTCTACTGATGATTTGGAAGTTTTTCCTGCTGATAATTTTTTTTTTTTTGCCTGCAGATTTTGTCCGTTGCATCTGAAGTCAGCTGATGGGGGGGGGGGTCCATAGACGAGAGGTTTATCTATATATATATATATATATATATATATATATATTCCATTTATTTTGATGCTAAATATAATTTTTAAAATTAAAATACTATAATCCCAATATAATATATAACTAAGGCAACATTGTTATTTTTGAAATTTAAATTATTTAATGGCCAGTCTATACCTGAAGATTGCATTGTGCATGAAACACCAAGTCATGTTATTGGTGAGGGATAATATATTTATATATACATATATATATATATATATATATATATATATATATATATATATAATGTATTAGGGCAGCAGATGATTATTCAAATATATATTTTTCAATATAACAGCAAATGAGCCATTCTAAACTTTGTATAGTTGCTTTAATTTCGAGAGAAAATAAAGACAAAAGCTGTCCAACATTTGGATATTTTTTATTATGCTGTTCCTTTTATGCTTTTATTATGCTTTCAGCTTGCATGAACCAACTTCAGAGTGGTTATACAGACATTTAAACAAAGATATTCACCGTGAAAGATGATATTTTGTGATGTTGACATAGAAGATGCAATGATAGCAGTTGCAGAATAGCAGACACAGGTTATAAATTCATGATGCACTTCTATAACGTCATACCATGCAAGAGACCAAAATATCAACAGAACCATATGTTTACATGCAGTGTAATGTGTTGTGACTAGTTTGAAATGTAATTTTATTGAGTGTGGGTTGCTTTGTTTTAATGTAGATGGCTTCCAATATCTGAAGGTTCTTTTTACTGTGTGTATGTGTGAGTATTGTACTATCAACTAATATCTGTCTAATATCATATACATGGTTATGTTTTTCTAAGAAATGTTGTTTAATAGAACTAAGATCAGAAAGGTAACAGGTGAGTCTACAGGAGAGTGTAGTTGTAGTAAAACCAATATATGTAGTGGGTTTATTATTAGTATCAGAGATACAATCTCTGAACAGGCATGTAACTTGATACACTACATTGGTTTTTTGTAGAGGATTTAGTTGTGTAGTTGTAAGGTTATTAGAGACTATGAGGTCAATTTTTTTAAATTTCTTATATGATGAGCTTAACTTGTTTATTAATGGGTTTAACATTTCTATCTATTATGTTTTTGAGTGTTGTTTCATCATGTTTGTAATTATTATGCATTTGGTTACAATAGTATAATGCTATTATATTTATTTTGATGTACATTATTATGGTTACAATTATTATTAATATAAATTTTGTTAGAGGTATTATTAAGTTTAATGAAATACATTTTAATTTGTTGATCAATCATAGAATTAGGGAATCCATTATTAACAAGTGTTTATTTAATGTTATGTAATTCTTTATAGAATATCGTTTTGAAAGAAGATATCATTTGTGTGAGTTGGATTAAGTTTTTTATAATGGTTAACTTGTATCATTGGGGCGTTCACTATTATAATTAAGAAGACATGAGTTAATGCTAATGGGTTGCCTATATAGAGAAGTAATAAATTTATGTGTGCTGGAATCAATAAGTACATCAAGGAATGGAATTTTATTATTAATGTTGAGTTCTAGTGTAAATTTGAGAATGGAGCGACTTTCAAATTTGTTTTTAAGTTGTGTAATTTGATCAATATTCTTAGCTAAAATGAAAATGTCATTTATGTATCTTACATATATAGGGGGTTTATTAGTGTCATTAAGTATTTTATTTTTTAAATGTATCATATAATAATTAGAAAAAACGGGACCTAAAGGAGATCCCATCACAATACCATCTATTTGAGTGTAAATATTACCTAGGAGGTCATGAAAAGGTACTTGAATGATACATGCTAATAATAATTTTTTTTTAAATAGTGGGTTTAATATTGATGTGTTGGAGAGAAGTGTGATTGTATACATCATGCATAATGATGTCAATAGTTTCATGGACAAGGACATTAGTAAATAAATTTTGTACATCCAAAGCTGCAATTATTTGGTTGTTTGGTTTTATAGAATGAAGAATTTATATAAATTCATTTGTGGAGTTAATACAGTATTTATTCGGGAAGTAGGGAGTGATTAATTTGTTAAGGGTTTTTGAAAAGTAATATACTGGTGTAGGCATTTGTGAAATGATTGGTCAGAGGGGATGATTAATTTTATGGATTTCCTATAATCTTAATATAGTCACCTATAATCTTTCGAAGTTTATAAGATCCTGTTTCAGCATTGTTAGCAGTAATAAGCTTATTGATATGGTTTTTAAGTTGGAAGTTGATGTTATTGGTTAACTTTTTAAATTTATTATTATCATCAAAATCCTGAAATTTTGAATAATTTAATTTTTTGTTTAAAATAATGAAAGTATTAGTGTTATCAGCTCATCAGATAACAATAATGTTGTTCTTTTTTAGCTGTGTGGCTGCTTTTATTAAAGGAGATTTTATTTGGATTTTTATGATAACAGTGTTTAATAGATTCAGCTTTAAATAATTCTGCATAGTAATAGAGTTGTCTTGTTCCAATAGAAGTATTTGTTGGTATAAAGCTTCAATTTGCATTTGTTTAAACATTATCATCGCATAGCAATCTTCTATGTTAACATAACAGAATATCATCTTTGATAGTAAATATCTTTGTTTAAATGTCCATATAAACACTCTGTAGATGGCTCGTGTTTCATATTTTTCTGACATTCCACACTGTGAACATTTTATCAAGTCAAAACAATTTGTATAGATGGTTGAAAATATATTGTCTTACTTAAAAATAAATCTTAATATTGAACAAAATGTTTTTCAAATCAAGATATTTTGTAGACTAAGTAACACTTGAGGTCTGCACTTGATTGTTTTGACATATTAAGGTCCCATGACTTATCAAAATAATTTTGTATTGTTTCTAATCCAAAGGAATGGAAGTTAAAAGCACCCCCTCCCCAAATTTATAGACAAATCATACAGATGCATGCTGGGATTTCTCCCTTCTTGGTCTCATTCGACATATTTTTATTCTTGTCTTGGATTCAGAATGCTATAATCACATGACTGTATCCCTCTTGTGTGTTAAAACCATTTGTAGTAGATTGGTAAATAGGATTGTTTCTATTTGCAGATGTTAAGTAGAAGAGATATAAAGTGTATAGTAAACTAAGAGACAGGCAAGCAGTTGACTACTGATCACGTGTCGTAGAACAACACCCATACATACAACATTCTTACTTTGTGAACATTTTGCATTATTAACGTTGCTGTGCCTATTTTTGACTTTTTTTTGTTATTGTTTATTGGAAACTTTGTCATTTCTTTTTGTTGAGCATTTTTGCCAATTACACTTAACCTTTGAAAATTACTCCACAATTTGCCTTGACAATATCAAAATACCACTTCAATTGCATATAAAGCTAATTTTTATATTTTGTAGGTCTGAACTCTATGGTCAAGAATGGAATTCTATGGTGAAAACTTTACAAGTGGCAGAATCAGAAGGATGTGAAATTGCCTCAACTCTTCGTATATTTTCCATTAATGGAAAAGAAGCAACAAAAAAGAAATTCCTTGAATTACTTCCAGCTGCCTCAGTTGTTCACATAGGTACAAAGAATATTTATTATAGGCCCTCAATGTACAAGCATCCATATGCAAAATAGTAGTGTGTGTTGTAAGCGTGCAAAACTTGCTTAGGATTAAATTTTTGATTGCCCAATATCACAGTCATCAAAAAACATCAGTACCAAGTAATCCTCTGAAAAATGATCTTATACTAAGTTTATGAAGCCGAATCTTTTCATTCACAATCAGCCTTGTTTTCAGATGAAGAATTTATATTTCTCACAACTTCCATTCTGCTATAACTTAGTTTGAATTCATACAAGTATGAATTGCCAGAAATCAAGAACTGAAAGGCTTTCCATATTTGATTTTAAAATGGAGTGAAACTAAACTTTTACTAAATAATTGACAAATAATGTCTTAAAATATAAATTAGAAATATTATTGTTTAAAAAAGCAGCTAACAAGAAACAAAATTATGCATTTTATATTAAATCTCACAATAATAAAAAAAAACAGATCTGCTAATCAAAAAGTTGCAGTTTTCTCCCAAATTTTAGCCATTTCTTTTTAAGGATTTGATAGAACTACATCACCTACATTATAGATGTCATTGTGTCAAAAATTAAAATCCAAATGTAAACAGTTTACATATTTGTTCTATTGCAGCAACCTGGGCAAATTTTCAGGAGGGTTTTCTTGCTTGGAGTCCCTCAAGTGTCCCTGTGCACCCTGATGGTAATACAATGTGTGATGAGCTTTCTTATTTAGTCACATGTCAAGAAATCTCTTTGCTTTCCCTCCATGCAAAATTAGTGGTCCTAAGCTGTGGCCAAGAGTGTGTGTGGAGAGGACTAGATAATATACATTTGGCTCATTATCTTGCAAATGCATTTTTAAAGGCAGGTAAGATTTTAATGTCAGATTTTGCTCTAACTGTAATTGTTTTCTTTATTTTTTTAAAGATTTATATTAAAAAAAAATGTGTGAATTTTTTATTAAGATTGAATAAATGTAAGGGAAAAAGGAGCAGATAGTGTATTTGGATCCTTGTAAAGGATTTGGAAAATGATTTTGCATTATATTAAGATTTTAAATAATATTCCTTCAGGATGCAGGCAGTGATGTGTCCACAATATTCTTTTTTTTCTTTTAATATGTAAATTATGAATTGCCATGATTGTTCTTGAGAAAAGTAGTGGAGTGTTTTTTTGTTATTCAAGATTATGGAATGGTTACCAGCCTCTCTAAATATTAATTCAATAAAAAAAAATCATTAAAAGGTGAGAATAGGAAACAATTTTGCTTGTTTGTTTGTTTGTTTAGTGACGTATCAACTCCTTATGGGTCATTTAATGCTAAAATTTAATATTCTTGAGAGCATTAGTAATTTCTTTTACAAAAATGTATTGCTGGTAATATTTATTTTTTACAAAACTGTATTACTGGTAATTTTTTTTACTATGAAAATCTATTGCTGATATTTTTACTATAAAAATATGTTTTTATACTTTCATTGTGTTTTGACCCCGATTTGGGGTCAAAACACTATGAAACACTTGCCAATAGCTGAAACACTAACAGGTGCTACCACCCCAGGTTAGGGTGGATCTGTGAACAGAAGCAATTAGGAAGTGATTCCACACTCCTCAAAACCTGATCAGTTATAAGATGAAAAACAATATTCAAGCAATGTAGATATCTGGGGAGAAATACAAATTGCTGCAAGTAATATTAAATTTGAAACAGTAGAAAAGTTAACAAAATCAATGGATGAAAGACTGATGAAAGTTATATAATATCAAAGAGTCCATCTTAACATGTAAACTAATAAAATAATTTACTCAGGTATATCGGATGCTGTGTTAATATCTAGTTTATATCTTGGTTTTAGAAGAATTGATCTTGCACTTCTGAGTTTGTATAATAAAATTGACACTCCTAAAACTGGTTATTATCAATATTTGTTTAATAAGTATAGTAATAAAATAAGCACATTCCATCTCCCCTCTCACTTGTAACCATCTACTATGTTGTAAGGGAGAATATTTCCCTACAAGTTTGGACTCAGTTATCGAATGAAAGACATAAAAATATTCCTACACTGAGAGGAGTAGTAGTAGCAGCAGTAGCTTTTTTAGTCTGCTTTTCTACTGTTGTTTTTGATAACTCAGTTATGGTTTTAACAACAAGTTTATTACCTTTTGGTACAGGGATGCATAATGTAGAATAGAAACTAGGGAAGAGGATGTTTAGCTTTTAATGACTGCTCCTGCCACTTCTCCTGATCTAGGAGTATTTGTATGCCTTTCGTCCAACAGTTGAGTCCAAACTTGTAGGGAAATATTCTCTCTCACACCACACTATAATAAAATAAATATTTTCAGTACTAAAGCAGAATAAGTCAAATAAAGATTCATAAGCTTCTACTTAGAGTTGTTATTATATTACAATAAGTAGAGATCATATTCTTTTTTATAAGCATTTCATCCCAAGCAAAGCAGGAGTGCTATTAGTATGCAAATGGATACACAGTGAAATTAAGGGAAAAGATTGGGTATGGGGGGGATTGAGGAATGAATAAAAAGAAGAATGAGGATCAAGGCATCAGAAGATGTTGATTGACATTACATTTAAATATTTGAAGATTATAGTTATCAGGGAATCAAGTAAGAGAAAGAGTGTTCCACTGTTGGGAAGTGCGAGAGAAGAAGCTGTTGGAGTAGAAGAGGCAGTTACATTAACTGTTTCAACAGTAAAAGGGTGGCACCGAGATACCAATCTAATAACATGCTTAAATTCATGCAGTCAGGGCACCAGTGAAAATAGCTCATCAGAGCAGATGCCATGAAAACATTTATAGACATATAAACTGAAACATGCACAATATATTTCTCATATAAATATAAGCATATACTGACAAATCTATCGACATTGGTTCATTAATGCTAATTTTATTGCAAGAAAATGATTTGCATAATAAAATTTGATAAAGTATAAATACAAAAGAAACTATATTGAAAAATAAATATTTGTTGTCTAAAATAAATTTTATTGATGTATCTACATATTTGTTATTGTATTAAGTACATTAAAAAGGAGATTATGTTGAAAAATTAGTATTTGTTGTCTAAAATAAAGGCTTTTTTTCATTATGTAGCCATAAAGGTATTAATCTATATACTGTGAGCCATTGTCTTATAAACTAATTGTATTATGACTCCTTCTAATATGAATGAATAAACTCAGAACTAAACTTGTTATGTGCCAAAAGAAACATGATAAAGAAAGCAAACAGATTGACAAGAAGATCAACTAAGTTTCTTTATAGTAAACAAAAAGAAATCTTATTTTAATTTAGCGTTTTAGTCAGAAGGCTAAAAGGAAAAAAAAGGCTTACCAGCAAGAAATTAAAATTAATTCAAAGTAATTTCAGTCAGTAGTTGCTGGGTTTTTCTGGTATAGTTACATGTTCCATGAAACAGTCAACTGTGAACCAGATTTCTACAACTGACTTTGGCCAAGTAATTTGTTTCATTCCTTTGGTGCCAACCAATGAAAGCCTGGATGAAGACCCCCCCACCACAACCCAATTTGTCAGGTCATCTGATTACATCAAAGATTTTGGATGACCTTACAAATTGGGGGACATTATCCCCAGAACTCAACTTTAAGACATTTAATCAGTAATAGATTCTCTTAGCACTATGAACTGATTGTATTTTGAAACATTACACTATCAACTGTTACAGAATTAAATATTATGCTATGAAACAATATAGTATGAATTTATTGTACTATCAAGCACTATACTATGAACTATTACACTAATTACTCAATGAACCATTATACAGGGTGGGCCAAAAGTCACAAAGAGGTTCCAATATTTAATTTATTTTTTGTGTTAAATTTGCAATGTCATAATATCATATTCAGCCTATATAGGAATAAATATAATGTGTTAGTTGTGAAAAATCATCTTGCAAAAAGCAAAAAAATGAATACTAAAAGTTTATTAAAATTTTACACCATTTAGTAACTTTAGGCCTACTCGGTAGTATAAACCATTATAGTATAAATTATTTGTACTATTGAACATTTTACTGTGTTATGGTAATTTTTATACACGAGTCATAAGAAGAAAGTTTGTCTGACAAGACAAGGGAGTCAAAAGGGGTATATACAGTAATAATGATTTTAAAGGAATAACCATCTTTTTGACACATCATTTTTTGCAAGCATGAAGGAACTTAGTTGATCTTCTTGCCATTCCCTTTACTTTCATTACCAGAGAGATGTAGAGAGCCATAATTGCCTCTCCTGAAAGGACATGTCACTTGTTGGAAGTGTTTGACATATCAATCAAAATATCTATTCAAATCAAAATCATCTTCCAAAGTTTTCCAAATCAGTTCTCTATTGTTCTTCATATTTGGCACCCAAGATGCACTTTGTTTTTATGTGAACCAGAATTTTTAAAATTCTCTTTTCAGGTGCTCACAGTGTTGTTGTTTGCCTGAAACCAGTTCCAGATGTTGTGAGAATGAATTTCTTCAAACATTTTTATTCAGCTTTACAAAATGGTAGCTGGATATCAGAAGCATTATGGAAAGCTCAGAAATACATTGCATCCAAAGATCGGTGTGTGATTTTTAGTAATATTTTAAAAAATAACTCAAATATATCCAAAGTGGGTCAATGGTAAATGTGATACATGGTAAATACTTAAATTTACAAAATTCTTTGACAACCAGTTACAGAAAATCTTATCCTAAATGAATCTCTATATGCCAAGTATATTTATACATTTGTTATCTATAACATTTGATGTACTAGAGTTATCTCCCTTCCACCAGTAACACCAGGTGGCAGTATCTTTACGATAATGGAAGACTTTGGATATGGTCGAGAAGCTAGGAGAAATGCAAAAGCAAAAAGTGTAGATAGGTTTACATATTGTCTGATTTGCATGTCTCCCTAGTCTTTTGAACAGAAGTAAAAGTTTATCCTTTCTTAGGATTGGACTTACAGTTACTGCTAAAGTCTTCTCATTCTCTTTCACTCTCAGTGGACCCTGGTGTCTTAGTGGCATTATTACCTTGCTTGAAGTGAATTAATTAAAAAGAAAAAAAAATTGGAAAAATATATTAAAATGTTCACATGGGAAAAACTTGTGAAAATAATGACTTAACAAAATATCAATTTCATATATGAAAAATACCCTTATATACTCACGTATCATGTGACTTTTGAAGACCTAACTTTGAACTAATTTAACTACAGTAAATGGATATATAGTTTTGTTAAATGTGTAGCCAGTTGCAACAGTATATACACTAATTTTATATCTCATGTATGATGTGATCCCCTTAAAATTAGCATCAAAATTAGGTTTTCAAATGTCACATAAAACGCGATGGTATATAAAAATGATAGCTGGATTAAACTAATTTTTTTTTCTCTCTCTCTCTCTCACGTTCTCTCTCTTTCTCTCCCTCTCTTTCATAAAAATAATTTCAAAGAGTGCACATTTCAGCTACGCAGAAAGACTCGGGACACAGATGTCCATTTCACTTTCATTCAAATTGTGTGTGTGTGTGTGTGTGTGTGTGCGCAATTTAATTCAATGAGAAACCTAAAAATATTTCTACAAAATTTTTTAAAATTCTTTGAGGAATATTTCTATTTATTACCAAATAATTTCCAAAAAGTTCAATAAGATCTTATAATCATCTGATATTTTATGGTTTAAAATATTAACATTTGTTTTTCCTCATCTATAGTTTTGATTTTATTGTTCAGCTCAGAGTAGGGTTTGTACAGACGCAGTGAGTGGGGGAATGTATTATTTCAATATCTTATTTAAAACTAGGTCAAATTGTGTGTGTGTGTGTGTGTGTGTGTGTGTACATTAAATGGCATAACCACATGTAAGTCACTCACACACAACGCATATGCACATACAGGGTGCGATGGATAAATTGTCGTCTAAATTACACAAAAATGAAAATAGCACAGACATCTCATTTTTACCAAAATTACACAAAAATATCTCAAAAAAACTAAAGAGTAAATTTATTCAATTAAATCACCATTGGCTTCACCCACAGCCTCCAGATGACTTCAGAATCTTCTGCAACTCTTCTGGATGGTCTCCTTGTTTAACTTGGTGAATGCTGCCATAATCCTTGCTTTCAGTTCATCTTTGGTATTACAAGGAGTTTTGTTGATCTCTCGCTCAACTGCATCTCACACATCATAATCAAGGGGGTCACAGTCTGGAGAGTTAGGTGGCCAGATATAAGGGGTGATGTGCTTGTGTAGCATGGTATAGAGTCCTGTTGCCAGACATAAGGTCTTCCAGCAGCCACCCTCTTGACCCAGGGCAACACTACCTCCTCAAGGCACTTGATGTAGGTCTCTGTGTTGAGTCTAAGGCCTGGTGGGAAGATGAATGGAGGTATAACATTGTCATCACTAGTTATCACTTCAAACACCATGATGTATAATCCAACTCTTTCCGAATCCTCTGCACTATTCTCAGATTGACACCCAAACACTCTGAAATGTTCATACTAGTGCTTCAGTGTAAATGCGAAGCAATAGAGCATGCCATTTCCAAATTTCTGGCAGAGTGAATTGCATCATGGTGCCCTTTTTCTCACAGACAGTGCCTAACTAACCCTATTATACTGTGCAGTTGATAAAATAAAAAATCAAACAATGCACATGTGTGAAATTAAAAATATAAAATAGCGACAATTTACCCCTCGCACCCTTATATACACACATGCAAAGTTACTTGCCAATAATGTGTGATGAACAGAGAATCACTTCTTTTATAATATAAATTATTATTATTATTAATAGTAGTATTTTGAAAATATAACAGCATGAAGTGGTTTAAATGTTTTCAAAATCATCAATGTCCATATCAATAAAATGACTGTTAATTTGAAATTTTCTCCTCCCCTTAATTTACAAAGAGACTGCCAAGGCAGAAAACCTGTTCCAATTGATGGCAATATGTTGTCAAAGTATTAACATTTTAAAATAGTATTTTCTGGTGAAAACATTTTGATATACCTTTTGGTAGTTTTTATCTTTGGATTTGATTATGCCTCAGGAACTGATTTACCATAAATAAGAAGAAGGCTCTACTGTGGTTGGTAATGTATTTCTATAATAATAGAATCACTTGCAATATTTTTATTGTTTTTTTATCACTTCACCCTAAGAAAGGCAATGAAGCTACTAAGACACAAGAGGTTACTGAGTGTGAAAGAATAAGAAAAAAACAGAAGCATTAAGGAGTGAGAACAATGGAAGAAGAATAATCAAGAAGACAGTAGATAACGATTGATATTACATTTAAATTTTTGAAGATCAAAGTTTACCGGAAAGCAAAAAGCCTAATGAGTGTTCCACAAGTGAGAAGTGTGAGAAAAGAAACTGTAAGCATAGAACTTAGGGGTTGCATCTAGCCATTTCAATTGTAAAATGATGCAACCTTGTTGCCAATCTAGTATTGCACTTAAATTCATAAAGTTCAGGTACCATAGTGGAAAGTTCATCAGAACAATTACCATGAAAGTATTTATAGAAAAAGCACAGGAAAACTACATTACAGCAATGGGAAAGTGACTAAAGCTGGGATGCCAGATCAGGATCAATAACATTGCAGATTCTTCTTTGGATTTTATCAACAATCTCTAAATAAGGAGAATCAAATTATATGTGGCAGTAATATTTGAAGCATGGACGAATAAATATTTAAGATAGATTCTGGAAAGAAAAATTGTCTAGCATGATGCATTAAACCAACTTCCTTAGCAGCAGCCCTAGAAATTAATTCAATATAATCTTTCCACTTCATGTCAACTCTGAAGGTTAGCATCAGCCATGCTGATGGAAGGTAGAAAGGGGTCTCTCAGATGATTAATCGCAAGCATTTTTGTTTTGAAGGCTTTAAAATCATTTGTAGGACCAGATGCCAATTCAATCAAACTTACTAAGACAAGTGAAAATAGTTCTCAGTATAGATACCAAGTTGAGAACTTAAGCCATAACATTTGTAATTTCTTTTATTTTTTTTAAAAAATCCACTGGGAATGCATTTCTATTTTAAAGAAAATGTTACCAAATTTTATCTTTTCACATTTAAACATTGATTTTTTTCCTCTGGAAATTCTCAAGATTTAAAGATATCAGCTATTGGTCACCATTTGTGCTTCTTGGGAAGGACTGCTATATTAATCTGAAGCAAATATGTCAAACAATGATGCACCAGCTGATCAATTCTGCTGAAAATCTTCAAAGTTCTTCAGGTAAAAACCTATTAACACCAGGGAATATTATTTCTGAAGGTAAATCTCTCACTTTCTTTTTTTAATTCAATAGTAGACAATATCTTTATATTTCTTTATCATTTATTGCTCAGCAGTATCTTCATTTTACCCTGTGTCATACCTGAAATAATTAAGTTTTATCATCTCTGAAAAAAATGCAAAGTAAAGTGTAAGAATTAATTTAAATATGAGGCAGGGTCAGTCAATTTGGTTTTGGGTGCAAATGGATTACTTTTATTGTTTGCCCTGTCTTTTCCCATATTTAAAAATTTATTTGCATACCGTATATACTCACAGATATGTCACACCAATAGATAAGTCGTGCCTTTAGTTTGAGGTTGTCAAAGTGAATATTTGCAATTGACTTACAGATAAGTCACACTATAATCATGGCTGTTTTTAAACATAAATATAACTAATATTTGTTAAATATTTTCAGTTATTCACCTTCATTTCAAAACTTTGCTTACATATATTAGAACACAAGAAAAGTGATTGGGTATAATTTTGTGTTATTTACTTATCGAGTGCAAGGCTGCTCTGTTTAGGCAAAAATTTGGGTACTGGTAATTGCTTCAGCCCTAAAATCCCTTGAAAATAATTGTTTTCTGTTGTAAATCAGATAATAAATGTTAATATGAGCAATACAGATTGAATGCTTTTATTCGATGTGTAATGTGTTACTGTTGGAAGAGATGATTGTGTAAAATTGAAATGTCAGGGAAAAAATAATTTTCCCCCTTGGTCTCACTTATGCTTAAGCCCAAGGCACTCAACTGGACAAATGATATGCCAATCTACTTCAGATTCTCTATGATGTCAAGTGAATAGGTCACATTCCTGATTTTTATCGAAATTTTGGTGAAAGTGTATTTTCGAGTATATACAGTATGTAGTTTTCATTAAAGTTATAACTTGACCCATAACTTTAACTGGTATATGAGACAGCAAGAATATTACTATGATTTTGTTTGACATGAATTGCAGTTCAATTGACCTGAGACTTGTCCAAGACTTTCTGACATGGTAGAATTTGAGCTACTATTCTTTCTTTGTGTCTTTGAATATTCTGCTTGGACATGAGTGTGTCTTTGATTTAATGACACAGCAATTTTAAGCCCCCATTATTTATTTTCCCCCTTTGACATTATTTTTGAATTTCATATGCCAAAGACGTGTAAATGGTAGGTCAGCCATATTGCTGGCATTTAAACTAGCAAGCTTTCAATGAAGTCTTTTTTAAGGATGCAATTGAAAAGTTGTAACCCTTAACCCCACTTTACATAGACTCTTGAAGTCTTTCAGAAAACCAAGAATGGAAAGATATGGTTGTATTCCTATTCCCAACACATGTTCTTTGATCTTGCCTTGTTAGTTTTGCTTTTCTATTTTCTTTTTGAATTGCTGGATACAAGAAATTAATTAAAAAAGTTCAGCCACATCAGCTCAGAATGAAAATTAAAAGATTTACTTTTAGTTGACCATATTCTTATTTCTCTTCTATTTCAAGTGCACTATTAACTAGTTTCTTCCATTCTTCTCTGTCAGTGCACAATTGAACAAGGTATGGTGGTGCCACCAATCATTACCTTTATATACTGCTGCCTATTACTTTTGGCATATAAGTGGCAAAAGTCATGTGTAGCAGTTTTACAATTTTTAACATTAAAAGAAATTAACATTTTCAAAATGATTTTAGTAACTTTATCTAAAAACTTTCAACAAGAGAACAAAATTAGTCTTATAACTAATAGGTGAATATTAGAACTTTGTGCATAACAGAAAATATATGTGTTGTTAATTTGGAAAGAGCTTATTTCTCAGAAATTAATTAGAAAGATCTGGAAATTCTGGTTTATTTTTCCTAATTGAAAAATATTTAAACTTTTGATTTTGATCTATTGATTTAGTTCCAACAATGGAGCAGAACCTAAATACATTGCAAGAGATCCTTGGGAAATTCCTACACAAATATTCGTTCCGAGCAGACCTCATCCAGATTTTGTTGCAATTGGTAAGTGGGTTTCTTAAAAGTAAAATTACTCTTTTAGTTAAAAGTCTGGACAGCTAGTAAATCTTTTTTCTGAAGAAGACTAAAATCTGCTTTAAGTTATTCTAAGGAAAATTCATATACAACAGAGGAAATATTTCTTTTTTAATATTCAATTCTGAAACGAAGAAGGAATCAAGAGAAATAGACAAAATTTTTATGGATGTCTTTTAGTAGAATTGTCTAAAATTGTTGTGGGAGCAGGTTTATTCAGACAAGTGTCCACTTAAACATCTGTCTATATTACTGAGATGACATATTGTAACTATTTACACCACTTAAATTTTTCAAACTAAAGTTGTGAGTTCAATACCTGGCCACAGCAGAAGTGAATAAAAACTTAGAGAGTTGAGTTACAAAAGGGAAATAACTGAAGCTGAGATATCCAGAAAAGGTGTGGAATGAGAATAATCTACCGTAGTGGACTAAATAAAGGGTTTGGTTCAAAATTCCAATATATGTCACCTGAAGAAGGCTGGAGTCTACAACGGCTGAAATGTTGTGAATATAACAATGAAAATTAGGACAATCGTCCAAACAATGTAAATACTGTAAAAAGTGTCCATGTTTTCAAGGTAACATTTCTCAAAATTATTTCCCTTAACATTTGTTTTTTGCTTTTTCTTTTTGGTGTTACATTGAAGAATAAACAAATTTTAAAAGTATTTCTTTAAGATGTTTTAAGCCACATCATGTTGAAACATTGGTTCCCATACAATCACTGAAGTTAAGCAACGTTGAAACTGGTCAGTACCTAGATGGGTGACTGCTTGGGAATACCAGGTGCTGTAAGCTAGAATGTGCTGTTGATATAGCTTATAGCCACATCACTTTGAAAGACTGGTTCTCATATGATTACTGATGTTAAGCAACGTCCAGCATGGCCAGTTACTAGATGGAGTACCAGGTGCTGTAAACTTGGACATGTGGGTTGCATAATGGATAATGACTCGGATTTGTTAATTGGAGAGCTGTGTTCCAATTCATGTTGGCTTTATTATATTCAATCAATCACAATTACGAATCCTGTGACCCATCAGGGTGATAAATGCACCACATATACTGCAGCCGCAGAAGTGGTGTTTGCTGAGCAAAATACCTGTTGGAGTCCAACCTTCTTCAGGCCAGTTTTTGAATTCAAAGTTACCTTCTCTTAGACTGGTTGCTAGGCAGAGAAGAAGAGGATTCATACTTTTTCCCAAGGTTATTAGCATGAACTCAGTTTTCCTTTTCTTCAATCTGACCCACTGTCCATTACTCCACCATGCCTCCTGTCATTATATTCACTTACATATAAATACTCTTGGGAAATAAATGCACCTCTTCTCACCCCCCAGCTATGGGTTAATTAGTAAAACTTGTATCACCAAACCATTATTATCTCTAAAAATAAAATTAAATTGTATACAAAAAATATTTAGATTTTGGCATTAAATAACCCATATGCCACTAAAAAAAACCCCCAAAAAAAACGTTTTCTTAGAGAAGGATAGACTAACTAGGTGAAATATTAAAGACAACAAAATCAAAATCAAATCTGCCAACAACACATATCTAACAACTGAACCTAAAAATCCTTGAAAATATTTTGGTCTTTATGACATAAAGTGTGTGTGTTCCTTAAATAACCTTTTTATCAGTTTATATCATTTTTAGGAAAAAACCAAAAATTGTATGTGTGAAAATTCTACTTTACAACATCTGATGTTAGTAACAACTAAAAAAATGCATGACTAAATTTTTCCTATGTAAAAAAACAAATTGTTTATTCACTTCTGAACTCTGTCAAAATAATATTGACCAAATAGAGGGTTTCAAGGCTTTTTTTGAGCATTTGATCTTGTTGCTGTTTCTCCCCTCATAGGTCAAATATTTATATAACTTCCTGTTATTCAGTTGTTTTGTGTGTGTATATCTTAATTTCAGCTGCTTGGGGTCACTTTCTTGTTGATGTTGTTATTTGCACGCACCAACTAACATCCTTTGAAGCCTGATCTTACACTTGGTGGCTTTGAAAACACCTTCTAGGTCAAATTTTGATGCTCTTTTTAACTTTTTAAAGTGACAGAGTACAAAACTTATTTTGGTATCTCTTAGGTTAAACCAAGTACATACTAGGATTACTACAGATTAACTCTTCTGAGATCAAAGTTTATTTATAGACACTGAATTTGCTTTAGACTTTTGGTATTTCTTGGCATAAATCACTTACTACACAACTTTTTTCACAATTTAGAAATAAAACACAGAGTCTTTTGATTTATTTCTATCAGAAAAGTGCATCATATTATTTACAATTTGAAATAATGATTCCTTCATTTATAAATGACGATATTTCTTTGTGTTTTCAAAGTATGTTTTTGTTTTGACATTGTTCTCCACTTGATTTTACTTAAATTTGTACATATATCTGTCTATGTTTTATGAGATGAGGTATTGTAACTATTTAGTCTGTTTACATCATTTGGACTGTTGTCCTCATCTTTATTGTCAATGGTTTGGTTTGAAATTTCAATGTATATCACCTGAAGAATGTTGGAGTGTACAACAGCAGAAATGTCATGAATATGACAAGATGAGGACAACAGTCTGAATGATGTAAATAGTGTAAATAGTTAAACTTTTACATTTAATAACTTAAAGGTTAAAAAAAAGTAATATAAAGTTCTATGACACTGGTAAAAGAAAAAAAGTTAATTTGGAATATAAACTGGAACAGACGAAAAGGTTGAAATGACATAAATTATGTTTGCTTATGAAAATATGTCTCATGATTCCCAAGTGGAAAAAGAGGTCAATTTGTGTATTGAGCATAATATTTTATAATATTTAAAGGTGTGGACAGGTTCAGAGATATGTGATGAATGAAGTGAAAAACTAAATGCGGCTGTAAGGTTGCCTGCCTGGTTACCTGATGGCTGTAAGCAATATGACCAGGTTGGGGATATGTTAGACCAGACCAAACCTGAGAAAATGATATTTATGATTAAAATAAGATGGCCTCTTTGTTTGCTTGGTTTAAAATTAGAATTGTCAAAGAGACAGTTAAAACCTATCCATGGGGATGGTTTCAGATGGAATACTGAGAGAGGAGGAGAAAAGGGGAAATTGCAGTGGGAAGGGTTAATTTTGTACACCAAAAACCTACATAAAACCAAATTGAAAATTAACCCAAGTGTCTGTTTTCGTTAGCATGATTTTTGTAAAAAGTCATTCATTTATTTTTTTTTTTTTTTACAACATAGCCAGTTTGCTGAGATTTGACTCAATGCCTCGATCATTGCCGTAATCAATCCTGCCAACACTATGATCAAAAACATGTGGACAGGGTGCAGTGGACTTGAGGTAGGAGAAAGAGTGAAGCTCTTACTAGTGCAGTACAGGGAACATACCATTTTTCAAGCCAATTTAGTGATGGATCATATATATGAGTTCCATTTGTGCTCTGGGTTATCCCAATTGAAGAGAAAAATGGGGAGAGACCATGGTCTTCCTAACAGTGTTGATAATGGTGGTTATATGACATTTATTATTTTAATGATGTTTGTATTTTTTAAGGAAATTAACTGTTTTTTTTCCCAAAGATAATCAATTGGCCAGGAAAGCAATGTCCACCAACTGTGGGTCAAGATTTGAAGCCAGTGGAACTTCCTCCTGAGATTGCCAAAAATGACATCTGTATGTCTCTTCTGAACTTTCTAGGATTCAGTTTTGTGGCTAAAAATGTCCAACAAAATGGATCCTATGTCCTTTACCCATATCAAGTGACTGGCAGTTTGTTACAGGAAGTCTGTTTAGTATTATCAGTAATTAAAGGTAAGTAGATGCTAGTAGCTTAACAATTGACATCATTAAAATGGCTTTCTCTAGTTTTGTCTCTATTTCATCTGAAAAATCTTTGGAGCATTTTATCTCCCAAATAAATTTTTCCAGGTTTATTTTATAATATTATAATTTTAAAATTAATATACTACTTTATAATCTATTAAAAGTCAATTAACAGGAAATTCCATGGTGCTTCTAAAATTTAGGTAAAGAGTTTTCTATTACCTTTTCTTAAAACATTGCTTGATTGAAGATAAGGACAGTACAATAAAAGAAGGAGGAATATTTCTCTTTAAAGTTTTTGTTTTCAATTAATACAAGGGGGTACTGAAAAGTTCTTGAACCCGGAATCACCTACAAAAAATTCTTACATTTGATCATTTGGTTACATTTTGGTAAGTAGGTCAAGATTTTTCCAGAAGCCCCTTGTATTTTGAGATTTTTGAATGAAGAAATAATTATTTAAAATTAATATAATTCCTTTTATTTAGTATCAGTATATATGGAATATTTTGTATCTTATTTACAACTAGCTTGAAGCTGCATGCTGTGTAGACTTTTAAGCTACCTCTGGCCCAGCTTAGAAAACAGCAATGATAATTTTGAAGAAATAACTTTAAATTCCTCAATTCACTCTATGGAAGTATAAAACCTCATTTTGACTCTGATTCGGGCTAGAAGTCCAGTTCTGGCTAAAAGACTGATTTGGGCTGAAATTCCAATTCAGGCCAAAAATTGAGTTCTTCAAATTATAATCTCTTGATTGTTCTGATTTTATTTTTATGGTAGGCATCCAAGATTTTTTTTTTTTTTTACTATATAACAAGAGAGCTTGAAAGAAAGGTTTATTCTCCCCATTTGAATTTCCCCCATTATGGGCATTATATTATCCGTGATATAATAACATTATAATTCATGGGCAGAATGGAATGTCTGAAAGGAAAAAACATGACAGACTTGCTTTATTCTCACTATGACATACACAGAACTGCATATACATATATACACATGCCCCACACAGAGAAAAATATATTACATATATTTACATGGCAAAGCAGAATGTAAGGAGAAACAAAAAGGAAGGATCTTACATATAATATGGAGATACTCCTGTGTGTGGAGAAGCCATGTTTAGGACTCCAGATTCAAACAGTCTGGATTCATCTATTATGTCACAGGTGATGACATGTTCCACAAACAGGAAACATTGAGTCTTGGGTTTTCCCAAATCAAGGACTGCGAGCTGGAGTTTCTTTCTATATCTGGGAAAGATATATTCCAAAAGGGAAATGACAGCATGGACTTGTAAGCTGCTGGGGGAGGCAAATTTAGTCTCAGCCCAGACAGCTTGGCCCAAGCTAAAAAGCAACCACTTGGTTTGTCTGCTCTGAAAAAGTGGCCACTCTCATCACTGTATAAAGTGATGTCACTAAGCAGCTATCACATGACCCATTTCCACCAAAGAGAGATAATCACTTTCTGTATCCCTACAACTATCTGAGTCTACATTTTCTTACGAAAGTAATTTTTGCATGGTTGCAGTCTTGAAGTGATAGTGTTCACTGTAGATGTAATTTTGAAATCCAGAAAAGGATTTTTGTGCTTTATTTTATAGAAAGATGAATTTTCTAACATTTTTCCTTTGTTTCTTTATATTTTCTTCTCCAAATATTGCAGTTATTTAATCTATCTGATGCCATGATTATAATTGTATTCCATTTGCATTTTTACAACATTTTTTGCAGATTTCTCCACAAATTATGACCTTATAAGGGCATGGTGTTGCCTTCTACCATTGAAACAAGAAACAATTTCTTCTTTAATTGATTTGGTAAAATTTTGTAATTTTTATTTTCTTTCAAAATTTTTTCATTTTAGAAACAAAAGGGAAATTATTTCAAGAGAAATCATTTACATTGAACAAAATTTATTTTTCCAATGATTTTCTACAAGGCAGTAGCATTAATAATGTTAGATAAATGCTATTGGTAATATAACTATCTCCAGTGAACACACAAACACAGCAGAGTCCATTTTTTGTTTGTATTCTGTGTTTCCAAAAGAATGTGCATTCTTTTATGATAAGTAGTAAAATTCTGAATCTTATTCTTAGTTTCTATGTTTAATAACAAAATCTTAACTACTACTTATCAGGTCAGTGATTTCTAAAAAGAATTCACCAAAGTTTATGTTGGCCTTTATTGTGCATAAAAACTGTATTGAATGATGAAATATAAAGTTAATGAAGCTGTTTAATTCTTCTGTTAGGTACAGAGTTACAATATGGTATTTGCTAAATAAATTAGTTGAAATAAATCAGAATTGTAGGTGGACATTAATATCTAATTAAACCTCCTATAGTGAACATTGTGCTTCTTGACTGGTAGGCTACTAAGTGAATATCTTAGTTGACTTTAGAGTATACAGGTATCACAATGGAAAATCCTGAGGATACTACTTTTACTAACACCAGTCTTGTGGCAGATGAAGATTAGAGTGAAGATTGAGGTAATAATATGCTATATTGGTGACAGGATACTAGCTTTGAAAAATATAAACAAGCAGTAATTTGCATTAGACTGTGGCATATGGGTTAACATCTGAATGTTGCCCATGTGGATATAGTGTAGGATAATGATTTTATCTGAAACTTTGGGAATAAAATGAACTGACTCATTTTTATTTATTTTCTTTTGAGTGATGAGTGAGTCTTTTGGTATTCAGCATAGCAAATTATTAAACAAGCAGATATTGATAGCAGTCTGGAGAAATGTCAGTTTGTGGTTGTTTTTAAGTTAGACTTTGATAGGAGTATAAGTAATGTGAGAAATTAGGTCAGTTTCAATCTATTCTGCTCTTTTCAGCTCTGAAACAGAGTGGAGATGTCAGTAGCTGATAACTTCTTAACTGCTCCTTCAAACATCACGTGTGTCTGTATTCTTTGGTTCCATCATCTCCTGGTGCCATTCTAGTCCTCTCTTAAGGTGTCAGGTTTATATCCTTTTTAAATAGGCTCAGAGTTTGTGGTGGGAAATTTTGGTTTTGGCTAATCATCAAAAACTCTCTTTGTGTCAGTTATTGATTGGCCAAATTATTTTATTTTCCTGTGATCCTTTTGTTTATAATGGAAGTTCTGTATGGAACCTCCCTTGAGGTACATTTCAATCACAAATAAGTCAGCTCTGCTCCTGCAAACTTCCAGCGTTTTTGGCTGGGTTCAGACTTTTCTCTTCTTTTTATTTGAAGTTTGCCTTCTCATTAGTTGAGATAAATATAGAAGAAAGTTTAGAGAGAGAGAAAGAAAGTGCAAATGCCTTCTTTTAATTTTAATTCTTTTTATTCTTTTGTTTATATATATTATTTTTATCAAAACTCACTACTTTTTGTTATTATAGAAAATATAAACTGAATAAAGAGTCACAAGAACTCTTATCAGAGTTGCATACATGTCAAAAATATCTCTTGGTAAACATGGAACCCAGACAAAATTTACATCCAGGTTAGTGGAAAAAGAAAATTAATGGCAATTACAGATTTAACTGAGAAAGCTGCAGATGATATTTGTAATTATAAAAACATAACACAGCCTAATGATCCTGGCAGTAGGGAGGAACTTGAGTAGCTAAGGTAGTGTTCTTATATCTTATATTTTTCATTTTGTACACACACACACACACATATATATATATATTAAAAGTATGCAATATTTAATATAAATCTATAAATTCATGAACATTTAGAAGCATTTATCACCTCAGAGTATTTTATGTAATACAAATATTTGGTTATATTTGTAGATGTATATTACTAAATTGGTATGGGGCTTACAATTACATTTAACTGACATGGTTATCCGGTCTCTTTGGAGTAATCCTGAGACTCAAAGACTCCTCACTTCCATTGGTTACCAACAGATTGGACGTATTCTTAATTTTCATGCATCTCCAAGAAATCGGTAAGTAATTCAAGCATCAAATTGTAAGTATTTACAAGCAAAGAAAAATTGACATGGGATAAAAATGTTTTTGGCTATTTGGAAAAGAAATGCATTTCAATTTACTAATAAAATGACAAGATATTATTGTCCAAGAAATTATGTAAGTAAAATCATTTCAGAATAGATTTTAAGAGTGAAATAAAACCAAGGTAACAGTTTTTATTAAATCATTTCCTAATATATCAAATAGTAAAATCATTTTCAAATGAAGTTTCAAAATTCAATTTTCAAGTATTCAAATTGTTTAAAATTATTAAATATTGGAAATTTTTAGAAAAATCATTTTCAAATGTGTCTTTACAATATTAATTTTATTTAATTTTACATGTCAGCAAATATGCAAATAACAAAAATTTATATATTTCGCAAAGAAAATAGACATAATGGGCATAAATAAGAAAAACTGCAAAAATGGGACAAACTTATTAATAGAAATAGTCAAAAACAAGACAAATAAGTAAAATAACAAAACTGTACATATTGTGCAAATTGAAATCGATAGAATTGGCAGAAATAATAAAACAAATAAAATGTACATATTTCTGAAATTGAAATCGGAAGAAATTTGATCGTAAATAAGTAAAATAACCCAAATGTACATATTTTGGAACATAAATTGGCGCAAGTGGCATATATAATACAATACCTAAAATGTATATATTTTTGAAATTAAAATTTGCATAAATTAGTAAAATAACAAAAATATATATATTTTCGGTATTGATATTAGAGGATTGGCATAAATAATAAAATATCTAAAATGTACATAAGTTTGAAATTGAAATCGCAAATAATAATGTAAAATGAAAAAAATGTAGATATTTTTGAAATAGAAATCAGCGTAATTGGCATCAATATTAAAATAATCAAAATGAAAGTATTTTTTAAATTAAAATCAGTAGAAATTTGATAAGTAAAATAAGCAAAATGTACATAATTATTAAATAGAAATAAGGAGAAATTTTCATAATTAAGTAAAATAATAAAAATGTAAATATTTTCTGAATTGCAATTGGCATAATTGGCATAAATATTAAAAAAAGAAAAATGAACATGTTTTGCAAATTAAAATCATTAAAAAATTTGCATATAATAATTGAAATAAGCAAGATGAAAATATTTTTGAAATTGAAATCGGTAGAAATGCCATAAAAAATAAAATACCTAAAAGGTAGATATTTTTTAAATTGAAATCGGCAGAAATTATCATAAATATATAAAATAAACAAATGTCCAAATTTCCCAATCAAAACAAGCAGAAATTTGATAAATAATTTAAATAACCAAGATGTAAATATTTATTAAATTGAAATCGACAGAAATGATCATAAATATGTGAAATAATCAAATATACATATTTTCCAAATTTAAAACGGCAGATATTATCATAAATATTTTAAATAAGTAAGATGTAAATATTTAAAAAAAAAAATATTTTTGAAATAGAAATCGGCAGAAATGCCATAAATAATAAAATATCTAAACGTTACATATTTTTTTAAATTGAAATCGACAAAAATCATAATAAATATATGAAATAACCAAATGTATACATTTTCCAAATTGAAAGCGGCAGAAATTTGCATAAATACTTCAAATAACCAAGATGTAAATATTTTTGAAATAGAAATCGGCAGAAATGCCATAAATAATAAAATATCTAAACGTTACATATTTTTTTTACATTGAAATCGGCAAAAATCACCATAAATATATGAAATAACCAAATATACACATTTTCCAAATTGAAAGCGGCAGAAATTTGCATAAATACTTCAAATAACCAAGATGTAAATATTTTTGAAATAGAAATAGGCAGAAATGCCATAAATAATAAAATATCTAAACGTTACATATTTTTTTTACATTGAAATCGGCAAAAATCACCATAAATATATGAAATAACCAAATATACACATTTTCCAAATTGAAAGCGGCAGAAATTTGCATAAATACTTCAAATAACCAAGATGTAAATATTTTTGAAATAGAAATAGGCAGAAATGCCATAAATAATAAAATATCTAAACGTTACATATTTTTTTTACATTGAAATCGGCAAAAATCACCATAAATATATGAAATAACCAAATATACACATTTTCCAAATTGAAAGCGGCAGAAATTTGCATAAATACTTCAAATAACCAAGATGTAAATATTTTTGAAATAGAAATCGGCAGAAATGCCATAAATAATAAAATATCTAAACGTTACATATTTTTTTTACATTGAAATCGGCAAAAATCACCATAAATATATGAAATAACCAAATATACACATTTTCCAAATTGAAAGCGGCAGAAATTTGCATAAATACTTCAAATAACCAAGATGTAAATATTTTTGAAATAGAAATAGGCAGAAATGCCATAAATAATAAAATATCTAAACGTTACATATTTTTTTTACATTGAAATCGGCAAAAATCACCATAAATATATGAAATAACCAAATATACACATTTTCCAAATTGAAAGCGGCAGAAATTTGCATAAATACTTCAAATAACCAAGATGTAAATATTTTTGAAATAGAAATAGGCAGAAATGCCATAAATAATAAAATATCTAAACGTTACATATTTTTTTTACATTGAAATCGGCAAAAATCACCATAAATATATGAAATAACCAAATATACACATTTTCCAAATTGAAAGCGGCAGAAATTTGCATAAATACTTCAAATAACCAAGATGTAAATATTTTTGAAATAGAAATCGGCAGAAATGCCATAAATAATAAAATATCTAAACGTTACATATTTTTTTTACATTGAAATCGGCAAAAATCACCATAAATATATGAAATAACCAAATATACACATTTTCCAAATTGAAAGCGGCAGAAATTTGCATAAATACTTCAAATAACCAAGATGTAAATATTTTTGAAATAGAAATAGGCAGAAATGCCATAAATAATAAAATATCTAAACGTTACATATTTTTTTTACATTGAAATCGGCAAAAATCACCATAAATATATGAAATAACCAAATATACACATTTTCCAAATTGAAAGCGGCAGAAATTTGCATAAATACTTCAAATAACCAAGATGTAAATATTTTTGAAATAGAAATAGGCAGAAATGCCATAAATAATAAAATATCTAAACGTTACATATTTTTTTTACATTGAAATCGGCAAAAATCACCATAAATATATGAAATAACCAAATATACACATTTTCCAAATTAAAAGCGGCAGAAATTTGCATAAATACTTCAAATAACCAAGATGTAAATATTTTTGAAATAGAAATCGGCAGAAATGCCATAAATAATAAAATATCTAAACGTTACATATTTTTTTAAATTGAAATCGGCAAAAATCATCATAAATATATGAAATAACCAAATGTACACATTTTCCAAATTAAAAGCGGCAGAAATTTGCATAAATACTTCAAATAACCAAGATGTAAATATTTTTGAAATAGAAATCGGCAGAAATGCCATAAATAATAAAATATCTAAACGTTACATATTTTTTTAAATTGAAATCGGCAAAAATCATCATAAATATATGAAATAACCAAATGTACACATTTTCCAAATTGAAAGCGGCAGAAATTTGCATAAATACTTCAAATAACCAAGATGTAAATATTTTTGAAATAGAAATCGGCAGAAATGCCATAAATAATAAAATATCTAAACGTTACATATTTTTTTTACATTGAAATCGGCAAAAATCACCATAAATATATGAAATAACCAAATATACACATTTTCCAAATTGAAAGCGGCAGAAATTTGCATAAATACTTCAAATAACCAAGATGTAAATATTTTTGAAATAGAAATCGGCAGAAATGCCATAAATAATAAAATATCTAAACGTTACATATTTTTTTTACATTGAAATCGGCAAAAATCACCATAAATATATGAAATAACCAAATATACACATTTTCCAAATTGAAAGCGGCAGAAATTTGCATAAATACTTCAAATAACCAAGATGTAAATATTTTTGAAATAGAAATAGGCAGAAATGCCATAAATAATAAAATATCTAAACGTTACATATTTTTTTTACATTGAAATCGGCAAAAATCACCATAAATATATGAAATAACCAAATATACACATTTTCCAAATTAAAAGCGGCAGAAATTTGCATAAATACTTCAAATAACCAAGATGTAAATATTTTTGAAATAGAAATCGGCAGAAATGCCATAAATAATAAAATATCTAAACGTTACATATTTTTTTAAATTGAAATCGGCAAAAATCATCATAAATATATGAAATAACCAAATGTACACATTTTCCAAATTAAAAGCGGCAGAAATTTGCATAAATACTTCAAATAACCAAGATGTAAATATTTTTGAAATAGAAATCGGCAGAAATGCCATAAATAATAAAATATCTAAACGTTACATATTTTTTTAAATTGAAATCGGCAAAAATCATCATAAATATATGAAATAACCAAATGTACACATTTTCCAAATTGAAAGCGGCAGAAATTTGCATAAATACTTCAAATAACCAAGATGTAAATATTTTTGAAATAGAAATCGGCAGAAATGCCATAAATAATAAAATATCTAAACGTTACATATTTTTTTTACATTGAAATCGGCAAAAATCATCATAAATATATGAAATAACCAAATGTACACATTTTCCAAATTAAAAGCGGCAGAAATTTACATAAATACTTCAAATAACCAAGATGTAAATATTTTTGAAATAGAAATCGGCAGAAATGCCATAAATAATAAAATATCTAAACGTTACATATTTTTTTAAATTGAAATCGACAAAAATCATAATAAATATATGAAATAACCAAATGTATACATTTTCCAAATTGAAAGCGGCAGAAATTTGCATAAATACTTCAAATAACCAAGATGTAAATATTTTTGAAATAGAAATCGGCAGAAATGCCATAAATAATAAAATATCTAAACGTTACATATTTTTTTTACATTGAAATCGGCAAAAATCACCATAAATATATGAAATAACCAAATATACACATTTTCCAAATTGAAAGCGGCAGAAATTTGCATAAATACTTCAAATAACCAAGATGTAAATATTTTTGAAATAGAAATCGGCAGAAATGCCATAAATAATAAAATATCTAAACGTTACATATTTTTTTAAATTGAAATCGGCAAAAACCATCATAAATATATGAAATAACCAAATGTACACATTTTCCAAATTAAAAGCGGCAGAAATTTGCATAAATACTTCAAATAACCAAGATGTAAATATTTTTGAAATAGAAATCGGCAGAAATGCCATAAATAATAAAATATCTAAACGTTACATATTTTTTTAAATTGAAATCGGCAAAAATCATCATAAATATATGAAATAACCAAATGTACACATTTTCCAAATTAAAAGCGGCAGAAATTTGCATAAATACTTCAAATAACCAAGATGTAAATATTTTTGAAATAGAAATCGGCAGAAATGCCATAAATAATAAAATATCTAAACGTTACATATTTTTTTAAATTGAAATCGGCAAAAATCATCATAAATATATGAAATAACCAAATGTACACATTTTCCAAATTGAAAGCGGCAGAAATTTGCATAAATACTTCAAATAACCAAGATGTAAATATTTTTGAAATAGAAATCGGCAGAAATGCCATAAATAATAAAATATCTAAACGTTACATATTTTTTTAAATTGAAATCGGCAAAAATCATCATAAATATATGAAATAACCAAATGTACACATTTTCCAAATTAAAAGCGGCAGAAATTTACATAAATACTTCAAATAACCAAGATGTAAATATTTTTGAAATAGAAATCGGCAGAAATGCCATAAATAATAAAATATCTAAACGTTACATATTTTTTTTACATTGAAATCGGCAAAAATCACCATAAATATATGAAATAACCAAATATACACATTTTCCAAATTGAAAGCGGCAGAAATTTACATAAATACTTCAAATAACCAAGATGTAAATATTTTTGAAATAGAAATCGGCAGAAATGCCATAAATAATAAAATATCTAAACGTTACATATTTTTTTAAATTGAAATCGGCAAAAATCATCATAAATATATGAAATAACCAAATGTACACATTTTCCAAATTGAAAGCGGCAGAAATTTGCATAAATACTTCAAATAACCAAGATGTAAATATTTTTGAAATAGAAATCGGCAGAAATGCCATAAATAATAAAATATCTAAACGTTACATATTTTTTTAAATTGAAATCGGCAAAAATCATCATAAATATATGAAATAACCAAATGTACACATTTTCCAAATTAAAAGCGGCAGAAATTTACATAAATACTTCAAATAACCAAGATGTAAATATTTTTGAAATAGAAATCGGCAGAAATGCCATAAATAATAAAATATCTAAACGTTACATATTTTTTTTACATTGAAATCGGCAAAAATCACCATAAATATATGAAATAACCAAATATACACATTTTCCAAATTGAAAGCGGCAGAAATTTACATAAATACTTCAAATAACCAAGATGTAAATATTTTTGAAATAGAAATCGGCAGAAATGCCATAAATAATAAAATATCTAAACGTTACATATTTTTTTAAATTGAAATCGGCAAAAATCATCATAAATATATGAAATAACCAAATGTACACATTTTCCAAATTGAAAGCGGCAGAAATTTGCATAAATACTTCAAATAACCAAGATGTAAATATTTTTGAAATAGAAATCGGCAGAAATGCCATAAATAATAAAATATCTAAACGTTACATATTTTTTTAAATTGAAATCGGCAAAAATCATCATAAATATATGAAATAACCAAATGTACACATTTTCCAAATTAAAAGCGGCAGAAATTTACATAAATACTTCAAATAACCAAGATGTAAATATTTTTGAAATAGAAATCGGCAGAAATGCCATAAATAATAAAATATCTAAACGTTACATATTTTTTTTACATTGAAATCGGCAAAAATCACCATAAATATATGAAATAACCAAATATACACATTTTCCAAATTGAAAGCGGCAGAAATTTACATAAATACTTCAAATAACCAAGATGTAAATATTTTTGAAATAGAAATCGGCAGAAATGCCATAAATAATAAAATATCTAAACGTTACATATTTTTTTAAATTGAAATCGGCAAAAACCATCATAAATATATGAAATAACCAAATGTACACATTTTCCAAATTAAAAGCGGCAGAAATTTGCATAAATACTTCAAATAACCAAGATGTAAATATTTTTGAAATAGAAATCGGCAGAAATGCCATAAATAATAAAATATCTAAACGTTACATATTTTTTTAAATTGAAATCGGCAAAAATCATCATAAATATATGAAATAACCAAATGTACACATTTTCCAAATTAAAAGCGGCAGAAATTTGCATAAATACTTCAAATAACCAAGATGTAAATATTTTTGAAATAGAAATCGGCAGAAATGCCATAAATAATAAAATATCTAAACGTTACATATTTTTTTAAATTGAAATCGGCAAAAATCATCATAAATATATGAAATAACCAAATGTACACATTTTCCAAATTGAAAGCGGCAGAAATTTGCATAAATACTTCAAATAACCAAGATGTAAATATTTTTGAAATAGAAATCGGCAGAAATGCCATAAATAATAAAATATCTAAACGTTACATATTTTTTTAAATTGAAATCGGCAAAAATCATCATAAATATATGAAATAACCAAATGTACACATTTTCCAAATTAAAAGCGGCAGAAATTTACATAAATACTTCAAATAACCAAGATGTAAATATTTTTGAAATAGAAATCGGCAGAAATGCCATAAATAATAAAATATCTAAACGTTACATATTTTTTTAAATTGAAATCGGCAAAAATCATCATAAATATATGAAATAACCAAATGTACACATTTTCCAAATTGAAAGCGGCAGAAATTTGCATAAATACTTCAAATAACCAAGATGTAAATATTTTTGAAATAGAAATCGGCAGAAATGCCATAAATAATAAAATATCTAAAAGGTACATATTTTTTTATATTGAAATCGGCAAAAATTATCATAAATATATGAAATAACCAAATGTACACATTTTCCAAATTGAAAGCGGCAGAAATTTGCATAAATACTTCAAATAACCAAGATGTAAATATTTTTGAAATAGAAATCGGCAGAAATGACATAAATAATAAAATATCTAAACGTTACATATTTGTTTAAATTGAAATCGGCAAAAATCATCATAAATATATGAAATAACCAAATATACACATTTTCCAAATTAAAAGCGGCAGAAATTTGTATAAATACTTCAAATAACCAAGATGTAAATATTTTTGAAATAGAAATCGGCAGAAATGCCATAAATAATAAAATATCTAAACGTTACATATTTTTTTAAATTGAAATCGGCAAAAATCATCATAAATATATGAAATAACCAAATGTACACATTTTCCAAATTGAAAGCGGCAGAAATTTGCATAAATACTTCAAATAACCAAGATGTAAATATTTTTGAAATAGAAATCGGCAGAAATGCCATAAATAATAAAATATCTAAACGTTACATATTTTTTTAAATTGAAATCGGCAAAAACCATCATAAATATATGAAATAACCAAATGTACACATTTTCCAAATTGAAAGCGGCAGAAATTTGCATAAATACTTCAAATAACCAAGATGTAAATATTTTTGAAATAGAAATCGGAAGAAATGACATAAATAATAAAATATCTAAACGTTACATATTTTTTTAAATTGAAATCGGCAAAAATCATCATAAATATATGAAATAACCAAATGTACACATTTTCCAAATTGAAAGCGGCAGAAATTTGCATAAATACTTCAAATAACCAAGATGTAAATATTTTTGAAATAGAAATCGGCAGAAATGCCATAAATAATAAAATATCTAAACGTTACATATTTTTTTAAATTGAAATCGGCAAAAATCATCATAAATATATGAAATAACCAAATGTACACATTTTCCAAATTGAAAGCGGCAGAAATTTGCATAAATACTTCAAATAACCAAGATGTAAATATTTTTGAAATAGAAATCGGCAGAAATGCCATAAATAATAAAATATCTAAACGTTACATATTTTTTTAAATTGAAATCGGCAAAAATCATCATAAATATATGAAATAACCAAATGTACACATTTTCCAAATTGAAAGCGGCAGAAATTTGCATAAATACTTCAAATAACCAAGATGTAAATATTTTTGAAATAGAAATCGGAAGAAATGACATAAATAATAAAATATCTAAACGTTACATATTTTTTTACATTGAAATCGGCAAAAATCATCATAAATATATGAAATAACCAAATGTACACATTTTCCAAATTAAAAGCGGCAGAAATTTGCATAAATACTTCAAATAACCAAGATGTAAATATTTTTGAAATAGAAATCGGCAGAAATGACATAAATAATAAAATATCTAAACGTTACATATTTTTTTACATTGAAATCGGCAAAAATCATCATAAATATATGAAATAACCAAATGTACAGATTTTCCAAATTGAAAGCGGCAGAAATTTGCATAAATACTTCAAACAACCAAGATGTAAATATTTTTGAAATAGAAATCGGCAGAAATGACATAAATAATAAAATATCTAAACGTTACATATTTTTTTAAATTGAAATCGGCATAAATCATCATAAATATATGAAATAACCAAATGTACACATTTTCCAAATTAAAAGCGGCAGAAATTTGCATAAATACTTCAAATAACCAAGATGTAAATATTTTTGAAATAGAAATCGGCAGAAATGACATAAATAATAAAATATCTAAACGTTACATATTTTTTTAAATTGAAATCGGCAAACATCATAATAAATATATGAAATAACCAAATGTACACATTTTCCAAATTGAAAGCGGCAGAAATTTGCATAAATACTTCAAATAACCAAGATGTAAATATTTTTGAAATAGAAATCGGCAGAAATGACATAAATAATAAAATATCTAAACGTTACATATTTTTTTACATTGAAATCGGCAAAAATCATCATAAATATATGAAATAACCAAATGTACAGATTTTCCAAATTGAAAGCGGCAGAAATTTGCATAAATACTTCAAATAACCAAGATGTAAATATTTTTGAAATAGAAATCGGCAGAAATGCCATAAATAATAAAATATCTAAACGTTACATATTTTTTTTAAATTGAAATCGGCAAAAATCATCATAAATATATGAAATAACCAAATGTACACATTTTCCAAATTGAAAGCGGCAGAAATTTGCATAAATACTTCAAATAACCAAGATGTAAATATTTTTGAAATAGAAATCGGCAGAAATGCCATAAATAATAAAATATCTAAACGTTACATATTTTTTTACATTGAAATCGGCAAAAATGTTCATAAATATATGAAATAACCAAATGTACAGATTTTCCAAATTGAAAGCGGCAGAAATTTGCATAAATACTTCAAATAACCAAGATGTAAATATTTTTGAAATAGAAATCGGCAGAAATGCCATAAATAATAAAATATCTAAACGTTACATATTTTTTTACATTGAAATCGGCAAAAATCATCATAAATATATGAAATAACCAAATGTACAGATTTTCCAAATTGAAAGCGGCAGAAATTTGCATAAATACTTCAAATAACCAAGATGTAAATATTTTTGAAATAGAAATCGGCAGAAATGACATAAATAAATAAAATATCTAAACGTTACATATTTTTTTTAAATTGAAATCGGCAAAAATCATCATAAATATATGAAATAACCAAATGTACACATTTTCCAAATTGAAAGCGGCAGAAATTTGCATAAATACTTCAAATAACCAAGATGTAAATATTTTTGAAATAGAAATTGGCAGAAATGCCATAAATAATAAAATATCTAAAAGGTACATATTTTTTTTACATTGAAATCGGCAAAAATCATCATAAATATATGAAATAACCAAATGTACACATTTTCCAAATTGAAAGCGGCAGAAATTTGCATAAATACTTCAAATAACCAAGATGTAAATATTTTTGAAATAGAAATCGGCAGAAATGACATAAATAATAAAATATCTAAACGTTACATATTTTTTTAAATTGAAATCGGCAAAAATCATCATAAATATATGAAATAACCAAATATACAGATTTTCCAAATTGAAAGCGGCAGAAATTTGCATAAATACTTCAAATAACCAAGATGTAAATATTTTTGAAATAGAAATCGGCAGAAATGCTATAAATAATAAAATATCTAAACGTTACATATTTTTTTAAATTGAAATCGGCAAAAATCATCATAAATATATGAAATAACCAAATGTACACATTTTCCAAATTGAAAGCGGCAGAAATTTGCATAAATACTTCAAATAACCAAGATGTAAATATTTTTGAAATAGAAATCGGCAGAAATGACATAAATAATAAAATATGTAAACGTTACATATATTTTAAATTGAAAACGGCAAAAATCATCATAAATATATGAAATAACCAAATGTACACATTTTCCAAATTGAAAGCGGCAGAAATTTGCATAAATACTTCAAATAACCAAGATGTAAATATTTTTGAAATAGAAATCGGCAGAAATGACATAAATAATAAAATATCTAAACGTTACATATTTTTTTAAATTGAAATCGGCAAAAATTATCATAAATATATGAAATAACCAAATGTACAGATTTTCCAAATTGAAAGCGGCAGAAATTTGCATAAATACTTCAAATAACCAAGATGTAAATATTTTTGAAATAGAAATCGGCAGAAATGCCATAAATAATAAAATATCTAAACGTTACATATTTTTTTACATTGAAATCGGCAAAAATCATCATAAATATATGAAATAACCAAATGTACACATTTTCCAAATTGAAAGCGGCAGAAATTTGCATAAATACTTCAAATAACTAAGATGTAAATATTTTTGAAATAGAAATCGGCAGAAATGCCATAAATAATAAAATATCTAAACGTTACATATTTTTTTACATTGAAATCGGCAAAAATCATCATAAATATATGAAATAACCAAATGTACAGATTTTCCAAATTGAAAGCGGCAGAAATTTGCATAAATACTTCAAATAACCAAGATGTAAATATTTTTGAAATAGAAATCGGCAGAAATGACATAAATAAATAAAATATCTAAACGTTACATATTTTTTTAAATTGAAATCGGCAAAAATCATCATAAATATATGAAATAACCAAATGTACACATTTTCCAAATTGAAAGCGGCAGAAATTTGCATAAATACTTCAAATAACCAAGATGTAAATATTTTTGAAATAGAAATCGGCAGAAATGACATAAATAATAAAATATGTAAACGTTACATATATTTTAAATTGAAAACGGCAAAAATCATCATTAATATATGAAATAACCAAATGTACACATTTTCCAAATTGAAAGCGGCAGAAATTTGCATAAATACTTCAAATAACCAAGATGTAAATATTTTTGAAATAGAAATCGGCAGAAATGACATAAATAATAAAATATCTAAACGTTACATATTTTTTTAAATTGAAATCGGCAAAAATCATCATAAATATATGAAATAACCAAATGTACAGATTTTCCAAATTGAAAGCGGCAGAAATTTGCATAAATACTTCAAATAACCAAGATGTAAATATTTTTGAAATAGAAATCGGCAGAAATGCCATAAATAATAAAATATCTAAACGTTACATATTTTTTTACATTGAAATCGGCAAAAATCATCATAAATATATGAAATAACCAAATG
Organism: Acanthosepion lycidas; assembly: GCA_963932145.1. NCBI lineage: Eukaryota > Metazoa > Mollusca > Cephalopoda > Sepiida > Sepiidae > Acanthosepion > Acanthosepion lycidas. Next base: position 56,967,739 of record OZ010615.1, read on the forward strand.
TACACATTTTCCAAATTGAAAGCGGCAGAAATTTGCATAAATACTTCAAATAACTAAGATGTAAATATTTTTGAAATAGAAATCGGCAGAAATGCCATAAATAATAAAACATCTAAACGTTACATATTTTTTTACATTGAAATCGGCAAAAATCATCATAAATATAAGAAATAACCAAATGTACACATTTTCCAAATTGAAATCTGCAGAAATTTGCATAAATACTTCAAATAATCAAGATGTAAATATTTTTGAAATAGAAATCGGCAGAAATGACATAAATAATAAAATATCTAAACGTTACATATTTTTTTTAAATTGAAATCGGCAAAAATAATCATAAATATATGAAATAACCAAATGTACACATTTTCCAAATTGAAAGCGGCAGAAATTTGCATAAATACTTCAAATAACCAAGATGTAAATATTTTTGAAATAGAAATCGGCAGAAATGCCATAAATAATAAAATATCTAAACGTTACATATTTTTTTACATTGAAATCGGCAAAAATAGTCATAAATATATGAAATAACCAAATGTACAGATTTTCCAAATTGAAAGCGGCAGAAATTTGCATAAATACTTCAAATAACCAAGATGTAAATATTTTTGAAATAGAAATCGGCAGAAATGCCATAAATAATAAAATATCTAAACGTTACATATTTTTTTACATTGAAATCGGCAAAAATCATCATAAATATATGAAATAACCAAATGTACAGATTTTCCAAATTGAAAGCGGCAGAAATTTGCATAAATACTTCAAATAACCAAGATGTAAATATTTTTGAAATAGAAATCGGCAGAAATGACATAAATAATAAAATATCTAAACGTTACATATTTTTTTAAATTGAAATCGGCAAAAATCATTATAAATATATGAAATAACCAAATGTACAGATTTTCCAAATTGAAAGCGGCAGAAATTTGCATAAATACTTCAAATAACCAAGATGTAAATATTTTTGAAATAGAAATCGGCAGAAATGACATAAATAATAAAATATCTAAACGTTACATATTTTTTTAAATTGAAATCGGCAAAAATCATCATAAATATATGAAATAACCAAATGTACAGATTTTCCAAATTGAAAGCGGCAGAAATTTGCATAAATACTTCAAATAACCAAGATGTAAATATTTTTGAAATAGAAATCGGCAGAAATGACATAAATAATAAAATATCTAAACGTTACATATTTTTTTACATTGAAATCGGCAAAAATCATCATAAATATATGAAATAACCAAATGTACACATTTTCCAAATTGAAAGCGGCAGAAATTTGCATAAATACTTCAAATAACCAAGATGTAAATATTTTTGAAATAGAAATCGGCAGAAATGCCATAAATAATAAAATATCTAAACGTTACATATTTTTTTACATTGAAATCGGCAAAAATTATCATAAATATATGAAATAACCAAATGTACAGATTTTCCAAATTGAAAGCGGCAGAAATTTGCATAAATACTTCAAATAACCAAGATGTAAATATTTTTGAAATAGAAATCGGCAGAAATGACATAAATAATAAAATATCTAAACGTTACATATTTTTTTAAATTGAAATCGGCAAAAATCATTATAAATATATGAAATAACCAAATGTACACATTTTCCAAATTAAAAGCGGCAGAAATTTGCATAAATACTTCAAATAACCAAGATGTAAATATTTTTGAAATAGAAATCGGCAGAAATGACATAAATAATAAAATATCTAAACGTTACATATTTTTTTACATTGAAATCGGCAAAAATCATCATAAATATATGAAATAACCAAATGTACAGATTTTCCAAATTGAAAGCGGCAGAAATTTGCATAAATACTTCAAATAACCAAGATGTATATATTTTTGAAATAGAAATCGGCAGAAATGCCATAAATAATAAAATATCTAAACGTTACATATTTTTTTACATTGAAATCGGCAAAAATCATCATAAATATATGAAATAACCAAATGTACAGATTTTCCAAATTGAAAGCGGCAGAAATTTGCATAAATACTTCAAATAACCAAGATGTAAATATTTTTGAAATAGAAATCGGCAGAAATGACATAAATAATAAAATATCTAAACGTTACATATTTTTTTAAATTGAAATCGGTAAAAATCATTATAAATATATGAAATAACCAAATGTACAGATTTTTCAAATTAAAAGCGGCAGAAATTTGCATAAATACTTCAAATAACCAAGATGTAAATATTTTTGAAATAGAAATCGGCAGAAATGCCATAAATAATAAAATATCTAAACGTTACATATTTTTTTAAATTGAAATCGGCAAAAATCATTATAAATATATGAAATAACCAAATGTACACATTTTCCAAATTAAAAGCGGCAGAAATTTGCATAAATACTTCAAATAACCAAGATGTAAATATTTTTGAAATAGAAATCGGCAGAAATGACATAAATAATAAAATATCTAAACGTTACATATTTTTTTAAATTGGAATCGGCAAAAATCATCATAAATATATGAAATAACCAAATATACACATTTTCTAAATTAAAAGCGGCAGAAATTTGCATAAATACTTCAAATATCCAAGATGTAAATATTTTTGAAATAGAAATCGGCAGAAATGCCATAAATAATAAAACATCTAAACGTTACATATTTTTTTAAATTGAAATCGGCAAAAATAATCATAAATATATGAAATAACCAAATGTACACATTTTCCAAATTGAAAGCGGCAGAAATTTGCATAAATACTTCAAATAACCAAGATGTAAATATTTTTGAAATAGAAATCGGCAGAAATGACATAAATAAAAAAATATCTAAACGTTACATATTTATTTAAATTGAAATCGGCAAAAATCATCATAAATATATGAAATAACCAAATGTACACATTTTCCAAATTGAAAGCGGCAGAAATTTGCATAAATACTTCAAATAACCAAGATGTAAATATTTTTGAAATAGAAATCGGCAGAAATGCCATAAATAATAAAATATCTAAAAGGTACATATTTTTTTATATTGAAATCGGCAAAAATCATCATAAATATATGAAATAACCAAATGTACACATTTTCCAAATTGAAAGCGGCAGAAATTTGCATAAATACTTCAAATAACCAAGATGTAAATATTTTTGAAATAGAAATCGGCAGAAATGACATAAATAATAAAATATCTAAACGTTACATATTTTTTTAAATTGGAATCGGCAAAAATCATCATAAATATATGAAATAACCAAATATACACATTTTCCAAATTGAAAGCGGCAGAAATTTGCATAAATACTTCAAATAACCAAGATGTATATATTTTTGAAATAGAAATCGGCAGAAATGCCATAAATAATAAAATATCTAAACGTTACATATTTTTTTAAATTGAAATCGGCAAAAATCATCATAAATATATGAAATAACCAAATGTACACATTTTCCAAATTGAAAGCGGCAGAAATTTGCATAAATACTTCAAATAACCAAGATGTAAATATTTTTGAAATAGAAATCGGCAGAAATGCCATAAATAATAAAATATCTAAACGTTACATATTTTTTTACATTGAAATCGGCAAAAATCATCATAAATATATGAAATAACCAAATGTACAGATTTTCCAAATTGAAAGCGGCAGAAATTTGCATAAATACTTCAAATAACCAAGATGTAAATATTTTTGAAATAGAAATCGGCAGAAATGCCATAAATAATAAAACATCTAAACGTTACATATTTTTTTAAATTGAAATCGGCAAAAATCATTATAAATATATGAAATAACCAAATGTACACATTTTCCAAATTAAAAGCGGCAGAAATTTGCATAAATACTTCAAATAACCAAGATGTAAATATTTTTGAAATAGAAATCGGCAGAAATGCCATAAATAATAAAATATCTAAACGTTACATATTTTTTTAAATTGAAATCGGCAAAAATCATTATAAATATATGAAATAACCAAATGTACACATTTTCCAAATTAAAAGCGGCAGAAATTTGCATAAATACTTCAAATAACCAAGATGTAAATATTTTTGAAATAGAAATCGGCAGAAATGACATAAACAATAAAATATCTAAACGTTACATATTTTTTTACATTGAAATCGGCAAAAATCATCATAAATATATGAAATAACCAAATGTACACATTTTCCAAATTGAAAGCGGCAGAAATTTGCATAAATACTTCAAATAACCAAGATATAAATATTTTTGAAATAGAAATCGGCAGAAATGACATAAATAATAAAATATCTAAACGTTACATATTTTTTTACATTGAAATCGGCAAAAATCATCATAAATATATGAAATAACCAAATGTACACATTTTCCAAATTGAAAGCGGCAGAAATTTGCATAAATACTTCAAATAACCAAGATGTAAATATTTTTGAAATAGAAATCGGCAGAAATGCCATAAATAATAAAATATCTAAACGTTACATATTTTTTTACATTGAAATCGGCAAAAATCATCATAAATATATGAAATAACCAAATGTACACATTTTCCAAATTGAAAGCGGCAGAAATTTGCATAAATACTTCAAATAACCAAGATGTAAATATTTTTGAAATAGAAATCGGCAGAAATGCCATAAATAATAAAATATCTAAACGTTACATATTTTTTTACATTGAAATCGGCAAAAATCATCATAAATATATGAAATAACCAAATGTACACATTTTCCAAATTGAAAGCGGCAGAAATTTGCATAAATACTTCAAATAACCAAGATGTAAATATTTTTGAAATAGAAATCGGCAGAAATGACATAAATAATAAAATATCTAAACGTTACATATTTTTTTACATTGAAATCGGCAAAAATCATCATAAATATATGAAATAACCAAATGTACAGATTTTCCAAATTGAAAGCGGCAGAAATTTGCATAAATACTTCAAATAACCAAGATGTATATATTTTTGAAATAGAAATCGGCAGAAATGCCATAAATAATAAAATATCTAAACGTTACATATTTTTTTACATTGAAATCGGCAAAAATCATCATAAATATATGAAATAACCAAATGTACAGATTTTCCAAATTGAAAGCGGCAGAAATTTGCATAAATACTTCAAATAACCAAGATGTAAATATTTTTGAAATAGAAATCGGCAGAAATGCCATAAATAATAAAATATCTAAAAGGTACATATTTTTTTATATTGAAATCGGCAAAAATCATCATAAATATATGAAATAACCAAATGTACACATTTTCCAAATTGAAAGCGGCAGAAATTTGCATAAATACTTCAAATAACCAAGATGTAAATATTTTTGAAATAGAAATCGGCAGAAATGACATAAATAATAAAATATCTAAACGTTACATATTTTTTTAAATTGGAATCGGCAAAAATCATCATAAATATATGAAATAACCAAATATACACATTTTCCAAATTGAAAGCGGCAGAAATTTGCATAAATACTTCAAATAACCAAGATGTATATATTTTTGAAATAGAAATCGGCAGAAATGCCATAAATAATAAAATATCTAAACGTTACATATTTTTTTAAATTGAAATCGGCAAAAATCATCATAAATATATGAAATAACCAAATGTACACATTTCCCAAATTGAAAGCGGCAGAAATTTGCATAAATACTTCAAATAACCAAGATGTAAATATTTTTGAAATAGAAATCGGCAGAAATGCCATAAATAATAAAATATCTAAACGTTACATATTTTTTTACATTGAAATCGGCAAAAATCATCATAAATATATGAAATAACCAAATGTACAGATTTTCCAAATTGAAAGCGGCAGAAATTTGCATAAATACTTCAAATATCCAAGATGTAAATATTTTTGAAATAGAAATCGGCAGAAATGCCATAAATAATAAAACATCTAAACGTTACATATTTTTTTAAATTGAAATCGGCAAAAATCATTATAAATATATGAAATAACCAAATGTACACATTTTCCAAATTAAAAGCGGCAGAAATTTGCATAAATACTTCAAATAACCAAGATGTAAATATTTTTGAAATAGAAATCGGCAGAAATGCCATAAATAATAAAATATCTAAACGTTACATATTTTTTTAAATTGAAATCGGCAAAAATCATTATAAATATATGAAATAACCAAATGTACACATTTTCCAAATTAAAAGCGGCAGAAATTTGCATAAATACTTCAAATAACCAAGATGTAAATATTTTTGAAATAGAAATCGGCAGAAATGACATAAACAATAAAATATCTAAACGTTACATATTTTTTTACATTGAAATCGGCAAAAATCATCATAAATATATGAAATAACCAAATGTACACATTTTCCAAATTGAAAGCGGCAGAAATTTGCATAAATACTTCAAATAACCAAGATATAAATATTTTTGAAATAGAAATCGGCAGAAATGACATAAATAATAAAATATCTAAACGTTACATATTTTTTTACATTGAAATCGGCAAAAATCATCATAAATATATGAAATAACCAAATGTACACATTTTCCAAATTGAAAGCGGCAGAAATTTGCATAAATACTTCAAATAACCAAGATGTAAATATTTTTGAAATAGAAATCGGCAGAAATGCCATAAATAATAAAATATCTAAACGTTACATATTTTTTTACATTGAAATCGGCAAAAATCATCATAAATATATGAAATAACCAAATGTACAGATTTTCCAAATTGAAAGCGGCAGAAATTTGCATAAATACTTCAAATAACCAAGATGTAAATATTTTTGAAATAGAAATCGGCAGAAATGCCATAAATAATAAAATATCTAAACGTTACATATTTTTTTACATTGAAATCGGCAAAAATCATCATAAATATATGAAATAACCAAATGTACAGATTTTCCAAATTGAAAGCGGCAGAAATTTGCATAAATACTTCAAATAACCAAGATGTAAATATTTTTGAAATAGAAATCGGCAGAAATGCCATAAATAATAAAATATCTAAACGTTACATATTTTTTTACATTGAAATCGGCAAAAATCATCATAAATATATGAAATAACCAAATGTACAGATTTTCCAAATTGAAAGCGGCAGAAATTTGCATAAATACTTCAAATAACCAAGATGTAAATATTTTTGAAATAGAAATCGGCAGAAATGACATAAATAATAAAATATCTAAACGTTACATATTTTTTTAAATTGAAATCGGCAAAAATCATCATAAATATATGAAATAACCAAATGTACACATTTTCCAAATTGAAAGCGGCAGAAATTTGCATAAATACTTCAAATAACCAAGATGTAAATATTTTTGAAATAGAAATCGGCAGAAATGCCATAAATAATAAAATATCTAAACGTTACATATTTTTTTACATTGAAATCGGCAAAAATCATCATAAATATATGAAATAACCAAATGTACAGATTTTCCAAATTGAAAGCGGCAGAAATTTGCATAAATACTTCAAATAACCAAGATGTAAATATTTTTGAAATAGAAATCGGCAGAAATGCCATAAATAATAAAATATCTAAACGTTACATATTTTTTTACATTGAAATCGGCAAAAATCATCATAAATATATGAAATAACCAAATGTACAGATTTTCCAAATTGAAAGCGGCAGAAATTTGCATAAATACTTCAAATAACCAAGATGTAAATATTTTTGAAATAGAAATCGGCAGAAATGCCATAAATAATAAAATATCTAAACGTTACATATTTTTTTACATTGAAATCGGCAAAAATCATCATAAATATATGAAATAACCAAATGTACAGATTTTCCAAATTGAAAGCGGCAGAAATTTGCATAAATACTTCAAATAACCAAGATGTAAATATTTTTGAAATAGAAATCGGCAGAAATGCCATAAATAATAAAATATCTAAACGTTACATATTTTTTTACATTGAAATCGGCAAAAATCATCATAAATATATGAAATAACCAAATGTACAGATTTTCCAAATTGAAAGCGGCAGAAATTTGCATAAATACTTCAAATAACCAAGATGTAAATATTTTTGAAATAGAAATCGGCAGAAATGCCATAAATAATAAAATATCTAAACGTTACATATTTTTTTACATTGAAATCGGCAAAAATCATCATAAATATATGAAATAACCAAATGTACAGATTTTCCAAATTGAAAGCGGCAGAAATTTGCATAAATACTTCAAATAACCAAGATGTAAATATTTTTGAAATAGAAATCGGCAGAAATGCCATAAATAATGAAATATCTAAACGTTACATATTTTTTTACATTGAAATCGGCAAAAATCATCATAAATATATGAAATAACCAAATGTACAGATTTTCCAAATTGAAAGCGGCAGAAATTTGCATAAATACTTCAAATAACCAAGATGTAAATATTTTTGAAATAGAAATCGGCAGAAATGCCATAAATAATAAAATATCTAAACGTTACATATTTTTTTACATTGAAATCGGCAAAAATCATCATAAATATATGAAATAACCAAATGTACACATTTTCCAAATTGAAAGCGGCAGAAATTTGCATAAATACTTCAAATAACCAAGATGTAAATATTTTTGAAATAGAAATCGGCAGAAATGCCATAAATAATAAAATATCTAAACGTTACATATTTTTTTAAATTGAAATCGGCAAAAATCATCATAAATATATGAAATAACCAAATGTACACATTTTCCAAATTGAAAGCGGCAGAAATTTGCATAAATACTTCAAATAACCAAGATGTAAATATTTTTGAAATAGAAATCGGCAGAAATGCCATAAATAATAAAATATCTAAACGTTACATATTTTTTTACATTGAAATCGGCAAAAATCATCATAAATATATGAAATAACCAAATGTACACATTTTCCAAATTGAAAGCGGCAGAAATTTGCATAAATACTTCAAATAACCAAGATGTAAATATTTTTGAAATAGAAATCGGCAGAAATGCCATAAATAATAAAATATCTAAACGTTACATATTTTTTTACATTGAAATCGGCAAAAATCATCATAAATATATGAAATAACCAAATGTACAGATTTTCCAAATTGAAAGCGGCAGAAATTTGCATAAATACTTCAAATAACCAAGATGTAAATATTTTTGAAATAGAAATCGGCAGAAACGCCATAAATAATAAAATATCTAAACGTTACATATTTTTTTAAATTGAAATCGGCAAAAATCATCATAAATATATGAAATAACCAAATGTACAGATTTTCCAAATTGAAAGCGGCAGAAATTTGCATAAATACTTCAAATAACCAAGATGTAAATATTTTTGAAATAGAAATCGGCAGAAATGCCATAAATAATAAAATATCTAAACGTTACATATTTTTTTAAATTGAAATCGGCAAAAATCATCATAAATATATGAAATAACCAAATGTACAGATTTTCCAAATTGAAAGCGGCAGAAATTTGCATAAATACTTCAAATAACCAAGATGTAAATATTTTTGAAATAGAAATCGGCAGAAATGCCATAAATAATAAAATATCTAAACGTTACATATTTTTTTAAATTGAAATCGGCAAAAATCATCATAAATATATGAAATAACCAAATGTACAGATTTTCCAAATTGAAAGCGGCAGAAATTTGCATAAATACTTCAAATAACCAAGATGTAAATATTTTTGAAATAGAAATCGGCAGAAATGCCATAAATAATAAAATATCTAAACGTTACATATTTTTTTACATTGAAATCGGCAAAAATCACCATAAATATATGAAATGACCAAATGTACAGATTTTCCAAATTGAAAGCGGCAGAAATTTGCATAAATACTTCAAATAACCAAGATGTAAATATTTTTGAAATAGAAATCGGCAGAAATGACATAAATAATAAAATATCTAAACGTTACATATTTTTTTAAATTGAAATCGGAAAAATCATCATAAATATATGAAATAACCAAATGTACACATTTTCCAAATTAAAAGCGGCAGAAATTTGCATAAATACTTCAAATAACCAAGATGTAAATATTTTTGAAATAGAAATCGGCAGAAATGACATAAATAATAAAATATCTCAGCGTTACATATTTTTTTACATTGAAATCGGCAAAAATTATCATAAATATATGAAATAACCAAATGTACACATTTTCCAAATTGAAAGCGGCAGAAATTTGCATAAATACTTCAAATCACCAAGATGTAAATATTTTTGAAATAGAAATCAGCAGAAATGACATAAATAACAAAATATCTAAACGTTACATATTTTTTTAAATTGAAATCGGCAAAAATCATCATAAATATATGAAATAACCAAATGTACACATTTTCCAAATTGAAAGCGGCAGAAATTTGCATAAATACTTCAAATAACCAAGATGTAAATATTTTTGAAATAGAAATCGGCAGAAATGCCATAAATAATAAAATATCTAAACGTTACATATTTTTTTACATTGAAATCGGCAAAAATCACCATAAATATATGAAATGACCAAATGTACAGATTTTCCAAATTGAAAGCGGCAGAAATTTGCATAAATACTTCAAATAACCAAGATGTAAATATTTTTGAAATAGAAATCGGCAGAAATGACATAAATAATAAAATATCTAAACGTTACATATTTTTTTAAATTGAAATCGGAAAAATCATCATAAATATATGAAATAACCAAATGTACACATTTTCCAAATTAAAAGCGGCAGAAATTTGCATAAATACTTCAAATAACCAAGATGTAAATATTTTTGAAATAGAAATCGGCAGAAATGACATAAATAATAAAATATCTCAGCGTTACATATTTTTTTACATTGAAATCGGCAAAAATTATCATAAATATATGAAATAACCAAATGTACACATTTTCCAAATTGAAAGCGGCAGAAATTTGCATAAATACTTCAAATCACCAAGATGTAAATATTTTTGAAATAGAAATCAGCAGAAATGACATAAATAACAAAATATCTAAACGTTACATATTTTTTTAAATTGAAATCGGCAAAAATCATCATAAATATATGAAATAACCAAATGTACACATTTTCCAAATTGAAAGCGGCAGAAATTTGCATAAATACTTCAAATAACTAAGATGTAAATATTTTTGAAATAGAAATCGGCAGAAATGCCATAAATAATAAAATATCTAAAAGGTACATATTTTTTTATATTGAAATCGGCAAAAATCATCATAAATATATGAAATAACCAAATGTACTGATTTTCCAAATTGAAAGCGGCAGAAATTTGCATAAATACTTCAAATAACCAAGATGTAAATATTTTTGAAATAGAAATCGGCAGAAATGACATAAATAATAAAATATCTAAACGTTACATATTTTTTTAAATTGAAATCGGCAAAAATCATCATAAATATATGAAATAACCAAATGTACACATTTTCCAAATTAAAAGCGGCAGAAATTTGCATAAATACTTCAAATAACCAAGATGTAAATATTTTTGAAATAGAAATCGGCAGAAATGCCATAAATAATAAAATATCTAAACGTTAAATATTTTTTTAAATTGAAATCGGCAAAAATCATCATAAATATATGAAATAACCAAATGTACACATTTTCCAAATTGAAAGCGGCAGAAATTTGCATAAATACTTCAAATAACCAAGATGTAATCATTTTTGAAATAGAAATCGGCAGAAATGCCATAAATAATAAAATATCTAAAAGGTACATACTTTTTTACACTGAAATCGGCAAAAATAATCATAAATATATGAAATAACCAAATGTACACATTTTCCAAATTGAAAGCGTCAGAAATTTGCATAAATACTTCAAATAACCAAGATGTAAATATTTTTGAAATAGAAATCGGCAGAAATGACATAAATAATAAAATATCTAAACGTTACATATTTTTTTAAATTGAAATAGGCAAAGATCATCATAAATATATGAAATAACCAAATGTACACATTTTCCAAATTGAAAGCGCCAGAAATTTGCATAAATACTTCAAATAACCAAGATGTAAATATTTTTGAAATAGAAATCGGCAGAAATGCCATAAATAATAAAATATCTAAAAGGTACATATTTTTTTACATTGAAATCGGCAAAAATAATCATAAATATATGAAATAACCAAATGTTCACATTTTCCAAATTGAAAGCGGCAGAAATTTGCATAAATACTTCAAATAAACAAGATGTAAATATTTTTGAAATAGAAATCGGCAGAAATGCCATAAATAATAAAATATCTAAAAGGTACATATTTTTTTACATTGAAATCGGCAAAAATCATCATAAATATATGAAATAACCAAATGTACACATTTTCCAAATTGAAAGCGGCAGAAATTTGCATAAATACTGCAAATAACTAAGATGTAAATATTTTTGAAATAGAAATCGGCAGAAATGACATAAATAATAAAATATCTAAACGTTACATATTTTTTTAAATTGAAATCGGCAAAAATCATCATAAATATATGAAATAACCAAATGTACACATTTTCCAAATTAAAAGCGGCAGAAATTTGCATAAATACTTCAAATAACCAAGATGTAAATATTTTTGAAATAGAAATCGGCAGAAATGCCATAAATAATAAAATATCTAAACGTTACATATTTTTTTAAATTGAAATCGGCAAAAATCATCATAAATATATGAAATAACCAAATGTACACATTTTCCAAATTGAAAGCGGCAGAAAATTGCATAAATACTTCAAATAACCAAGATGTAATTATTTTTGAAATAGAAATCGGCAGAAATGCCATAAATAATAAAATATCTAAAAGGTACATATTTTTTTACATTGAAATCGGCAAAAATAATCATAAATATATGAAATAACCCAATGTACACATTTTCCAAATTGAAAGCGGCAGAAATTTGCATAAATACTTCAAATAACCAAGATGTAAATATTTTTGAAATAGAAATCGGCAGAAATGACATAAATAATAAAATATCTAAACGTTACATATTTTCTTAAATTGAAATCGGCAAAAATCATCATAAATATATGAAATAACCAAATGTACACATTTTCCAAATTGAAAGCGGCAGAAATTTGCATAAATACTTCAAATAACCAATATCTAAATATTTTTGAAATAGAAATCGGCAGAAATGCCATAAATAATAAAATATTTAAAAGGTACATATTTTTTTACATTGAAATCGGCAAAAATAATCATAAATATATGAAATAACCAAATGTACACATTTTCCAAATTGAAAGCGGCAGAAATTTGCATAAATACTTCAAATAACCAAGATGTAAATATTTTTGAAATAGAAATCGGCAGAAATGACATAAATAATAAAATATCTAAACGTTACATATTTTTTTAAATTGAAATCGGCAAAAATCATCATAAATATATGAAATAACCAAATGTACACATTTTCCAAATTGAAAGCGGCAGAAATTTGCATAAATACTTCAAATAACCAAGATGTAAATATTTTTGAAATAGAAATCGGCAGAAATGCCATAAATAATAAAATATCTAAAAGGTACATATTTTTTTACATTGAAATCGGCAAAAATCATCATAAATATATGAAATAACCAAATGTACACATTTTCCAAATTGAAAGCGGCAGAAATTTGCATAAATACTTCAAATAACCAAGATTTAAATATTTTTGAAATAGAAATCGGCAGAAATGCCATAAATAACAAAATATCTAAACGTTACATATTTTTTTAAATTGAAATCGGCAAAAATCATCATAAATATATGAAATAACCAAATGTACACATTTTCCAAATTGAAAGCGGCAGAAATTTGCATAAATACTTCAAATAACCAAGATGTAAATATTTTTGAAATAGAAATCGGCAGAAATGACATAAATAATAAAATATCTAAACGTTACATATTTTTTTAAATTGAAATCGGCAAAAATCATCATAAATATATGAAATAACCAAATGTACACATTTTCCAAATTGAAAGCGGCAGAAATTTGCATAAATACTTCAAATAACCAAGATGTAAATATTTTTGAAATAGAAATCGGCAGAAATGACATAAATAATAAAATATCTAAACGTTACATATTTTTTTAAATTGAAATCGGCAAAAATCATCATAAATATATGAAATAACCAAATGTACACATTTTCCAAATTGAAAGCGGCAGAAATTTGCATAAATACTTCAAATAACCAAGATGTAAATATTTTTGAAATAGAAATCGGCAGAAATGCCATAAATAATAAAATATCTAAAAGGTACATATTTTTTTAAATTGAAATCGGCAAAAATCATCATAAATATATGAAATAACCAAATGTACACATTTTCCAAATTGAAAGCGGCAGAAATTTGCATAAATACTTCAAATAACCAAGATGTAAATATTTTTGAAATAGAAATCGGCAGAAATGCCATAAATAATAAAATATCTAAAAGGTACATATTTTTTTATATTGAAATCGGCAAAAATCATCATAAATATATGAAATAACCAAATGTACTCATTTTCCAAATTGAAAGCGGCAGAAATTTGCATAAATACTTCAAATAACCAAGATGTAAATATTTTTGAAATAGAAATCGGCAGAAATGACATAAATAATAAAATATCTAAACGTTACATATTTTTTTAAATTGAAATCGGCAAAAATCATCATAAATATATGAAATAACCAAATGTACACATTTTCCAAATTGAAAGCGGCAGAAATTTGCATAAATACTTCAAATAACCAAGATGTAAATATTTTTGAAATAGAAATCGGCAGAAATGCCATAAATAATAAAATATCTAAAAGGTACATATTTTTTTACATTGAAATCGGCAAAAATAATCATAAATATATGAAATAACCAAATGTACACATTTTCCAAATTGAAAGCGGCAGAAATTTGCATAAATACTTCAAATAACCAAGATGTAAATATTTTTGAAATAGAAATCGGCAGAAATGACATAAATAATAAAATATCTAAACGTTACATATTTTTTTAAATTGAAATCGGCAAAAATTATCATAAATATATGAAATAACCAAATGTACACATTTTCCAAATTGAAAGCGGCAGAAATTTGCATAAATACTTCAAGTAACCAAGATTTAAATATTTTTGAAATAGAAATCGGCAGAAATGACATAAATAACAAAATATCTAAACGTTACATATTTTTTGAAATTGAAATCGGCAAAAATCATCATAAATATATGAAATAACCAAATGTACACATTTTCCATATTAAAAGCGGCAGAAATTTGCATAAACACTTCAAATAACCAAGATGTAAATATTTTTGAAATAGAAATCGGCAGAAATGACATAAATAATAAAATATCTAAACGTTACATATTTTTTTACATTGAAATCGGCAAAAATCATCATAAATATATGAAATAACCAAATGTACACATTTTCCAAATTGAAAGCGGCAGAAATTTGCATAAATACTTCAAATAACCAAGATGTAAATATTTTTGAAATAGAAATCGGCAGAAATGACATAAATAATAAAATATCTAAACGTTACATATTTTTTTAAATTGAAATCGGTAAAATCATCATAAATGTATGAAATAACCAAATGTACACATTTTCCATATTGAAAGCGGCAGAAATTTGCATAAATACTTCAAATAACCAAGATGTAAATAGTTTTGAAATAGAAATCGGCAGAAATGCCATAAATAATAAAATATCTAAACGTTACACATTTTTTTTAAATTGAAATCGGCAAAAATCATCATAAATATATGAAATAACCAAATGTACACATTTTCCAAATTAAAAGCGGCAGTAATTTGCATAAATACTTCAAATAACCAAGATGTAAATATTTTTGAAATAGAAATCGGCAGAATGGCATAAATAATAAAATATCTAAAAGGTACATATTTTTTTACATTGAAATCGGCAAAAATAATCATAAATATATGAAATAACCAAATGTACACATTTTCCAAATTGAAAGCGGCAGAAATTTGCATAAATACTTCAAATAACCAAGATGTAAATATTTTTGAAATAGAAATAGGCAGAAATGCCATAAATAATAAAATATCTAAAAGGTACATATTTTTTTAAATTGAAATCGGCAAAAATCATCATAAATGTATGAAATAACCAAATGTACACATTTTCCATATTGAAAGCGGCAGAAATTTGCATAAATACTTCAAATAACCAAGATGTAAATATTTTTCAAATAGAAATCGGCAGAAATGCCATAAATAATAAAACATCTAAACGTTACATATTTTTTTAAATTGAAATCGGCAAAAATCATCATAAATATATGAAATAACCAAATGTACACATTTTCCAAATTGAAAGCGGCAGAAATTTGCATAAATACTTCAAATAACCAAGATGTAAATATTTTTGAAATAGAAATCGGCAGAAATGCCATAAATAATAAAATATCTAAACGTTACATATTTTTTTACATTGAAATCGGCAAAAATTATCATAAATATATGAAATAACCAAATGTACACATTTTCCAAATTAAAAGCGGCAGAAATTTGCATAAATACTTCAAATAACCAAGATGTAAATATTTTTGAAATAGAAATCGGCAGAAATGCCCTAAATAATAAAATATCTAAACGTTACATATTTTTTTAAATTGAAATCGGCAAAAATCATCATAAATATATGAAATAACCAAAGGTACAGATTTTCCAAATTGAAAGCGGCAGAAATTTGCATAAATACTTCAAATAACCAAGATGTAAATATTTTTGAAATAGAAATCGGCAGAAATGCCATAAATAATAAAATATCTAAAAGGTACATATTTTTTTACATTGAAATCGGCAAAAATCATCATAAATATATGAAATAACCAAATGTACACATTTTCCAAATTGGAAGCGGCAGAAATTTGCATAAATACTTCAAATAACCAAGATGTAAATATTTTTGAAATAGAAATCGGCAGAAATGCCATAAATAATAAAATATCTAAACGTTACATATTTTTTTACATTGAAATCGGCAAAAATCATCATAAATATATGAAATAACCAAATGTACAGATTTTCCAAATTGAAAGCGGCAGAAATTTGAATAAATACTTCAAATAACCAAGATGTAAATATTTCTGAAATAGAAATCGGCAGAAATGCCATAAATAATAAAATATCTAAAAGGTACATTTTTTTAAATTGAAATCGGCAAAAATCATCATAAATATATGAAATAACCAAATGTACAGATTTTCCAAATTGAAAGCGGCAGAAATTTGCATAAATACTTCAAATAACCAAGATGTAAATATTTTTGAAATTGAAATCGACAGAAATGCCATAAATAATAAAATATCTAAACGTTACATATTTTTTTACATTGAAATCGGCAAACATCATCATAAATATATGAAATAACCAAATGTACAGATTTTCCAAATTGAAAGCGGGAGAAATTTGCATAAATACTTCAAATAACCAAGATGTAAATATTTCTGAAATAGAAATCGGCAGAAATGCCATAAATAATAAAATATCTAAACGTTACATATTTTTTTACATTGAAATCGGCAAAAATCATCATAAATATATGAAATAAACAAATGTACACATTTTCCACATTGAAAGCGGCAGAAATTTGCATAAATACTTCAAATAACCAAGATGTAAATATTTTTGAAATAGAAATCGGCAGAAATGACATAAATAATAAAATATCTAAACGTTACATATTTTTTTAAATTGAAATCGGCAAAAATCATCATAAATATATGAAATAACCAAATGTACATATTTTCCAAATTAAAAGCGGCAGAAATTTGCATAAATACTTCAAATAACCAAGATGTAAATATTTTTGAAATAGAAATCGGCAGAAATGACATAAATAATAAAATATCTAAACGTTACATATTTTTTTAAATTGAAATCGGCAAAAATCATCATAAATATATGAAATAACCAAATTGAAAGCGGCAGAAATTTGCATAAATACTTCAAATAACCAAGATGAAAATATTTTTGAAATAGAAATCGGCAGAAATGCCATAAATAATAAAATATCTAAACGTTACATATTTTTTTACATTGAAATCGGCAAAAATCATCATAAATATATGAAATAACCAAATGTACAGATTTTCCAAATTGAAAGCGGCAGAAATTTGCATAAATACTTCAAATAACCAAGATGTAAATATTTTTGAAATAGAAATCGGCAGAAATGCCATAAATAATAAAATATCTAAAAGGTACATATTTTTTTAAATTGAAATCGGCAAAAATCATCATAAATATATGAAATAACCAAATGTACACATTTTCCAAATTGAAAGCGGCAGAAATTTGCATAAATACTTCAAATAACCAAGATGTAAATATTTTTGAAATAGAAATCGGCAGAAATGCCATAAATAATAAAATATCTAAACGTTACATATTTTTTTATTTTGAAATCGGCAAAAATCATCATAAATATATGAAATAACCAAATGTACACATTTTCCAAATTGAAAGCGGCAGAAATTTGCATAAATACTTCAAATAACCAAGATGTAAATATTTTTGAAATAGAAATAGGCAGAAATGCCATAAATAATAAAATATCTAAACGTTACATATTTTTTTAAATTGAAATCGGCAAAAATCATCATAAATGTATGAAATAACCAAATGTACACATTTTCCATATTGAAAGCGGCAGAAATTTGCATAAATACTTCAAATAACCAAGATGTAAATAGTTTTGAAATAGAAATCGGCAGAAATGCCATAAATAATAAAATATCTAAACGTTACATATTTTTTTTAAATTGAAATCGGCAAAAATCATCATAAATATATGAAATAACCAAATGTACACATTTTCCAAATTAAAAGCGGCAGAAATTTGCATAAATACTTCAAATAACCAAGATGTAAATATTTTTGAAATAGAAATCGGCAGAAATGACATAAATAATAAAATATCTAAACGTTACATATTTTTTTTAAATTGAAATCGGCAAAAATCATCATAAATATATGAAATAACCAAATGTACAGATTTTCCAAATTGAAAGCGGCAGAAATTTGCATAAATACTTCAAATAACCAAGATGTAAATATTTTTGAAATAGAAATCGGCAGAAATGCCATAAATAATAAAATATCTAAACGTTACATATTTTTTTACATTGAAATCGGCAAAAATCATCATAAATATATGAAATAACCAAATGTACACATTTTCCAAATTAAAAGCGGCAGAAATTTGCATAAATACTTCAAATAACCAAGATGTAAATATTTTTGAAATAGAAATCGGCAGAAATGCCATAAATAATAAAATATCTAAACGTTACATATCTTTTTACATTGAAATCGGCAAAAATCATCATAAATATATGAAATAACCAAATGTACAGATTTTCCAAATTGAAAGCGGCAGAAATTTGCATAAATACTTCAAATAACCAAGATGTGAATATTTTTGAAATAGAAATAGGCAGAAAAGCCATAAATAATAAAATATCTAAACGTTACATATTTTTTTAAATTGAAATCGGCAAAAATCATCATAAATGTATGAAATAACCAAATGTACACATTTTCTAAGTTGAAAGCGACAGAAATTTGCATAAATACTTCAAATAACCAAGATGTAAATATTTTTGAAATAGAAATCGGCAGAAATGACATAAATAATAAAATATCTAAACGTTACATATTTTTTTAAATTGAAATCGGCAAAAATCATCATAAATATATGAAATAACCAAATGTACTGATTTTCCAAATTGAAAGCGGGAGAAATTTGCATAAATACTTCAAATAACCAAGATGTAAATATTTCTGAAATAGAAATCGGCAGAAATGCCATAAATAATAAAATATCTAAACGTTACATATTTTTTTACATTGAAATCGGCAAAAATCATCATAAATATATGAAATAAACAAATGTACACATTTTCCAAATTGAAAGCGGCAGAAATTTGCATAAATACTTCAAATAACCAAGATGTAAATATTTTTGAAATAGAAATCGGCAGAAACACCATAAATAATAAAATATCTAAACGTGACATATTTTTTTAAATTGAAATCGGCAAAAATCATCATAAATATATGAAATAACGAAATGTACACATTTTCCAAATTAAAAGTGCAGAAATTTGCATAAATACTTCAAATAACCAAGATGTAAATATTTTTGAAATAGAAATCGGCAGAAATGCCATAAATAATAAAATATCTAAACGTTACATATTTTTTTACATTTAAATCGGCAAAAATCATCAAAAATATATGAAATAACCAAATGTACACATTTTCCAAATTCAAAGCGGCAGAAATTTGCATAAATACTTCAAATAACTAAGATGTAAATATTTTTGAAATAGAAATCGGCAGAAATGACATAAATAATAAAATATCTAAACGTTACATATTTTTTTAAATTGAAATCGGCAAAAATCATCATAAATATATGAAATAACCAAATGTACACATTTTCCAAATTGAAAGCGGCAGAAATTTGCATAAATACTTCAAATAACCAAGATGTAAATATTTTTGAAATAGAAATCGGCAGAAATGACATAAATAATAAAATATCTAAACGTTACATATTTTTTTAAATTGAAATCGGCAAAAATCATCATAAATATATGAAATAACCAAATGTACACATTTTCCAAATTGAAAGGGGCAGAAATTTGCATAAATACTTCAAATAACCAAGATGTAAATATTTTTGAAATAGAAATCGGCAGAAATGCCATAAATAATAAAATATCTAAAAGGTACATATTTTTTTAAATTGAAATCGGCAAAAATCATCATAAATATATGAAATAACCAAATGTACACATTTTCCAAATTGAAAGCGGCAGAAATTTGCATAAATACTTCAAATAACCAAGATGTAAATATTTTTGAAATAGAAATCGGCAGAAATGCCATAAATATTAAAATATCTAAACGTTACATATTTTTTTACATTGAAATCGGCAAAAATCATCATAAATATATGAAATAAACAAATGTACACATTTTCCAAATTGAAAGCGGCAGAAATTTGCATAAATACTTCAAATAACCAAGATGTAAATATTTTTGAAATAGAAATCGGCAGAAATGCCATAAATATTAAAATATCTAAACGTTACATATTTTTTTACATTGAAATCGGCAAAAATCATCATAAATATATGAAATAAACAAATGTACACATTTTCCAAATTGAAAGCGGCAGAAATTTGCATAAATACTTCAAATAACCAAGATGTAAATATTTTTAAAATAGAAATCGGCAGAAATGACATAAATAATAAAATATCTAAACGTTACATATTTTTTTACATTGAAAGTGGCAAAAATCATCATAAATATATGAAATAACCAAATGTACAGATTTTCCAAATTGAAAGCGGCAGAAATTTGCATAAATACTTCAAATAACCAAGATGTAAATATTTTTGAAATAGAAATAGGCAGAAAAGCCATAAATAATAAAATATCTAAACGTTACATATTTTTTTAAATTGAAATCGGCAAAAATCATCATAAATGTATGAAATAACCAAATGTACACATTTTCCAAGGTGAAAGCGACAGAAATTTGCATAAATACTTCAAATAACCAAGATGTAAATATTTTTGAAATAGAAATCGGCAGAAATGACATAAATAATAAAATATCTAAACGTTACATATTTTTTTAAATTGAAATCGGCAAAAATCATCATAAATATATGAAATAACCAAATGTACTGATTTTCCAAATTGAAGGCGGGAGAAATTTGCATAAATACTTCAAATAACCAAGATGTAAATATTTCTGAAATAGAAATCGGCAGAAATGCCATAAATAATAAAATATCTAAACGTTACATATCTTTTTACATTGAAATCGGCAAAAATCATCATAAATATATGAAATAACCAAATGTACAGATTTTCCAAATTGAAAGCGGCAGAAATTTGCATAAATACTTCAAATAACCAAGATGTGAATATTTTTGAAATAGAAATAGGCAGAAAAGCCATAAATAATAAAATATCTAAACTTTACATATTTTTTTAAATTGAAATCGGCAAAAATCATCATAAATGTATGAAATAACCAAATGTACACATTTTCTAAGTTGAAAGCGACAGAAATTTGCATAAATACTTCAAATAACCAAGATGTAAATATTTTTGAAATAGAAATCGGCAGAAATGACATAAATAATAAAATATCTAAACGTTACATATTTTTTTCAATTGAAATCGGCAAAAATCATCATAAATATATGAAATAACCAAATGTACTGATTTTCCAAATTGAAAGCGGGAGAAATTTGCATAAATACTTCAAATAACCAAGATGTAAATATTTCTGAAATAGAAATCGGCAGAAATGCCATAAATAATAAAATATCTAAACGTTACATATTTTTTTACATTGAAATCGGCAAAAATCATCATAAATATATGAAATAAACAAATGTACACATTTTCCAAATTGAAAGCCGCAGAAATTTGCATAAATACTTCAAATAACCAAGATGTAAATATTTTTGAAATAGAAATCGGCAGAAACACCATAAATAATAAAATATCTAAACGTGACATATTTTTTTAAATTGAAATCGGCCAAAATCATCATAAATATATGAAATAACGAAATGTACACATTTTCCAAATTAAAAGTGCAGAAATTTGCATAAATACTTCAAATAACCAAGATGTAAATATTTTTGAAATAGAAATCGGCAGAAATGCCATAAATAATAAAATATCTAAACGTTACATATTTTTTTACATTTAAATCGGCAAAAATCATCAAAAATATATGAAATAACCAAATGTACACATTTTCCAAATTCAAAGCGGCAGAAATTTGCATAAATACTTCAAATAACTAAGATGTAAATATTTTTGAAATAGAAATCGGCAGAAATGACATAAATAATAAAATATCTAAACGTTACATATCTTTTTACATTGAAATCGGCAAAAATCATCATAAATATATGAAATAACCAAATGTACAGATTTTCCAAATTGAAAGCGGCAGAAATTTGCATAAATACTTCAAATAACCAAGATGTGAATATTTTTGAAATAGAAATAGGCAGAAAAGCCATAAATAATAAAATATCTAAACGTTACATATTTTTTTAAATTGAAATCGGCAAAAATCATCATAAATGTATGAAATAACCAAATGTACACATTTTCTAAGTTGAAAGCGACAGAAATTTGCATAAATACTTCAAATAACCAAGATGTAAATATTTTTGAAATAGAAATCGGCAGAAATGACATAAATAATAAAATATCTAAACGTTACATATTTTTTTCAATTGAAATCGGCAAAAATCATCATAAATATATGAAATAACCAAATGTACTGATTTTCCAAATTGAAAGCGGGAGAAATTTGCATAAATACTTCAAATAACCAAGATGTAAATATTTCTGAAATAGAAATCGGCAGAAATGCCATAAATAATAAAATATCTAAACGTTACATATTTTTTTACATTGAAATCGGCAAAAATCATCATAAATATATGAAATAAACAAATGTACACATTTTCCAAATTGAAAGCCGCAGAAATTTGCATAAATACTTCAAATAACCAAGATGTAAATATTTTTGAAATAGAAATCGGCAGAAACACCATAAATAATAAAATATCTAAACGTGACATATTTTTTTAAATTGAAATCGGCCAAAATCATCATAAATATATGAAATAACGAAATGTACACATTTTCCAAATTAAAAGTGCAGAAATTTGCATAAATACTTCAAATAACCAAGATGTAAATATTTTTGAAATAGAAATCGGCAGAAATGCCATAAATAATAAAATATCTAAACGTTACATATTTTTTTACATTTAAATCGGCAAAAATCATCAAAAATATATGAAATAACCAAATGTACACATTTTCCAAATTCAAAGCGGCAGAAATTTGCATAAATACTTCAAATAACTAAGATGTAAATATTTTTGAAAAAGAAATCGGCAGAAATGACATAAATAATAAAATATCTAAACGTTACATATTTTTTTAAATTGAAATCGGCAAAAATCATCATAAATATATGAAATAACCAAATGTACACATTTTCCAAATTGAAAGCGGCAGAAATTTGCATAAATACTTCAAATAACCAAGATGTAAATATTTTTGAAATAGAAATCGGCAGAAATGACATAAATAATAAAATATCTAAACGTTACATATTTTTTTAAATTGAAATCGGCAAAAATCATCATAAATATATGAAATAACCAAATGTACACATTTTCCAAATTGAAAGCGGCAGAAATTTGCATAAATACTTCAAATAACCAAGATGTAAATATTTTTGAAATAGAAATCGGCAGAAATGACATAAATAATAAAATATCTAAACGTTACATATTTTTTTAAATTGAAATCGGCAAAAATCATCATAAATATATGAAATAACCAAATGTACACATTTTCCAAATTGAAAGGGGCAGAAATTTGCATAAATACTTCAAATAACCAAGATGTAAATATTTTTGAAATAGAAATCGGCAGAAATGCCATAAATAATAAAATATCTAAAAGGTACATATTTTTTTAAATTGAAATCGGCAAAAATCATCATAAATATATGAAATAACCAAATGTACACATTTTCCAAATTGAAAGCGGCAGAAATTTGCATAAATACTTCAAATAACCAAGATGTAAATATTTTTGAAATAGAAATCGGCAGAAATGCCATAAATATTAAAATATCTAAACGTTACATATTTTTTTACATTGAAATCGGCAAAAATCATCATAAATATATGAAATAAACAAATGTACACATTTTCCAAATTGAAAGCGGCAGAAATTTGCATAAATACTTCAAATAACCAAGATGTAAATATTTTTAAAATAGAAATCGGCAGAAATGACATAAATAATAAAATATCTAAACGTTACATATTTTTTTACATTGAAAGTGGCAAAAATCATCATAAATATATGAAATAACCAAATGTACACATTTTCCAAATTGAAAGCGGCAGAAATTTGCATAAATACTTCAAATAACAAAGATGTAAATATTTTTGAAATAGAAATAGGCAGAAATGCCATAAATAATAAAATATCTAAACGTTACATATTTTTTTACATTGAAATCGGCAAAAATCATCATAAATATATGAAATAAACAAATGTACACATTTTCCAAATTGAAAGCGGCAGAAATTTGCATAAATACTTCAAATAACCAAGATGTAAATATTTTTGAAATAGAAATCGGCAGAAATGACATAAATAATAAAATATCTAAACGTTACATATTTTTTTAAATTGAAATCGGCAAAAATCATCATAAATATATGAAATAACCAAATGTACACATTTTCCAAATTAAAAGCGGCAGAAATTTGCATAAATACTTCAAATAACCAAGATGTAAATATTTTTGAAATAGAAATCGGCAGAAACACCATAAATAATAAAATATCTAAACGTGACATATTTTTTTAAATTGAAATCGGCAAAAATCATCATAAATATATGAAATAACGAAATGTACACATTTTCCAAATTAAAAGTGCAAAAATTTGCATAAATACTTCAAATAACCAAGATGTAAATATTTTTGAAATAGAAATCGGCAGAAATGCCATAAATAATAAAATATCTAAACGTTACATATTTTTTTACATTTAAATCGGCAAAAATCATCAAAAATATATGAAATAACCAAATGTACACATTTTCCAAATTCAAAGCGGCAGAAATTTGCATAAATACTTCAAATAACTAAGATGTAAATATTTTTGAAATAGAAATCGGCAGAAATGACATAAATAATAAAATATCTAAACGTTACATATTTTTTTAAATTGAAATCGGCAAAAATCATCATAAATATATGAAATAACCAAATGTACACATTTTCCAAATTGAAAGCGGCAGAAATTTGCATAAATACTTCAAATAACCAAGATGTAAATATTTTTGAAATAGAAATCGGCAGAAATGACATAAATAATAAAATATCTAAACGTTACATATTTTTTTAAATTGAAATCGGCAAAAATCATCATAAATATATGAAATAACCAAATGTACACATTTTCCAAATTGAAAGGGGCAGAAATTTGCATAAATACTTCAAATAACCAAGATGTAAATATTTTTGAAATAGAAATCGGCAGAAATGCCATAAATAATAAAATATCTAAAAGGTACATATTTTTTTAAATTGAAATCGGCAAAAATCATCATAAATATATGAAATAACCAAATGTACACATTTTCCAAATTGAAAGCGGCAGAAATTTGCATAAATACTTCAAATAACCAAGATGTAAATATTTTTGAAATAGAAATCGGCAGAAATGCCATAAATATTAAAATATCTAAACGTTACATATTTTTTTACATTGAAATCGGCAAAAATCATCATAAATATATGAAATAACCAAATGTACACATTTTCCAAATTGAAAGCGGCAGAAATTTGCATAAATACTTCAAATAACAAAGATGTAAATATTTTTGAAATAGAAATAGGCAGAAATGCCATAAATAATAAAATATCTAAACGTTACATATTTTTTTACATTGAAATCGGCAAAAATCATCATAAATATATGAAATAAACAAATGTACACATTTTCCAAATTGAAAGCGGCAGAAATTTGCATAAATACTTCAAATAACCAAGATGTAAATATTTTTGAAATAGAAATCGGCAGAAATGACATAAATAATAAAATATCTAAACGTTACATATTTTTTTAAATTGAAATCGGCAAAAATCATCATAAATATATGAAATAACCAAATGTACACATTTTCCAAATTAAAAGCGGCAGAAATTTGCATAAATACTTCAAATAACCAAGATGTAAATATTTTTGAAATAGAAATCGGCAGAAACGCCATAAATAATAAAATATCTAAACGTGACATATTTTTTTAAATTGAAATCGGCAAAAATCATCATAAATATATGAAATAACGAAATGTACACATTTTCCAAATTAAAAGTGCAGAAATTTGCATAAATACTTCAAATAACCAAGATGTAAATATTTTTGAAATAGAAATCGGCAGAAATGCCATAAATAATAAAATATCTAAACGTTACATATTTTTTTACATTTAAATCGGCAAAAATCATCATAAATATATGAAATAACCAAATGTACACATTTTCCAAATTCAAAGCGGCAGAAATTTGCATAAATACTTCAAATAACTAAGATGTAAATATTTTTGAAATAGAAATCGGCAGAAATGACATAAATAATAAAATATCTAAACGTTACATATTTTTTTAAATTGAAATCGGCAAAAATAATCATAAATATATGAAATAACCAAATATACACATTTTCCAAATTAAAAGCGGCAGAAATTTGCATAAATACTTCAAATAACCAAGATGTAAATATTTTTGAAATAGAAATCGGCAGAAATGACATAAATAATAAAATATCTAAACGTTACATATTTTTTTACATTGAAATCGGCAAAAATCATCATAAATATATGAAATAACCAAATGTACACATTTTCCAAATTGAAAGCGGCAGAAATTTGCATAAATACTTCAAATAACCAAGATGTAAATATTTTTGAAATAGAAATCGGCAGAAATGCCATAAATAATAAAATATCTAAAAGGTACATATTTTTTTACATTGAAATCGGCAAAAATCATCATAAATATATGAAATAACCAAATGTACACATTTTCCAAATTGAAAGCGGCAGAAATTTGCATAAATACTTCAAATAACCATAATGTAAATATTTTTGAAATAGAAATCGGCAGAAATGACATAAATAATAAAATATCTAAACGTTACATATTTATTTAAATTGAAATCGGCAAAAATCATCATAAATATATGAAATAACCAAATGTACAGATTTTCCAAATTAAAAGCGGCAGAAATTTGCATAAATACTTCAAATAACCAAGATGTAAATATTTTTGAAATAGAAATCGGCAGAAATGCCATAAATAATAAAATATCTAAAAGGTACATATTTTTTTATATTGAAATCGGCAAAAATCATCATAAATATATGAAATAACCAAATGTACACATTTTCCAAATTGAAAGCGGCAGAAATTTGCATAAATACTTCAAATAACCAAGATGTAAATATTTTTGAAATAGAAATCGGCAGAAATGACATAAATAATAAAATATCTAAACGTTACATATTTTTTTAAATTGAAATCGGCAAAAATCATCATAAATATATGAAATAACCAAATATACACACTTTCCAAATTCAAAGCGGCAGAAATTTGCATAAATACTTCAAATAACCAAGAGGTAAATATTTTTGAAACAGAAATCGGCAGAAATGCCGTAAATAATAAAATATCTAAAAGGTACATATTTTTTGACATTGAAATCGGCAAAAATCATCATAAATATATGAAATAACCAAATGTACACATTTTCCAAATTGAAAGCGGCAGAAATTTGCATAAATACTTCAAATAACCAAGATGTAAATATTTTTGAAATAGAAATCGGCAGAAATGACATAAATAATAAAATATCTAAACGTTACATATTTTTTTACATTGAAATCGGCAAAAATCATCATAAATATATGAAATAACCAAATGTACACATTTTCCAAATTGAAAGCGGCAGAAATTTGCATAAATACTTCAAATAACCAAGATGTAAATATTTTTGAAATAGAAATCGGCAGAAATGACATAAATAATAAAATATCTAAACGTTACATATTTTTTTACATTGAAATCGGCAAAAATCATCATAAATATATGAAATAACCAAATGTACACATTTTCCAAATTGAAAGCGGCAGAAATTTGCATAAATACTTCAAATAACCAAGATGTAAATATTTTTGAAATAGAAATCGGCAGAAATGCCATAAATAATAAAATATCTAAACGTTACATATTTTTTTAAATTGAAATCGGCAAAAATCATCATAAATATATGAAATAACCAAATGTACACATTTTCCAAATTGAAAGCGGCAGAAATTTGCATAAATACTTCAAATAACCAAGATGTAAATATTTTTGTAATAGAAATCGGCAGAAATGACATAAATAATAAAATATCTAAACGTTACATATTTTTTTACATTGAAATCGGCAAAAATCATCATAAATATATGAAATAACCAAATGTACAGATTTTCCAAATTGAAAGCGGCAGAAATTTGCATAAATACTTCAAATAACCAAGATGTAAATATTTTTTAAATAGAAATCGGCAGAAATGACAGAAATAATAAAATATCTAAACGTTACATATTTTTTTACATTGAAATCGGCAAAAATCATCATAAATATATGAAATAACCAAATGTACACATTTTCCAAATTGAAAGCGGCAGAAATTTGCATAAATACTTCAAATAACCAAGATGTAAATATTTTTGAAATAGAAATCGGCAGAAATGCCATAAATAATAAATTATCTAAAAGGTACATATTTTTTTACATTGAAATCGGCAAAAATCATCATAAATATATGAAATAACCAAATGTACACATTTTCCAAATTGAAAGCGGCAGAAATTTGCATAAATACTTCAAATAACCATGATGTAAATATTTTTGAAATAGAAATCGGCAGAAATGACATAAATAATAAAATATCTAAACGTTACATATTTATTTAAATTGAAATCGGCAAAAATCATCATAAATATATGAAATAACCAAATGTACAGATTTTCCAAATTGAAAGCGGCAGAAATTTGCATAAATACTTCAAATAACCAAGATGTAAATATTTTTGAAATAGAAATCGGCAGAAATGCCATAAATAATAAAATATCTAAAAGGTACATATTTTTTTAAATTGAAATCGGCAAAAATCATCATAAATATATGAAATAACGAAATGTACACATTTTCCAAATTAAAAGTGCAAAAATTTGCATAAATACTTCAAATAACCAAGATGTAAATATTTTTGAAATAGAAATCGGCAGAAATGCCATAAATAATAAAATATCTAAACGTTACATATTTTTTTACATTTAAATCGGCAAAAATCATCAAAAATATATGAAATAACCAAATGTACACATTTTCCAAATTCAAAGCGGCAGAAATTTGCATAAATACTTCAAATAACTAAGATGTAAATATTTTTGAAATAGAAATCGGCAGAAATGACATAAATAATAAAATATCTAAACGTTACATATTTTTTTAAATTGAAATCGGCAAAAATCATCATAAATATATGAAATAACCAAATGTACACATTTTCCAAATTGAAAGCGGCAGAAATTTGCATAAATACTTCAAATAACCAAGATGTAAATATTTTTGAAATAGAAATCGGCAGAAATGACATAAATAATAAAATATCTAAACGTTACATATTTTTTTAAATTGAAATCGGCAAAAATCATCATAAATATATGAAATAACCAAATGTACACATTTTCCAAATTGAAAGGGGCAGAAATTTGCATAAATACTTCAAATAACCAAGATGTAAATATTTTTGAAATAGAAATCGGCAGAAATGCCATAAATAATAAAATATCTAAAAGGTACATATTTTTTTAAATTGAAATCGGCAAAAATCATCATAAATATATGAAATAACCAAATGTACACATTTTCCAAATTGAAAGCGGCAGAAATTTGCATAAATACTTCAAATAACCAAGATGTAAATATTTTTGAAATAGAAATCGGCAGAAATGCCATAAATATTAAAATATCTAAACGTTACATATTTTTTTACATTGAAATCGGCAAAAATCATCATAAATATATGAAATAACCAAATGTACACATTTTCCAAATTGAAAGCGGCAGAAATTTGCATAAATACTTCAAATAACAAAGATGTAAATATTTTTGAAATAGAAATAGGCAGAAATGCCATAAATAATAAAATATCTAAACGTTACATATTTTTTTACATTGAAATCGGCAAAAATCATCATAAATATATGAAATAAACAAATGTACACATTTTCCAAATTGAAAGCGGCAGAAATTTGCATAAATACTTCAAATAACCAAGATGTAAATATTTTTGAAATAGAAATCGGCAGAAATGACATAAATAATAAAATATCTAAACGTTACATATTTTTTTAAATTGAAATCGGCAAAAATCATCATAAATATATGAAATAACCAAATGTACACATTTTCCAAATTAAAAGCGGCAGAAATTTGCATAAATACTTCAAATAACCAAGATGTAAATATTTTTGAAATAGAAATCGGCAGAAACGCCATAAATAATAAAATATCTAAACGTGACATATTTTTTTAAATTGAAATCGGCAAAAATCATCATAAATATATGAAATAACGAAATGTACACATTTTCCAAATTAAAAGTGCAGAAATTTGCATAAATACTTCAAATAACCAAGATGTAAATATTTTTGAAATAGAAATCGGCAGAAATGCCATAAATAATAAAATATCTAAACGTTACATATTTTTTTACATTTAAATCGGCAAAAATCATCATAAATATATGAAATAACCAAATGTACACATTTTCCAAATTCAAAGCGGCAGAAATTTGCATAAATACTTCAAATAACTAAGATGTAAATATTTTTGAAATAGAAATCGGCAGAAATGACATAAATAATAAAATATCTAAACGTTACATATTTTTTTAAATTGAAATCGGCAAAAATAATCATAAATATATGAAATAACCAAATATACACATTTTCCAAATTAAAAGCGGCAGAAATTTGCATAAATACTTCAAATAACCAAGATGTAAATATTTTTGAAATAGAAATCGGCAGAAATGACATAAATAATAAAATATCTAAACGTTACATATTTTTTTACATTGAAATCGGCAAAAATCATCATAAATATATGAAATAACCAAATGTACACATTTTCCAAATTGAAAGCGGCAGAAATTTGCATAAATACTTCAAATAACCAAGATGTAAATATTTTTGAAATAGAAATCGGCAGAAATGCCATAAATAATAAAATATCTAAAAGGTACATATTTTTTTACATTGAAATCGGCAAAAATCATCATAAATATATGAAATAACCAAATGTACACATTTTCCAAATTGAAAGCGGCAGAAATTTGCATAAATACTTCAAATAACCATAATGTAAATATTTTTGAAATAGAAATCGGCAGAAATGACATAAATAATAAAATATCTAAACGTTACATATTTATTTAAATTGAAATCGGCAAAAATCATCATAAATATATGAAATAACCAAATGTACAGATTTTCCAAATTAAAAGCGGCAGAAATTTGCATAAATACTTCAAATAACCAAGATGTAAATATTTTTGAAATAGAAATCGGCAGAAATGCCATAAATAATAAAATATCTAAAAGGTACATATTTTTTTATATTGAAATCGGCAAAAATCATCATAAATATATGAAATAACCAAATGTACACATTTTCCAAATTGAAAGCGGCAGAAATTTGCATAAATACTTCAAATAACCAAGATGTAAATATTTTTGAAATAGAAATCGGCAGAAATGACATAAATAATAAAATATCTAAACGTTACATATTTTTTTAAATTGAAATCGGCAAAAATCATCATAAATATATGAAATAACCAAATATACACACTTTCACAATTCAAAGCGGCAGAAATTTGCATAAATACTTCAAATAACCAAGAGGTAAATATTTTTGAAACAGAAATCGGCAGAAATGCCGTAAATAATAAAATATCTAAAAGGTACATATTTTTTGACATTGAAATCGGCAAAAATCATCATAAATATATGAAATAACCAAATGTACACATTTTCCAAATTGAAAGCGGCAGAAATTTGCATAAATACTTCAAATAACCAAGATGTAAATATTTTTGAAATAGAAATCGGCAGAAATGACATAAATAATAAAATATCTAAACGTTACATATTTTTTTACATTGAAATCGGCAAAAATCATCATAAATATATGAAATAACCAAATGTACACATTTTCCAAATTGAAAGCGGCAGAAATTTGCATAAATACTTCAAATAACCAAGATGTAAATATTTTTGAAATAGAAATCGGCAGAAATGACATAAATAATAAAATATCTAAACGTTACATATTTTTTTACATTGAAATCGGCAAAAATCATCATAAATATATGAAATAACCAAATGTACACATTTTCCAAATTGAAAGCGGCAGAAATTTGCATAAATACTTCAAATAACCAAGATGTAAATATTTTTGAAATAGAAATCGGCAGAAATGCCATAAATAATAAAATATCTAAACGTTACATATTTTTTTAAATTGAAATCGGCAAAAATCATCATAAATATATGAAATAACCAAATGTACACATTTTCCAAATTGAAAGCGGCAGAAATTTGCATAAATACTTCAAATAACCAAGATGTAAATATTTTTGTAATAGAAATCGGCAGAAATGACATAAATAATAAAATATCTAAACGTTACATATTTTTTTACATTGAAATCGGAAAAAAACATTATAAATATATGAAATAACCAAATGTACAGATTTTCCAAATTGAAAGCGGCAGAAATTTGCATAAATACTTCAAATAACCAAGATGTAAATATTTTTTAAATAGAAATCGGCAGAAATGACAGAAATAATAAAATATCTAAACGTTACATATTTTTTTACATTGAAATCGGCAAAAATCATCATAAATATATGAAATAACCAAATGTACACATTTTCCAAATTGAAAGCGGCAGAAATTTGCATAAATACTTCAAATAACCAAGATGTAAATATTTTTGAAATAGAAATCGGCAGAAATGCCATAAATAATAAATTATCTAAAAGGTACATATTTTTTTACATTGAAATCGGCAAAAATCATCATAAATATATGAAATAACCAAATGTACACATTTTCCAAATTGAAAGCGGCAGAAATTTGCATAAATACTTCAAATAACCATGATGTAAATATTTTTGAAATAGAAATCGGCAGAAATGACATAAATAATAAAATATCTAAACGTTACATATTTATTTAAATTGAAATCGGCAAAAATCATCATAAATATATGAAATAACCAAATGTACAGATTTTCCAAATTGAAAGCGGCAGAAATTTGCATAAATACTTCAAATAACCAAGATGTAAATATTTTTGAAATAGAAATCGGCAGAAATGCCATAAATAATAAAATATCTAAAAGGTACATATTTTTTTATATTGAAATCGGCAAAAATCATCATAAATATATGAAATAACCAAATGTACACATTTTCCAAATTGAAAGCGACAGAAATTTGCATAAATACTTCAAATAACCAAGATGTAAATATTTTTGAAATAGAAATCGGCAGAAATGCCATAAATAATAAAATATCTAAACGTTACATATTTTTTTACATTGAAATCGACAAAAATCATCATAAATATATGAAATAACCAAATGTACACATTTTCCAAATTGAAAGCGGCAGAAATTTGCATAAATACTTCAAATAACCAAGATGTAAATATTTTTGAAATAGAAATCGGCAGAAATGACATAAATAATAAAATATCTAAACGTTACATATTTTTTTACATTGAAATCGGCAAAAATCATCATAAATATATGAAATAACCAAATGTACACATTTTCCAAATTGAAAGCGGCAGAAATTTGCATAAATACTTCAAATAACCAAGATGTAAATATTTTTGAAATAGAAATCGGCAGAAATGCCATAAATAATAAAATATCTAAACGTTACATATTTTTTTAAATTGAAATCGGCAAAAATCATCATAAATATATGAAATAACCAAATGTACACATTTTCCAAATTGAAAGCGGCAGAAATTTGCATAAATACTTCAAATAACCAAGATGTAAATATTTTTGTAATAGAAATCGGCAGAAATGACATAAATAATAAAATATCTAAACGTTACATATTTTTTTACATTGAAATCGGCAAAAATCATCATAAATATATGAAATAACCAAATGTACAGATTTTCCAAATTGAAAGCGGCAGAAATTTGCATAAATACTTCAAATAACCAAGATGTAAATATTTTTTAAATAGAAATCGGCAGAAATGACAGAAATAATAAAATATCTAAACGTTACATATTTTTTTACATTGAAATCGGCAAAAATCATCATAAATATATGAAATAACCAAATGTACACATTTTCCAAATTGAAAGCGGCAGAAATTTGCATAAATACTTCAAATAACCAAGATGTAAATATTTTTGAAATAGAAATCGGCAGAAATGCCATAAATAATAAATTATCTAAAAGGTACATATTTTTTTACATTGAAATCGGCAAAAATCATCATAAATATATGAAATAACCAAATGTACACATTTTCCAAATTGAAAGCGGCAGAAATTTGCATAAATACTTCAAATAACCATGATGTAAATATTTTTGAAATAGAAATCGGCAGAAATGACATAAATAATAAAATATCTAAACGTTACATATTTATTTAAATTGAAATCGGCAAAAATCATCATAAATATATGAAATAACCAAATGTACAGATTTTCCAAATTGAAAGCGGCAGAAATTTGCATAAATACTTCAAATAACCAAGATGTAAATATTTTTGAAATAGAAATCGGCAGAAATGCCATAAATAATAAAATATCTAAAAGGTACATAATTTTTTATATTGAAATCGGCAAAAATCATCATAAATATATGAAATAACCAAATGTACACATTTTCCAAATTGAAAGCGACAGAAATTTGCATAAATACTTCAAATAACCAAGATGTAAATATTTTTGAAATAGAAATCGGCAGAAATGCCATAAATAATAAAATATCTAAACGTTACATATTTTTTTACATTGAAATCGACAAAAATCATCATAAATATATGAAATAACCAAATGTACACATTTTCCAAATTGAAAGCGGCAGAAATTTGCATAAATACTTCAAATAACCAAGATGTAAATATTTTTGAAATAGAAATCGGCAGAAATGACATAAATAATAAAATATCTAAACGTTACATATTTATTTAAATTGAAATCGGCAAAAATCATCATAAATATATGAAATAACCAAATGTACACATTTTCCAAATTAAAAGCGGCAGAAATTTGCATAAATACTTCAAATAACCAAGATGTAAATATTTTTGAAATAGAAATCGGCAGAAATGACATAAATAATAAAATATCTAAACGTTACATATTTTTTTACATTGAAATCGGCAAAAATCATCATAAATATATGAAATAACCAAATGTACACATTTTCCAAATTGAAAGCGGCAGAAATTTGCATAAATACTTCAAATAACCAAGATGTAAATATTTTTGAAATAGAAATCGGCAGAAATGCCATAAATAATAAAATATCTAAAAGGTACATATTTTTTTACATTGAAATCGGCAAAAATCATCATAAATATATGAAATAACCAAATGTACACATTTTCCAAATTGAAAGCGGCAGAAATTTGCATAAATACTTCAAATAACCATAATGTAAATATTTTTGAAATAGAAATCGGCAGAAATGACATAAATAATAAAATATCTAAACGTTACATATTTATTTAAATTGAAATCGGCAAAAATCATCATAAATATATGAAATAACCAAATGTACAGATTTTCCAAATTAAAAGCGGCAGAAATTTGCATAAATACTTCAAATAACCAAGATGTAAATATTTTTGAAATAGAAATCGGCAGAAATGCCATAAATAATAAAATATCTAAAAGGTACATATTTTTTTATATTGAAATCGGCAAAAATCATCATAAATATATGAAATAACCAAATGTACACATTTTCCAAATTGAAAGCGGCAGAAATTTGCATAAATACTTCAAATAACCAAGATGTAAATATTTTTGAAATAGAAATCGGCAGAAATGACATAAATAATAAAATATCTAAACGTTACATATTTTTTTAAATTGAAATCGGCAAAAATCATCATAAATATATGAAATAACCAAATATACACACTTTCCAAATTCAAAGCGGCAGAAATTTGCATAAATACTTCAAATAACCAAGAGGTAAATATTTTTGAAACAGAAATCGGCAGAAATGCCGTAAATAATAAAATATCTAAAAGGTACATATTTTTTGACATTGAAATCGGCAAAAATCATCATAAATATATGAAATAACCAAATGTACACATTTTCCAAATTGAAAGCGGCAGAAATTTGCATAAATACTTCAAATAACCAAGATGTAAATATTTTTGAAATAGAAATCGGCAGAAATGACATAAATAATAAAATATCTAAACGTTACATATTTTTTTACATTGAAATCGGCAAAAATCATCATAAATATATGAAATAACCAAATGTACACATTTTCCAAATTGAAAGCGGCAGAAATTTGCATAAATACTTCAAATAACCAAGATGTAAATATTTTTGAAATAGAAATCGGCAGAAATGACATAAATAATAAAATATCTAAACGTTACATATTTTTTTACATTGAAATCGGCAAAAATCATCATAAATATATGAAATAACCAAATGTACACATTTTCCAAATTGAAAGCGGCAGAAATTTGCATAAATACTTCAAATAACCAAGATGTAAATATTTTTGAAATAGAAATCGGCAGAAATGCCATAAATAATAAAATATCTAAACGTTACATATTTTTTTAAATTGAAATCGGCAAAAATCATCATAAATATATGAAATAACCAAATGTACACATTTTCCAAATTGAAAGCGGCAGAAATTTGCATAAATACTTCAAATAACCAAGATGTAAATATTTTTGTAATAGAAATCGGCAGAAATGACATAAATAATAAAATATCTAAAAGGTACATATTTTTTTATATTGAAATCGGCAAAAATCATCATAAATATATGAAATAACCAAATGTACACATTTTCCAAATTGAAAGCGACAGAAATTTGCATAAATACTTCAAATAACCAAGATGTAAATATTTTTGAAATAGAAATCGGCAGAAATGCCATAAATAATAAAATATCTAAACGTTACATATTTTTTTACATTGAAATCGACAAAAATCATCATAAATATATGAAATAACCAAATGTACACATTTTCCAAATTGAAAGCGGCAGAAATTTGCATAAATACTTCAAATAACCAAGATGTAAATATTTTTGAAATAGAAATCGGCAGAAATGACATAAATAATAAAATATCTAAACGTTACATATTTATTTAAATTGAAATCGGCAAAAATCATCATAAATATATGAAATAACCAAATGTACACATTTTCCAAATTAAAAGCGGCAGAAATTTGCATAAATACTTCAAATAACCAAGATGTAAATATTTTTGAAATAGAAATCGGCAGAAATGACATAAATAATAAAATATCTAAACGTTACATATTTTTTTACATTGAAATCGGCAAAAATCATCATAAATATATGAAATAACCAAATGTACACATTTTCCAAATTGAAAGCGGCAGAAATTTGCATAAATACTTCAAATAACCAAGATGTAAATATTTTTGAAATAGAAATCGGCAGAAATGCCATAAATAATAAAATATCTAAAAGGTACATATTTTTTTACATTGAAATCGGCAAAAATCATCATAAATATATGAAATAACAAAATGTACACATTTTCCAAATTGAAAGCGGCAGAAATTTGCATAAATACTTCAAATAACCATAATGTAAATATTTTTGAAATAGAAATCGGCAGAAATGACATAAATAATAAAATATCTAAACGTTACATATTTATTTAAATTGAAATCGGCAAAAATCATCATAAATATATGAAATAACCAAATGTACAGATTTTCCAAATTAAAAGCGGCAGAAATTTGCATAAATACTTCAAATAACCAAGATGTAAATATTTTTGAAATAGAAATCGGCAGAAATGCCATAAATAATAAAATATCTAAAAGGTACATATTTTTTTATATTGAAATCGGCAAAAATCATCATAAATATATGAAATAACCAAATGTACACATTTTCCAAATTGAAAGCGGCAGAAATTTGCATAAATACTTCAAATAACCAAGATGTAAATATTTTTGAAATAGAAATCGGCAGAAATGACATAAATAATAAAATATCTAAACGTTACATATTTTTTTAAATTGAAATCGGCAAAAATCATCATAAATATATGAAATAACCAAATATACACACTTTCCAAATTCAAAGCGGCAGAAATTTGCATAAATACTTCAAATAACCAAGAGGTAAATATTTTTGAAACAGAAATCGGCAGAAATGCCGTAAATAATAAAATATCTAAAAGGTACATATTTTTTGACATTGAAATCGGCAAAAATCATCATAAATATATGAAATAACCAAATGTACACATTTTCCAAATTGAAAGCGGCAGAAATTTGCATAAATACTTCAAATAACCAAGATGTAAATATTTTTGAAATAGAAATCGGCAGAAATGACATAAATAATAAAATATCTAAACGTTACATATTTTTTTACATTGAAATCGGCAAAAATCATCATAAATATATGAAATAACCAAATGTACACATTTTCCAAATTGAAAGCGGCAGAAATTTGCATAAATACTTCAAATAACCAAGATGTAAATATTTTTGAAATAGAAATCGGCAGAAATGACATAAATAATAAAATATCTAAACGTTACATATTTTTTTACATTGAAATCGGCAAAAATCATCATAAATATATGAAATAACCAAATGTACACATTTTCCAAATTGAAAGCGGCAGAAATTTGCATAAATACTTCAAATAACCAAGATGTAAATATTTTTGAAATAGAAATCGGCAGAAATGCCATAAATAATAAAATATCTAAACGTTACATATTTTTTTAAATTGAAATCGGCAAAAATCATCATAAATATATGAAATAACCAAATGTACACATTTTCCAAATTGAAAGCGGCAGAAATTTGCATAAATACTTCAAATAACCAAGATGTAAATATTTTTGTAATAGAAATCGGCAGAAATGACATAAATAATAAAATATCTAAACGTTACATATTTTTTTACATTGAAATCGGCAAAAATCATCATAAATATATGAAATAACCAAATGTACAGATTTTCCAAATTGAAAGCGGCAGAAATTTGCATAAATACTTCAAATAACCAAGATGTAAATATTTTTGAAATAGAAATCGGCAGAAATGCCATAAATAATAAATTATCTAAAAGGTACATATTTTTTTACATTGAAATCGGCAAAAATCATCATAAATATATGAAATAACCAAATGTACACATTTTCCAAATTGAAAGCGGCAGAAATTTGCATAAATACTTCAAATAACCAAGATGTAAATATTTTTGAAATAGAAATAGGCAGAAATGCCATAAATAATAAAATATCTAAACGTTACATATTTTTTTAAATTGAAATCGGCAAAAATCATCA
Source organism: Acanthosepion lycidas (assembly GCA_963932145.1). NCBI lineage: Eukaryota > Metazoa > Mollusca > Cephalopoda > Sepiida > Sepiidae > Acanthosepion > Acanthosepion lycidas. Next base: position 57,008,053 of record OZ010615.1, read on the forward strand.
TAAATGTACGAAATAACCAAATGTACACATTTTCCAAATTGAAAGCGGCAGAAATTTGCATAAATACTTCAAATAACCAAGATGTAAATATTTTTGAAATAGAAATCGGCAGAAATGACATAAATAACAAAATATCTAAACGTTACATATTTTTTTAAATTGAAATCGGAAAAAATCATCATAAATATACGAAATAACCAAATGTACACATTTTCCAAATTAAAAGCGGCAGAAATTTGCATAAATACTTCAAATAACCAAGATGTAAATATTTTTGAAATAGAAATCGGCAGAAATGACATAAATAATAAAATATCTAAACGTTACATATTTTTTTAAATTGAAATCGGCAAAAATCATCATAAATATATGAAATAACCAAATGTACACATTTTCCAAATTGAAGCGGCAGAAATTTGCATAAATACTTCAAATAACCAAGATGTAAATATTTTTGAAATAGAAATCGGCAGAAATGACATAAATAATAAAATATCTAAACGTTACATATTTTTTTAAATTGAAATCGGCAAAAATCATCATAAATGTACGAAATAACCAAATGTACACATTTTCCAAATTGAAAGCGGCAGAAATTTGCATAAATACTTCAAATAACCAAGATGTAAATATTTTTGAAATAGAAATCGGCAGAAATGACATAAATAACAAAATATCTAAACGTTACATATTTTTTTAAATTGAAATCGGAAAAAATCATCATAAATATATGAAATAACCAAATGTACACATTTTCCAAATTAAAAGCGGCAGAAATTTGCATAAATACTTCAAATAACCAAGATGTAAATATTTTTGAAATAGAAATCGGCAGAAATGACATAAATAATAAAATATCTAAACGTTACATATTTTTTTAAATTGAAATCGGCAAAAATCATCATAAATATATGAAATAACCAAATGTACACATTTTCCAAATTGAAGCGGCAGAAATTTGCATAAATACTTCAAATAACCAAGATGTAAATATTTTTGAAATAGAAATCGGCAGAAATGACATAAATAATAAAATATCTAAACGTTACATATTTTTTTAAATTGAAATCGGCAAAAATCATCATAAATATATGAAATAACCAAATGTACACATTTTCCAAATTGAAAGCGGCAGAAATTTGCATAAATACTTCAAATAACCAAGATGTAAATATTTTTGAAATAGAAATCGGCAGAAATGACATAAATAATAAAATATCTAAACGTTACATATTTTTTTAAATTGAAATCGGCAAAAATCATCATAAATATATGAATAACCAAATGTACACATTTTCCAAATTGAAAGCGGCAGAAATTTGCATAAATACTTCAAATAACCAAGATGTAAATATTTTTGAAATAGAAATCGGCAGAAATGACATAAATAACAAAATATCTAAACGTTACATATTTTTTTAAATTGAAATCGGCAAAAATCATGATAAATATATGAAATAACCAAATGTACACATTTTCCAAATTGAAAGCGGCAGAAATTTGCATAAATACTTCAAATAACCAAGATGTAAATATTTTTGAAATAGAAATCGGCAGAAATGACATAAATAACAAAATATCTAAACGTTACATATTTTTTTAAATTGAAATCGGCAAAAATCATCATAAATGTACGAAATAACCAAATGTACACATTTTCCATATTGAAAGCGGCAGAAATTAGCATAAATACTTCAAATAACCAAGATGTAAATATTTCTGAAATAGAAATCGGCAGAAATGACATAAATAATAAAATATCTAAACGTTACCTATTTTTTTAAATTGAATTCGGCAAAAATCATCATAAATATATGAAATAACCAAATGTACAGATTTTCCAAATTGAAAGCGGCAGAAATTAGCATAAATACTTCAAATAACCAAGATGTAAATATTTTTGTAATAGAAATCGGCAGAAATGACATAAATAACAAAATATCTAAACGTTACATATTTTTTAAAATTGAAATCGGCAAAAATCATCATAAATATATGAAATAACCAAATGTACACATTTTCCAAATTAAAAGCGGCAGAAATTTGCATAAATACTTCAAATAACCAAGATGTAAATATTTTTGAAATAGAAATCGGCAGAAATGACATAAATAATAAAATATCGCAGCGTTACATATTTTTTTACATTGAAATCGGCAAAAATCATCATAAATATATGAAATAACCAAATGTACACATTTTCCAAATTGAAAGCGGCAGAAATTTGCATAAATACTTCAAATAACCAAGATGTAAATATTTTTGAAATAGAAATCGGCAGAAATGTCATAAATAACAAAATATCTAAACGTTACATATTTTTTTAAATTGAAATCGGAAAAAATCATCATAAATATATGAAATAACCAAATGTACACATTTTCCAAGTTAAAAGCGGCAGAAATTTGCATAAATACTTCAAATAACCAAGATGTAAATATTTTTGAAATAGAAATCGGCAGAAATGACATAAATAATAAAATATCTAAACGTTACATATTTTTTTAAATTGAAATCGGCAAAAATTATCATAAATATATGAAATAACCAAATATACACATTTTCCAAATTGAAAGCGGCAGAAATTTGCATAAATACTTCAAATAACCAAGATGTAAATATTTTTGAAATAGAAATAGGCAGAAATGCCATAAATAATAAAATATCTAAACGTTACATATTTTTTTAAATTGAAATCGGCAAAAATCATCATAAATGTACGAAATAACCAAATGTACACATTTTCCAAATTGAAAGCGGCAGAAATTTGCATAAATACTTCAAATAACCAAGATGTAAATATTTTTGAAATAGAAATCGGCAGAAATGACATAAATAACAAAATATCTAAACGTTACATATTTTTTTAAATTGAAATCGGAAAAAATCATCATAAATATATGAAATAACCAAATCTACACATTTTCCAAATTAAAAGCGGCAGAAATTTGCATAAATACTTCAAATAACCAAGATGTAAATATTTTTGAAATAGAAATCGGCAGAAATGACATAAATAATAAAATATCTAAACGTTACATATTTTTTTAAATTGAAATCGGCAAAAATCATCATAAATATATGAAATAACCAAATGTACACATTTTCCAAATTGAAGCGGCAGAAATTTGCATAAATACTTCAAATAACCAAGATGTAAATATTTTTGAAATAGAAATCGGCAGAAATGACATAAATAATAAAATATCTAAACGTTACATATTTTTTTAAATTGAAATCGGCAAAAATCATCATAAATGTACGAAATAACCAAATGTACACATTTTCCAAATTGAAAGCGGCAGAAATTTGCATAAATACTTCAAATAACCAAGATGTAAATATTTTTGAAATAGAAATCGGCAGAAATGACATAAATAACAAAATATCTAAACGTTACATATTTTTTTAAATTGAAATCGGAAAAAATCATCATAAATATATGAAATAACCAAATGTACACATTTTCCAAATTAAAAGCGGCAGAAATTTGCATAAATACTTCAAATAACCAAGATGTAAATATTTTTGAAATAGAAATCGGCAGAAATGACATAAATAATAAAATATCTAAACGTTACATATTTTTTTAAATTGAAATCGGCAAAAATCATCATAAATATATGAAATAACCAAATGTACACATTTTCCAAATTGAAGCGGCAGAAATTTGCATAAATACTTCAAATAACCAAGATGTAAATATTTTTGAAATAGAAATCGGCAGAAATGACATAAATAATAAAATATCTAAACGTTACATATTTTTTTAAATTGAAATCGGCAAAAATCATCATAAATATATGAAATAACCAAATGTACACATTTTCCAAATTGAAAGCGGCAGAAATTTGCATAAATACTTCAAATAACCAAGATGTAAATATTTTTTAAATAGAAATCGGCAGAAATGACATAAATAATAAAATATCTAAACGTTACATATTTTTTTAAATTGAAATCGGCAAAAATCATCATAAATATATGAATAACCAAATGTACACATTTTCCAAATTGAAAGCGGCAGAAATTTGCATAAATACTTCAAACAACCAAGATGTAAATATTTTTGAAATAGAAATCGGCAGAAATGACATAAATAACAAAATATCTAAACGTTACATATTTTTTTAAATTGAAATCGGCAAAAATCATGATAAATATATGAAATAACCAAATGTACACATTTTCCAAATTGAAAGCGGCAGAAATTTGCATAAATACTTCAAATAACCAAGATGTAAATATTTTTGAAATAGAAATCGGCAGAAATGACATAAATAACAAAATATCTAAACGTTACATATTTTTTTAAATTGAAATCGGCAAAAATCATCATAAATGTACGAAATAACCAAATGTACACATTTTCCATATTGAAAGCGGCAGAAATTAGCATAAATACTTCAAATAACCAAGATGTAAATATTTCTGAAATAGAAATCGGCAGAAATGACATAAATAATAAAATATCTAAACGTTACCTATTTTTTTAAATTGAATTCGGCAAAAATCATCATAAATATATGAAATAACCAAATGTACAGATTTTCCAAATTGAAAGCGGCAGAAATTAGCATAAATACTTCAAATAACCAAGATGTAAATATTTTTGTAATAGAAATCGGCAGAAATGACATAAATAACAAAATATCTAAACGTTACATATTTTTTAAAATTGAAATCGGCAAAAATCATCATAAATATATGAAATAACCAAATGTACACATTTTCCAAATTAAAAGGGGCAGAAATTTGCATAAATACTTCAAATAACCAAGATGTAAATATTTTTGAAATAGAAATCGGCAGAAATGACATAAATAATAAAATATCGCAGCGTTACATATTTTTTTACATTGAAATCGGCAAAAATCATCATAAATATATGAAATAACCAAATGTACACATTTTCCAAATTGAAAGCGGCAGAAATTTGCATAAAAACTTCAAATAACCAAGATGTAAATATTTTTGAAATAGAAATCGGCAGAAATGACATAAATAATAAAATATCTAAACGTTACATATTTTTTTACATTGAAATCGGCAAAAATCATCATAAATATATGAAATAACCAAATGTACAAATTTTCCAAATTGAAAGCGGCAGAAATTTGCATAAATACTTCAAATAACCAAGATGTAAATATTTTTGAAATAGAAATAGGCAGAAATGCCATAAATAATAAAATATCTAAACGTTACATATTTTTTTAAATTGAAATCGGCAAAAATCATCATAAATATATGAAATAACAAAATGTACACATTTTCCAAATTGAAAGCGGCAGAAATCAGCATAAATACTTCAAATAACCAAGATGTAAATATTTTTGTAATAGAAATCGTCAGAAATGACATAAATAACAAAATATCTAAACGTTACATATTTTTTTAAATTGAAATCGGCAAAAATCATCATAAATATATGAAATAACCAAATGTACACATTTTCCAAATTAAAAGCGGCAGAAATTTGCATAAATACTTCAAATAACCAAGATGTAAATATTTTTGAAATAGAAATCGCCAGAAATGACATAAATAAAAAAATATCTAAACGTTACATATTTTTTTAAATTGAAATCGGCAAAAATTATCATAAATATATGAAATAACCAAATGTACACATTTTCCAAATTGAAAGCGGCAGAAATTTGCATAAATACTTCAAATAACCAAGATGTAAATATTTTTGAAATAGAAATCGGCAGAAATGCCATAAATAATAAAATATCTAAACGTTACATATTTTTTTAAATTGAAATCGGCAAAAATCATCATAAATATATGAAATAACCAAATGTACACATTTTCCAAATTGAAAGCGGCAGAAATTTGCATAAATACTTCAAATAACCAAGATGTAAATATTTTTGAAATAGAAATCGGCAGAAATGACATAAATAATAAAATATCGCAGCGTTACATATTTTTTTACATTGAAATCGGCAAAAATTATCATAAATATATGAAATAACCAAATGTACACATTTTCCAAATTGAAAGCGGCAGAAATTTGCATAAATACTTCAAATAACCAAGATGTAAATATTTTTGAAATAGAAATCGCCAGAAATGACATAAATAATAAAATATCTAAACGTTACATATTTTTTTAAATTGAAATCGGCAAAAATTATCATAAATATATGAAATAACCAAATGTACACATTTTCCAAATTAAAAGCGGCAGAAATTTGCATAAATACTTCAAATAACCAAGATGTAAATATTTTTGAAATAGAAATCGCCAGAAATGACATAAATAAAAAAATATCTAAACGTTACATATTTTTTTAAATTGAAATCGGCAAAAATTATCATAAATATATGAAATAACCAAATGTACACATTTTCCAAATTGAAAGCGGCAGAAATTTGCATAAATACTTCAAATAACCAAGATGTAAATATTTTTGAAATAGAAATCGGCAGAAATGCCATAAATAATAAAATATCTAAACGTTACATATTTTTTTAAATTGAAATCGGCAAAAATCATCATAAATATATGAAATAACCAAATGTACACATTTTCCAAATTGAAAGCGGCAGAAATTTGCATAAATACTTCAAATAACCAAGATGTAAATATTTTTGAAATAGAAATCGGCAGAAATGACATAAATAATAAAATATCGCAGCGTTACATATTTTTTTACATTGAAATCGGCAAAAATTATCATAAATATATGAAATAACCAAATGTACACATTTTCCAAATTGAAAGCGGCAGAAATTTGCATAAATACTTCAAATAACCAAGATGTAAATATTTTTGAAATAGAAATCGCCAGAAATGACATAAATAATAAAATATCTAAACGTTACATATTTTTTTAAATTGAAATCGGCAAAAATTATCATAAATATATGAAATAACCAAATGTACACATTTTCCAAATTAAAAGCGGCAGAAATTTGCATAAATACTTCAAATAACCAAGATGTAAATATTTTTGAAATAGAAATCGCCAGAAATGACATAAATAATAAAATATCTAAACGTTACATATTTTTTTAAATTGAAATCGGCAAAAATTATCATAAATATATGAAATAACCAAATGTACACATTTTCCAAATTAAAAGCGGCAGAAATTTGCATAAATACTTCAAATAACCAAGATGTAAATATTTTTGAAATAGAAATCGGCAGAAATGCCATAAATAATAAAATATCTAAACGTTACATATTTTTTTAAATTGAAATCGGCAAAAATCATCATAAATATATGAAATAACCAAATGTACACATTTTCCAAATTGAAAGCGGCAGAAATTTGCATAAATACTTCAAATAACCAAGATGTAAATATTTTTGAAATAGAAATCGGCAGAAATGACATAAATAATAAAATATCGCAGCGTTACATATTTTTTTACATTGAAATCGGCAAAAATCATCATAAATATATGAAATAACCAAATGTACACATTTTCCAAATTGAAAGCGGCAGAAATTTGCATAAAAACTTCAAATAACCAAGATGTAAATATTTTTGAAATAGAAATCGGCAGAAATGACATAAATAATAAAATATCTAAAAGGTACATATTTTTTTACATTGAAATCGGCAAAAATCATCATAAATATATGAAATAACCAAATGTACACATTTTCCAAATTGAAAGCGGCAGAAATTTGCATAAATACTTCAAATAACCAAGATGTAAATATTTTTGAAATAGAAATCGCCAGAAATGACATAAATAATAAAATATCTAAACGTTACATATTTTTTTAAATTGAAATCGGCAAAAATTATCATAAATATATGAAATAACCAAATGTACACATTTTCCAAATTAAAAGCGGCAGAAATTTGCATAAATACTTCAAATAACCAAGATGTAAATATTTTTGAAATAGAAATCGCCAGAAATGACATAAATAATAAAATATCTAAACGTTACATATTTTTTTAAATTGAAATCGGCAAAAATTATCATAAATATATGAAATAACCAAATGTACACATTTTCCAAATTAAAAGCGGCAGAAATTTGCATAAATACTTCAAATAACCAAGATGTAAATATTTTTGAAATAGAAATCGGCAGAAATGCCATAAATAATAAAATATCTAAACGTTACATATTTTTTTAAATTGAAATCGGCAAAAATCATCATAAATATATGAAATAACCAAATGTACACATTTTCCAAATTGAAAGCGGTAGAAATTTGCATAAATACTTCAAATAACCAAGATGTAAATATTTTTGAAATAGAAATCGGCAGAAATGACATAAATAATAAAATATCTAAAAGGTACATATTTTTTTACATTGAAATCGGCAAAAATCATCATAAATATATGAAATAACCAAATGTACACATTTTCCAAATTGAAAGCGGCAGAAATTTGCATAAATACTTCAAATAACCAAGATGTAAATATTTTTGAAATAGAAATCGGCAGAAATGACATAAATAATAAAATATCTAAACGTTACATATTTTTTTAAATTGAAATCGGCAAAAATCATCATAAATATATGAAATAACCAAATGTACACATTTTCCAAATTGAAAGCGGCAGAAATTTGCATAAATACTTCAAATAACCAAGATGTAAATATTTTTGAAATAGAAATCGGCAGAAATGACATAAATAATAAAATATCTAAACGTTACATATTTTTTTAAATTGAAATCGGCAAAAATCATCATAAATATATGAAATAACCAAATGTACACATTTTCCAAATTGAAAGCGGCAGAAATTTGCATAAATACTTCAAATAACCAAGATGTAAATATTTTTGAAATAGAAATCGGCAGAAATGACATAAATAACAAAATATCTAAACGTTACATATTTTTTTAAATTGAAATCGGCAAAAATCATCATAAATATATGAAATAACCAAATGTGCACATTTTCCAAATTGAAAGCGGCAGAAATTTGCATAAATACTTCAAATAACCAAGATGTAAATATTTTTGAAATAGAAATCGGCAGAAATGACATAAATAATAAAATATCTAAACGTTACATATTTTTTTAAATTGAAATCGGCAAAAATCATCATAAATATATGAAATAACCAAATGTACATATTTTCCAAATTGAAAGCGGCAGAAATTTGCATAAATACTTCAAATAACCAAGATGTAAATATTTTTGAAATAGAAATCGGCAGAAATGACATAAATAATAAAATATCTAAACGTTACATATTTTTTTAAATTGAAATCGGCAAAAATCATCATAAATATATGAAATAACCAAATGTACACATTTTCCAAATTGAAAGCGGCAGAAATTTGCATAAATACTTCAAATAACCAAGATGTAAATATTTTTGAAATAGAAATCGGCAGAAATGACATAAATAACAAAATATCTAAACGTTACATATTTTTTTAAATTGAAATCGGCAAAAATCATCATAAATATATGAAATAACCAAATGTACACATTTTCCAAATTGAAAGCGGCAGAAATTTGCATAAATACTTCAAATAACCAAGATGTAAATATTTTTGAAATAGAAATCGGCAGAAATGACATAAATAATAAAATATCTAAACGTTACATATTTTTTTAAATTGAAATCGGCAAAAATCATCATAAATATATGAAATAACCAAATGTACAGATTTTCCAAATTGAAAGCGGCAGAAATCAGCATAAATACTTCAAATAACCAAGATGTAAATATTTTTGTAATAGAAATCGTCAGAAATGACATAAATAACAAAATATCTAAACGTTACATATTTTTTTAAATTGAAATCGGCAAAAATCATCATAAATATATGAAATAACCAAATGTACACATTTTCCAAATTAAAAGCGGCAGAAATTTGCATAAATACTTCAAATAACCAAGATGTAAATATTTTTGAAATAGAAATCGCCAGAAATGACATAAATAATAAAATATCTAAACGTTACATATTTTTTTAAATTGAAATCGGCAAAAATTATCATAAATATATGAAATAACCAAATGTACACATTTTCCAAATTAAAAGCGGCAGAAATTTGCATAAATACTTCAAATAACCAAGATGTAAATATTTTTGAAATAGAAATCGGCAGAAATGCCATAAATAATAAAATATCTAAACGTTACATATTTTTTTAAATTGAAATCGGCAAAAATCATCATAAATATATGAAATAACCAAATGTACACATTTTCCAAATTGAAAGCGGCAGAAATTTGCATAAATACTTCAAATAACCAAGATGTAAATATTTTTGTAATAGAAATCGGCAGAAATGACATAAATTACAAAATATCTAAACGTTACATATTTTTTAAAATTGAAATCGGCAAAAATCATCATAAATATATGAAATAACCAAATGTACACATTTTCCAAATTAAAAGCGGCAGAAATTTGCATAAATACTTCAAATAACCAAGATGTAAATATTTTTGAAATAGAAATCGGCAGAAATGACATAAATAATAAAATATCGCAGCGTTACATATTTTTTTACATTGAAATCGGCAAAAATCATCATAAATATATGAAATAACCAAATGTACACATTTTCCAAATTGAAAGCGGCAGAAATTTGCATAAATACTTCAAATAACCAAGATGTAAATATTTTTGAAATAGAAATCGGCAGAAATGCCATAAATAATAAAATATCTAAACGTTACATATTTTTTTAAATTGAAATCGGCAAAAATCATCATAAATATATGAAATAACCAAATGTACACATTTTCCAAATTGAAAGCGGCAGAAATTTGCATAAATACTTCAAATAACCAAGATGTAAATATTTTTGAAATAGAAATCGGCAGAAATGCCATAAATAATAAAATATCTAAACGTTACATATTTTTTTAAATTGAAATCGGCAAAAATCATCATAAATATATGAAATAACCAAATGTACACATTTTCCAAATTGAAAGCGGCAGAAATTTGCATAAATACTTCAAATAACCAAGATGTAAATATTTTTGAAATAGAAATCGGCAGAAATGCCATAAATAATAAAATATCTAAACGTTACATATTTTTTTAAATTGAAATCGGCAAAAATCATCATAAATATATGAAATAACCAAATGTACACATTTTCCAAATTGAAAGCGGCAGAAATTTGCATAAATACTTCAAATAACCAAGATGTAAATATTTTTGTAATAGAAATCGGCAGAAATGACATAAATTACAAAATATCTAAACGTTACATATTTTTTAAAATTGAAATCGGCAAAAATCATCATAAATATATGAAATAACCAAATGTACACATTTTCCAAATTGAAAGCGGCAGAAATTTGCATAAATACTTCAAATAACCAAGATGTAAATATTTTTGAAATAGAAATCGGCAGAAATGCCATAAATAATAAAATATCTAAACGTTACATATTTTTTTAAATTGAAATCGGCAAAAATCATCATAAATATATGAAATAACCAAATGTACACATTTTCCAAATTGAAAGCGGCAGAAATTTGCATAAATACTTCAAATAACCAAGATGTAAATATTTTTGTAATAGAAATCGGCAGAAATGACATAAATTACAAAATATCTAAACGTTACATATTTTTTAAAATTGAAATCGGCAAAAATCATCATAAATATATGAAATAACCAAATATACACATTTTCCAAATTGAAAGCGGCAGAAATTTGCATAAAAACTTCAAATAACCAAGATGTAAATATTTTTGAAATAGAAATCGGCAGAAATGACATAAATAATAAAATATCTAAAAGGTACATATTTTTTTACATTGAAATCGGTAAAAATCATCATAAATATATGAAATAACCAAATGTACAAATTTTCCAAATTGAAAGCGGCAGAAATTTGCATAAATACTTCAAATAACCAAGATGTAAATATTTTTGAAATAGAAATCGGCAGAAATGACATAAATAATAAAATATCTAAACGTTACATATTTTTTTAAATTGAAATCGGCAAAAATCATCATAAATATATGAAATAACCAAATGTACACATTTTCCAAATTGAAAGCGGCAGAAATTTGCATAAATACTTCAAATAACCAAGATGTAAATATTTTTGAAATAGAAATCGGCAGAAATGACATAAATAACAAAATATCTAAACGTTACATATTTTTTTAAATTGAAATCGGCAAAAATCATCATAAATATATGAAATAACCAAATGTACACATTTTCCAAATTGAAAGCGGCAGAAATTTGGATAAATACTTCAAATAACCAAGATGTAAATATTTTTGAAATAGAAATCGGCAGAAATGACATAAATAACAAAATATCTAAACGTTACATATTTTTTTAAATTGAAATCGGCAAAAATCATCATAAATATATGAAATAACCAAATGTACACACTTTCCAAATTAAAAGCGGCAGAAATTTGCATAAATACTTCAAATAACCAAGATGTAAATATTTTTGAAATAGAAATCGGCAGAAATGACATAAATAATAAAATATCTAAAAGGTACATATTTTTTTAAATTGAAATCGGCAAAAATCATCATAAATATATGAAATAACCAAATGTACATATTTTCCAAATTGAAAGCGGCAGAAATTTGCATAAATACTTCAAATAACCAAGATGTAAATATTTTTGAAATAGAAATCGGCAGAAATGCCATAAATAATAAAATATCTAAACGTTACATATTTTTTTAAATTGAAATTGGCAAAAATCATCATAAATATATGAAATAACCAAATGTACACATTTTCCAAATTGAAAGCGGCAGAAATTTGCATAAATACTTCAAATAACCAAGATGTAAATATTTTTGAAATAGAAATCGGCAGAAATGACATAAATAACAAAATATCTAAACGTTACATATTTTTTTAAATTGAAATCGGCAAAAATCATCATAATTATATGAAATAACCAAATGTACAGATTTTCCAAATTGAAAGCGGCAGAAATTTGCATAAATACTTCAAATAACCAAGATGTAAATATTTTTGAAATAGAAATCGGCAGAAATGCCATAAATAATAAAATATCTAAAAGGTACATATCTTTTTATATTGAAATCGGCAAAAATCATCATAAATATATGAAATAACCAAATGTACACATTTTCCAAATTGAAAGCGGCAGAAATTTGCATAAATACTTCAAATAACCAAGATGTAAATATTTTTGAAATAGAAATCGGCAGAAATGACATAAATAATAAAATATCTAAACGTTACATATTTTTTTAAATTGAAATCGGCAAAAATCATCATAAATATATGAAATAACCAAATATACACATTTTCCAAATTAAAAGCGGCAGAAATTTGCATAAATACTTCAAATAACCAAGATGTAAATATTTTTGAAATAGAAATCGGCAGAAATGCCATGAATAATAAAATATCTAAACGTTACATATTTTTTTAAATTGAAATCGGCAAAAATCATCATAAATATATGAAATAACCAAATGTACACATTTTCCAAATTGAAAGCGGCAGAAATTTGCATAAATACTTCAAATAACCAAGATGTAAATATTTTTGAAATAGAAATCGGCAGAAATGCCATAAATAATAAAATATCTAAAAGGTACATATTTTTTTAAATTGAAATCGGCAAAAATCATCATAAATATATGAAATAACCAAATGTACACATTTTCCAAATTAAAAGCGGCAGAAATTTGCATAAATACTTCAAATAACCAAGATGTAAATATTTTTGAAATAGAAATCGGCAGAAATGACATAAATAACAAAATATCTAAACGTTACTTATTTTTTTAAATTGAAATCGGCAAAAATCATCATAAATATATGAAATAACCAAATGTACACATTTTCCAAATTGAAAGCGGCAGAAATTTGCATAAATACTTCAAATAACCAAGATGTAAATATTTTTGAAATAGAAATCGGCAGAAATGACATAAATAACAAAATATCTAAACGTTACATATTTTTTTAAATTGAAATCGGCAAAAATCATCATAAATATATGAAATAACCAAATATACACATTTTCCAAATTAAAAGCGGCAGAAATTTGCATAAATACTTCAAATAACCAAGATGTAAATATTTTTGAAATAGAAATCGGCAGAAATGACATAAATAATAAAATATCTAAAAGGTACATATTTTTTTACATTGAAATCGGCAAAAATTATCATAAATATATGAAATAACCAAATGTACACATTTTCCAAATTGAAAGCGGCAGAAATTTGCATAAATACTTCAAATAACCAAGATGTAAATATTTTTGAAATAGAAATCGGCAGAAATGACATAAATAATAAAATATCTAAACGTTACATATTTTTTTAAATTGAAATCGGCAAAAATCATCATAAATATATGAAATAACCAAATGTACACATTTTCCAAATTGAAAGCGGCAGAAATTTGCATAAATACTTCAAATAACCAAGATGTAAATATTTTTGAAATAGAAATCGGCAGAAATGACATAAATAACAAAATATCTAAACGTTACATATTTTTTTAAATTGAAATCGGCAAAAATCATCATAAATATATGAAATAACCAAATGTACAGATTTTCCAAATTGAAAGCGGCAGAAATTTGGATAAATACTTCAAATAACCAAGATGTAAATATTTTTGAAATAGAAATCGGCAGAAATGACATAAATAACAAAATATCTAAACGTTACATATTTTTTTAAATTGAAATCGGCAAAAATCATCATAAATATATGAAATAACCAAATGTACACACTTTCCAAATTAAAAGCGGCAGAAATTTGCATAAATACTTCAAATAACCAAGATGTAAATATTTTTGAAATAGAAATCGGCAGAAATGACATAAATAATAAAATATCTAAAAGGTACATATTTTTTTACATTGAAATCGGTAAAAATCATCATAAATATATGAAATAACCAAATGTACAAATTTTCCAAATTGAAAGCGGCAGAAATTTGCATAAATACTTCAAATAACCAAGATGTAAATATTTTTGAAATAGAAATAGGCAGAAATGCCATAAATAATAAAATATCTAAACGTTACATATTTTTTTAAATTGAAATCGGCAAAAATCATCATAAATATATGAAATAACCAAATGTGCACATTTTCCAAATTGAAAGCGGCAGAAATTTGCATAAATACTTCAAATAACCAAGATGTAAATATTTTTGAAATAGAAATCGGCAGAAATGACATAAATAATAAAATATCTAAACGTTACATATTTTTTTAAATTGAAATCGGCAAAAATCATCATAAATATATGAAATAACCAAATGTACATATTTTCCAAATTGAAAGCGGCAGAAATTTGCATAAATACTTCAAATAACCAAGATGTAAATATTTTTGAAATAGAAATCGGCAGAAATGCCATAAATAATAAAATATCTAAACGTTACATATTTTTTTAAATTGAAATTGGCAAAAATCATCATAAATATATGAAATAACCAAATGTACACATTTTCCAAATTGAAAGCGGCAGAAATTTGCATAAATACTTCAAATAACCAAGATGTAAATATTTTTGAAATAGAAATCGGCAGAAATGACATAAATAACAAAATATCTAAACGTTACATATTTTTTTAAATTGAAATCGGCAAAAATCATCATAAATATATGAAATAACCAAATGTACAGATTTTCCAAATTGAAAGCGGCAGAAATTTGGATAAATACTTCAAATAACCAAGATGTAAATATTTTTGAAATAGAAATCGGCAGAAATGACATAAATAACAAAATATCTAAACGTTACATATTTTTTTAAATTGAAATCGGCAAAAATCATCATAAATATATGAAATAACCAAATGTACACACTTTCCAAATTAAAAGCGGCAGAAATTTGCATAAATACTTCAAATAACCAAGATGTAAATATTTTTGAAATAGAAATCGGCAGAAATGACATAAATAATAAAATATCTAAAAGGTACATATTTTTTTACATTGAAATCGGTAAAAATCATCATAAATATATGAAATAACCAAATGTACAAATTTTCCAAATTGAAAGCGGCAGAAATTTGCATAAATACTTCAAATAACCAAGATGTAAATATTTTTGAAATAGAAATAGGCAGAAATGCCATAAATAATAAAATATCTAAACGTTACATATTTTTTTAAATTGAAATCGGCAAAAATCATCATAAATATATGAAATAACCAAATGTGCACATTTTCCAAATTGAAAGCGGCAGAAATTTGCATAAATACTTCAAATAACCAAGATGTAAATATTTTTGAAATAGAAATCGGCAGAAATGACATAAATAATAAAATATCTAAACGTTACATATTTTTTTAAATTGAAATCGGCAAAAATCATCATAAATATATGAAATAACCAAATGTACATATTTTCCAAATTGAAAGCGGCAGAAATTTGCATAAATACTTCAAATAACCAAGATGTAAATATTTTTGAAATAGAAATCGGCAGAAATGCCATAAATAATAAAATATCTAAACGTTACATATTTTTTTAAATTGAAATTGGCAAAAATCATCATAAATATATGAAATAACCAAATGTACAAATTTTCCAAATTGAAAGCGGCAGAAATTTGCATAAATACTTCAAATAACCAAGATGTAAATATTTTTGAAATAGAAATCGGCAGAAATGACATAAATAACAAAATATCTAAACGTTACATATTTTTTTAAATTGAAATCGGCAAAAATCATCATAAATATATGAAATAACCAAATGTACAGATTTTCCAAATTGAAAGCGGCAGAAATTTGCATAAATACTTCAAATAACCAAGATGTAAATATTTTTGAAATAGAAATCGGCAGAAATGCCATAAATAATAAAATATCTAAAAGGTACATATCTTTTTATATTGAAATCGGCAAAAATCATCATAAATATATGAAATAACCAAATGTACACATTTTCCAAATTGAAAGCGGCAGAAATTTGCATAAATACTTCAAATAACCAAGATGTAAATATTTTTGAAATAGAAATCGGCAGAAATGACATAAATAATAAAATATCTAAACGTTACATATTTTTTTAAATTGAAATCGGCAAAAATCATCATAAATATATGAAATAACCAAATATACACATTTTCCAAATTAAAAGCGGCAGAAATTTGCATAAATACTTCAAATAACCAAGATGTAAATATTTTTGAAATAGAAATCGGCAGAAATGCCATAAATAATAAAATATCTAAACGTTACATATTTTTTTAAATTGAAATCGGCAAAAATCATCATAAATATATGAAATAACCAAATGTACACATTTTCCAAATTGAAAGCGGCAGAAATTTGCATAAATACTTCAAATAACCAAGATGTAAATATTTTTGAAATAGAAATCGGCAGAAATGCCATAAATAATAAAATATCTAAAAGGTACATATTTTTTTAAATTGAAATCGGCAAAAATCATCATAAATATATGAAATAACCAAATGTACACATTTTCCAAATTAAAAGCGGCAGAAATTTGCATAAATACTTCAAATAACCAAGATGTAAATATTTTTGAAATAGAAATCGGCAGAAATGACATAAATAACAAAATATCTAAACGTTACTTATTTTTTTAAATTGAAATCGGCAAAAATCATCATAAATATATGAAATAACCAAATGTACACATTTTCCAAATTGAAAGCGGCAGAAATTTGCATAAATACTTCAAATAACCAAGATGTAAATATTTTTGAAATAGAAATCGGCAGAAATGACATAAATAACAAAATATCTAAACGTTACATATTTTTTTAAATTGAAATCGGCAAAAATCATCATAAATATATGAAATAACCAAATATACACATTTTCCAAATTAAAAGCGGCAGAAATTTGCATAAATACTTCAAATAACCAAGATGTAAATATTTTTGAAATAGAAATCGGCAGAAATGACATAAATAATAAAATATCTAAAAGGTACATATTTTTTTACATTGAAATCGGCAAAAATCATCATAAATATATGAAATAACCAAATGTACACATTTTCCAAATTGAAAGCGGCAGAAATTTGCATAAATACTTCAAATAACCAAGATGTAAATATTTTTGAAATAGAAATCGGCAGAAATGACCTAAATAATAAAATATCTAAACGTTACATATTTTTTTAAATTGAAATCGGCAAAAATCATCATAAATATATAAAATAACCAAATGTACACATTTTCCAAATTGAAAGCGGCAGAAATTTGCATAAATACTTCAAATAACCAAGATGTAAATATTTTTGAAATAGAAATCGGCAGAAATGACATAAATAATAAAATATCTAAACGTTACATATTTTTTTAAATTGAAATCTGCAAAAATCATCATAAATGTACGAAATAACCAAATGTACACATTTTCCATATTGAAAGCGGCAGAAATTAGCATAAATACTTCAAATAACCAAGATGTAAATATTTTTGAAATAGAAATCGGCAGAAATGACATAAATAATAAAATATCTAAACGTTACATATTTTTTTAAATTGAAATCGGCAAAAATCATCATAAATATATGAAATAACCAAATGTTCACATTTTCCAAATTAAAAGCGCTAGAAATTTGCATAAATACTTCAAATAACCAAGATGTAAATATTTTTTAAATAGAAATCGGCAGAAATGACATAAATAATAAAATTAACTAAACGTTACATATTTTTTAAATTGAAATCGGCAAAAATCATCATAAATATATGAAATAACCAAATGTACACATTTACCAAATTGAAAGCGGCAGAAATTTGCATAAATACTTCAAATAACCAAGATGTTAATATTTTTGAAATAGAAATCGGCAGAAATGACCTAAATAATAAAATATCTAAACGTTACATATTTTTTTAAATTGAAATCGGCAAAAATCATCATAAATATATGAAATAACCAAATGTACACGTTTTCGAAATTAAAAGCGGCAGAAATTTGCATAAATACTTCAAATAACCAAGATGTAAATATTTTTGAAATAGAAATCGGCAGAAATGCCATAAATAATAACAATTCTAAACGTTACATATTTTTTTAAATTGAAATCGGCAAAAATCATCATAAATGTATGAAATAATCAAATGTACACATTTTCCAAATTGAAAGCGGCAGAAATTTGCATAAATACTTCAAATAACCAAGATGTAAATATTTTTGAAATAGAAATCGGCAGAAATGCCATAAATAATAAAATATCTAAAAGGTACATATTTTTTTATATTGAAATCGGCAAAAATCATCATAAATATATGAAATAACCAAATGTACACATTTTCCAAATTGAAAGCGGCAGAAATTTGCATAAATACTTCAAATAACCAAGATGTAAATATTTTTGAAATAGAAATCGGCAGAAATGACATAAATAATAAAATATCTAAACGTTACATATTTTTTTAAATTGAAATCGGCAAAAATCATCATAAATATATGAAATAACCAAATATACACATTTTCCAAATTAAAAGCGGCAGAAATTTGCATAAATACTTCAAATAACCAAGATGTAAATATTTTTGAAATAGAAATCGGCAGAAATGCCATAAATAATAAAATATCTAAACGTTACATATTTTTTTAAATTGAAATCGGCAAAAATCATCATAAATATATGAAATAACCAAATATACACATTTTCCAAATTGAAAGCGGCTGAAATTTGCATAAATACTTCAAATAACCAAGATGTAAATATTTTTGAAATAGAAATCGGCAGAAATGCCATAAATAATAAAATATCTAAAAGGTACATATTTTTTTAAATTGAAATCGGCAAAAATCATCATAAATATATGAAATAACCAAATGTACACATTTTCCAAATTAAAAGCGGCAGAAATTTGCATAAATACTTCAAATAACCAAGATGTAAATATTTTTGAAATAGAAATCGGCAGAAATGCCATAAATAATAAAATATCTAAACGTTACATATTTTTTTAAATTGAAATCGGCAAAAATCATCATAAATATATGAAATAACCAAATGTACAGATTTTCCAAATTGAAAGCGGCAGAAATTTGCATAAATACTTCAAATAACCAAGATGTAATTATTTTTGTAATAGAAATCGGCAGAAATGACATAAATAACAAAATATCTAAACGTTACATATTTTTTTACATTGAAATCGGCAAAAATCATCATAAATATATGAAATAACCAAATGTACACATTTTCCAAATTAAAAGCGGCAGAAATTTGCATAAATACTTCAAATAACCAAGATGTAAATATTTTTGAAATAGAAATCGGCAGAAATGCCATAAATAATAAAATATCTAAACGTTACATATTTTTTTAAATTGAAATCGGCAAAAATTATCATAAATATATGAAATAACCAAATGTACACATTTTCCAAATTAAAAGCGGCAGATATTTGCATAAATACTTCAAATAACCAAGATGTAAATATTTTTGAAATAGAAATCGGCAGAAATGACATAAATAATAAAATATCTCAGCGTTACATATTTTTTTACATTGAAATCGGCAAAAATCATCATAAATATATGAAATAACCAAATGTACACATTTTCCAAATTGAAAGCGGCAGAAATTTGCATAAAAACTTCAAAAAACCAAGATGTAAATATTTTTGAAATAGAAATCGGCAGAAATGACATAAATAATAAAATATCTAAAAGGTACATATTTTTTTACATTGAAATCGGCAAAAATCATCATAAATATGTGAAATATCCAAATGTACTTATTTTTCAAATTGAAAACGACAGAAATTCGCATAAATTATTTAAATAACCAAGATGTCAATATTTTTGAAATTGTAATCGGCAGAAATGCCATAAATAATAAAATACCTAAAGGGCACATATATTTAAATTGAAATTGGCAAAAATTCTCATAAATATGTGAAATATCCAAATGTATTTATTTTTCGAATTGAAAACGACAGAAATTCGCATAAATTATTTAAATAACCAAGATGTCAATATTTTTGAAATTGAAATCGACAGAAATGCTATAAATAATAAAATACCTAAAGGGTACATATATTTAAATTGAAATTGGCAAAAATTATCATAAATATGTGAAATATCCAAATGTACTTATTTTTCAAATTTAAAACGGCTGAAATTCGCATAAATTATTTAAATAACCAAGATATCAATATTTTTGAAATTGAAATCGGCAGAAATGCTATAAATAATAAAATACATAAAGGGTACATATATTTAAATTGAAATTGGCAAAAATTATCATAAATATGTGAAATATCCAAATGTACTTATTTTTCAAATTGAAAACGGCAGAAATTCGCATAAATTATTTAAATAACCAAGATGTCAATATTTTTCAAATTGAAATCGGCAGAATTGCTATAAATAATAAAATACCTAAAGGGTACATATATTTAAATTGAAATTGGCAAAAATTATTATAAATATGTGAAATATCCAAATGTACTTATTTTTCAAATTGAAAACTGCAGAAATTCGCATAAATTATTTAAATAACCAAGATGTCAATATTTTTGAAATTGAAATCGGCAGAAATGCTATAAATAATAAAATACCTAAAGGGTACATATATTTAAATTGAAATTGGCAAAAATTATTATAAATATGTGAAATATCCAAATGTACTTATTTTTCAAATTGAAAACTGCAGAAATTCGCATAAATTATTTAAATAACCAAGATGTCAATATTTTTGAAATTGAAATCGGCAGAAATGCTATAAATAATAAAATACCTAAAGGGTACATATATTTAAATTGAAATTGGCAAAAATTATCATAAATATGTGAAATATCCAAATGTACTTATTTTTCAAATTGAAAACGGCAGAAATTCGCATAAATTATTTAAATAACCAAGATATCAATATTTTTGAAATTGAAATCGGCAGAAATGCTATAAATAATAAAATACCTAAAGGGTACATATATTTAAATTGAAATTGGCAAAAATTATCATAAATATGGGAAATATCCAAATGTACTTATTTTTCAAATTGAAAACGGCAGAAATTCGCATAAATTATTTAAATAACCAAGATGTCAATATTTTTGAAATTGAAATCGGCAGAAATGCTATAAATAATAAAATACCTAAAGGGTACATATATTTAAATTGAAATTGGCAAAAATTATCATAAATATGTGAAATATCCAAATGTACTTATTTTTCAAATTGAAAACGACAGAAATTCGCATAAAATATTTATATAACCAAGATGTCAATATTTTTGAAATTGAAATCGGCAGAAATGCTATAAATAATAAAATACCTAAAGGGTACATATATTTAAATTGAAATTGGCAAAAATTATCATAAATATGTCAAAAATCCAAATGTACTTATTTTTCAAATTGAAAACGACAGAAATTCGCATAAATTATTTAAATAACCAAGATGTCAATATTTTTGAAATTGAAATCGGCAGAAATGCTATAAATAATAAAATACCTAAAGGGTACATATATTTAAATTGAAATTGGCAAAAATTATCATAAATATGTGAAATATCCAAATGTACTTATTTTTCAAATTGAAAACGGCAGAAATTCGCATAAATTATTTAAATAACCAAGATGTCAATATTTTTGAAATTGAAATCGGCAGAAATGCTATAAATAATAAAATACCTAAAGGGTACATATATTTAAATTGAAATTGGCAAAAATTATCATAAATATGTGAAATATCCAAATGTACTTATTTTTCAAATTGAAAACGACAGAAATTCGCATAAATTATTTATATAACCAAGATGTCAATATTTTTGAAATTGAAATCGGCAGAAATGCTATAAATAATAAAATACCTAAAGGGTACATATATTTAAATTGAAATTGTCAAAAATTATCATAAATATGTGAAAAATCCAAATGTACTTATTTTTCAAATTGAAAACGAAGGAAATTCGCATAAATTATTTAAATAACCAAGGTATCAATATTTTTGAAATTGAAATCGGCAGAAATTCTATAAATAATAAAATACCTAAAGGGTACATATATTTAAATTGAAATTGGCAAAAATTATCATAAATATGTGAAATATCCCAATGTACTTATTTTTCAAATTGAAAACGGCAGAAATTCGCATAAATTATTTAAATAACCAAGATATCAATATTTTTGAAATTGAAATCGGCAGAAATGCTATAAATAATAAAATACCTAAAGGGTACATATATTTAAATTGAAATTGTCAAAAATTATCATAAATATGTGAAATATCCCAATGTACTTATTTTTCAAATTGAAAACGGCAGAAATTCGCATAAATTATTTAAATAACCAAGATATCAATATTTTTGAAATTGAAATCGGCAGAAATGCTATAAATAATAAAATACCTAAAGGGTACATATATTTAAATTGAAATTGTCAAAAATTATCATAAATATGTGAAATATCCCAATGTACTTATTTTTCAAATTGAAAACGGCAGAAATTCGCATAAATTATTTAAATAACCAAGATATCAATATTTTTGAAATTGTAATCGGCAGAAATGCTATAAATAATAAAATACCTAAAGGGTACATATATTTAAATTGAAATTGGCAAAAATTCTCATACATATGTGAAATATCCAAATGTACTTATTTTTCAAATTGAAAACGGCAGAAATTCGCATAAATTTTTTAAATAACCAAGATATCAATATTTTTGAAATTGAAATCGGCAGAAATGTTATAAATAATAAAATACCTAAAGGGTACATATATTTAAATTGAAATTGGCAAAAATTATCATAAATATTTGAAATATCCAAATGTACTTATTTTTCAAATTGAAAACGGCAGAAATTCGCATAAATTATTTAAATAACCAAGATATCAATATTTTTGAAATTGAAATCGGCAGAAATGCTATAAATAATAAAATACCTAAAGGGTACATATATTTAAATTGAAATTGGCAAAAATTATCATAAATATGGGAAATATCCAAATGTACTTATTTTTCAAATTGAAAACGGCAGAAATTCGCATAAATTATTTAAATAACCAAGATGTCAATATTTTTGAAATTGAAATCGGCAGAATTGCTATAAATAATAAAATACCTAAAGGGCACATATATTTAAATTGAAATTGGCAAAAATTCTCATAAATATGTGAAATATACAAATGTACTTATTTTTCAAACTGAAAACGACAGAAATTCGCATAAATTATTTAAATAACCAAGATGTCAATATTTCTGAAATTGAAATCGGCAGAAATGATATAAATAATAAAATACCTAAAGGGTACATATATTTAAATTGAAATTGGCAAAAATTATCATAAATATGTGAAATATCCCAATGTACTTATTTTTCAAATTGAAAACGGCAGAAATTCGCATAAATTATTTAAATAACCAAGATATCAATATTTTTGAAATTGTAATCGGCAGAAATGCTATAAATAATAAAATACCTAAAGGGTACATATATTTAAATTGAAATTGGCAAAAATTCTCATACATATGTGAAATATCCAAATGTACTTATTTTTCAAATTGAAAACGGCAGAAATTCGCATAAATTTTTTAAATAACCAAGATATCAATATTTTTGAAATTGAAATCGGCAGAAATGTTATAAATAATAAAATACCTAAAGGGTACATATATTTAAATTGAAATTGGCAAAAATTATCATAAATATTTGAAATATCCAAATGTACTTATTTTTCAAATTGAAAACGGCAGAAATTCGCATAAATTATTTAAATAACCAAGATATCAATATTTTTGAAATTGAAATCGGCAGAAATGCTATAAATAATAAAATACCTAAAGGGTACATATATTTAAATTGAAATTGGCAAAAATTATCATAAATATGGGAAATATCCAAATGTACTTATTTTTCAAATTGAAAACGGCAGAAATTCGCATAAATTATTTAAATAACCAAGATGTCAATATTTTTGAAATTGAAATCGGCAGAATTGCTATAAATAATAAAATACCTAAAGGGCACATATATTTAAATTGAAATTGGCAAAAATTCTCATAAATATGTGAAATATACAAATGTACTTATTTTTCAAACTGAAAACGACAGAAATTCGCATAAATTATTTAAATAACCAAGATGTCAATATTTCTGAAATTGAAATCGGCAGAAATGATATAAATAATAAAATACCTAAAGGGTACATATATTTAAATTGAAATTGGCAAAAATTATCATAAATATGTGCAATATCCAAATGTACTTATTTTTCAAATTGAAAACGGCAGAAATTCGCATAAATTATTTAAATAACCAAGATGTAATTATTTTTGAAATTGAAATCGGTAGAAATGCTATAAATAATAAAATACCTAAAGGGTACATATATTTAAATTGAAATTGGCAAAAATTCTCATACATATGTGAAATATCCAAATGTACTTATTTTTCAAATTGAAAACGGCAGAAATTCGCATAAATTTTTTAAATAACCAAGATATCAATATTTTTGAAATTGAAATCGGCAGAAATGTTATAAATAATAAAATACCTAAAGGGTACATATATTTAAATTGAAATTGGCAAAAATTATCATAAATATTTGAAATATCCAAATGTACTTATTTTTCAAATTGAAAACGGCAGAAATTCGCATAAATTATTTAAATAACCAAGATATCAATATTTTTGAAATTGAAATCGGCAGAAATGCTATAAATAATAAAATACCTAAAGGGTACATATATTTAAATTGAAATTGGCAAAAATTATCATAAATATGTGAAATATCCAAATGTACTTATTTTTCAAATTGAAAACGGCAGAAATTCGCATAAATTATTTGAATCACCAAGATATCAATATTTTTGAAATTGAAATCGGCAGAAATGCTATAAATAATAAAATACCTAAAGGGTACATATATTTAAATTGAAATTGGCAAAAATTATCATAAATATGTGAAATATCCAAATGTATTATTTTTCAAATTGAAAACGGCAGAAATTCGCATAAATTATTTAAATAACCAAGATGTCAATATTTTTGAAATTGAAATCGGCAGAATTGCTATAAATAATAAAATACCTAAAGGGCACATATATTTAAATTGAAATTGGCAAAAATTCTCATAAATATGTGAAATATCCAAATGTACTTATTTTTCAAACTGAAAACGACAGAAATTCGCATAAATTATTTAAATAACCAAGATGTCAATATTTCTGAAATTGAAATCGGCAGAAATGCTATAAATAATAAAATACCTAAAGGGTACATATATTTAAATTGAAATTGGCAAAAATTATCATAAATATGTGAAATATCCAAATGTACTTATTTTTCAAATTGAAAACGGCAGAAATTCGCATAAATTATTTAAATAACCAAGATGTCAATATTTTTGAAATTGAAATCGGCAGAATTGCTATAAATAATAAAATACCTAAAGGGCACATATATTTAAATTGAAATTGGCAAAAATTCTCATAAATATGTGAAATATCCAAATGTACTTATTTTTCAAACTGAAAACGACAGAAATTCGCATAAATTATTTAAATAACCAAGATGTCAATATTTTTGAAATTGAAATCGGCAGAAATGCTATAAATAATAAAATACCTAAAGGGTACATATATTTAAATTGAAATTGGCAAAAATTATCATAAATATGTGAAATATCCAAATGTACTTATTTTTCAAATTAAAAACGGCAGAAATTCGCATAAATTATTTAAATAACCAAGATGTCAATATTTTTGAAATTGAAATCGGCAGAAATGCTATAAATAATAAAATACCTAAAGGGTACATATATTTAAATTGAAATTGGCAAAAATTATCATAAATATGTGAAATATCCAAATGTACTTATTTTTCAAATTGAAAACGGCAGAAATTCGCATAAATTATTTAAATAACCAAGATGTCAATATTTTTGAAATTGAAATCGGCAGAAATGCTATAAATATTAAAATACCTAAAGGGTACATATATTTAAATTGAAATTGGCAAAAATTATCATAAATATGTGAAATATCCAAATGTACTTATTTTTCAAACTGAAAACGGCAGAAATTCGCATAAATTATTTAAATAACCAAGATAAAATTATTTTTGAAAGTGAAATAGGTAGAAATGCTATAAATAATAAAATACCTAAAGGGTACATATATTTAAATTGAAATTGGCAAAAATTCTCATACATATGTGAAATATCCAAATGTACTTATTTTTCAAATTGAAAACGGCAGAAATTCGCATAAATTTTTTAAATAGCCAAGATATCAATATTTTTGAAATTGAAATCGGCAGAAATGTTATAAATAATAAAATACCTAAAGGGTACATATATTTAAATTGAAATTGGCAAAAATTATCATAAATATGTGAAATATCCAAATGTACTTATTTTTCAAATTCAAAACGGCAGAAATTCACATAAATTATTTGAATCACCAAGATGTCAATATTTTTGAAATTGAAATCGGCAGAAATGCTATAAAGAATAAAATACCTAAAGGGTACATATATTTCAATTGAAAGTGGAAAAAAATTATCATAAATATGTGAAATATCCAAATGTACTTATTTTTCAAATTGAAAACGGCAGAAATTCGCATAAATTATTTAAATAACCAAGATGTCAATATTTTTGAAATTGAAATCGGCAGAAATTTTATAAATAATAAAATACTTAAAGGGTACATATATTTAAATTGAAATTGGCAAAAATTATCATAAATATGTGAAATATCCAAATGTACTTTTTTTTTCAAATTGAAAACGGCAGAAATTCGCATAAATTATTTAAATAACCAAGATGTCAATATTTTTGAAATTGAAATCGGCAGAAATGCTATAAATAATAAAATACCTAAAGGGTACATATATTTAACTTGAAATTGGCAAAAATTATCATAAATATGTGAAATATCCAAATGTACTTTTTTTTTCAAATTGAAAACGGCAGAAATTCGCATAAATTATTTAAATAACCAAGATGTCAATATTTTTGAAATTGAAATCGGCAGAAATGCTATAAATAATAAAATACCTAAAGGGTACATATATTTAACTTGAAATTGGCAAAAATTATCATAAATATGTGAAATATCCAAATATACTTTTTTTTTCAAATTGAAAACGGCAGAAATTCGCATAAATTATTTAAATAACCAAGATATCAATATTTTTGAAATTGAAATCGGCAGAAATGCTATAAATAATAAAATACCTAAAGGGTACACATATTTAAATTGAAATTGGCAAAAATTATCATAAATATGTGAAATATCAAAATGTACTTATTTTTCAAATTGAAAACGGCAGAAATTCGCATAAATTATTTAAATAACCAAGATGTCAATATTTTTTAAATTGAAATCGGCAGAATTGCTATAAATAATAAAATACCTAAAGGGCACATATATTTAAATTGAAATTGGCAAAAATTCTCATAAATATATGAAATATCCAAATGTACTTATTTTTCAAATTGAAAACGACAGAAATTCGCATAAATTATTTAAATAACCAAGATATCAATATTTTGGAAATTGAAATCGGCAGAAATGCTATAAATAATAAAATACCTAAAGGGTACATATATTTAAATTGAAATTGGCAAAAATTATCATAAATATGTGAAATATCCAAATGTACTTATTTTTCAAATTGAAAACGGCAGAAATTCGCATAAATTATTTAAATAACCAAGATGTCAATATTTTTGAAATTGAAATTGGCAGAAATGCTATAAATAATAAAATACCTAAAGGGTACATATATTTAAATTGAAATTGGCAAAAATTATCATAAATATGTGAAATATCCAAATGTACTTATTTTTCAAATCGAAAACGGCAGAAATTCGCATAAATTATTGAAATAACCAAGATGTCAATATTTTTGAAATTGAAATCGGCAGAAATGCTATAAATATTAAAATACCTAAAGGGTACATATATTTAAATTGAAATTGGCAAAAATTATCATAAATATGTGAAATATCCAAATGTACTTATTTTTCAAATTGAAAACGGCAGAAATTCGCATAAATTATTTAAATAACCAAGATGTCAATATTTTTGAAATTGAAATTGGCAGAAATGCTATAAATAATAAAATACCTAAAGGGTACATATATTTAACTTGAAATTGGCAAAAATTATCATAAATATGTGAAATATCCAAATGTACTTTTTTTTTCAAATTGAAAACGGCAGAAATTCGCATAAATTATTTAAATAACCAAGATGTCAATATTTTTGAAATTGAAATCGGCAGAAATGCTATAAATAATAAAATACCTAAAGGGTACATATATTTAACTTGAAATTGGCAAAAATTATCATAAATATGTGAAATATCCAAATGTACTTTTTTTTTCAAATTGAAAACGGCAGAAATTCGCATAAATTATTTAAATAACCAAGATGTCAATATTTTTGAAATTGAAATCGGCAGAAATGCTATAAATAATAAAATACCTAAAGGGTACATATATTTAACTTGAAATTGGCAAAAATTATCATAAATATGTGAAATATCCAAATATACTTATTTTTCAAATTGAAAACGGCAGAAATTCGCATAAATTATTTAAATAACCAAGATATCAATATTTTTGAAATTGAAATCAGCAGAAATGCTATAAATAATAAAATACCTAAAGGGTACATATATTTATATTGAAATTGGCAAAAATTATCATAAATATGTGAAATATCCAAATGTACTTATTTTTCAAATTGAAAACTGCAGAAATTCGCATAAATTATTTAAATAACCAAGATGTCAATATTTTTGAAATTGAAATCGGCAGAAATGCTATAAATAATAAAATACCTAAAGGGTACATATATTTAAATTGAAATTGTCAAAAATTATCATAAATATGTGAAATATCCAAATGTACTTATTTTTCAAATTGAAAACGGCAGAAATTCGCATAAATTATTTAAATAACCAAGATGTCAATATTTTTGAAATTGTAATCGGCAGAAATGCTATAAATAATAAAATACCTAAAGGGTACATATATTTAAATTGAAATTGGCAAAAATTATCATAAATATGTGAAATATCCAAATGTACTTATTTTTCAAATTGAAAACGGCAGAAATTCGCATAAATTATTTAAATAACCAAGATGTCAATACTTTTTAAATTGAAATCGACAGAAATGCTATAAATAATAAAATACCTAAAGGGTACATATATTTAACTTGAAATTGGCAAAAATTATCATAAATATGTGAAATATCCAAATGTACTTTTTTTTTCAAATTGAAATAGGCAGAAATTCGCATAAATTATTTATATAACCAAGATGTCAATATTTTTGAAATTGTAATCGGCAGAAATGCTATAAATAATAAAATACCTAAAGGGTACATATATTTAAATTGAAATTGGCAAAAATTATCATAAATATGTGAAATATCCAAATGTACTTATTTTTCAAATTGAAAACGGCAGAAATTCGCATAAATTATTTAAATAACCAAGATGTCAATATTTTTGAAATTGAAATCGGCAGAAATGCTATAAATAATAAAATACCTAAAGGGTACATATATTTAACTTGAAATTGGCAAAAATTATCATAAATATGTGAAATATCCAAATGTACTTTTTTTTTCAAATTGAAAACGGCAGAAATTCGCATAAATTATTTAAATAACCAAGATGTCAATATTTTTGAAATTGAAATCGGCAGAAATGCTATAAATAATAAAATACCTAAAGGGTACATATATTTAAATTGAAATTGGTAAAAATTATCATAAATATGTGAAATATCCAAATGTACTTATTTTTCAAATTGAAAACTGCAGAAATACGCATAAATTATTTAAATAACCAAGATGTCAATATTTTTGAAATTGAAATCGGCAGAAATGCTATAAATAATAAAATACCTAAAGGGTACATATATTTAAATTGAAATTGGCAAAAATTATCATAAATATGTGAAATATCCAAATATACTTATTTTTCAAATTGAAAACGGCAGAAATTCGCATAAATTATTTAAATAACCAAGATGTCAATATTTTTGAAATTGAAATCGGCAGAAATGCTATAAATAATAAAATACCTAAAGGGTACATATATTTAAATTGAAATTGGCAAAAATTATCATAAATATTTGAAATATCCAAATGTACTTATTTTTCAAATTGAAAACGGAAGAAATTCGCATAAATTATTTAAATAACCAAGATGTCAGTATTTTTGAAACTGACAATCGGCAGAAATGTTATAAATAATAAAATACCTAAAGGATACATATATTTAAATTGTCAAAAATTATCATAAATATGTGAAATATCCAAATGTACTTATTTTTCAAATTGAAAACGGCAGAAATTCGCATAAATTATTTAAATAACCAAGATGTCAATATTTTTGAAATTGAAATCGGCAGAAATGCTATAAATAATAAAATACCTAAAGGGTACATATATTTAAATTGAAATTGGCAAAAATTATCATAAATATGTGAAATATCCAAATGTACTTATTTTTCAAATTGAAAACGGCAGAAATTCGCTTAAATTATTAAAATAACCAAGATGTCAATATTTTTGAAATTGAAATCGGCAGAAATGCTATAAATAATAAATTACCTAAAGCGTACATATATTTAAATTGAAATTGGCAAAAATTATCATAAATATGTGAAATATCCAAATGTACTTATTTTTCAAATTGAAAACGGCAGAAATTCGCATAAATTATTTAAATAACCAAGATGTCAATATTTTTGAAATTGAAATCGACAGAAATGCTATAAATAATAAAATACCTAAAGGGTACATATATTTAAATTGAAATTGGCAAAAATTATCATAAATATGTGAAATATCCAAATGTACTTATTTTTCAAATTGAAAACGGCAGAAATTCGCTTAAATTATTTAAATAACCAAGATGTAAATATTTTTGAAATTGAAATCGGCAGAAATGCTATAAATAATAAATTACCTAAAGCGTACATATATTTAAATTGAAATTGGCAAAAATTATCATAAATATGTGAAAGATCCAAATGTACTTATTTTTCAAATTGAAAACGGCAGAAATTCGCATAAATTATTTAAATAACCAAGATGTCAATATTTTTGAAATTGAAATCGGCAGATATGCTATAAATAATAAAATACCTAAAGGGTACATATATTTAAATTGAAATTGGCAAAAATTATCATAAATATGTGAAATATCCAAATGTACTTATTTTTCAAATTGAAAACGGCAGAAATTCGCATAAATTATTTAAATAACCAAGATGTCAATACTTTTTAAATTGAAATCGACAGAAATGCTATAAATAATAAAATACCTAAAGGGTACATATATTTAACTTGAAATTGGCAAAAATTATCATAAATATGTGAAATATCCAAATGTACTTTTTTTTTCAAATTGAAATAGGCAGAAATTCGCATAAATTATTTATATAACCAAGATGTCAATATTTTTGAAATTGTAATCGGCAGAAATGCTATAAATAATAAAATACCTAAAGGGTACATATATTTAAATTGAAATTGGCAAAAATTATCATAAATATGTGAAATATCCAAATGTACTTATTTTTCAAATTGAAAACGGCAGAAATTCGCATAAATTATTTAAATAACCAAGATGTCAATATTTTTGAAATTGAAATCGGCAGAAATGCTATAAATAATAAAATACCTAAAGGGTACATATATTTAACTTGAAATTGGCAAAAATTATCATAAATATGTGAAATATCCAAATGTACTTTTTTTTTCAAATTGAAAACGGCAGAAATTCGCATAAATTATTTAAATAACCAAGATGTCAATATTTTTGAAATTGAAATCGGCAGAAATGCTATAAATAATAAAATACCTAAAGGGTACATATATTTAAATTGAAATTGGTAAAAATTATCATAAATATGTGAAATATCCAAATGTACTTATTTTTCAAATTGAAAACTGCAGAAATACGCATAAATTATTTAAATAACCAAGATGTCAATATTTTTGAAATTGAAATCGGCAGAAATGCTATAAATAATAAAATACCTAAAGGGTACATATATTTAAATTGAAATTGGCAAAAATTATCATAAATATGTGAAATATCCAAATATACTTATTTTTCAAATTGAAAACGGCAGAAATTCGCATAAATTATTTAAATAACCAAGATGTCAATATTTTTGAAATTGAAATCGGCAGAAATGCTATAAATAATAAAATACCTAAAGGGTACATATATTTAAATTGAAATTGGCAAAAATTATCATAAATATTTGAAATATCCAAATGTACTTATTTTTCAAATTGAAAACGGAAGAAATTCGCATAAATTATTTAAATAACCAAGATGTCAGTATTTTTGAAACTGACAATCGGCAGAAATGTTATAAATAATAAAATACCTAAAGGGTACATATATTTAAATTGAAATTGGCAAAAATTATCATAAATATGTGAAATATCCAAATGTACTTATTTTTCAAATTGAAAACGACAGAAATTCGCATAAATTATTTAAATAACCAAGATGTAAATATTTTTGCAATTGAAATCGGCAGAATTGCTATAAATAATAAAAAACCTAAAGGGTACATATATTTAAATAGAAATTGGCAAAAATTATCATAAATATGTGAAATATCCAAATGTACTTATTTTTCAAATTGAAAACGGCAGAAATTCGCATAAATTATTTAAATAACCAAGATGTCAATATTTTTGAAATTGACATCGACAGAAATGCTATAAATAATAAAATACCTAAAGGGTACATATATTTAAATTGAAATTGGCAAAAATTATCATAAATATGTGAAATATCCAAATGTACTTATTTTTCAAATTGAAAACGGCTGAAATTCGCATAAATTATTTAAATAACCAAGAGATCAATATTTTTCAAATTGAAATCGGCAGAAATGCTATAAATAATAAAATACATAAAGGGTACATATATTTAAATTGAAATTGGCAAAAATTATCATAAATATGGGAAATATCCAAATGTACTTATTTTTCAAATTGAAAACGGCAGAAATTCGCATAAATTATTTAAATAACCAAGATGTCAATATTTTTGAAATTGAAATCGGCAGAAATGCTATAAATAATAAAATACCTAAAGGGTACATATATTTAAATTGAAATTGGCAAAAATTATCATAAATATGGGAAATATCCAAATGTACTTATTTTTCAAATTGAAAACGGCAGAAATTCGCATAAATTATTTAA
Source organism: Acanthosepion lycidas (assembly GCA_963932145.1). Lineage (NCBI taxonomy): Eukaryota > Metazoa > Mollusca > Cephalopoda > Sepiida > Sepiidae > Acanthosepion > Acanthosepion lycidas. The sequence continues at coordinate 57,042,183 of OZ010615.1, forward strand.
ATAACCAAGATATCAATATTTTTGAAATTGAAATCGGCAGAAATGCTATAAATAATAAAATACCTAAAGGGTACATATATTTAAATTGAAATTGGCAAAAATTATCATAAATATGGGAAATATCCAAATGTACTTATTTTTCAAATTGAAAACGGCAGAAATTCGCATAAATTATTTAAATAACCAAGATGTCAATATTTTTGAAATTGAAATCGGCAGAAATGCTATAAATAATAAAATACCTAAAGGGTACATATATTTAAATTGAAATTGGCAAAAATTATCATAAATATGTGAATTATCAAAATGTACTTGTTTTTCAAATTGAAAACGGCAGAAATTCGCATAAATTATTTAAATAACCAAGATGTCAATATTTTTGAAATTGAAATCGGCAGAAATGCTATAAATAATAAAATACCTAAAGGGTACATATATTTAAATTGAAATTGGCAAAAATTATCATAAATATGTGAAATATCCAAATGTACTTATTTTTCAAATTGAAAACGACAGAAATTCGCATAAATTATTTATATAACCAAGATGTCAATATTTTTGAAATTGAAATCGGCAGAAATGCTATAAATAATAAAATACCTAAAGGGTACATATATTTAAATTGAAATTGGCAAAAATTATCATAAATATGTGAAAAATCCAAATGTACTTATTTTTCAAATTGAAAACGACAGAAATTCGCATAAATTATTTAAATAACCAAGATGTCAATATTTTTGAAATTGAAATCGGCAGAAATGCTATAAATAATAAAATACCTAAAGGGTACATATATTTAAATTGAAATTGGCAAAAATTCTCATACATATGTGAAATATCCAAATGTACTTATTTTTCAAATTGAAAACGGCAGAAATTCGCATAAATTTTTTAAATAGCCAAGATATCAATATTTTTGAAATTGAAATCGGCAGAAATGTTATAAATAATAAAATACCTAAAGGGTACATATATTTAAATTGAAATTGGCAAAAATTATCATAAATATGTGAAATATCCAAATGTACTTATTTTTCAAATTCAAAACGGCAGAAATTCGCATAAATTATTTGAATCACCAAGATGTCAATATTATTTAAATTGAAATCGGCAGAAATGCTATAAATAATAAAATACCTAAAGGGTACATATATTTAAATTGAAATTGGCAAAAATTATCATAAATATGTGAAATATCCAAATGTACTTTTTTTTTCAAATTGAAATCGGCAGAAATTCGCATAAATTATTTAAATAACCAAGATGTCAATATTTTTGAAATTGTAATCGGCAGAAATGCTATAAATAATAAAATACCTAAAGGGTACATATATTTAAATTGAAATTGGCAAAAATTATCATAAATATGTGAAATATCCAAATGTACTTATTTTTCAAATTGAAAACGGCAGAAATTCGCATAAATTATTTAAATAACCAAGATGTCAATATTTTTGAAATTGAAATCGGCAGAAATGCTATGAATAATAAAATACTTAAAGGGAACATATATTTAAATTGAAATTGGCAAAAATTATCATAAATATGTGAAATATCCAAATGTACTTATTTTTCAAATTGAAAACGGCAGAAATTCGCATAAATTTTTTAAATAACCAAGATGTCAATATTTTTGAAATTGAAATCGGCAGAAATGCTATAAATATTAAAATACCTAAAGGGTACATATATTTAAATTGAAATTGGCAAAAATTCTCATACATATGTGAAATATCCAAATGTACTTATTTTTCAAATTGAAAACGGCAGAAATTCGCATAAATTTTTTAAATAGCCAAGATATCAATATTTTTGAAATTGAAATCGGCAGAAATGTTATAAATAATAAAATACCTAAAGGGTACATATATTTAAATTGAAATTGTCAAAAATTATCATAAATATGTGAAATATCCAAATGTACTTATTTTTCAAATTCAAAACGGGAGAAATTCGCATAAATTATTTGAATCACCAAGATGTCAATATTTTTGAAATTGAAATCGGCAGAAATGCTATAAATAATAAAATACCTAAAGGGTACATATATTTAAATTGAAATTGGCAAAAATTATCATAAATATGTGAAATATCCAAATGTACTTTTTTTTTCAAATTGAAATCGGCAGAAATTCGCATAAATTATTTAAATAACCAAGATGTCAATATTTTTGAAATTGTAATCGGCAGAAATGCTATAAATAATAAAATACCTAAAGGGTACATATATTTAAATTGAAATTGGCAAAAATTATCATAAATATGTGAAATATCCAAATGTACTTATTTTTCAAATTGAAAACGGCAGAAATTCGCATAAATTATTTAAATAACCAAGATGTCAATATTTTTGAAATTGAAATCGGCAGAAATGCTATGAATAATAAAATACTTAAAGGGTACATATATTTAAATTGAAATTGGCAAAAATTATCATAAATATGTGAAATATCCAAATGTACTTATTTTTCAAATTGAAAACGGCAGAAATTCGCATAAATTATTTAAATAACCAAGAGGTCAATATTTTTGAAATTGAAATCGGCAGAATTGCTATAAATAACAAAATACCTAAAGGGTACATATATTTAAATTGAAATTGGCAAAAATTATCATAAATATGTGAAATATCCAAATGTACTTTTTTTTTCAAATTGAAAACGGCAGAAATTCGCATAAATTATTTAAATAACCAAGATGTCAATATTTTTGAAATTGAAATCGGCAGAAATGCTATAAATATTAAAATACCTAAAGGGTACATATATTTAAATTGAAATTGGCAAAAATTCTCATACATATGTGAAATATCCAAATGTACTTATTTTTCAAATTGAAAACGGCAGAAATTCGCATAAATTTTTTAAATAGCCAAGATATCAATATTTTTGAAATTGAAATCGGCAGAAATGTTATAAATAATAAAATACCTAAAGGGTACATATATTTAAATTGAAATTGTCAAAAATTATCATAAATATGTGAAATATCCAAATGTACTTATTTTTCAAATTCAAAACGGCAGAAATTCGCATAAATTATTTGAATCACCAAGATGTCAATATTTTTGAAATTGAAATCGGCAGAAATGCTATAAATAATAAAATACCTAAAGGGTACATATATTTAAATTGAAATTGGCAAAAATTATCATAAATATGTGAAATATCCAAATGTACTTTTTTTTTCAAATTGAAATCGGCAGAAATTCGCATAAATTATTTAAATAACCAAGATGTCAATATTTTTGAAATTGTAATCGGCAGAAATGCTATAAATAATAAAATACCTAAAGGGTACATATATTTAAATTGAAATTGGCAAAAATTATCATAAATATGTGAAATATCCAAATGTACTTATTTTTCAAATTGAAAACGGCAGAAATTCGCACAAATTATTTAAATAACCAAGATGTCAATATTTTTGAAATTGAAATCGGCAGAAATGCTATGAATAATAAAATACTTAAAGGGTACATATATTTAAATTGAAATTGGCAAAAATTATCATAAATATGTGAAATATCCAAATGTACTTATTTTTCAAATTGAAAACGGCAGAAATTCGCATAAATTATTTAAATAACCAAGAGGTCAATATTTTTGAAATTGAAATCGGCAGAATTGCTATAAATAACAAAATACCTAAAGGGTACATATATTTAAATTGAAATTGGCAAAAATTATCATAAATATGTGAAATATCCAAATGTACTTATTTTTCAAATTGAAAACGGCAGAAATTCGCATAAATTATTTAAATAACCAAGATGTCAATATTTTGTAAATTGAAATCGGCAAAAATGCTAAAAATAATAAAATACCTAAAGGGTACATATATTTAACTTGAAATTGGCAAAAATTATCATATGTGAAATAACCAAATGTACTTTTTTTTTCAAATTGAAAACGGCAGAAATTCGCATAAATTATTTAAATAACCAAGATGTCAATATTTTTGAAATTGAAATCGGCAGAAATGCTATAAATAATAAAATACCTAAAGGGTACATATATTTATATTGAAATTGGCAAAAATTATCATAAATATGTGAAATATCCAAATGTACTTATTTTTCAAATTGAAAACGGCAGAAATTCGCATAAATTATTTAAATAACCAAGATGTCAATATTTTTGAAATTGAAATCGGCAGAAATGCTATAAATAATAAAATACCTAAAGGGTACATATATTTAAATTGAAATTGGCAAAAATTATCATAAATATGTGAAATATCCAAATGTACTTATTTTTCAAATTGAAAACTGCAGAAATACGCATAAATTATTTAAATAACCAAGATATCAATATTTTTTAAATTGAAATCGGCAGAAATGCTATAAATAATAAAATACCTAAAGGGTACATATATTTAAATTGAAATTGGCAAAAATTATCATAAATATGTGAAATATCCAAATGTACTTATTTTTCAAATTGAAAACTGCAGAAATACGCATAAATTATTTAAATAACCAAGATGTCAATATTTTTGAAATTGAAATCGGCAGAAATGCTATAAATAATAAAATACCTAAAGGGTACATATATTTAAATTGAAATTGGCAAAAATTATCATAAATATGTGAAATATCCAAATGTACTTATTTTTCAAATTGAAAACGGCAGAAATTCGCATAAATTATTTAAATAACCAAGATGTCAATATTTTTGAAATTGAAATCGGCAGAAATGCTATAAATATTAAAATACCTAAAGGGTACATATATTTAAATTGAAATTGGCAAAAATTCTCATACATATGTGAAATATCCAAATGTACTTATTTTTCAAATTGAAAACGGCAGAAATTCGCATAAATTTTTTAAATAGCCAAGATATCAATATTTTTGAAATTGAAATCGGCAGAAATGTTATAAATAATAAAATACCTAAAGGGTACATATATTTAAATTGAAATTGTCAAAAATTATCATAAATATGTGAAATATCCAAATGTACTTATTTTTCAAATTCAAAACGGCAGAAATTCGCATAAATTATTTGAATCACCAAGATGTCAATATTTTTGAAATTGAAATCGGCAGAAATGCTATAAATAATAAAATACCTAAAGGGTACATATATTTAAATTGAAATTGGCAAAAATTATCATAAATATGTGAAATATCCAAATGTACTTTTTTTTTCAAATTGAAATCGGCAGAAATTCGCATAAATTATTTAAATAACCAAGATGTCAATATTTTTGAAATTGTAATCGGCAGAAATGCTATAAATAATAAAATACCTAAAGGGTACATATATTTAAATTGAAATTGGCAAAAATTATCATAAATATGTGAAATATCCAAATGTACTTATTTTTCAAATTGAAAACGGCAGAAATTCGCATAAATTATTTAAATAACCAAGATGTCAATATTTTTGAAATTGAAATCGGCAGAAATGCTATGAATATTAAAATACCTAAAGGGTACATATATTTAACTTGAAATTGGCAAAAATTATCATAAATATGTGAAATATCCAAATGTACTTTTTTTTTCAAATTGAAAACGGCAGAAATTCGCATAAATTATTTAAATAACCAAGATATCAATATTTTTGAAATTGAAATCGGCAGAAATGCTATAAATATTAAAATACCTAAAGGGTACATATATTTAAATTGAAATTGGCAAAAATTCTCATACATATGTGAAATATCCAAATGTACTTATTTTTCAAATTGAAAACGGCAGAAATTCGCATAAATTTTTTAAATAGCCAAGATATCAATATTTTTGAAATTGAAATCGGCAGAAATGTTATAAATAATAAAATACCTAAAGGGTACATATATTTAAATTGAAATTGTCAAAAATTATCATAAATATGTGAAATATCCAAATGTACTTATTTTTCAAATTCAAAACGGCAGAAATTCGCATAAATTATTTGAATCACCAAGATGTCAATATTTTTGAAATTGAAATCGGCAGAAATGCTATAAATAATAAAATACCTAAAGGGTACATATATTTAAATTGAAATTGGCAAAAATTATCATAAATATGTGAAATATCCAAATGTACTTTTTTTTTCAAATTGAAATCGGCAGAAATTCGCATAAATTATTTAAATAACCAAGATGTCAATATTTTTGAAATTGTAATCGGCAGAAATGCTATAAATAATAAAATACCTAAAGGGTACATATATTTAAATTGAAATTGGCAAAAATTATCATAAATATGTGAAATATCCAAATGTACTTATTTTTCAAATTGAAAACGGCAGAAATTCGCATAAATTATTTAAATAACCAAGATGTCAATATTTTTGAAATTGAAATCGGCAGAAATGCTATGAATATTAAAATACCTAAAGGGTACATATATTTAACTTGAAATTGGCAAAAATTATCATAAATATGTGAAATATCCAAATGTACTTTTTTTTTCAAATTGAAAACGGCAGAAATTCGCATAAATTATTTAAATAACCAAGATATCAATATTTTTGAAATTGAAATCGGCAGAAATGCTATAAATATTAAAATACCTAAAGGGTACATATATTTAAATTGAAATTGGCAAAAATTCTCATACATATGTGAAATATCCAAATGTACTTATTTTTCAAATTGAAAACGGCAGAAATTCGCATAAATTTTTTAAATAGCCAAGATATCAATATTTTTGAAATTGAAATCGGCAGAAATGTTATAAATAATAAAATACCTAAAGGGTACATATATTTAAATTGAAATTGTCAAAAATTATCATAAATATGTGAAATATCCAAATGTACTTATTTTTCAAATTCAAAACGGCAGAAATTCGCATAAATTATTTGAATCACCAAGATGTCAATATTTTTGAAATTGAAATCGGCAGAAATGCTATAAATAATAAAATACCTAAAGGGTACATATATTTAAATTGAAATTGGCAAAAATTATCATAAATATGTGAAATATCCAAATGTACTTTTTTTTTCAAATTGAAATCGGCAGAAATTCGCATAAATTATTTAAATAACCAAGATGTCAATATTTTTGAAATTGTAATCGGCAGAAATGCTATAAATAATAAAATACCTAAAGGGTACATATATTTAAATTGAAATTGGCAAAAATTATCATAAATATGTGAAATATCCAAATGTACTTATTTTTCAAATTGAAAACGGCAGAAATTCGCATAAATTATTTAAATAACCAAGATGTCAATATTTTTGAAATTGAAATGGGCAGAAATGCTATGAATAATAAAATACTTAAAGGGTACATATATTTAAATTGAAATTGGCAAAAATTATCATAAATATGTGAAATATCCAAATGTACTTATTTTTCAAATTGAAAACGGCAGAAATTCGCATAAATTATTTAAATAACCAAGAGGTCAATATTTTTGAAATTGAAATCGGCAGAATTGCTATAAATAACAAAATACCTAAAGGGTACATATATTTAAATTGAAATTGGCAAAAATTATCATAAATATGTGAAATATCCAAATGTACTTTTTTTTTCAAATTGAAAACGGCAGAAATTCGCATAAATTATTTAAATAACCAAGATGTCAATATTTTTGAAATTGAAATCGGCAGAAATGCTATAAATATTAAAATACCTAAAGGGTACATATATTTAACTTGAAATTGGCAAAAATTCTCATACATATGTGAAATATCCAAATGTACTTATTTTTCAAATTGAAAACGGCAGAAATTCGCATAAATTTTTTAAATAGCCAAGATATCAATATTGTTGAAATTGAAATCGGCAGAAATGTTATAAATAATAAAATACCTAAAGGGTACATATATTTAACTTGAAATTGGCAAAAATTATCATAAATATGTGAAATAACCAAATGTACTTTTTTTTTCAAATTGAAAACGGCAGAAATTCGCATAAATTATTTAAATAACCAAGATGTCAATATTTTTGAAATTGAAATCGGCAGAAATGCTATAAATAATAAAATACCTAAAGGGTACATATATTTATATTGAAATTGGCAAAAATTATCATAAATATGTGAAATATCCAAATGTACTTATTTTTCAAATTGAAAACGGCAGAAATTCGCATAAATTATTTAAATAACCAAGATGTCAATATTTTTGAAATTGAAATCGGCAGAAATGCTATAAATAATAAAATACCTAAAGGGTACATATATTTAAATTGAAATTGGCAAAAATTATCATAAATATGTGAAATATCCAAATGTACTTATTTTTCAAATTGAAAACTGCAGAAATACGCATAAATTATTTAAATAACCAAGATGTCAATATTTTTTAAATTGAAATCGGCAGAAATGCTATAAATAATAAAATACCTAAAGGGTACATATATTTAAATTGAAATTGGCAAAAATTATCATAAATATGTGAAATATCCAAATGTACTTATTTTTCAAATTGAAAACTGCAGAAATACGCATAAATTATTTAAATAACCAAGATGTCAATATTTTTGAAATTGAAATCGGCAGAAATGCTATAAATAATAAAATACCTAAAGGGTACATATATTTAAATTGAAATTGGCAAAAATTATCATAAATATGTGAAATATCCAAATGTACTTATTTTTCAAATTGAAAACGGCAGAAATTCGCATAAATTATTTAAATAACCAAGATGTCAATATTTTTGAAATTGAAATCGGCAGAAATGCTATAAATATTAAAATACCTAAAGGGTACATATATTTAAATTGAAATTGGCAAAAATTCTCATACATATGTGAAATATCCAAATGTACTTATTTTTCAAATTGAAAACGGCAGAAATTCGCATAAATTTTTTAAATAGCCAAGATATCAATATTTTTGAAATTGAAATCGGCAGAAATGTTATAAATAATAAAATACCTAAAGGGTACATATATTTAAATTGAAATTGTCAAAAATTATCATAAATATGTGAAATATCCAAATGTACTTATTTTTCAAATTCAAAACGGCAGAAATTCGCATAAATTATTTGAATCACCAAGATGTCAATATTTTTGAAATTGAAATCGGCAGAAATGCTATAAATAATAAAATACCTAAAGGGTACATATATTTAAATTGAAATTGGCAAAAATTATCATAAATATGTGAAATATCCAAATGTACTTTTTTTTTCAAATTGAAATCGGCAGAAATTCGCATAAATTATTTAAATAACCAAGATGTCAATATTTTTGAAATTGTAATCGGCAGAAATGCTATAAATAATAAAATACCTAAAGGGTACATATATTTAAATTGAAATTGGCAAAAATTATCATAAATATGTGAAATATCCAAATGTACTTATTTTTCAAATTGAAAACGGCAGAAATTCGCATAAATTATTTAAATAACCAAGATGTCAATATTTTTGAAATTGAAATCGGCAGAAATGCTATGAATAATAAAATACTTAAAGGGTACATATATTTAAATTGAAATTGGCAAAAATTATCATAAATATGTGAAATATCCAAATGTACTTATTTTTCAAATTGAAAACGGCAGAAATTCGCATAAATTATTTAAATAACCAAGAGGTCAATATTTTTGAAATTGAAATCGGCAGAATTGCTATAAATAACAAAATACCTAAAGGGTACATATATTTAAATTGAAATTGGCAAAAATTATCATAAATATGTGAAATATCCAAATGTACTTATTTTTCAAATTGAAAACGGCAGAAATTCGCATAAATTATTTAAATAACCAAGATGTCAATATTTTGTAAATTGAAATCGGCAAAAATGCTAAAAATAATAAAATACCTAAAGGGTACATATATTTAACTTGAAATAGGCAAAAATTATCATAAATATGTGAAATATCCAAATGTACTTTTTTTTTCAAATTGAAAACGGAAGAAATTCGCATAAATTATTTAAATAACCAAGATGTCAATATTTTTGAAATTGAAATCGGCAGAAATGCTATAAATAATAAAATACCTAAAGGGTACATATATTTATATTGAAATTGGCAAAAATTATCATAAATATGTGAAATATCCAAATGTACTTATTTTTCAAATTGAAAACGGCAGAAATTCGCATAAATTATTTAAATAACCAAGATGTCAATATTTTTGAAATTGAAATCGGCAGAAATGCTATAAATAATAAAATACCTAAAGGGTACATATATTTAAATTGAAATTGGCAAAAATTATCATAAATATGTGAAATATCCAAATGTACTTATTTTTCAAATTGAAAACTGCAGAAATACGCATAAATTATTTAAATAACCAAGATGTCAATATTTTTGAAATTGAAATCGGCAGAAATGCTATAAATAATAAAATACCTAAAGGGTACATATATTTAAATTGAAATTGGCAAAAATTATCATAAATATGTGAAATATCCAAATGTACTTATTTTTCAAATTGAAAACGGCAGAAATTCGCATAAATTATTTAAATAACCAAGATGTCAATATTTTTGAAATTGAAATCGGCAGAAATGCTATAAATATTAAAATACCTAAAGGGTACATATATTTAAATTGAAATTGGCAAAAATTCTCATACATATGTGAAATATCCAAATGTACTTATTTTTCAAATTGAAAACGGCAGAAATTCGCATAAATTTTTTAAATAGCCAAGATATCAATATTTTTGAAATTGAAATCGGCAGAAATGTTATAAATAATAAAATACCTAAAGGGTACATATATTTAAATTGAAATTGGCAAAAATTATCATAAATATGTGAAATATCCAAATGTACTTATTTTTCAAATTCAAAACGGCAGAAATTCGCATAAATTATTTGAATCACCAAGATGTCAATATTTTTGAAATTGAAATCGGCAGAAATGCTATAAATAATAAAATACCTAAAGGGTACATATATTTAAATTGAAATTGGCAAAAATTATCATAAATATGTGAAATATCCAAATGTACTTATTTTTCAAATTGAAAACGGCAGAAATTCGCATAAATTATTTAAATAACCAAGATGTCAATATTTTTGAAATTGAAATCGGCAGAAATGCTATAAATAATAAAATACCTAAAGGGTACATATATTTAAATTGAAATTGGTAAAAATTATCATAAATATGTGAAATATCCAAATGTACTTATTTTTCAAATTGAAAACGACAGAAATTCGCATAAATTATTTAAATAACCAAGATGTCAATATTTTTGAAATTGAAATCGGCAGAAATTTTATAAATAATAAAATACTTAAAGGGTACATATATTTAAATTGAAATTGGCAAAAATTATCATAAATATGTGAAATATCCAAATGTACTTTTTTTTTCAAATTGAAAACGGCAGAAATTCGCATAAATTATTTAAATAACCAAGATGTCAATATTTTTGAAATTGAAATCGGCAGAAATGCTATAAATAATAAAATACCTAAAGGGTACATATATTTAACTTGAAATTGGCAAAAATTATCATAAATATGTGAAATATCCAAATGTACTTTTTTTTTCAAATTGAAAACGGCAGAAATTCGCATAAATTATTTAAATAACCAAGATGTCAATATTTTTGAAATTGAAATCGGCAGAAATGCTATAAATAATAAAATACCTAAAGGGTACATATATTTAACTTGAAATTGGCAAAAATTATCATAAATATGTGAAATATCCAAATGTACTTTTTTTTTCAAATTGAAAACGGCAGAAATTCGCATAAATTATTTAAATAACCAAGATGTCAATATTTTTGAAATTGAAATCGGCAGAAATGCTATAAATAATAAAATACCTAAAGGGTACATATATTTATATTGAAATTGGCAAAAATTATCATAAATATGTGAAATATCCAAATGTACTTATTTTTCAAATTGAAAACGGCAGAAATTCGCATAAATTATTTAAATAACCAAGATGTCAATATTTTTGAAATTGAAATCGGCAGAAATGCTATAAATAATAAAATACCTAAAGGGTACATATATTTAAATTGAAATTGGCAAAAATTATCATAAATATGTGAAATATCCAAATGTACTTATTTTTCAAATTGAAAACTGCAGAAATACGCATAAATTATTTAAATAACCAAGATGTCAATATTTTTGAAATTGAAATCGGCAGAAATGCTATAAATAATAAAATACCTAAAGGGTACATATATTTAAATTGAAATTGGCAAAAATTATCATAAATATGTGAAATATCCAAATGTACTTATTTTTCAAATTGAAAACGGCAGAAATTCGCTTAAATTATTTAAATAACCAAGATGTAAATATTTTTGAAATTGAAATCGGCAGAATTGCTATAAATAATAAAATACCTAAAGGGTACATATATTTAAATTGAAATTGGCAAAAATTATCATAAATATGTGAAATATCCAAATGTACTTATTTCTCAAATTGAAAACGGCAGAAATTCGCATAAATTATTTAAATAACCAAGTTGTCAATATTTTTGAAATTGAAATCGGCAGAAATGCTATAAATAATAAAATACCTAAAGGGTACATATATTTAAATTGAAATTGGCAAAAATTATCATAAATATGTGAAATATCCAAATGTACTTATTTTTCAAATTGAAAACGGCAGAAATTCGCATAAATTATTTAAATAACCAAGTTGTCAATATTTTTGAAATTGAAATCGGCAGAAATGCTATAAATAATAAAATACCTAAAGGGTACATATATTTAAATTGAAATTGGCAAAAATTATCATAAATATGTGAAATATCCAAATGTACTTATTTTTCAAATTGAAAACGGCAGAAATTCGCATAAATTATTTAAATAACCAAGATGTCAATATTTTTGAAATTGAAATCGGCAGAAATTTTATAAATAATAAAATACTTAAAGTGTACATATATTTAAATTGAAATTGGCAAAAATTATCATAAATATGTGAAATATCCAAATGTACTTATTTTTCAAATTGAAAACTGCAGAAATACGCATAAATTATTTAAATAACCAAGATGTCAATATTTTTGAAATTGAAATCGGCAGAAATGCTATAAATAATAAAATACCTAAAGGGTACATATATTTAAATTGAAATTGGCAAAAATTATCATAAATATGTGAAATATCCAAATATACTTATTTTTCAAATTGAAAACGGCAGAAATTCGCATAAATTATTTAAATAACCAAGATGTCAATATTTTTGAAATTGAAATCGGCAGAAATGCTATAAATAATAAAATACCTAAAGGGTACATATATTTAAATTGAAATTGGCAAAAATTATCATAAATATTTGAAATATCCAAATGTACTTATTTTTCAAATTGAAAACGGAAGAAATTCGCATAAATTATTTAAATAACCAAGATGTCAGTATTTTTGAAACTGACAATCGGCAGAAATGTTATAAATAATAAAATACCTAAAGGGTACATATATTTAAATTGAAATTGGCAAAAATTATCATAAATATGTGAAATATCCAAATGTACTTATTTTTCAAATTGAAAACGACAGAAATTCGCATAAATTATTTAAATAACCAAGATGTAAATATTTTTGCAATTGAAATCGGCAGAATTGCTATAAATAATAAAAAACCTAAAGGGTACATATATTTAAATAGAAATTGGCAAAAATTATCATAAATATGTGAAATATCCAAATGTACTTATTTTTCAAATTGAAAACGGCAGAAATTCGCATAAATTATTTAAATAACCAAGATGTCAATATTTTTGAAATTGACATCGACAGAAATGCTATAAATAATAAAATACCTAAAGGGTACATATATTTAAATTGAAATTGGCAAAAATTATCATAAATATGTGAAATATCCAAATGTACTTATTTTTCAAATTGAAAACGGCTGAAATTCGCATAAATTATTTAAATAACCAAGAGATCAATATTTTTCAAATTGAAATCGGCAGAAATGCTATAAATAATAAAATACATAAAGGGTACATATATTTAAATTGAAATTGGCAAAAATTATCATAAATATGGGAAATATCCAAATGTACTTATTTTTCAAATTGAAAACGGCAGAAATTCGCATAAATTATTTAAATAACCAAGATGTCAATATTTTTGAAATTGAAATCGGCAGAAATGCTATAAATAATAAAATACCTAAAGGGTACATATATTTAAATTGAAATTGGCAAAAATTATCATAAATATGGGAAATATCCAAATGTACTTATTTTTCAAATTGAAAACGGCAGAAATTCGCATAAATTATTTAAATAACCAAGATATCAATATTTTTGAAATTGAAATCGGCAGAAATGCTATAAATAATAAAATACCTAAAGGGTACATATATTTAAATTGAAATTGGCAAAAATTATCATAAATATGGGAAATATCCAAATGTACTTATTTTTCAAATTGAAAACGGCAGAAATTCGCATAAATTATTTAAATAACCAAGATGTCAATATTTTTGAAATTGAAATCGGCAGAAATGCTATAAATAATAAAATACCTAAAGGGTACATATATTTAAATTGAAATTGGCAAAAATTATCATAAATATGTGAATTATCAAAATGTACTTGTTTTTCAAATTGAAAACGGCAGAAATTCGCATAAATTATTTAAATAACCAAGATGTCAATATTTTTGAAATTGAAATCGGCAGAAATGCTATAAATAATAAAATACCTAAAGGGTACATATATTTAAATTGAAATTGGCAAAAATTATCATAAATATGTGAAATATCCAAATGTACTTATTTTTCAAATTGAAAACGACAGAAATTCGCATAAATTATTTATATAACCAAGATGTCAATATTTTTGAAATTGAAATCGGCAGAAATGCTATAAATAATAAAATACCTAAAGGGTACATATATTTAAATTGAAATTGGCAAAAATTATCATAAATATGTGAAAAATCCAAATGTACTTATTTTTCAAATTGAAAACGACAGAAATTCGCATAAATTATTTAAATAACCAAGATGTCAATATTTTTGAAATTGAAATCGGCAGAAATGCTATAAATAATAAAATACCTAAAGGGTACATATATTTAAATTGAAATTGGCAAAAATTCTCATACATATGTGAAATATCCAAATGTACTTATTTTTCAAATTGAAAACGGCAGAAATTCGCATAAATTTTTTAAATAGCCAAGATATCAATATTTTTGAAATTGAAATCGGCAGAAATGTTATAAATAATAAAATACCTAAAGGGTACATATATTTAAATTGAAATTGGCAAAAATTATCATAAATATGTGAAATATCCAAATGTACTTATTTTTCAAATTCAAAACGGCAGAAATTCGCATAAATTATTTGAATCACCAAGATGTCAATATTATTTAAATTGAAATCGGCAGAAATGCTATAAATAATAAAATACCTAAAGGGTACATATATTTAAATTGAAATTGGCAAAAATTATCATAAATATGTGAAATATCCAAATGTACTTTTTTTTTCAAATTGAAATCGGCAGAAATTCGCATAAATTATTTAAATAACCAAGATGTCAATATTTTTGAAATTGTAATCGGCAGAAATGCTATAAATAATAAAATACCTAAAGGGTACATATATTTAAATTGAAATTGGCAAAAATTATCATAAATATGTGAAATATCCAAATGTACTTATTTTTCAAATTGAAAACGGCAGAAATTCGCATAAATTATTTAAATAACCAAGATGTCAATATTTTTGAAATTGAAATCGGCAGAAATGCTATGAATAATAAAATACTTAAAGGGAACATATATTTAAATTGAAATTGGCAAAAATTATCATAAATATGTGAAATATCCAAATGTACTTATTTTTCAAATTGAAAACGGCAGAAATTCGCATAAATTTTTTAAATAACCAAGATGTCAATATTTTTGAAATTGAAATCGGCAGAAATGCTATAAATATTAAAATACCTAAAGGGTACATATATTTAAATTGAAATTGGCAAAAATTCTCATACATATGTGAAATATCCAAATGTACTTATTTTTCAAATTGAAAACGGCAGAAATTCGCATAAATTTTTTAAATAGCCAAGATATCAATATTTTTGAAATTGAAATCGGCAGAAATGTTATAAATAATAAAATACCTAAAGGGTACATATATTTAAATTGAAATTGTCAAAAATTATCATAAATATGTGAAATATCCAAATGTACTTATTTTTCAAATTCAAAACGGGAGAAATTCGCATAAATTATTTGAATCACCAAGATGTCAATATTTTTGAAATTGAAATCGGCAGAAATGCTATAAATAATAAAATACCTAAAGGGTACATATATTTAAATTGAAATTGGCAAAAATTATCATAAATATGTGAAATATCCAAATGTACTTTTTTTTTCAAATTGAAATCGGCAGAAATTCGCATAAATTATTTAAATAACCAAGATGTCAATATTTTTGAAATTGTAATCGGCAGAAATGCTATAAATAATAAAATACCTAAAGGGTACATATATTTAAATTGAAATTGGCAAAAATTATCATAAATATGTGAAATATCCAAATGTACTTATTTTTCAAATTGAAAACGGCAGAAATTCGCATAAATTATTTAAATAACCAAGATGTCAATATTTTTGAAATTGAAATCGGCAGAAATGCTATGAATAATAAAATACTTAAAGGGTACATATATTTAAATTGAAATTGGCAAAAATTATCATAAATATGTGAAATATCCAAATGTACTTATTTTTCAAATTGAAAACGGCAGAAATTCGCATAAATTATTTAAATAACCAAGATGTCAATATTTTTGAAATTGAAATCGGCAGAATTGCTATAAATAACAAAATACCTAAAGGGTACATATATTTAAATTGAAATTGGCAAAAATTATCATAAATATGTGAAATATCCAAATGTACTTTTTTTTTCAAATTGAAAACGGCAGAAATTCGCATAAATTTTTTAAATAGCCAAGATATCAATATTTTTGAAATTGAAATCGGCAGAAATGTTATAAATAATAAAATACCTAAAGGGTACATATATTTAAATTGAAATTGTCAAAAATTATCATAAATATGTGAAATATCCAAATGTACTTATTTTTCAAATTCAAAACGGCAGAAATTCGCATAAATTATTTGAATCACCAAGATGTCAATATTTTTGAAATTGAAATCGGCAGAAATGCTATAAATAATAAAATACCTAAAGGGTACATATATTTAAATTGAAATTGGCAAAAATTATCATAAATATGTGAAATATCCAAATGTACTTTTTTTTTCAAATTGAAATCGGCAGAAATTCGCATAAATTATTTAAATAACCAAGATGTCAATATTTTTGAAATTGTAATCGGCAGAAATGCTATAAATAATAAAATACCTAAAGGGTACATATATTTAAATTGAAATTGGCAAAAATTATCATAAATATGTGAAATATCCAAATGTACTTATTTTTCAAATTGAAAACGGCAGAAATTCGCACAAATTATTTAAATAACCAAGATGTCAATATTTTTGAAATTGAAATCGGCAGAAATGCTATGAATAATAAAATACTTAAAGGGTACATATATTTAAATTGAAATTGGCAAAAATTATCATAAATATGTGAAATATCCAAATGTACTTATTTTTCAAATTGAAAACGGCAGAAATTCGCATAAATTATTTAAATAACCAAGAGGTCAATATTTTTGAAATTGAAATCGGCAGAATTGCTATAAATAACAAAATACCTAAAGGGTACATATATTTAAATTGAAATTGGCAAAAATTATCATAAATATGTGAAATATCCAAATGTACTTATTTTTCAAATTGAAAACGGCAGAAATTCGCATAAATTATTTAAATAACCAAGATGTCAATATTTTGTAAATTGAAATCGGCAAAAATGCTAAAAATAATAAAATACCTAAAGGGTACATATATTTAACTTGAAATTGGCAAAAATTATCATATGTGAAATAACCAAATGTACTTTTTTTTTCAAATTGAAAACGGCAGAAATTCGCATAAATTATTTAAATAACCAAGATGTCAATATTTTTGAAATTGAAATCGGCAGAAATGCTATAAATAATAAAACCCTAAAGGGTACATATATTTATATTGAAATTGGCAAAAATTATCATAAATATGTGAAATATCCAAATGTACTTATTTTTCAAATTGAAAACGGCAGAAATTCGCATAAATTATTTAAATAACCAAGATGTCAATATTTTTGAAATTGAAATCGGCAGAAATGCTATAAATAATAAAATACCTAAAGGGTACATATATTTAAATTGAAATTGGCAAAAATTATCATAAATATGTGAAATATCCAAATGTACTTATTTTTCAAATTGAAAACTGCAGAAATACGCATAAATTATTTAAATAACCAAGATATCAATATTTTTTAAATTGAAATCGGCAGAAATGCTATAAATAATAAAATACCTAAAGGGTACATATATTTAAATTGAAATTGGCAAAAATTATCATAAATATGTGAAATATCCAAATGTACTAATTTTTCAAATTGAAAACTGCAGAAATACGCATAAATTATTTAAATAACCAAGATGTCAATATTTTTGAAATTGAAATCGGCAGAAATGCTATAAATAATAAAATACCTAAAGGGTACATATATTTAAATTGAAATTGGCAAAAATTATCATAAATATGTGAAATATCCAAATGTACTTATTTTTCAAATTGAAAACGGCAGAAATTCGCATAAATTATTTAAATAACCAAGATGTCAATATTTTTGAAATTGAAATCGGCAGAAATGCTATAAATATTAAAATACCTAAAGGGTACATATATTTAAATTGAAATTGGCAAAAATTCTCATACATATGTGAAATATCCAAATGTACTTATTTTTCAAATTGAAAACGGCAGAAATTCGCATAAATTTTTTAAATAGCCAAGATATCAATATTTTTGAAATTGAAATCGGCAGAAATGTTATAAATAATAAAATACCTAAAGGGTACATATATTTAAATTGAAATTGTCAAAAATTATCATAAATATGTGAAATATCCAAATGTACTTATTTTTCAAATTCAAAACGGCAGAAATTCGCATAAATTATTTGAATCACCAAGATGTCAATATTTTTGAAATTGAAATCGGCAGAAATGCTATAAATAATAAAATACCTAAAGGGTACATATATTTAAATTGAAATTGGCAAAAATTATCATAAATATGTGAAATATCCAAATGTACTTTTTTTTTCAAATTGAAATCGGCAGAAATTCGCATAAATTATTTAAATAACCAAGATGTCAATATTTTTGAAATTGTAATCGGCAGAAATGCTATAAATAATAAAATACCTAAAGGGTACATATATTTAAATTGAAATTGGCAAAAATTATCATAAATATGTGAAATATCCAAATGTACTTATTTTTCAAATTGAAAACGGCAGAAATTCGCATAAATTATTTAAATAACCAAGATGTCAATATTTTTGAAATTGAAATCGGCAGAAATGCTATGAATATTAAAATACCTAAAGGGTACATATATTTAACTTGAAATTGGCAAAAATTATCATAAATATGTGAAATATCCAAATGTACTTTTTTTTTCAAATTGAAAACGGCAGAAATTCGCATAAATTATTTAAATAACCAAGATATCAATATTTTTGAAATTGAAATCGGCAGAAATGCTATAAATATTAAAATACCTAAAGGGTACATATATTTAAATTGAAATTGGCAAAAATTCTCATACATATGTGAAATATCCAAATGTACTTATTTTTCAAATTGAAAACGGCAGAAATTCGCATAAATTTTTTAAATAGCCAAGATATCAATATTTTTGAAATTGAAATCGGCAGAAATGTTATAAATAATAAAATACCTAAAGGGTACATATATTTAAATTGAAATTGTCAAAAATTATCATAAATATGTGAAATATCCAAATGTACTTATTTTTCAAATTCAAAACGGCAGAAATTCGCATAAATTATTTGAATCACCAAGATGTCAATATTTTTGAAATTGAAATCGGCAGAAATGCTATAAATAATAAAATACCTAAAGGGTACATATATTTAAATTGAAATTGGCAAAAATTATCATAAATATGTGAAATATCCAAATGTACTTTTTTTTTCAAATTGAAATCGGCAGAAATTCGCATAAATTATTTAAATAACCAAGATGTCAATATTTTTGAAATTGTAATCGGCAGAAATGCTATAAATAATAAAATACCTAAAGGGTACATATATTTAAATTGAAATTGGCAAAAATTATCATAAATATGTGAAATATCCAAATGTACTTATTTTTCAAATTGAAAACGGCAGAAATTCGCATAAATTATTTAAATAACCAAGATGTCAATATTTTTGAAATTGAAATGGGCAGAAATGCTATGAATAATAAAATACTTAAAGGGTACATATATTTAAATTGAAATTGGCAAAAATTATCATAAATATGTGAAATATCCAAATGTACTTATTTTTCAAATTGAAAACGGCAGAAATTCGCATAAATTATTTAAATAACCAAGAGGTCAATATTTTTGAAATTGAAATCGGCAGAATTGCTATAAATAACAAAATACCTAAAGGGTACATATATTTAAATTGAAATTGGCAAAAATTATCATAAATATGTGAAATATCCAAATGTACTTTTTTTTTCAAATTGAAAACGGCAGAAATTCGCATAAATTATTTAAATAACCAAGATGTCAATATTTTTGAAATTGAAATCGGCAGAAATGCTATAAATATTAAAATACCTAAAGGGTACATATATTTAAATTGAAATTGGCAAAAATTCTCATACATATGTGAAATATCCAAATGTACTTATTTTTCAAATTGAAAACGGCAGAAATTCGCATAAATTTTTTAAATAGCCAAGATATCAATATTTTTGAAATTGAAATCGGCAGAAATGTTATAAATAATAAAATACCTAAAGGGTACATATATTTAAATTGAAATTGTCAAAAATTATCATAAATATGTGAAATATCCAAATGTACTTATTTTTCAAATTCAAAACGGCAGAAATTCGCATAAATTATTTGAATCACCAAGATGTCAATATTTTTGAAATTGAAATCGGCAGAAATGCTATAAATAATAAAATACCTAAAGGGTACATATATTTAAATTGAAATTGGCAAAAATTATCATAAATATGTGAAATATCCAAATGTACTTTTTTTTTCAAATTGAAATCGGCAGAAATTCGCATAAATTATTTAAATAACCAAGATGTCAATATTTTTGAAATTGTAATCGGCAGAAATGCTATAAATAATAAAATACCTAAAGGGTACATATATTTAAATTGAAATTGGCAAAAATTATCATAAATATGTGAAATATCCAAATGTACTTATTTTTCAAATTGAAAACGGCAGAAATTCGCATAAATTATTTAAATAACCAAGATGTCAATATTTTTGAAATTGAAATCGGCAGAAATGCTATGAATAATAAAATACTTAAAGGGTACATATATTTAAATTGAAATTGGCAAAAATTATCATAAATATGTGAAATATCCAAATGTACTTATTTTTCAAATTGAAAACGGCAGAAATTCGCATAAATTATTTAAATAACCAAGAGGTCAATATTTTTGAAATTGAAATCGGCAGAATTGCTATAAATAACAAAATACCTAAAGGGTACATATATTTAAATTGAAATTGGCAAAAATTATCATAAATATGTGAAATATCCAAATGTACTTATTTTTCAAATTGAAAACGGCAGAAATTCGCATAAATTATTTAAATAACCAAGATGTCAATATTTTGTAAATTGAAATCGGCAAAAATGCTAAAAATAATAAAATACCTAAAGGGTACATATATTTAACTTGAAATAGGCAAAAATTATCATAAATATGTGAAATATCCAAATGTACTTTTTTTTTCAAATTGAAAACGGCAGAAATTCGCATAAATTATTTAAATAACCAAGATGTCAATATTTTTGAAATTGAAATCGGCAGAAATGCTATAAATAATAAAATACCTAAAGGGTACATATATTTAAATTGAAATTGGCAAAAATTATCATAAATATGTGAAATATCCAAATGTACTTATTTTTCAAATTGAAAACTGCAGAAATACGCATAAATTATTTAAATAACCAAGATGTCAATATTTTTGAAATTGAAATCGGCAGAAATGCTATAAATAATAAAATACCTAAAGGGTACATATATTTAAATTGAAATTGGCAAAAATTATCATAAATATGTGAAATATCCAAATGTACTTATTTTTCAAATTGAAAACGGCAGAAATTCGCATAAATTATTTAAATAACCAAGATGTCAATATTTTTGAAATTGAAATCGGCAGAAATGCTATAAATATTAAAATACCTAAAGGGTACATATATTTAAATTGAAATTGGCAAAAATTCTCATACATATGTGAAATATCCAAATGTACTTATTTTTCAAATTGAAAACGGCAGAAATTCGCATAAATTTTTTAAATAGCCAAGATATCAATATTTTTGAAATTGAAATCGGCAGAAATGTTATAAATAATAAAATACCTAAAGGGTACATATATTTAAATTGAAATTGGCAAAAATTATCATAAATATGTGAAATATCCAAATGTACTTATTTTTCAAATTGAAAACGGCAGAAATTCGCATAAATTATTTGAATCACCAAGATGTCAATATTTTTGAAATTGAAATCGGCAGAAATGCTATAAATAATAAAATACCTAAAGGGTACATATATTTAAATTGAAATTGGCAAAAATTATCATAAATATGTGAAATATCCAAATGTACTTATTTTTCAAATTGAAAACGGCAGAAATTCGCATAAATTATTTAAATAACCAAGATGTCAATATTTTTGAAATTGAAATCGGCAGAAATGCTATAAATAATAAAATACCTAAAGGGTACATATATTTAAATTGAAATTGTCAAAAATTATCATAAATATGTGAAATATCCAAATGTACTTTTTTTTTCAAATTGAAATCGGCAGAAATTCGCATAAATTATTTAAATAACCAAGATGTCAATATTTTTGAAATTGTAATCGGCAGAAATGCTATAAATAATAAAATACCTAAAGGGTACATATATTTAAATTGAAATTGGCAAAAATTATCATAAATATGTGAAATATCCAAATGTACTTATTTTTCAAATTGAAAACGGCAGAAATTCGCATAAATTATTTAAATAACCAAGATGTCAATATTTTTGAAATTGAAATCGGCAGAAATGCTATGAATAATAAAATACTTAAAGGGTACATATATTTAAATTGAAATTGGCAAAAATTATCATAAATATGTGAAATATCCAAATGTACTTATTTTTCAAATTGAAAACGGCAGAAATTCGCATAAATTATTTAAATAACCAAGAGGTCAATATTTTTGAAATTGAAATCGGCAGAATTGCTATAAATAACAAAATACCTAAAGGGTACATATATTTAAATTGAAATTGGCAAAAATTATCATAAATATGTGAAATATCCAAATGTACTTATTTTTCAAATTGAAAACGGCAGAAATTCGCATAAATTATTTAAATAACCAAGATGTCAATATTTTGTAAATTGAAATCGGCAAAAATGCTAAAAATAATAAAATACCTAAAGGGTACATATATTTAACTTGAAATAGGCAAAAATTATCATAAATATGTGAAATATCCAAATGTACTTTTTTTTTCAAATTGAAAACGGCAGAAATTCGCATAAATTATTTAAATAACCAAGATGTCAATATTTTTGAAATTGAAATCGGCAGAAATGCTATAAATAATAAAATACCTAAAGGGTACATATATTTAAATTGAAATTGGCAAAAATTATCATAAATATGTGAAATATCCAAATGTACTTATTTTTCAAATTGAAAACTGCAGAAATACGCATAAATTATTTAAATAACCAAGATGTCAATATTTTTGAAATTGAAATCGGCAGAAATGCTATAAATAATAAAATACCTAAAGGGTACATATATTTAAATTGAAATTGGCAAAAATTATCATAAATATGTGAAATATCCAAATGTACTTATTTTTCAAATTGAAAACGGCAGAAATTCGCATAAATTATTTAAATAACCAAGATGTCAATATTTTTGAAATTGAAATCGGCAGAAATGCTATAAATATTAAAATACCTAAAGGGTACATATATTTAAATTGAAATTGGCAAAAATTCTCATACATATGTGAAATATCCAAATGTACTTATTTTTCAAATTGAAAACGGCAGAAATTCGCATAAATTTTTTAAATAGCCAAGATATCAATATTTTTGAAATTGAAATCGGCAGAAATGTTATAAATAATAAAATACCTAAAGGGTACATATATTTAAATTGAAATTGGCAAAAATTATCATAAATATGTGAAATATCCAAATGTACTTATTTTTCAAATTGAAAACGGCAGAAATTCGCATAAATTATTTGAATCACCAAGATGTCAATATTTTTGAAATTGAAATCGGCAGAAATGCTATAAATAATAAAATACCTAAAGGGTACATATATTTAAATTGAAATTGGCAAAAATTATCATAAATATGTGAAATATCCAAATGTACTTATTTTTCAAATTGAAAACGGCAGAAATTCGCATAAATTATTTAAATAACCAAGATGTCAATATTTTTGAAATTGAAATCGGCAGAAATGCTATAAATAATAAAATACCTAAAGGGTACATATATTTAAATTGAAATTGGTAAAAATTATCATAAATATGTGAAATATCCAAATGTACTTATTTTTCAAATTGAAAACGACAGAAATTCGCATAAATTATTTAAATAACCAAGATGTCAATATTTTTGAAATTGAAATCGGCAGAAATTTTATAAATAATAAAATACCTAAAGGGTACATATATTTAACTTGAAATTGGCAAAAATTATCATAAATATGTGAAATATCCAAATGTACTTTTTTTTTCAAATTGAAAACGGCAGAAATTCGCATAAATTATTTAAATAACCAAGTTGTCAATATTTTTGAAATTGAAATCGGCAGAAATGCTATAAATAATAAAATACCTAAAGGGTACATATATTTAAATTGAAATTGGCAAAAATTATCATAAATATGTGAAATATCCAAATGTACTTATTTTTCAAATTGAAAACGGCAGAAATTCGCATAAATTATTTAAATAACCAAGATGTCAATATTTTTGAAATTGAAATCGGCAGAAATTTTATAAATAATAAAATACTTAAAGTGTACATATATTTAAATTGAAATTGGCAAAAATTCTCATAAATATGTGAAATATCCAAATGTACTTTATTTTTCAAATTGAAAACGGCAGAAATTCGCATAAATTATTTAAATAACCAAGATGTCAATATTTTTGAAATTGTAATCGGCAGAAATGCTATAAATAATAAAATACCTAAAGGGTACATATATTTAAATTGAAATTGGCAAAAATTATCATAAATATGTGAAATATCCAAATGTACTTTTTTTTTCAAATTGAAATCGGCAGAAATTCGCATAAATTATTTAAATAACCAAGATGTCAATATTTTTGAAATTGAAATCGGCAGAAATGCTATAAATAATAAAATACCTAAAGGGTACATATATTTAAATTGAAATTGTCAAAAATTATCATAAATATGTGAAATATCCAAATGTACTTATTTTTCAAATTGAAAACGGCAGAAATTCGCATAAATTATTTAAATAACCAAGATGTCAATATTTTTGAAATTGAAATCGGCAGAAATGCTATAAATAATAAAATACCTAAAGGGTACATATATTTAAATTGAAATTGGCAAAAATTATCATAAATATGTGAAATATCCAAATGTACTTATTTTTCAAATTGAAAACTGCAGAAATACGCATAAATTATTTAAATAACCAAGATGTCAATATTTTTGAAATTGAAATCGGCAGAAATGCTATAAATAATAAAATACCTAAAGGGTACATATATTTAAATTGAAATTGGCAAAAATTATCATAAATATGTGAAATATCCAAATGTACTTATTTTTCAAATTGAAAACGGCAGAAATTCGCATAAATTATTTAAATAACCAAGATGTCAATATTTTTGAAATTGAAATCGACAGAAATGCTATAAATAATAAAATACCTAAAGGGTACATATATTTAACTTGAAATTGGCAAAAATTATCATAAATATGTGAAATATCCAAATGTACTTTTTTTTTCAAATTGAAAACGGCAGAAATTCGCATAAATTATTTAAATAACCAAGATGTCAATATTTTTGAAATTGAAATCGGCAGAAATGCTATAAATAATAAAATACCTAAAGGGTACATATATTTAAATTGAAATTGGCAAAAATTATCATAAATATGTGAAATATCCAAATGTACTTATTTTTCAAATTGAAAACGGCAGAAATTCGCATAAATTATTTAAATAACCAAGACGTCAATATTTTTGAAATTGTAATCGGCAGAAATGCTATAAATAATAAAATACCTAAAGGGTACATATATTTAACTTGAAATTGGCAAAAATTATCATAAATATGTGAAATATCCAAATGTAGTTTATTTTTCAAATTGAAAACGGCAGAAATTCGCATAAATTATTTAAATAACCAAGATGTCAATATTTTTGAAATTGAAATCGACAGAAATGCTATAAATAATAAAATACCTAAAGGGTACATATATTTAAATTGAAATTGGCAAAAATTATCATAAATATGTGAAATATCCAAATGTACTTTATTTTTCAAATTGAAAACGGCAGAAATTCGCATAAATTATTTAAATAACCAAGATGTCAATATTTTTGAAATTGAAATCGACAGAAATGCTATAAATAATAAAATACCTAAAGGGTACATATATTTAACTTGAAATTGGCAAAAATTATCATAAATATGTGAAATATCCAAATGTACTTTTTTTTTCAAATTGAAAACGGCAGAAATTCGCATAAATTATTTAAATAACCAAGATGTCAATATTTTTGAAATTGAAATCGGCAGAAATGCTATAAATAATAAAATACCTAAAGGGTACATATATTTAAATTGAAATTGGCAAAAATTATCATAAATATGTGAAATATCCAAATGTACTTATTTTTCAAATTGAAAACGGCAGAAATTCGCATAAATTATTTAAATAACCAAGACGTCAATATTTTTGAAATTGTAATCGGCAGAAATGCTATAAATAATAAAATACCTAAAGGGTACATATATTTAACTTGAAATTGGCAAAAATTATCATAAATATGTGAAATATCCAAATGTAGTTTATTTTTCAAATTGAAAACGGCAGAAATTCGCATAAATTATTTAAATAACCAAGATGTCAATATTTTTGAAATTGAAATCGACAGAAATGCTATAAATAATAAAATACCTAAAGGGTACATATATTTAAATTGAAATTGGCAAAAATTATCATAAATATGTGAAATATCCAAATGTACTTTATTTTTCAAATTGAAAACGGCAGAAATTCGCATAAATTATTTAAATAACCAAGATGTCAATATTTTTGAAATTGAAATCGGCAGAAATGCTATAAATAATAAAATACCTAAAGGGTACATATATTTAACTTGAAATTGGCAAAAATTATCATAAATATGTGAAATATCCAAATGTACTTATTTTTCAAATTGAAAACGGCAGAAATTCGCATAAATTATTTAAATAACCAAGATGTCAATATTTTTGAAATTGAAATCGGCAGAAATGCTATAAACAATAAAATACCTAAAGGGTACATATATTTAAATTGAAATTGGCAAAAATTATCATAAATATGTGAAATATCCAAATGTACATATTTTTCAAATTGAAAACGGCAGAAATTCGCATAAATTATTTAAATAACCAAGATGTCAATATTTTTGAAATTGAAATCGGCAGAAATGCTATAAATAATAAAATACCTAAAGGGTACATATATTTAATTTGAAATTAGCAAAAATTATCATAAATATGTGAAATATCCAAATGTACTTATTTTTCAAATTGAAAACGGCAGAAATTCGCATAAATTATTTAAATAACCAAGATGTCAATATTTTTGAAATTGAAATCGACAGAAATGCTATAAATAATAAAATACCTAAAGGGTACATATATTTAACTTGAAATTGGCAAAAATTATCATAAATATGTGAAATATCCAAATGTACTTATTTTTCAAATTGAAAACGGCAGAAATTCGCTTAAATTATTTAAATAACCAAGATGTAAATATTTTTGAAATTGAAATCGGCAGAATTGCTATAAATAATAAAATACCTAAAGGGTACATATATTTAAATTGAAATTGGCAAAAATTATCATAAATATGTGAAATATCCAAATGTACTTATTTCTCAAATTGAAAACGGCAGAAATTCGCATAAATTATTTAAATAACCAAGTTGTCAATATTTTTGAAATTGAAATCGGCAGAAATGCTATAAATAATAAAATACCTAAAGGGTACATATATTTAAATTGAAATTGGCAAAAATTATCATAAATATGTGAAATATCCAAATGTACTTATTTTTCAAATTGAAAACGGCAGAAATTCGCATAAATTATTTAAATAACCAAGTTGTCAATATTTTTGAAATTGAAATCGGCAGAAATGCTATAAATAATAAAATACCTAAAGGGTACATATATTTAAATTGAAATTGGCAAAAATTATCATAAATATGTGAAATATCCAAATGTACTTATTTTTCAAATTGAAAACGGCAGAAATTCGCATAAATTATTTAAATAACCAAGATGTCAATATTTTTGAAATTGAAATCGGCAGAAATTTTATAAATAATAAAATACTTAAAGTGTACATATATTTAAATTGAAATTGGCAAAAATTATCATAAATATGTGAAATATCCAAATGTACTTTTTTTTTCAAATTGAAAACGGCAGAAATTCGCATAATTATTTAAATAACCAAGATGTCAATATTTTTGAAATTGAAATCGGCAGAAATGCTATAAATAATAAAATACCTAAAGGGTACATATATTTATATTGAAATTGGCAAAAATTATCATAAATATGTGAAATATCCAAATGTACTTTTTTTTTCAAATTGAAAACGGCAGAAATTCGCATAAATTATTTAAATAACCAAGTTGTCAATATTTTTGAAATTGAAATCGGCAGAAATGCTATAAATAATAAAATACCTAAAGGGTACATATATTTAAATTGAAATTGGCAAAAATTATCATAAATATGTGAAATATCCAAATGTACTTATTTTTCAAATTGAAAACGGCAGAAATTCGCATAAATTATTTGAATCACCAAGATGTCAATATTTTTGAAATTGAAATCGGCAGAAATGCTATAAATAATAAAATACCTAAAGGGTACATATATTTAAATTGAAATTGGCAAAAATTATCATAAATATGTGAAATATCCAAATGTACTTATTTTTCAAATTGAAAACGGCAGAAATTCGCATAAATTATTTAAATAACCAAGATGTCAATATTTTTGAAATTGAAATCGGCAGAAATGCTATAAATAATAAAATACCTAAAGGGTACATATATTTAAATTGAAATTGGTAAAAATTATCATAAATATGTGAAATATCCAAATGTACTTATTTTTCAAATTGAAAACGACAGAAATTCGCATAAATTATTTAAATAACCAAGATGTCAATATTTTTGAAATTGAAATCGGCAGAAATTTTATAAATAATAAAATACCTAAAGGGTACATATATTTAACTTGAAATTGGCAAAAATTATCATAAATATGTGAAATATCCAAATGTACTTTTTTTTTCAAATTGAAAACGGCAGAAATTCGCATAAATTATTTAAATAACCAAGTTGTCAATATTTTTGAAATTGAAATCGGCAGAAATGCTATAAATAATAAAATACCTAAAGGGTACATATATTTAAATTGAAATTGGCAAAAATTATCATAAATATGTGAAATATCCAAATGTACTTATTTTTCAAATTGAAAACGGCAGAAATTCGCATAAATTATTTAAATAACCAAGATGTCAATATTTTTGAAATTGAAATCGGCAGAAATTTTATAAATAATAAAATACTTAAAGTGTACATATATTTAAATTGAAATTGGCAAAAATTATCATAAATATGTGAAATATCCAAATGTACTTTATTTTTCAAATTGAAAACGGCAGAAATTCGCATAAATTATTTAAATAACCAAGATGTCAATATTTTTGAAATTGTAATCGGCAGAAATGCTATAAATAATAAAATACCTAAAGGGTACATATATTTAAATTGAAATTGGCAAAAATTATCATAAATATGTGAAATATCCAAATGTACTTTTTTTTTCAAATTGAAATCGGCAGAAATTCGCATAAATTATTTAAATAACCAAGATGTCAATATTTTTGAAATTGAAATCGGCAGAAATGCTATAAATAATAAAATACCTAAAGGGTACATATATTTAAATTGAAATTGTCAAAAATTATCATAAATATGTGAAATATCCAAATGTACTTATTTTTCAAATTGAAAACGGCAGAAATTCGCATAAATTATTTAAATAACCAAGATGTCAATATTTTTGAAATTGAAATCGGCAGAAATGCTATAAATAATAAAATACCTAAAGGGTACATATATTTAAATTGAAATTGGCAAAAATTATCATAAATATGTGAAATATCCAAATGTACTTATTTTTCAAATTGAAAACTGCAGAAATACGCATAAATTATTTAAATAACCAAGATGTCAATATTTTTGAAATTGAAATCGGCAGAAATGCTATAAATAATAAAATACCTAAAGGGTACATATATTTAAATTGAAATTGGCAAAAATTATCATAAATATGTGAAATATCCAAATGTACTTATTTTTCAAATTGAAAACGGCAGAAATTCGCATAAATTATTTAAATAACCAAGATGTCAATATTTTTGAAATTGAAATCGACAGAAATGCTATAAATAATAAAATACCTAAAGGGTACATATATTTAACTTGAAATTGGCAAAAATTATCATAAATATGTGAAATATCCAAATGTACTTTTTTTTTCAAATTGAAAACGGCAGAAATTCGCATAAATTATTTAAATAACCAAGATGTCAATATTTTTGAAATTGAAATCGGCAGAAATGCTATAAATAATAAAATACCTAAAGGGTACATATATTTAAATTGAAATTGGCAAAAATTATCATAAATATGTGAAATATCCAAATGTACTTATTTTTCAAATTGAAAACGGCAGAAATTCGCATAAATTATTTAAATAACCAAGACGTCAATATTTTTGAAATTGTAATCGGCAGAAATGCTATAAATAATAAAATACCTAAAGGGTACATATATTTAACTTGAAATTGGCAAAAATTATCATAAATATGTGAAATATCCAAATGTAGTTTATTTTTCAAATTGAAAACGGCAGAAATTCGCATAAATTATTTAAATAACCAAGATGTCAATATTTTTGAAATTGAAATCGACAGAAATGCTATAAATAATAAAATACCTAAAGGGTACATATATTTAAATTGAAATTGGCAAAAATTATCATAAATATGTGAAATATCCAAATGTACTTTATTTTTCAAATTGAAAACGGCAGAAATTCGCATAAATTATTTAAATAACCAAGATGTCAATATTTTTGAAATTGAAATCGGCAGAAATGCTATAAATAATAAAATACCTAAAGGGTACATATATTTAACTTGAAATTGGCAAAAATTATCATAAATATGTGAAATATCCAAATGTACTTATTTTTCAAATTGAAAACGGCAGAAATTCGCATAAATTATTTAAATAACCAAGATGTCAATATTTTTGAAATTGAAATCGGCAGAAATGCTATAAACAATAAAATACCTAAAGGGTACATATATTTAAATTGAAATTGGCAAAAATTATCATAAATATGTGAAATATCCAAATGTACATATTTTTCAAATTGAAAACGGCAGAAATTCGCATAAATTATTTAAATAACCAAGATGTCAATATTTTTGAAATTGAAATCGGCAGAAATGCTATAAATAATAAAATACCTAAAGGGTACATATATTTAATTTGAAATTAGCAAAAATTATCATAAATATGTGAAATATCCAAATGTACTTATTTTTCAAATTGAAAACGGCAGAAATTCGCATAAATTATTTAAATAACCAAGATGTCAATATTTTTGAAATTGAAATCGACAGAAATGCTATAAATAATAAAATACCTAAAGGGTACATATATTTAACTTGAAATTGGCAAAAATTATCATAAATATGTGAAATATCCAAATGTACTTATTTTTCAAATTGAAAACGGCAGAAATTCGCTTAAATTATTTAAATAACCAAGATGTAAATATTTTTGAAATTGAAATCGGCAGAATTGCTATAAATAATAAAATACCTAAAGGGTACATATATTTAAATTGAAATTGGCAAAAATTATCATAAATATGTGAAATATCCAAATGTACTTATTTCTCAAATTGAAAACGGCAGAAATTCGCATAAATTATTTAAATAACCAAGTTGTCAATATTTTTGAAATTGAAATCGGCAGAAATGCTATAAATAATAAAATACCTAAAGGGTACATATATTTAAATTGAAATTGGCAAAAATTATCATAAATATGTGAAATATCCAAATGTACTTATTTTTCAAATTGAAAACGGCAGAAATTCGCATAAATTATTTAAATAACCAAGTTGTCAATATTTTTGAAATTGAAATCGGCAGAAATGCTATAAATAATAAAATACCTAAAGGGTACATATATTTAAATTGAAATTGGCAAAAATTATCATAAATATGTGAAATATCCAAATGTACTTATTTTTCAAATTGAAAACGGCAGAAATTCGCATAAATTATTTAAATAACCAAGATGTCAATATTTTTGAAATTGAAATCGGCAGAAATTTTATAAATAATAAAATACTTAAAGTGTACATATATTTAAATTGAAATTGGCAAAAATTATCATAAATATGTGAAATATCCAAATGTACTTTTTTTTTCAAATTGAAAACGGCAGAAATTCGCATAATTATTTAAATAACCAAGATGTCAATATTTTTGAAATTGAAATCGGCAGAAATGCTATAAATAATAAAATACCTAAAGGGTACATATATTTATATTGAAATTGGCAAAAATTATCATAAATATGTGAAATATCCAAATGTACTAATTTTTCAAATTGAAAACGGCAGAAATTCGCATAAATTATTTAAATAACCAAGATGTCAATATTTTTGAAATTGAAATCGGCAGAAATGCTATAAATAATAAAATACCTAAAGGGTACATATATTTAAATTGAAATTGTCAAAAATTATCATAAATATGTGAAATATCCAAATGTACTTATTTTTCAAATTGAAAACGGCAGAAATTCGCATAAATTATTTAAATTACCAAGATGTCAATATTTTTGAAATTGAAATCGGCAGAAATGCTATAAATAATAAAATACCTAAAGGGTACATATATTTAAATTGAAATTGGCAAAAATTATCATAAATATGTGAAATATCCAAATGTACTTATTTTTCAAATTGAAAACTGCAGAAATACGCATAAATTATTTAAATAACCAAGATGTCAATATTTTTGAAATTGAAATCGGCAGAAATGCTATAAATAATAAAATACCTAAAGGGTACATATATTTAAATTGAAATTGGCAAAAATTATCATAAATATGTGAAATATCCAAATGTACTTATTTTTCAAATTGAAAACGGCAGAAATTCGCATAAATTATTTAAATAACCAAGACGTCAATATTTTTGAAATTGTAATCGGCAGAAATGCTATAAATAATAAAATACCTAAAGGGTACATATATTTAACTTGAAATTGGCAAAAATTATCATAAATATGTGAAATATCCAAATGTAGTTTATTTTTCAAATTGAAAACGGCAGAAATTCGCATAAATTATTTAAATAACCAAGATGTCAATATTTTTGAAATTGAAATCGACAGAAATGCTATAAATAATAAAATACCTAAAGGGTACATATATTTAAATTGAAATTGGCAAAAATTATCATAAATATGTGAAATATCCAAATGTACTTTATTTTTCAAATTGAAAACGGCAGAAATTCGCATAAATTATTTAAATAACCAAGATGTCAATATTTTTGAAATTGAAATCGGCAGAAATGCTATAAATAATAAAATACCTAAAGGGTACATATATTTAACTTGAAATTGGCAAAAATTATCATAAATATGTGAAATATCCAAATGTACTTATTTTTCAAATTGAAAACGGCAGAAATTCGCATAAATTATTTAAATAACCAAGATGTCAATATTTTTGAAATTGAAATCGGCAGAAATGCTATAAACAATAAAATACCTAAAGGGTACATATATTTAAATTGAAATTGGCAAAAATTATCATAAATATGTGAAATATCCAAATGTACATATTTTTCAAATTGAAAACGGCAGAAATTCGCATAAATTATTTAAATAACCAAGATGTCAATATTTTTGAAATTGAAATCGGCAGAAATGCTATAAATAATAAAATACCTAAAGGGTACATATATTTAAATTGAAATTAGCAAAAATTATCATAAATATGTGAAATATCCAAATGTACTTATTTTTCAAATTGAAAACGGCAGAAATTCGCATAAATTATTTAAATAACCAAGATGTCAATATTTTTGAAATTGAAATCGGCAGAAATGCTATAAATAATAAAATACCTAAAGGGTACATATATTTAAATTGAAATTGTCAAAAATTATCATAAATATGTGAAATATCCAAATGTACTTATTTTTCAAATTGAAAACGGCAGAAATTCGCATAAATTATTTAAATAACCAAGATGTCAATATTTTTGAAATTGAAATCGGCAGAAATGCTATAAATAATAAAATACCTAAAGGGTACATATATTTAAATTGAAATTGGCAAAAATTATCATAAATATGTGAAATATCCAAATGTACTTATTTTTCAAATTGAAAACTGCAGAAATACGCATAAATTATTTAAATAACCAAGATGTCAATATTTTTGAAATTGAAATCGGCAGAAATGCTATAAATAATAAAATACCTAAAGGGTACATATATTTAAATTGAAATTGGCAAAAATTATCATAAATATGTGAAATATCCAAATGTACTTATTTTTCAAATTGAAAACGGCAGAAATTCGCATAAATTATTTAAATAACCAAGATGTCAATATTTTTGAAATTGAAATCGACAGAAATGCTATAAATAATAAAATACCTAAAGGGTACATATATTTAACTTGAAATTGGCAAAAATTATCATAAATATGTGAAATATCCAAATGTACTTTTTTTTTCAAATTGAAAACGGCAGAAATTCGCATAAATTATTTAAATAACCAAGATGTCAATATTTTTGAAATTGAAATCGGCAGAAATGCTATAAATAATAAAATACCTAAAGGGTACATATATTTAAATTGAAATTGGCAAAAATTATCATAAATATGTGAAATATCCAAATGTACTTATTTTTCAAATTGAAAACGGCAGAAATTCGCATAAATTATTTAAATAACCAAGACGTCAATATTTTTGAAATTGTAATCGGCAGAAATGCTATAAATAATAAAATACCTAAAGGGTACATATATTTAACTTGAAATTGGCAAAAATTATCATAAATATGTGAAATATCCAAATGTAGTTTATTTTTCAAATTGAAAACGGCAGAAATTCGCATAAATTATTTAAATAACCAAGATGTCAATATTTTTGAAATTGAAATCGACAGAAATGCTATAAATAATAAAATACCTAAAGGGTACATATATTTAAATTGAAATTGGCAAAAATTATCATAAATATGTGAAATATCCAAATGTACTTTATTTTTCAAATTGAAAACGGCAGAAATTCGCATAAATTATTTAAATAACCAAGATGTCAATATTTTTGAAATTGAAATCGGCAGAAATGCTATAAATAATAAAATACCTAAAGGGTACATATATTTAACTTGAAATTGGCAAAAATTATCATAAATATGTGAAATATCCAAATGTACTTATTTTTCAAATTGAAAACGGCAGAAATTCGCATAAATTATTTAAATAACCAAGATGTCAATATTTTTGAAATTGAAATCGGCAGA
The DNA here is from genome assembly GCA_963932145.1 of Acanthosepion lycidas. Lineage (NCBI taxonomy): Eukaryota > Metazoa > Mollusca > Cephalopoda > Sepiida > Sepiidae > Acanthosepion > Acanthosepion lycidas. The sequence goes on from OZ010615.1 coordinate 57,078,246, forward strand.
AATGCTATAAACAATAAAATACCTAAAGGGTACATATATTTAAATTGAAATTGGCAAAAATTATCATAAATATGTGAAATATCCAAATGTACATATTTTTCAAATTGAAAACGGCAGAAATTCGCATAAATTATTTAAATAACCAAGATGTCAATATTTTTGAAATTGAAATCGGCAGAAATGCTATAAATAATAAAATACCTAAAGGGTACATATATTTAAATTGAAATTAGCAAAAATTATCATAAATATGTGAAATATCCAAATGTACTTATTTTTCAAATTGAAAACGGCAGAAATTCGCATAAATTATTTAAATAACCAAGATGTCAATATTTTTGAAATTGAAATCGACAGAAATGCTATAAATAATAAAATACCTAAAGGGTACATATATTTAACTTGAAATTGGCAAAAATTATCATAAATATGTGAAATATCCAAATGTACTTATTTTTCAAATTGAAAACGGCAGAAATTCGCTTAAATTATTTAAATAACCAAGATGTAAATATTTTTGAAATTGAAATCGGCAGAATTGCTATAAATAATAAAATACCTAAAGGGTACATATATTTAAATTGAAATTGGCAAAAATTATCATAAATATGTGAAATATCCAAATGTACTTATTTCTCAAATTGAAAACGGCAGAAATTCGCATAAATTATTTAAATAACCAAGTTGTCAATATTTTTGAAATTGAAATCGGCAGAAATGCTATAAATAATAAAATACCTAAAGGGTACATATATTTAAATTGAAATTGGCAAAAATTATCATAAATATGTGAAATATCCAAATGTACTTATTTTTCAAATTGAAAACGGCAGAAATTCGCATAAATTATTTAAATAACCAAGTTGTCAATATTTTTGAAATTGAAATCGGCAGAAATGCTATAAATAATAAAATACCTAAAGGGTACATATATTTAAATTGAAATTGGCAAAAATTATCATAAATATGTGAAATATCCAAATGTACTTATTTTTCAAATTGAAAACGGCAGAAATTCGCATAAATTATTTAAATAACCAAGATGTCAATATTTTTGAAATTGAAATCGGCAGAAATTTTATAAATAATAAAATACTTAAAGTGTACATATATTTAAATTGAAATTGGCAAAAATTATCATAAATATGTGAAATATCCAAATGTACTTTTTTTTTCAAATTGAAAACGGCAGAAATTCGCATAATTATTTAAATAACCAAGATGTCAATATTTTTGAAATTGAAATCGGCAGAAATGCTATAAATAATAAAATACCTAAAGGGTACATATATTTATATTGAAATTGGCAAAAATTATCATAAATATGTGAAATATCCAAATGTACTAATTTTTCAAATTGAAAACGGCAGAAATTCGCATAAATTATTTAAATAACCAAGATGTCAATATTTTTGAAATTGAAATCGGCAGAAATGCTATAAATAATAAAATACCTAAAGGGTACATATATTTAAATTGAAATTGTCAAAAATTATCATAAATATGTGAAATATCCAAATGTACTTATTTTTCAAATTGAAAACGGCAGAAATTCGCATAAATTATTTAAATAACCAAGATGTCAATATTTTTGAAATTGAAATCGGCAGAAATGCTATAAATAATAAAATACCTAAAGGGTACATATATTTAACTTGAAATTGGCAAAAATTATCATAAATATGTGAAATATCCAAATGTACTTTATTTTTCAAATTGAAAACGGCAGAAATTCGCATAAATTATTTAAATAACCAAGATGTCAATATTTTTGAAATTGCAATCGGCAGAAATGCTATAAATAATAAAATACCTAAAGGGTACATATATTTAAATTGAAATTGGCAAAAATTATCATAAATATGTGAAATATCCAAATGTACTTATTTTTCAAATTGAAAACGGCAGAAATTCGCATAAATTATTTAAATAACCAAGATGTCAATATTTTTGAAATTGAAATCGACAGAAATGCTATAAATAATAAAATACCTAAAGGGTACATATATTTAACTTGAAATTGCAAAAATTATCATAAATATGTGAAATATCCAAATGTACTTTTTTTTTCAAATTGAAATCGGCAGAAATTCGCATAAATTATTTAAATAACCAAGATGTCAATATTTTTGAAATTGTAATCGGCAGAAATGCTATAAATAATAAAATACCTAAAGGGTACATATATTTAAATTGAAATTGTCAAAAATTATCATAAATATGTGAAATATCCAAATGTACTTATTTTTCAAATTGAAAACGGCAGAAATTCGCATAAATTATTTAAATAACCAAGATGTCAATATTTTTGAAATTGAAATCGGCAGAAATGCTATGAATAATAAAATACTTAAATGGTACATATATTTAAATTGAAATTGGCAAAAATTCTCATAAATATGTGAAATATCCAAATGTACTTATTTTTCAAATTGAAAACGGCAGAAATTCGCATAAATTATTTAAATAACCAAGAGGTCAATATTTTTGAAATTGAAATCGGCAGAATTGCTATAAATAACAAAATACCTAAAGGGTACATATATTTAAATTGAAATTGGCAAAAATTATCATAAATATGTGAAATATCCAAATGTACTTATTTTTTAAATTGAAAACGGCAGAAATTCGCATAAATTATTTAAATAACCAAGATGTCAATATTTTTGAATTTGAAATCGGCAGAAATGCTATAAATAATAAAATACCTAAAGGGTACATATATTTAACTTGAAATTGGCAAAAATTATCATAAATATGTGAAATATCCAAATGTACTTTTTTTTTCAAATTGAAAACGGCAGAAATTCGCATAAATTATTTAAATAACCAAGATGTCAATATTTTTGAAATTGAAATCGGCAGAAATGCTATAAATAATAAAATACCTAAAGGGTACATATATTTAACTTGAAATTGGCAAAAATTATCATAAATATGTGAAATATCCAAATGTACTTATTTTTCAAATTGAAAACGGCAGAAATTCGCATAAATTATTTAAATAACCAAGATGTCAATATTTTTGAAATTGAAATCGGCAGAAATGCTATAAATAATAAAATACCTAAAGGGTACATATATTTAAATTGAAATTGGCAAAAATTATCATAAATATGTGAAATATCCAAATGTACTTATTTTTCAAATTGAAAACGGCAGAAATTCGCATAAATTATTTAAATAACCAAGATATCAATATTTTTGAAATTGAAATCGACAGAAATGCTATAAATAATAAAATACCTAAAGGGTACATATATTTAACTTGAAATTGGCAAAAATTATCATAAATATGTGAAATATCCAAATGTACTTTTTTTTTCAAATTGAAAACGGCAGAAATTCGCATAAATTATTTAAATAACCAAGATGTCAATATTTTTGAAATTGAAATCGGCAGAAATGCTATAAATAATAAAATACCTAAAGGGTACATATATTTAAATTGAAATTGGCAAAAATTATCATAAATATGTGAAATATCCAAATGTACTTATTTTTCAAATTGAAAACGGCAGAAATTCGCATAAATTATTTAAATAACCAAGACGTCAATATTTTTGAAATTGTAATCGGCAGAAATGCTATAAATAATAAAATACCTAAAGGGTACATATATTTAAATTGAAATTGGCAAAAATTATCATAAATATGTGAAATATCCAAATGTAGTTTATTTTTCAAATTGAAAACGGCAGAAATTCGCATAAATTATTTAAATAACCAAGATGTCAATATTTTTGAAATTGAAATCGACAGAAATGCTATAAATAATAAAATACCTAAAGGGTACATATATTTAAATTGAAATTGGCAAAAATTATCATAAATATGTGAAATATCCAAATGTACTTTATTTTTCAAATTGAAAACGGCAGAAATTCGCATAAATTATTTAAATAACCAAGATGTCAATATTTTTGAAATTGAAATCGGCAGAAATGCTATAAATAATAAAATACCTAAAGGGTACATATATTTAACTTGAAATTGGCAAAAATTATCATAAATATGTGAAATATCCAAATGTACTTATTTTTCAAATTGAAAACGGCAGAAATTCGCATAAATTATTTAAATAACCAAGATGTCAATATTTTTTAAATTGAAATCGGCAGAAATGCTATAAACAATAAAATACCTAAAGGGTACATATATTTAAATTGAAATTGGCAAAAATTATCATAAATATGTGAAATATCCAAATGTACATATTTTTCAAATTGAAAACGGCAGAAATTCGCATAAATTATTTAAATAACCAAGATGTCAATATTTTTGAAATTGAAATCGGCAGAAATGCTATAAATAATAAAATACCTAAAGGGTACATATATTTAAATTGAAATTAGCAAAAATTATCATAAATATGTGAAATATCCAAATGTACTTATTTTTCAAATTGAAAACGGCAGAAATTCGCATAAATTATTTAAATAACCAAGATGTCAATATTTTTGAAATTGAAATCGACAGAAATGCTATAAATAATAAAATACCTAAAGGGTACATATATTTAACTTGAAATTGGCAAAAATTATCATAAATATGTGAAATATCCAAATGTACTTTTTTTTTCAAATTGAAAACGGCAGAAATTCGCATAAATTATTTAAATAACCAAGTTGTCAATATTTTTGAAATTGAAATCGGCAGAAATGCTATAAATAATAAAATACCTAAAGGGTACATATATTTAAATTGAAATTGGCAAAAATTATCATAAATATGTGAAATATCCAAATGTACTTATTTTTCAAATTGAAAACGGCAGAAATTCGCATAAATTATTTAAATAACCAAGATGTCAATATTTTTGAAATTGAAATCGACAGAAATGCTATAAATAATAAAATACCTAAAGGGTACATATATTTAAATTGAAATTGGCAAAAATTATCATAAATATGTGAAATATCCAAATGTACTTTATTTTTCAAATTGAAAACGGCAGAAATTCGCATAAATTATTTAAATAACCAAGATGTCAATATTTTTGAAATTGTAATCGGCAGAAATGCTATAAATAATAAAATACCTAAAGGGTACATATATTTAAATTGAAATTGGCAAAAATTATCATAAATATGTGAAATATCCAAATGTACTTATTTTTCAAATTGAAAACGGCAGAAATTCGCATAAATTATTTAAATAACCAAGATGTCAATATTTTTGAAATTGAAATCGACAGAAATGCTATAAATAATAAAATACCTAAAGGGTACATATGTTTAACTTGAAATTGGCAAAAATTATCATAAATATGTGAAATATCCAAATGTACTTTTTTTTTCAAATTGAAATCGGCAGAAATTCGCATAAATTATTTAAATAACCAAGATGTCAATATTTTTGAAATTGTAATCGGCAGAAATGCTATAAATAATAAAATACCTAAAGGGTACATATATTTAAATTGAAATTGGCAAAAATTATCATAAATATGTGAAATATCCAAATGTACTTATTTTTCAAATTGAAAACGGCAGAAATTCGCATAAATTATTTAAATAACCAAGATATCAATATTTTTGAAATTGAAATCGGCAGAAATGCTATAAATAATAAAATACCTAAAGGGTACATATATTTAAATTGAAATTGGCAAAAATTATCATAAATATGTGAAATATCCAAATGTACTTATTTTTCAAATTGAAAACGGCAGAAATTCGCATAAATTATTTAAATAACCAAGATGTCAATATTTTTGAAATTGAAATCGGCAGAAATGCTATAAATAATAAAATACCTAAAGGGTACATATATTTAAATTGAAATTGGCAAAAATTATCATAAATATGTGAAATATCCAAATGTACTTTATTTTTCAAATTGAAAACGGCAGAAATTCGCATAAATTATTTAAATAACCAAGATGTCAATATTTTTGAAATTGTAATCGGCAGAAATGCTATAAATAATAAAATACCTAAAGGGTACATATATTTAAATTGAAATTGGCAAAAATTATCATAAATATGTGAAATATCCAAATGTACTTATTTTTCAAATTGAAAACGGCAGAAATTCGCATAAATTATTTAAATAACCAAGATGTCAATATTTTTGAAATTGAAATCGACAGAAATGCTATAAATAATAAAATACCTAAAGGGTACATATATTTAACTTGAAATTGGCAAAAATTATCATAAATATGTGAAATATCCAAATGTACTTTTTTTTTCAAATTGAAATCGGCAGAAATTCGCATAAATTATTTAAATAACCAAGATGTCAATATTTTTGAAATTGTAATCGGCAGAAATGCTATAAATAATAAAATACCTAAAGGGTACATATATTTAAATTGAAATTGGCAAAAATTATCATAAATATGTGAAATATCCAAATGTACTTATTTTTCAAATTGAAAACGGCAGAAATTCGCATAAATTATTTAAATAACCAAGATATCAATATTTTTGAAATTGAAATCGGCAGAAATGCTATGAATAATAAAATACTTAAAGGGTACATATATTTAAATTGAAATTGGCAAAAATTATCATAAATATGTGAAATATCCAAATGTAATTATTTTTCAAATTGAAAACGGCAGAAATTCGCATAAATTATTTAAATAACCAAGAGGTCAATATTTTTGAAATTGAAATCGGCAGAATTGCTATAAATAATAAAATACCTAAAGGGTACATATATTTAAATTGAAATTGGCAAAAATTATCATAAATATGTGAAATATCCAAATGTACTTATTTTTCAAATTGAAAACGGCAGAAATTCGCATAAATTATTTAAATAACCAAGATGTCAATATTTTTGAAATTGAAATGGGCAGAAATGCTATAAATAATAAAATACCTAAAGGGTACATATATTTAACTTGAAATTGGCAAAAATTATCATAAATATGTGAAATATCCAAATGTACTTTTTTTTTCAAATTGAAAACGGCAGAAATTCGCATAAATTATTTAAATAACCAAGATGTCAATATTTTTGAAATTGAAATCTGCAGAAATGCTATAAATAATAAAATACCTAAAGGGTACATATATTTAAATTGAAATTGGCAAAAATTATCATAAATATGTGAAATATCCAAATGTACTTATTTTTCAAATTGAAAACGGCAGAAATTCGCATAAATTATTTAAATAACCAAGATGTCAATATTTTTGAAATTGAAATCGGCAGAAATGCTATAAATAATAAAATACCTAAAGGGTACATATATTTAACTTGAAATTGGCAAAAATTATCATAAATATGTGAAATATCCAAATGTACTTTTTTTTTCAAATTGAAAACGGCAGAAATTCGCATAAATTATTTAAATAACCAAGATGTCAATATTTTTAAATTGAAATCGGCAGAAATGCTATAAATAATAAAATACCTAAAGGGTACATATATTTATATTGAAATTGGCAAAAATTATCATAAATATGTGAAATATCCAAATGTACTTTTTTTTTCAAATTGATAACGGCAGAAATACGCATAAATTATTTAAATAACCAAGATGTCAATATTTTTGAAATTGAATTCGGCAGAAATGCTATAAATAATAAAATACCTAAAGGGTACATATATTTATATTGAAATTGGCAAAAATTATCATAAATATGTGAAATATCCAAATGTACTTTATTTTTCAAATTGAAAACGGCAGAAATTCGCATAAATTATTTAAATAACCAAGATGTCAATATTTTTGAAATTGAAATCGGCAGAAATGCTATAAATAATAAAATACCTAAAGGGTACATATATTTAAATTGAAATTGGCAAAAATTATCATAAATATGTGAAATATCCAAATGTACTTATTTTTCAAATTAAAAACTGCAGAAATTCGCATAAATTATTTAAATAACCAAGATGTCAATATTTTTGAAATTGAAATCGGCAGAAATGCTATAAATAATAAAATACCTAAAGGGTACATATATTTAAATTGAAATTGGCAAAAATTATCATAAATATGTGAAATATCCAAATGTACTTTATTTTTCAAATTGAAAACGGCAGAAATTCGCATAAATTATTTAAATAACCAAGATGTCAATATTTTTGAAATTGTAATCGGCAGAAATGCTATAAATAATAAAATACCTAAAGGGTACATATATTTAAATTGAAATTGGCAAAAATTATCATAAATATGTGAAATATCCAAATGTACTTATTTTTCAAATTGAAAACGGCAGAAATTCGCATAAATTATTTAAATAACCAAGATGTCAATATTTTTGAAATTGAAATCGACAGAAATGCTATAAATAATAAAATACCTAAAGGGTACATATATTTAACTTGAAATTGGCAAAAATTATCATAAATATGTGAAATATCCAAATGTACTTTTTTTTTCAAATTGAAATCGGCAGAAATTCGCATAAATTATTTAAATAACCAAGATGTCAATATTTTTGAAATTGTAATCGGCAGAAATGCTATAAATAATAAAATACCTAAAGGGTACATATATTTAAATTGAAATTGGCAAAAATTATCATAAATATGTGAAATATCCAAATGTACTTATTTTTCAAATTGAAAACGGCAGAAATTCGCATAAATTATTTAAATAACCAAGATATCAATATTTTTGAAATTGAAATCGGCAGAAATGCTATGAATAATAAAATACTTAAAGGGTACATATATTTAAATTGAAATTGGCAAAAATTATCATAAATATGTGAAATATCCAAATGTAATTATTTTTCAAATTGAAAACGGCAGAAATTCGCATAAATTATTTAAATAACCAAGAGGTCAATATTTTTGAAATTGAAATCGGCAGAATTGCTATAAATAATAAAATACCTAAAGGGTACATATATTTAAATTGAAATTGGCAAAAATTATCATAAATATGTGAAATATCCAAATGTACTTATTTTTCAAATTGAAAACGGCAGAAATTCGCATAAATTATTTAAATAACCAAGATGTCAATATTTTTGAAATTGAAATGGGCAGAAATGCTATAAATAATAAAATACCTAAAGGGTACATATATTTAACTTGAAATTGGCAAAAATTATCATAAATATGTGAAATATCCAAATGTACTTTTTTTTTCAAATTGAAAACGGCAGAAATTCGCATAAATTATTTAAATAACCAAGATGTCAATATTTTTGAAATTGAAATCTGCAGAAATGCTATAAATAATAAAATACCTAAAGGGTACATATATTTAAATTGAAATTGGCAAAAATTATCATAAATATGTGAAATATCCAAATGTACTTATTTTTCAAATTGAAAACGGCAGAAATTCGCATAAATTATTTAAATAACCAAGATGTCAATATTTTTGAAATTGAAATCGGCAGAAATGCTATAAATAATAAAATACCTAAAGGGTACATATATTTAACTTGAAATTGGCAAAAATTATCATAAATATGTGAAATATCCAAATGTACTTTTTTTTTCAAATTGAAAACGGCAGAAATTCGCATAAATTATTTAAATAACCAAGATGTCAATATTTTTAAATTGAAATCGGCAGAAATGCTATAAATAATAAAATACCTAAAGGGTACATATATTTATATTGAAATTGGCAAAAATTATCATAAATATGTGAAATATCCAAATGTACTTTTTTTTTCAAATTGATAACGGCAGAAATACGCATAAATTATTTAAATAACCAAGATGTCAATATTTTTGAAATTGAATTCGGCAGAAATGCTATAAATAATAAAATACCTAAAGGGTACATATATTTATATTGAAATTGGCAAAAATTATCATAAATATGTGAAATATCCAAATGTACTTTATTTTTCAAATTGAAAACGGCAGAAATTCGCATAAATTATTTAAATAACCAAGATGTCAATATTTTTGAAATTGAAATCGGCAGAAATGCTATAAATAATAAAATACCTAAAGGGTACATATATTTAAATTGAAATTGGCAAAAATTATCATAAATATGTGAAATATCCAAATGTACTTATTTTTCAAATTAAAAACTGCAGAAATTCGCATAAATTATTTAAATAACCAAGATGTCAATATTTTTGAAATTGAAATCGGCAGAAATGCTATAAATAATAAAATACCTAAAGGGTACATATATTTAAATTGAAATTGGCAAAAATTATCATAAATATGTGAAATATCCAAATGTACTTATTTTTCAAATTGAAAACGGCAGAAATTCGCATAAATTATTTAAATAACCAAGATGTCAATATTTTTGAAAGTGAAATCGACAGAAATGCTATAAATAATAAAATACTTGAAGGGTACATATATTTAACTTGAAATTGGCAAAAATTATCATAAATATGTGAAATATCCAAATGTACTTTTTTTTTCAAATTGAAATCGGCAGAAATTCGCATAAATTATTTAAATAACCAAGATGTCAATATTTTTGAAATTGAAATGGGCAGAAATGCTATAAATAATAAAATACCTAAAGGGTACATATATTTAACTTGAAATTGGCAAAAATTATCATAAATATGTGAAATATCCAAATGTACTTTTTTTTTCAAATTGAAAACGGCAGAAATTCGCATAAATTATTTAAATAACCAAGATGTCAATATTTTTGAAATTGAAATCGGCAGAAATGCTATAAATAATAAAATACCTAAAGGGTACATATATTTAAATTGAAATTGGCAAAAATTATCATAAATATGTGAAATATCCAAATGTACTTATTTTTCAAATTGAAAACGGCAGAAATTCGCATAAATTATTTAAATAACCAAGATGTCAATATTTTTGAAATTGAAATCGGCAGAAATGCTATAAATAATAAAATACCTAAAGGGTACATATATTTAACTTGAAATTGGCAAAAATTATCATAAATATGTGAAATATCCAAATGTACTTTTTTTTTCAAATTGAAAACGGCAGAAATTCGCATAAATTATTTAAATAACCAAGATGTCAATATTTTTAAATTGAAATCGGCAGAAATGCTATAAATAATAAAATACCTAAAGGGTACATATATTTATATTGAAATTGGCAAAAATTATCATAAATATGTGAAATATCCAAATGTACTTTTTTTTTCAAATTGATAACGGCAGAAATACGCATAAATTATTTAAATAACCAAGATGTCAATATTTTTGAAATTGAATTCGGCAGAAATGCTATAAATAATAAAATACCTAAAGGGTACATATATTTATATTGAAATTGGCAAAAATTATCATAAATATGTGAAATATCCAAATGTACTTTATTTTTCAAATTGAAAACGGCAGAAATTCGCATAAATTATTTAAATAACCAAGATGTCAATATTTTTGAAATTGAAATCGGCAGAAATGCTATAAATAATAAAATACCTAAAGGGTACATATATTTAAATTGAAATTGGCAAAAATTATCATAAATATGTGAAATATCCAAATGTACTTATTTTTCAAATTAAAAACTGCAGAAATTCGCATAAATTATTTAAATAACCAAGATGTCAATATTTTTGAAATTGAAATCGGCAGAAATGCTATAAATAATAAAATACCTAAAGGGTACATATATTTAAATTGAAATTGGCAAAAATTATCATAAATATGTGAAATATCCAAATGTACTTATTTTTCAAATTGAAAACGGCAGAAATTCGCATAAATTATTTAAATAACCAAGATGTCAATATTTTTGAAAGTGAAATCGACAGAAATGCTATAAATAATAAAATACTTGAAGGGTACATATATTTAACTTGAAATTGGCAAAAATTATCATAAATATGTGAAATATCCAAATGTACTTTTTTTTTCAAATTGAAAACGGCAGAAATTCGCATAAATTATTTAAATAACCAAGATGTCAATATTTTTAAATTGAAATCGGCAGAAATGCTATAAATAATAAAATACCTAAAGGGTACATATATTTATATTGAAATTGGCAAAAATTATCATAAATATGTGAAATATCCAAATGTACTTTTTTTTTCAAATTGATAACGGCAGAAATTCGCATAAATTATTGAAATAACCAAGATGTCAATATTTTTGAAATTGAATTCGGCAGAAATGCTATAAATAATAAAATACCTAAAGGGTACATATATTTATATTGAAATTGGCAAAAATTATCATAAATATGTGAAATATCCAAATGTACTTTATTTTTCAAATTGAAAACGGCAGAAATTCGCATAAATTATTTAAATAACCAAGATGTCAATATTTTTGAAATTGAAATCGGCAGAAATGCTATAAATAATAAAATACCTAAAGGGTACATATATTTAAATTGAAATTGGCAAAAATTATCATAAATATGTGAAATATCCAAATGTAATTATTTTTCAAATTGAAAACGGCAGAAATTCGCATAAATTATTTAAATAACCAAGAGGTCAATATTTTTGAAATTGAAATCGGCAGAATTGCTATAAATAACAAAATACCTAAAGGGTACATATATTTATATTGAAATTGGCAAAAATTCTCATAAATATGTGAAATATCCAAATGTACTTATTTTTCAAATTGAAAACGACAGAAATTCGCATAAATTATTTAAATAACCAAGATGTCAATATTTTTGAAATTGAAATCGTCAGAAATGCTATTAATAATAAAATACATAAAGGGTACATATATTTAAATTGAAATTTGCAAAAATTATCATAAATATGTGAAATATGTAAATGTACTTATTTTTCAAATTGAAAACGGCAGAAATTCGCATAAATTATTTGAATAACCAAGATGTCAATATTTTTGAAATTGAAATCGGCAGAAATGCTATAAATAATAAAATACCTAAAGGGTACATATATTTAAATTGAAATTGGCAAAAATTATCATAAATATGTGAAATATCCAAATGTACTTATTTTTCAAATTGAAAACGGCAGAAATTCGCAGAAATTATTTAAATAACCAAGATGTCAATATTTTTGAAATTGAAATCGGCAGAAATGCTATAAATAATAAAATACCTAAAGGGTACATATATTTAACTTGAAATTGGCAAAAATTATCATAAATATGTGAAATATCCAAATGTACTTTTTTTTTCAAATTGAAAACGGCAGAAATTCGCATAAATTATTTAAATAACCAAGATGTCAATATTTTTAAATTGAAATCGGCAGAAATGCTATAAATAATAAAATACCTAAAGGGTACATATATTTATATTGAAATTGGCAAAAATTATCATAAATATGTGAAATATCCAAATGTACTTTTTTTTTCAAATTGAAATCGGCAGAAATTCGCATAAATTATTTAAATAACCAAGATGTCAATATTTTTGAAATTGAAATCGGCAGAAATGCTATAAATAATAAAATACCTAAAGGGTACATATATTTAACTTGAAATTGGCAAAAATTATCATAAATATGTGAAATATCCAAATGTACTTATTTTTCAAATTGAAAACGGCAGAAATTCACATAAATTATTTAAATAACCAAGATGTCAATATTTTTGAAATTGAAATCGGCAGAAATGCTATAAATAATAAAATACCTAAAGGGTACATATATTTAAATTGAAATTGGCAAAAATTATCATAAATATGTGAAATATCCAAATGTACTTATTTTTCAAATTGAAAACGGCAGAAATTCGCATAAATTATTTAAATAACCAAGATGTCAATATTTTTGAAATTGAAATCGACAGAAATGCTATAAATAATAAAATACTTAAAGGGTACATATATTTAACTTGAAATTGGCAAAAATTATCATAAATATGTGAAATATCCAAATGTACTTTTTTTTTCAAATTGAAATCGGCAGAAATTCGCATAAATTATTTAAATAACCAAGATGTCAATATTTTTGAAATTGAAATCGGCAGAAATGCTATAAATAATAAAATACCTAAAGGGTACATATATTTAACTTGAAATTGGCAAAAATTATCATAAATATGTGAAATATCCAAATGTACTTATTTTTCAAATTGAAAACGGCAGAAATTCGCATAAATTATTTAAATAACCAAGATGTCAATATTTTTGAAATTGAAATCGACAGAAATGCTATAAATAATAAAATACCTAAAGGGTACATATATTTAACTTGAAATTGGCAAAAATTATCATAAATATGTGAAATATCCAAATGTACTTTTTTTTTCAAATTGAAAACGGCAGAAATTCGCATAAATTATTTAAATAACCAAGATGTCAATATTTTTAAATTGAAATCGGCAGAAATGCTATAAATAATAAAATACCTAAAGGGTACATATATTTATATTGAAATTGGCAAAAATTATCATAAATATGTGAAATATCCAAATGTACTTTTTTTTTCAAATTGATAACGGCAGAAATACGCATAAATTATTTAAATAACCAAGATGTCAATATTTTTGAAATTGAATTCGGCAGAAATGCTATAAATAATAAAATACCTAAAGGGTACATATATTTATATTGAAATTGGCAAAAATTATCATAAATATGTGAAATATCCAAATGTACTTTATTTTTCAAATTGAAAACGGCAGAAATTCGCATAAATTATTTAAATAACCAAGATGTCAATATTTTTGAAATTGAAATCGGCAGAAATGCTATAAATAATAAAATACCTAAAGGGTACATATATTTAAATTGAAATTGGCAAAAATTATCATAAATATGTGAAATATCCAAATGTACTTATTTTTCAAATTAAAAACTGCAGAAATTCGCATAAATTATTTAAATAACCAAGATGTCAATATTTTTGAAATTGAAATCGGCAGAAATGCTATAAATAATAAAATACCTAAAGGGTACATATATTTAAATTGAAATTGGCAAAAATTATCATAAATATGTGAAATATCCAAATGTACTTATTTTTCAAATTGAAAACGGCAGAAATTCGCATAAATTATTTAAATAACCAAGATGTCAATATTTTTGAAAGTGAAATCGACAGAAATGCTATAAATAATAAAATACTTGAAGGGTACATATATTTAACTTGAAATTGGCAAAAATTATCATAAATATGTGAAATATCCAAATGTACTTTTTTTTTCAAATTGAAAACGGCAGAAATTCGCATAAATTATTTAAATAACCAAGATGTCAATATTTTTAAATTGAAATCGGCAGAAATGCTATAAATAATAAAATACCTAAAGGGTACATATATTTATATTGAAATTGGCAAAAATTATCATAAATATGTGAAATATCCAAATGTACTTTTTTTTTCAAATTGATAACGGCAGAAATTCGCATAAATTATTGAAATAACCAAGATGTCAATATTTTTGAAATTGAATTCGGCAGAAATGCTATAAATAATAAAATACCTAAAGGGTACATATATTTATATTGAAATTGGCAAAAATTATCATAAATATGTGAAATATCCAAATGTACTTTATTTTTCAAATTGAAAACGGCAGAAATTCGCATAAATTATTTAAATAACCAAGATGTCAATATTTTTGAAATTGAAATCGGCAGAAATGCTATAAATAATAAAATACCTAAAGGGTACATATATTTAAATTGAAATTGGCAAAAATTATCATAAATATGTGAAATATCCAAATGTAATTATTTTTCAAATTGAAAACGGCAGAAATTCGCATAAATTATTTAAATAACCAAGAGGTCAATATTTTTGAAATTGAAATCGGCAGAATTGCTATAAATAACAAAATACCTAAAGGGTACATATATTTATATTGAAATTGGCAAAAATTCTCATAAATATGTGAAATATCCAAATGTACTTATTTTTCAAATTGAAAACGACAGAAATTCGCATAAATTATTTAAATAACCAAGATGTCAATATTTTTGAAATTGAAATCGTCAGAAATGCTATTAATAATAAAATACATAAAGGGTACATATATTTAAATTGAAATTTGCAAAAATTATCATAAATATGTGAAATATGTAAATGTACTTATTTTTCAAATTGAAAACGGCAGAAATTCGCATAAATTATTTGAATAACCAAGATGTCAATATTTTTGAAATTGAAATCGGCAGAAATGCTATAAATAATAAAATACCTAAAGGGTACATATATTTAAATTGAAATTGGCAAAAATTATCATAAATATGTGAAATATCCAAATGTACTTATTTTTCAAATTGAAAACGGCAGAAATTCGCAGAAATTATTTAAATAACCAAGATGTCAATATTTTTGAAATTGAAATCGGCAGAAATGCTATAAATAATAAAATACCTAAAGGGTACATATATTTAACTTGAAATTGGCAAAAATTATCATAAATATGTGAAATATCCAAATGTACTTTTTTTTTCAAATTGAAAACGGCAGAAATTCGCATAAATTATTTAAATAACCAAGATGTCAATATTTTTAAATTGAAATCGGCAGAAATGCTATAAATAATAAAATACCTAAAGGGTACATATATTTATATTGAAATTGGCAAAAATTATCATAAATATGTGAAATATCCAAATGTACTTTTTTTTTCAAATTGAAATCGGCAGAAATTCGCATAAATTATTTAAATAACCAAGATGTCAATATTTTTGAAATTGAAATCGGCAGAAATGCTATAAATAATAAAATACCTAAAGGGTACATATATTTAACTTGAAATTGGCAAAAATTATCATAAATATGTGAAATATCCAAATGTACTTATTTTTCAAATTGAAAACGGCAGAAATTCACATAAATTATTTAAATAACCAAGATGTCAATATTTTTGAAATTGAAATCGGCAGAAATGCTATAAATAATAAAATACCTAAAGGGTACATATATTTAAATTGAAATTGGCAAAAATTATCATAAATATGTGAAATATCCAAATGTACTTATTTTTCAAATTGAAAACGGCAGAAATTCGCATAAATTATTTAAATAACCAAGATGTCAATATTTTTGAAATTGAAATCGACAGAAATGCTATAAATAATAAAATACTTAAAGGGTACATATATTTAACTTGAAATTGGCAAAAATTATCATAAATATGTGAAATATCCAAATGTACTTTTTTTTTCAAATTGAAATCGGCAGAAATTCGCATAAATTATTTAAATAACCAAGATGTCAATATTTTTGAAATTGAAATCGGCAGAAATGCTATAAATAATAAAATACCTAAAGGGTACATATATTTAACTTGAAATTGGCAAAAATTATCATAAATATGTGAAATATCCAAATGTACTTATTTTTCAAATTGAAAACGGCAGAAATTCGCATAAATTATTTAAATAACCAAGATGTCAATATTTTTGAAATTGAAATCGACAGAAATGCTATAAATAATAAAATACCTAAAGGGTACATATATTTAACTTGAAATTGGCAAAAATTATCATAAATATGTGAAATATCCAAATGTACTTTTTTTTTCAAATTGAAAACGGCAGAAATTCGCATAAATTATTTAAATAACCAAGATGTCAATATTTTTGAAATTGAAATCGGCAGAAATGCTATAAACAATAAAATACCTAAAGGGTACATATATTTAAATTGAAATTGGCAAAAATTATCATAAATATGTGAAATATCCAAATGTACTTATTTTTCAAATTGAAAACGGCAGAAATTCGCATAAATTATTTAAATAACCAAGATGTCAATATTTTTGAAATTGAAATCGGCAGAAATGCTATAAATAATAAAATACCTAAAGGGTACATATATTTAACTTGAAATTGGCAAAAATTATCATAAATATGTGAAATATCCAAATGTACTTTATTTTTCAAATTGAAAACGGCAGAAATTCGCATAAATTATTTAAATAACCAAGATGTCAATATTTTTGAAATTGAAATCGACAGAAATGCTATAAATAATAAAATACCTAAAGGGTACATATATTTAACTTGAAATTGGCAAAAATTATCATAAATATGTGAAATATCCAAATGTACTTTTTTTTTCAAATTGAAAACGGCAGAAATTCGCATAAATTATTTAAATAACCAAGATATCAATATTTTTGAAATTGAAATCGGCAGAAATGCTATAAATAATAAAATACCTAAAGGGTACATATATTTAAATTGAAATTGTCAAAAATTATCATAAATATGTGAAATATCCAAATGTACTTTATTTTTCAAATTGAAAACGGCAGAAATTCGCATAAATTATTTAAATAACCAAGATGTCAATATTTTTGAAATTGAAATCGGCAGAAATGCTATAAATAATAAAATACCTAAAGGGTACATATATTTAAATTGAAATTGGCAAAAATTATCATAAATATGTGAAATATCCAAATGTACTTATTTTTCAAATTGAAAACGGCAGAAATTCGCATAAATTATTTAAATAACCAAGATGTCAATATTTTTGAAATTGAAATCGGCAGAAATGCTATAAATAATAAAATACCTAAAGGGTACATATATTTAACTTGAAATTGGCAAAAATTATCATAAATATGTGAAATATCCAAATGTACTTTATTTTTCAAATTGAAAACGGCAGAAATTCGCATAAATTATTTAAATAACCAAGATGTCAATATTTTTGAAATTGAAATCGACAGAAATGCTATAAATAATAAAATACCTAAAGGGTACATATATTTAACTTGAAATTGGCAAAAATTATCATAAATATGTGAAATATCCAAATGTACTTTTTTTTTCAAATTGAAAACGGCAGAAATTCGCATAAATTATTTAAATAACCAAGATGTCAATATTTTTGAAATTGAAATCGGCAGAAATGCTATAAACAATAAAATACCTAAAGGGTACATATATTTAAATTGAAATTGGCAAAAATTATCATAAATATGTGAAATATCCAAATGTACTTATTTTTCAAATTGAAAACGGCAGAAATTCGCATAAATTATTTAAATAACCAAGATGTCAATATTTTTGAAATTGAAATGGGCAGAAATGCTATAAATAATAAAATACCTAAAGGGTACATATATTTAACTTGAAATTGGCAAAAATTATCATAAATATGTGAAATATCCAAATGTACTTTTTTTTTCAAATTGAAAACGGCAGAAATTCGCATAAATTATTTAAATAACCAAGATGTCAATATTTTTGAAATTGAAATCGGCAGAAATGCTATAAATAATAAAATACCTAAAGGGTACATATATTTAAATTGAAATTGGCAAAAATTATCATAAATATGTGAAATATCCAAATGTACTTATTTTTCAAATTGAAAACGGCAGAAATTCGCATAAATTATTTAAATAACCAAGATGTCAATATTTTTGAAATTGAAATCGGCAGAAATGCTATAAATAATAAAATACCTAAAGGGTACATATATTTAACTTGAAATTGGCAAAAATTATCATAAATATGTGAAATATCCAAATGTACTTTTTTTTTCAAATTGAAAACGGCAGAAATTCGCATAAATTATTTAAATAACCAAGATGTCAATATTTTTAAATTGAAATCGGCAGAAATGCTATAAATAATAAAATACCTAAAGGGTACATATATTTATATTGAAATTGGCAAAAATTATCATAAATATGTGAAATATCCAAATGTACTTTTTTTTTCAAATTGATAACGGCAGAAATACGCATAAATTATTTAAATAACCAAGATGTCAATATTTTTGAAATTGAATTCGGCAGAAATGCTATAAATAATAAAATACCTAAAGGGTACATATATTTATATTGAAATTGGCAAAAATTATCATAAATATGTGAAATATCCAAATGTACTTTATTTTTCAAATTGAAAACGGCAGAAATTCGCATAAATTATTTAAATAACCAAGATGTCAATATTTTTGAAATTGAAATCGGCAGAAATGCTATAAATAATAAAATACCTAAAGGGTACATATATTTAAATTGAAATTGGCAAAAATTATCATAAATATGTGAAATATCCAAATGTACTTATTTTTCAAATTAAAAACTGCAGAAATTCGCATAAATTATTTAAATAACCAAGATGTCAATATTTTTGAAATTGAAATCGGCAGAAATGCTATAAATAATAAAATACCTAAAGGGTACATATATTTAAATTGAAATTGGCAAAAATTATCATAAATATGTGAAATATCCAAATGTACTTATTTTTCAAATTGAAAACGGCAGAAATTCGCATAAATTATTTAAATAACCAAGATGTCAATATTTTTGAAAGTGAAATCGACAGAAATGCTATAAATAATAAAATACTTGAAGGGTACATATATTTAACTTGAAATTGGCAAAAATTATCATAAATATGTGAAATATCCAAATGTACTTTTTTTTTCAAATTGAAAACGGCAGAAATTCGCATAAATTATTTAAATAACCAAGATGTCAATATTTTTAAATTGAAATCGGCAGAAATGCTATAAATAATAAAATACCTAAAGGGTACATATATTTATATTGAAATTGGCAAAAATTATCATAAATATGTGAAATATCCAAATGTACTTTTTTTTTCAAATTGATAACGGCAGAAATTCGCATAAATTATTGAAATAACCAAGATGTCAATATTTTTGAAATTGAATTCGGCAGAAATGCTATAAATAATAAAATACCTAAAGGGTACATATATTTATATTGAAATTGGCAAAAATTATCATAAATATGTGAAATATCCAAATGTACTTTATTTTTCAAATTGAAAACGGCAGAAATTCGCATAAATTATTTAAATAACCAAGATGTCAATATTTTTGAAATTGAAATCGGCAGAAATGCTATAAATAATAAAATACCTAAAGGGTACATATATTTAAATTGAAATTGGCAAAAATTATCATAAATATGTGAAATATCCAAATGTAATTATTTTTCAAATTGAAAACGGCAGAAATTCGCATAAATTATTTAAATAACCAAGAGGTCAATATTTTTGAAATTGAAATCGGCAGAATTGCTATAAATAACAAAATACCTAAAGGGTACATATATTTATATTGAAATTGGCAAAAATTCTCATAAATATGTGAAATATCCAAATGTACTTATTTTTCAAATTGAAAACGACAGAAATTCGCATAAATTATTTAAATAACCAAGATGTCAATATTTTTGAAATTGAAATCGTCAGAAATGCTATTAATAATAAAATACATAAAGGGTACATATATTTAAATTGAAATTTGCAAAAATTATCATAAATATGTGAAATATGTAAATGTACTTATTTTTCAAATTGAAAACGGCAGAAATTCGCATAAATTATTTGAATAACCAAGATGTCAATATTTTTGAAATTGAAATCGGCAGAAATGCTATAAATAATAAAATACCTAAAGGGTACATATATTTAAATTGAAATTGGCAAAAATTATCATAAATATGTGAAATATCCAAATGTACTTATTTTTCAAATTGAAAACGGCAGAAATTCGCAGAAATTATTTAAATAACCAAGATGTCAATATTTTTGAAATTGAAATCGGCAGAAATGCTATAAATAATAAAATACCTAAAGGGTACATATATTTAACTTGAAATTGGCAAAAATTATCATAAATATGTGAAATATCCAAATGTACTTTTTTTTTTCAAATTGAAAACGGCAGAAATTCGCATAAATTATTTAAATAACCAAGATGTCAATATTTTTAAATTGAAATCGGCAGAAATGCTATAAATAATAAAATACCTAAAGGGTACATATATTTATATTGAAATTGGCAAAAATTATCATAAATATGTGAAATATCCAAATGTACTTTTTTTTTCAAATTGAAATCGGCAGAAATTCGCATAAATTATTTAAATAACCAAGATGTCAATATTTTTGAAATTGAAATCGGCAGAAATGCTATAAATAATAAAATACCTAAAGGGTACATATATTTAACTTGAAATTGGCAAAAATTATCATAAATATGTGAAATATCCAAATGTACTTATTTTTCAAATTGAAAACGGCAGAAATTCACATAAATTATTTAAATAACCAAGATGTCAATATTTTTGAAATTGAAATCGGCAGAAATGCTATAAATAATAAAATACCTAAAGGGTACATATATTTAAATTGAAATTGGCAAAAATTATCATAAATATGTGAAATATCCAAATGTACTTATTTTTCAAATTGAAAACGGCAGAAATTCGCATAAATTATTTAAATAACCAAGATGTCAATATTTTTGAAATTGAAATCGACAGAAATGCTATAAATAATAAAATACTTAAAGGGTACATATATTTAACTTGAAATTGGCAAAAATTATCATAAATATGTGAAATATCCAAATGTACTTTTTTTTTCAAATTGAAATCGGCAGAAATTCGCATAAATTATTTAAATAACCAAGATGTCAATATTTTTGAAATTGAAATCGGCAGAAATGCTATAAATAATAAAATACCTAAAGGGTACATATATTTAACTTGAAATTGGCAAAAATTATCATAAATATGTGAAATATCCAAATGTACTTATTTTTCAAATTGAAAACGGCAGAAATTCGCATAAATTATTTAAATAACCAAGATGTCAATATTTTTGAAATTGAAATCGACAGAAATGCTATAAATAATAAAATACCTAAAGGGTACATATATTTAACTTGAAATTGGCAAAAATTATCATAAATATGTGAAATATCCAAATGTACTTTTTTTTTCAAATTGAAAACGGCAGAAATTCGCATAAATTATTTAAATAACCAAGATGTCAATATTTTTGAAATTGAAATCGGCAGAAATGCTATAAACAATAAAATACCTAAAGGGTACATATATTTAAATTGAAATTGGCAAAAATTATCATAAATATGTGAAATATCCAAATGTACTTATTTTTCAAATTGAAAACGGCAGAAATTCGCATAAATTATTTAAATAACCAAGATGTCAATATTTTTGAAATTGAAATCGGCAGAAATGCTATAAATAATAAAATACCTAAAGGGTACATATATTTAACTTGAAATTGGCAAAAATTATCATAAATATGTGAAATATCCAAATGTACTTTATTTTTCAAATTGAAAACGGCAGAAATTCGCATAAATTATTTAAATAACCAAGATGTCAATATTTTTGAAATTGAAATCGACAGAAATGCTATAAATAATAAAATACCTAAAGGGTACATATATTTAACTTGAAATTGGCAAAAATTATCATAAATATGTGAAATATCCAAATGTACTTTTTTTTTCAAATTGAAAACGGCAGAAATTCGCATAAATTATTTAAATAACCAAGATATCAATATTTTTGAAATTGAAATCGGCAGAAATGCTATAAATAATAAAATACCTAAAGGGTACATATATTTAAATTGAAATTGTCAAAAATTATCATAAATATGTGAAATATCCAAATGTACTTTATTTTTCAAATTGAAAACGGCAGAAATTCGCATAAATTATTTAAATAACCAAGATGTCAATATTTTTGAAATTGAAATCGGCAGAAATGCTATAAATAATAAAATACCTAAAGGGTACATATATTTAAATTGAAATTGGCAAAAATTATCATAAATATGTGAAATATCCAAATGTACTTATTTTTCAAATTGAAAACGGCAGAAATTCGCATAAATTATTTAAATAACCAAGATGTCAATATTTTTGAAATTGAAATCGGCAGAAATGCTATAAATAATAAAATACCTAAAGGGTACATATATTTAACTTGAAATTGGCAAAAATTATCATAAATATGTGAAATATCCAAATGTACTTTATTTTTCAAATTGAAAACGGCAGAAATTCGCATAAATTATTTAAATAACCAAGATGTCAATATTTTTGAAATTGAAATCGACAGAAATGCTATAAATAATAAAATACCTAAAGGGTACATATATTTAACTTGAAATTGGCAAAAATTATCATAAATATGTGAAATATCCAAATGTACTTTTTTTTTCAAATTGAAAACGGCAGAAATTCGCATAAATTATTTAAATAACCAAGATGTCAATATTTTTGAAATTGAAATCGGCAGAAATGCTATAAACAATAAAATACCTAAAGGGTACATATATTTAAATTGAAATTGGCAAAAATTATCATAAATATGTGAAATATCCAAATGTACTTATTTTTCAAATTGAAAACGGCAGAAATTCGCATAAATTATTTAAATAACCAAGATGTCAATATTTTTGAAATTTAAATCGGCAGAAATGCTATAAATAATAAAATACCTAAAGGGTACATATATTTAACTTGAAATTGGCAAAAATTATCATAAATATGTGAAATATCCAAATGTACTTTATTTTTCAAATTGAAAACGGCAGAAATTCGCATAAATTATTTAAATAACCAAGATGTCAATATTTTTGAAATTGAAATCGACAGAAATGCTATAAATAATAAAATACCTAAAGGGTACATATATTTAACTTGAAATTGGCAAAAATTATCATAAATATGTGAAATATCCAAATGTACTTTTTTTTTCAAATTGAAAACGGCAGAAATTCGCATAAATTATTTAAATAACCAAGATATCAATATTTTTGAAATTGAAATCGGCAGAAATGCTATAAATAATAAAATACCTAAAGGGTACATATATTTAAATTGAAATTGTCAAAAATTATCATAAATATCTGAAATATCCAAATGTACTTTATTTTTCAAATTGAAAACGGCAGAAATTCGCATAAATTATTTAAATAACCAAGATGTCAATATTTTTGAAATTGAAATCGGCAGAAATGCTATAAATAATAAAATACCTAAAGGGTACATATATTTAAATTGAAATTGGCAAAAATTATCATAAATATGTGAAATATCCAAATGTACTTATTTTTCAAATTGAAAACGGCAGAAATTCGCATAAATTATTTAAATAACCAAGATGTCAATATTTTTGAAATTGAAATCGGCAGAAATGCTATAAATAATAAAATACCTAAAGGGTACATATATTTAACTTGAAATTGGCAAAAATTATCATAAATATGTGAAATATCCAAATGTACTTTATTTTTCAAATTGAAAACGGCAGAAATTCGCATAAATTATTTAAATAACCAAGATGTCAATATTTTTGAAATTGAAATCGACAGAAATGCTATAAATAATAAAATACCTAAAGGGTACATATATTTAACTTGAAATTGGCAAAAATTATCATAAATATGTGAAATATCCAAATGTACTTTTTTTTTCAAATTGAAAACGGCAGAAATTCGCATAAATTATTTAAATAACCAAGATGTCAATATTTTTGAAATTGAAATCGGCAGAAATGCTATAAACAATAAAATACCTAAAGGGTACATATATTTAAATTGAAATTGGCAAAAATTATCATAAATATGTGAAATATCCAAATGTACTTATTTTTCAAATTGAAAACGGCAGAAATTCGCATATATTATTTAAATAACCAAGATGTCAATATTTTTGAAATTGAAATCGGCAGAAATGCTATAAATAATAAAATACCTAAAGGGTACATATATTTAACTTGAAATTGGCAAAAATTATCATAAATATGTGAAATATCCAAATGTACTTTATTTTTCAAATTGAAAACGGCAGAAATTCGCATAAATTATTTAAATAACCAAGATGTCAATATTTTTGAAATTGAAATCGACAGAAATGCTATAAATAATAAAATACCTAAAGGGTACATATATTTAACTTGAAATTGGCAAAAATTATCATAAATATGTGAAATATCCAAATGTACTTTTTTTTTCAAATTGAAAACGGCAGAAATTCGCATAAATTATTTAAATAACCAAGATATCAATATTTTTGAAATTGAAATCGGCAGAAATGCTATAAATAATAAAATACCTAAAGGGTACATATATTTAAATTGAAATTGTCAAAAATTATCATAAATATGTGAAATATCCAAATGTACTTTATTTTTCAAATTGAAAACGGCAGAAATTCGCATAAATTATTTAAATAACCAAGATGTCAATATTTTTGAAATTGAAATCGGCAGAAATGCTATAAATAATAAAATACCTAAAGGGTACATATATTTAAATTGAAATTGGCAAAAATTATCATAAATATGTGAAATATCCAAATGTACTTATTTTTCAAATTGAAAACGGCAGAAATTCGCATAAATTATTTAAATAACCAAGATGTCAATATTTTTGAAATTGAAATCGGCAGAAATGCTATAAATAATAAAATACCTAAAGGGTACATATATTTAACTTGAAATTGGCAAAAATTATCATAAATATGTGAAATATCCAAATGTACTTTATTTTTCAAATTGAAAACGGCAGAAATTCGCATAAATTATTTAAATAACCAAGATGTCAATATTTTTGAAATTGAAATCGACAGAAATGCTATAAATAATAAAATACCTAAAGGGTACATATATTTAACTTTAAATTGGCAAAAATTATCATAAATATGTGAAATATCCAAATGTACTTTTTTTTTCAAATTGAAAACGGCAGAAATTCGCATAAATTATTTAAATAACCAAGATGTCAATATTTTTGAAATTGAAATCGGCAGAAATGCTATAAATAATAAAATACCTAAAGGGTACATATATTTAAATTGAAATTGGCAAAAATTATCATAAATATGTGAAATATCCAAATGTACTTATTTTTCAAATTGAAAACGGCAGAAATTCGCATAAATTATTTAAATAACCAAGATGTCAATATTTTTGAAATTGAAATCGGCAGAAATGCTATAAATAATAAAATACCTAAAGGGTACATATATTTAACTTGAAATTGGCAAAAATTATCATAAATATGTGAAATATCCAAATGTACTTTATTTTTCAAATTGAAAACGGCAGAAATTCGCATAAATTATTTAAATAACCAAGATGTCAATATTTTTGAAATTGTAATCGGCAGAAATGCTATAAATAATAAAATACCTAAAGGGTACATATATTTAAATTGAAATTGGCAAAAATTATCATAAATATGTGAAATATCCAAATGTACTTATTTTTCAAATTGAAAACGGCAGAAATTCGCATAAATTATTTAAATAACCAAGATATCAATATTTTTGAAATTGAAATCGGCAGAAATGCTATGAATAATAAAATACTTAAAGGGTACATATATTTAAATTGAAATTGGCAAAAATTATCATAAATATGTGAAATATCCAAATGTAATTATTTTTCAAATTGAAAACGGCAGAAATTCGCATAAATTATTTAAATAACCAAGAGGTCAATATTTTTGAAATTGAAATCGGCAGAATTGCTATAAATAACAAAATACCTAAAGGGTACATATATTTAACTTGAAATTGGCAAAAATTATCATAAATATGTGAAATATCCAAATGTACTTTATTTTTCAAATTGAAAACGGCAGAAATTCGCATAAATTATTTAAATAACCAAGATGTCAATATTTTTGAAATTGAAATCGACAGAAATGCTATAAATAATAAAATACCTAAAGGGTACATATATTTAACTTGAAATTGGCAAAAATTATCATAAATATGTGAAATATCCAAATGTACTTTTTTTTTCAAATTGAAAACGGCAGAAATTCGCATAAATTATTTAAATAACCAAGATATCAATATTTTTGAAATTGAAATCGGCAGAAATGCTATAAATAATAAAATACCTAAAGGGTACATATATTTAAATTGAAATTGGCAAAAATTATCATAAATATGTGAAATATCCAAATGTACTTATTTTTCAAATTGAAAACGGCAGAAATTCGCATAAATTATTTAAATAACCAAGATGTCAATATTTTTGAAATTGAAATCGGCAGAAATGCTATAAATAATAAAATACCTAAAGGGTACATATATTTAACTTGAAATTGGCAAATATTATCATAAATATGTGAAATATCCAAATGTACTTTATTTTTCAAATTGAAAACGGCAGAAATTCGCATAAATTATTTAAATAACCAAGATGTCAATATTTTTGAAATTGAAATCGACAGAAATGCTATAAATAATAAAATACCTAAAGGGTACATATATTTAAATTGAAATTGTCAAAAATTATCATAAATATGTGAAATATCCAAATGTACTTTATTTTTCAAATTGAAAACGGCAGAAATTCGCATAAATTATTTAAATAACCAAGATGTCAATATTTTTGAAATTGAAATCGGCAGAAATGCTATAAATAATAAAATACCTAAAGGGTACATATATTTAAATTGAAATTGGCAAAAATTATCATAAATATGTGAAATATCCAAATGTACTTATTTTTCAAATTGAAAACGGCAGAAATTCGCATAAATTATTTAAATAACCAAGATGTCAATATTTTTGAAATTGAAATCGGCAGAAATGCTATAAATAATAAAATACCTAAAGGGTACATATATTTAACTTGAAATTGGCAAAAATTATCATAAATATGTGAAATATCCAAATGTACTTTATTTTTCAAATTGAAAACGGCAGAAATTCGCATAAATTATTTAAATAACCAAGATGTCAATATTTTTGAAATTGAAATCGACAGAAATGCTATAAATAATAAAATACCTAAAGGGTACATATATTTAACTTTAAATTGGCAAAAATTATCATAAATATGTGAAATATCCAAATGTACTTTTTTTTTCAAATTGAAAACGGCAGAAATTCGCATAAATTATTTAAATAACCAAGATGTCAATATTTTTGAAATTGAAATCGGCAGAAATGCTATAAATAATAAAATACCTAAAGGGTACATATATTTAACTTGAAATTGGCAAAAATTATCATAAATATGTGAAATATCCAAATGTACTTATTTTTCAAATTGAAAACGGCAGAAATTCGCATAAATTATTTAAATAACCAAGATGTCAATATTTTTGAAATTGAAATCGGCAGAAATGCTATAAATAATAAAATACCTAAAGGGTACATATATTTAACTTGAAATTGGCAAAAATTATCATAAATATGTGAAATATCCAAATGTACTTTATTTTTCAAATTGAAAACGGCAGAAATTCGCATAAATTATTTAAATAACCAAGATGTCAATATTTTTGAAATTGAAATCGGCAGAAATGCTATAAATAATAAAATACCTAAAGGGTACATATATTTAAATTGAAATTGGCAAAAATTATCATAAATATGTGAAATATCCAAATGTACTTTATTTTTCAAATTGAAAACGGCAGAAATTCGCATAAATTATTTAAATAACCAAGATGTCAATATTTTTGAAATTGTAATCGGCAGAAATGCTATAAATAATAAAATACCTAAAGGGTACATATATTTAAATTGAAATTGGCAAAAATTATCATAAATATGTGAAATATCCAAATGTACTTATTTTTCAAATTGAAAACGGCAGAAATTCGCATAAATTATTTAAATAACCAAGATATCAATATTTTTGAAATTGAAATCGGCAGAAATGCTATGAATAATAAAATACTTAAAGGGTACATATATTTAAATTGAAATTGGCAAAAATTATCATAAATATGTGAAATATCCAAATGTAATTATTTTTCAAATTGAAAACGGCAGAAATTCGCATAAATTATTTAAATAACCAAGAGGTCAATATTTTTGAAATTGAAATCGGCAGAATTGCTATAAATAACAAAATACCTAAAGGGTACATATATTTATATTGAAATTGGCAAAAATTCTCATAAATATGTGAAATATCCAAATGTACTTATTTTTCAAATTGAAAACGACAGAAATTCGCATAAATTATTTAAATAACCAAGATGTCAATATTTTTGAAATTGAAATCGTCAGAAATGCTATAAATAATAAAATACATAAAGGGTACATATATTTAAATTGAAATTGGCAAAAATTATCATAAATATGTGAAATATGTAAATGTACTTATTTTTCAAATTGAAAACGGCAGAAATTCGCATAAATTATTTAAATAACCAAGATGTCAATATTTTTGAAATTGAAATCGGCAGAAATGCTATAAATAATAAAATACCTAAAGGGTACATATATTTAACTTGAAATTGGCAAAAATTATCATAAATATGTGAAATATCCAAATGTACTTTATTTTTCAAATTGAAAACGGCAGAAATTCGCATAAATTATTTAAATAACCAAGATGTCAATATTTTTGAAATTGAAATCGGCAGAAATGCTATAAATAATAAAATACCTAAAGGGTACATATATTTAAATTGAAATTGGCAAAAATTATCATAAATATGTGAAATATCCAAATGTACTTTATTTTTCAAATTGAAAACGGCAGAAATTCGCATAAATTATTTAAATAACCAAGATGTCAATATTTTTGAAATTGTAATCGGCAGAAATGCTATAAATAATAAAATACCTAAAGGGTACATATATTTAAATTGAAATTGGCAAAAATTATCATAAATATGTGAAATATCCAAATGTACTTATTTTTCAAATTGAAAACGGCAGAAATTCGCATAAATTATTTAAATAACCAAGATATCAATATTTTTGAAATTGAAATCGGCAGAAATGCTATGAATAATAAAATACTTAAAGGGTACATATATTTAAATTGAAATTGGCAAAAATTATCATAAATATGTGAAATATCCAAATGTAATTATTTTTCAAATTGAAAACGGCAGAAATTCGCATAAATTATTTAAATAACCAAGAGGTCAATATTTTTGAAATTGAAATCGGCAGAATTGCTATAAATAACAAAATACCTAAAGGGTACATATATTTATATTGAAATTGGCAAAAATTCTCATAAATATGTGAAATATCCAAATGTACTTATTTTTCAAATTGAAAACGACAGAAATTCGCATAAATTATTTAAATAACCAAGATGTCAATATTTTTGAAATTGAAATCGTCAGAAATGCTATAAATAATAAAATACATAAAGGGTACATATATTTAAATTGAAATTGGCAAAAATTATCATAAATATGTGAAATATGTAAATGTACTTATTTTTCAAATTGAAAACGGCAGAAATTCGCATAAATTATTTAAATAACCAAGATGTCAATATTTTTGAAATTGAAATCGGCAGAAATGCTATAAATAATAAAATACCTAAAGGGTACATATATTTAAATTGAAATTGGCAAAAATTATCATAAATATGTGAAATATCCAAATGTACTTATTTTTCAAATTGAAAACGGCAGAAATTCGCATAAATTATTTAAATAACCAAGATGTCAATATTTTTGAAATTGAAATCGGCAGAAATGCTATAAATAATAAAATACCTAAAGGGTACATATATTTAACTTGAAATTGGCAAAAATTATCATAAATATGTGAAATATCCAAATGTACTTTTTTTTTCAAATTGAAAACGGCAGAAATTCGCATAAATTATTTAAATAACCAAGATGTCAATATTTTTGAAATTGAAATCGGCAGAAAGGCTATAAATAATAAAATACCGAAGAGGTACATATTTTTTAAATTGGAATCGGCATAAATATGTGAAATATCCAAATGTACTTTTTTTTTCAAATTGAAAACGGCAGAAATTCGCATAAATTATTTAAATAACCAAGATGTCAATATTTTTGAAATTGAAATCGGCAGAAATGCTATAAATAATAAAATACCTAAAGGGTACATATATTTAAATTGAAATTGGCAAAAATTATCATAAATATGTGAAATATCCAAATGTCCTTATTTTTCAAATTGAAAACGGCAGAAATTCGCATAAATTATTTAAATAACCAAGATGTCAATATTTTTGAAATTGAAATCGGCAGAAATGCTATAAATAATAAAATACCTAAAGGGTACATATATTTAAATTGAAATTGGCAAAAATTATCATAAATATGTGAAATATCCAAATGTACTTATTTTTCAAATTGAAAACTGCAGAAATTCGCATAAATTATTTAAATAAACAAGATGTCAATATTTTTGAAATTGAAATCGGCAGAAATGCTATAAATAATAAAATACCTAAAGGGTACATATATTTAAATTTAAATTGGCAAAAATTGTCATAAATATGTGAAATATCCAAATGTACTTATTTTTCAAATTGAAAACGGCAGAAATTCGCATAAATTATTTAAATAACCAAGATGTCAATATTTTTGAAATTGAAATCGGCAGAAATGCTATAAATAATAAAATACCTAAAGGGTACATATATTTAAATTGAAATTGGCAAAAATTATCATAAATATGTGAAATATCCAAATGTACTTATTTTTCAAATTGAAAACGGCAGAAATTCACATAAATTATTTAAATAACCAAGATGTCAATATTTTTGAAATTGAAATCGGCAGAAATGCTATAAATAATAAAATACCTAAAGGGTACATATATTTAAATTGAAATTGGCAAAAATTATCATAAATATGTGAAATATCCAAATGTCCTCATTTTTCAAATTGAAAACGGCAGAAATTCGCATAAATTATTTAAATAACCAAGATGTCAATATTTTTGAAATTGAAATCGACAGAAATGCTATAAATAATAAAATACCTAAAGGGTACATATATTTAACTTGAAATTGGCAAAAATTATCATAAATATGTGAAATATCCAAATGTACTTTTTTTTTCAAATTGAAAACGGCAGAAATTCGCATAAATTATTTAAATAACCAAGATGTCAATATTTTTGAAATTGAAATCGACAGAAATGCTATAAATAATAAAATACCTAAAGGGTACATATATTTAAATTGAAATTGGCAAAAATTATCATAAATATGTGAAATATCCAAATGTACTTATTTTTCATATTGAAAACGGCAGAAATTCGCATAAATTATTTAAATAACCAAGATGTCAATATTTTTGAAATTGAAATCGGCAGAAATGCTATAAATAATAAAATACCTAAAGGGTACATATATTTAACTTGAAATTGGCAAAAATTATCATAAATATGTGAAATATCCAAATGTACTTTATTTTTCAAATTGAAAACGGCAGAAATTCGCATAAATTATTTAAATAACCAAGATGTCAATATTTTTGAAATTGAAATCGACAGAAATGCTATAAATAATAAAATACCTAAAGGTACATATATTTAACTTGAAATTGGCAAAAATTATCATAAATATGTGAAATATCCAAATGTACTTTATTTTTCAAATTGAAAACGGCAGAAATTCGCATAAATTATTTAAATAATCAAGATGTCAATATTTTTGAAATTGAAATCGGCAGAAATGCTATAAATAATAAAATACCTAAAGGGTACATATATTTAAATAGAAATTGGCAAAAATTATCATAAATATGGGAAATATCCAAATGTACTTATTTTTCAAATTGAAAACGGCAGAAATTCGCATAAATTATTTAAATAACCAAGATGTCAATATTTTTGAAATTGAAATCGACAGAAATGCTATAAATAATAAAATACCTAAAGGGTACATATATTTAACTTGAAATTGGCAAAAATTATCATAAATATGTGAAATATCCAAATGTACTTTTTTTTTCAAATTGAAAACGGCAGAAATTCGCATAAATTATTTAAATAACCAAGATGTCAATATTTTTGAAATTGAAATCGACAGAAATGCTATAAATAATAAAATACCTAAAGGGTACATATATTTAACTTGAAATTGGCAAAAATTATCATAAATATGTGAAATATCCAAATGTACTTTTTTTTTCAAATTGAAAACGGCAGAAATTCGCATAAATTATTTAAATAACCAAGATGTCAATATTTTTGAAATTGAAATCGACAGAAATGCTATAAATAATAAAATACCTAAAGGGTACATATATTTAACTTTAAATTGGCAAAAATTATCATAAATATGTGAAATATCCAAATGTACTTTTTTTTTCAAATTGAAAACGGCAGAAATTCGCATAAATTATTTAAATAACCAAGATGTCAATATTTTTGAAATTGAAATCGACAGAAATGCTATAAATAATAAAATACCTAAAGGGTACATATATTTAACTTGAAATTGGCAAAAATTATCATAAATATGTGAAATATCCAAATGTACTTTTTTTTTCAAATTGAAAACGGCAGAAATTCACATAAATTATTTAAATAACCAAGATGTCAATATTTTTGAAATTGAAATCGACAGAAATGCTATAAATAATAAAATACCTAAAGGGTACATATATTTAACTTGAAATTGGCAAAAATTATCATAAATATGTGAAATATCCAAATGTACTTTATTTTTCATATTGAAAACGGCAGAAATTCGCATAAATTATTTAATTAACCAAGATGTCAATATTTTTGAAATTGAAATCGGCAGAAATGCTATAAATAATAAAATACCTAAAGGGTACATATATTTAACTTGAAATTGGCAAAAATTATCATAAATATGTGAAATATCCAAATGTACTTTATTTTTCAAATTGAAAACGGCAGAAATTCGCATAAATTATTTAAATAACCAAGATGTCAATATTTTTGAAATTGAAATCGACAGAAATGCTATAAATAATAAAATACCTAAAGGGTACATATATTTAACTTGAAATTGGCAAAAATTATCATAAATATGTGAAATATCCAAATGTACTTTTTTTTTCAAATTGAAAACGGCAGAAATTCGCATAAATTATTTAAATAACCAAGATGTCAATATTTTTGAAATTGAAATCGACAGAAATGCTATAAATAATAAAATACCTAAAGGGTACATATATTTAACTTGAAATTGGCAAAAATTATCATAAATATGTGAAATATCCAAATGTACTTTTTTTTTCAAATTGAAAACGGCAGAAATTCGCATAAATTATTTAAATAACCAAGATGTCAATATTTTTGAAATTGAAATCGACAGAAATGCTATAAATAATAAAATACCTAAAGGGTACATATATTTAACTTGAAATTGGCAAAAATTATCATAAATATGTGAAATATCCAAATGTACTTTTTTTTTCAAATTGAAAACGGCAGAAATTCGCATAAATTATTTAAATAACCAAGATTTCAATATTTTTTTAAATTGAAATCGGCAGAAATGCTATAAATAATAAAATACCTAAAGGGTACATATATTTAACTTGAAATTGGCAAAAATTATCATAAATATGTGAAATATCCAAATGTACTTTTTTTTTCAAATTGAAAACGGCAGAAATTCGCATAAATTATTTAAATAACCAAGATGTCAATATTTTTGAAATTGAAATCGACAGAAATGCTATAAATAATAAAATACATAAAGGGTACATATATTTAAATTGAAATTGGCAAAAATTATCATAAATATGTGAAATATCCAAATGTACTTATTTTTCAAATTGAAAACGGCAGAAATTCGCATAAATTATTTAAATAACCAAGATGTCAATATTTTTGAAATTGAAATCGGCAGAAATGCTATAAATAATAAAATACCTAAAGGGTACATATATTTAAATTGAAATTGGCAAAAATTATCATAAATATGTGAAATATCCAAATGTACTTATTTTTCAAATTGAAAACGGCAGAAATTCGCATAAATTATTTAAATAATCAAGATGTCAATATTTTTGAAATTGAAATCGACAGAAATGCTATAAATAATAAAATACCTAAAATGTACATATTTTCCAAATTCAAACCGTCAGAAACTGCCATAAATTATTTAAATAACCAAGATGTAAATATTTTTTAAATTGAAATCGGCAGAAATGCCATAAATAATAAAATACCTAAAATGTACATATTTTTTTAAATTGAAATCGGCAAAAATTCTCATAAGTATGTGATATAACCAAATGTACATATTTTCCAAATTGAAACCAGCAGAAATTGGCATAAATTATTTAAATAACCAAAATATAAGTATTTTTTAAATTATAATCGTCAGAAATTCCATAAATAATAAAATACCTAAAAGGTACATACTTTTTAAATTGAAATCAGCAAAAATTATCATAAATATGTGAAACAACCAAATGTACACATTTTCCAAATGGAAACCGGCAGAATTTGGCATGAATTATTTAAATAACCAAGATGCAAGTATTTTTTAAAGTGAAATATCCAGAAATGCCATAAATAAGAAAATCACTAAAAGGTACATACTTCTTAAATTGAAATCGGCAAAAATCATCATAAATGTGTGAAATAACAAAATGTACATATTTACGAAATTGAAACGGTCAGAAATTTGCATGAATTTAAATAACCTAGATGTAAATATTTTTTAAATTGAAATTGGCTGAAATGCCACAAATAATAAAATACCTAAAAGGTACATATTTTTTAAATTGAAATTGGCATAATTTACATAAATATTAAAATAACTATAACGTATACATCTTTAGAATTTAAATATGCAGAAATTTCCATAAAGAAGTAAATTAACCAAAATATACATTTTTTTCAAATTTGAAATTGACAGAATTGGCATATTTCAATAACTTAAATATATACACATTTCTTAAATTGTAATCAGCAGATATTTGCATAAATAATCAAGACAACCAAAGTAGACATATTTTCGAAATTGAAATCAGCAGAATTGTCATAAATGTTAAAATAACAAAGATGTACATATTTTTCAATTCAAAACAAGCATAATATATATAAATATGTAAAAGAACAAAAATCACATATATTTTCAATTGTAAATAGGCTTTATTTTATATCCTATATTATTATCTTTCTAATACAAAATCACTTAATTCATTTTTATCGTAAAATTATTTCCCAATTTATTTTCATAAAAAAATATCATTTCCCAGTAAATTTTACAAGAAGACTTTCTGAATGTATTTTATAGGAACATCATTTCAAAATACATTTTCTTTTAAAATCATTTTCTCATGTGTTTTTGTTTGAAAATAATTTGTCTCTCATAAAATTTCAAAATGTGATAAATCTTGTTTAACTCAATTTAAATAAGTTTATATATAATCAAATACATGAATGAATGAGTGCATCATTGCTGAAATCTGTTTTTTGAAGATGTTTTTTCTTTGTTTACAATTATTCCTGATGTTTTGCAAATTCTTTTCCTCCAGGAAATTGCTAACAGCTTCTCTACAATTTACCCTCAGCCTCTCTTGCCACAGGGATGGGAACCTGATGAATAAATTTGATGCCAAACAATTTGGTGTCTCTATGAAATCTCATTTACAAGTAAGAGAAAAATTAAAGTATTTTGTCATTTTCTAATGTTATACTCAGCCTCCCTATACCGAGTCATTGTCATCATCCATAATTTGATGTCCTTTGTAGCTCTTAATAAATTTTGTCTTTTTGTTATCTTCCCTTTTCTGCCATCCATTTACACAAGCTTGTTAGCCAGTGGTTATGGGCTCTTTTCCTCTTGAAGGCAAGGGGTCTTGTGACTGTCAAATTTTCTAAACCCTCTTTTCTCATATAATTCGTTAGAAATCTTTCCTGTTAAGTATAAGTGCTCTTTTTGTTTCCATTGTCTGTAGAACTTCATTGTTGCTCACATGTTTGGTCCTTTCCCAGCATCCTTTTGCAGAACCACATTTTTGTTGCTTCAAATTTCTTCATCTGTGAGGAAATTGTTCAGCATTCACTGCCATATAGGAGGACAGTTCAGTACTCTTTGTTTCTAATTATATTTTTCTTTTTCTTAATAGTTTGCTTAATTTTGGATGGCATCTTTCATTATACCAATGTGCCTTCAGATTTCAGTGTTACACTTTCTGTCTTCTGTTAAAAAATTTCTCAGATATTTCAATTGTACTTGTTTGATTTTCGTATCTCCAATTTGTAATTTGCATGTTGGGCTGTTCTTTTTGCTAACAACTATGCATTCAGTCTTTCTTGCAATTAATGCTTAGTCCTTTATTCTCG
Source organism: Acanthosepion lycidas (assembly GCA_963932145.1). Taxonomy (NCBI): domain Eukaryota; kingdom Metazoa; phylum Mollusca; class Cephalopoda; order Sepiida; family Sepiidae; genus Acanthosepion; species Acanthosepion lycidas. The sequence continues at coordinate 57,115,858 of OZ010615.1, forward strand.
CTTTCCTTCCCTACCTTTTATATGAGTTCTTCTCCGTGTCTGCTATCAACACTGTGACATCTGTATATCTTGTGTTGTTAAGATTGTGGCCGCCAATAGTGAATCCTGGAAGGATTCCTAATTTTTATAGGATCACCTTACTGTATAGGTTGTGGATTATTCTAATGTCCTTCCCAGGTGTGTCAAGGTTACCTAGCAGGTCTTGCTACATTCTTGTAGTCCCCTTTCTGTGCCTGATATCAGAACTGTATCATTTGCATATATTATGTTGTTAAGATTGTGGCCGCCAATAGTGAATCCTGGAAGGATTCCTAATTTTTATAGGATCACCTTACTGTATAGGTTGAATAAGTCTCACATCCTTGACTTACACCCCTTTCTAGTATAGGTTCTGGATTATTCTAATATCCTTCCAAGGTGTGTCAAGGTTACCTAGCAGTTCCAACAGTTCTTTGTCATGTACTTTATCAAATGCTTTTGCATAATCTATAAAATATAGGCATACATCCTTCTGCATTTCAGTAATTTAGAAAAGGGTTTGATTGTAGTCACAGAGTTGAATAAAATTCCTACTTCTAGCCAGATGAACACATAGATTAAGATGAAAAAAGTATTTAGTTATGTAAAAATAATTTACGCTATTTATATTTGGACTGTTGTCCTCAATATTTGTTGTTGTTATCATAATGTTTTGGCCGTGGTGCCCTCTGGATTTCCTCAGATGTATATTGATCTGGGCAAACTAAACTGAACCCTTTATTTAATCTATGGGGGTAGACTATTCTTGTTCTACTACCAATGTCTCAGGATATCATTTAATTCCAATTTTTATTTAGTATTGTTCAGTTATTGCTCATCCATTTCCACTGAATGCAAATACACAAAGTCTGACTTGGGATTGAACTCACAACCACTGTCATCACATTTCTACATCAACTTAAACCTAACCTGCCTGCTAATTAGGGTTCAACAGCTGCTGTCCATGTTTTGATTCCCGCTGCTGCAGTTGAAGACTTGCTGTCATTTGTCTTTCTTTCTTGATTAGTGGTTGTCATATTGTATTTATTTCTATGCTAGGCCTACTAAGGAGGTTCACATAGGCTAGCATATGCACTGATTCTGTCATACAACTCTCCAGTGTTCTTCCTTGTCCAGTATTTTCTCTTCATTCCACAGGGACTGACTACTACTTTTTCCCTCCATATATAATCAGCCATGCTTGATTTCATTATCTCAACTCTCACTATGGCTTTTCAATGTTACTCTAGTTTTACTTTCAGGGTGGGGGTTGTTTCTCCTTTATATTCTCTGTCACAATAGCAAGGAATTGAGTACAAGCAATTCTTGGTCATATTCTCCTCTGTGTTCTCAGCAGAGAATTCTTTGTGAAACTTTTATACTCGTTTATATTATCCTCAGAATGATATTCAATTACAGAGTTTAGAATGGCCATAATTTTATTATTATTATTATTATTATTATTATTATTATTATTATCAGATGTTCTTTTCATTATTCCATTCTGCTCTTAGTGTGTTTTAATTTGGCTCACTTGGTTAATTTTTTAAGATATATCATCAGCATTCATTTTCCTGAAATTGTAAATAAAAATCATTTAATACATTGCATTGCAAAAGTCTACACCTCCTTGAAAACTGGATGTATTTTGTTTATTTTGATAGGAACAATTAATATTTTAAATTCCAATAATTTGTTTTAATAAGCAGATCTATCACACTTTTATTTAATAAACAAAATACATTTGAAAAATTTAAAACTGATTCTTAAACAAAGATAATTTTGAAAAATATCTTTGCAAAAGTCTACACCCCTGTCTTCAGCTAATACTTTGTAGATGATCCTGCTGCATCAATTACAGCTTGCAGACACCTCAGGTAACCTTCCACAAGCTTGCTGCAGTGGTCTGCTGACAGCTTTTGCCATTCTTCATGGCAGAACTTCTCGAACTGTGTCAGATTGGATGGGGAATGTCAGTTCACAGCCAGCTTTAGATTTCGCCATAGATTTTCTATAGGATTGAGGTCTGGAGATTGGCTGGGCCACTCCAAAACTGGGATTTTCTTGCTAGCAAACCAACCGTTAGTGCTTTTTGACATATCATGCTTGGGGTCATTATCTTGTTGAAACTTGAAATTGCAACCCAAGTGCAGAGCTTTAGCAGACTTCAGCAGGTTTGCTTCCAATATTTCTTGGTACTTGACACTGCCCATTACACCTGAAAAACAACCCCAAAGCATGATCAAGCCACCACCATGCTTTACAGTGGGGACAGTGTAATGAGGTTGGTGAGCAGTGCTTTTTCCTGCCAAATGTAGCGTTTCATATTTTTTCCAAATAACTCGACTTTGGTCTCATCTGACCACAAAATCTTTCACCACATGGTCATGGAATCATTGATGTGACTTTTGGCAAAGTTTAGCCCAGCTTGCTTGTGCGTAGGCCTCTGAAGGGGCTTTTTTTTTAGCTACCCTCACTTGCAGGCCAGACCAGTGCAATACTTTGGAATTTGTAGATGCATGGACATCTGTCCCAGTACTGGAAACTGAAGCTTTCAAGTCTTCCAGTGTTGCACTAGGCTTTGAGGTTGCCTCCCGGACCAGTTTTGATTTTGTTCTTCTGGTAAGTTTGCTCAGTCTCCCAGATCTTGGTAGGGTAGCAGTAGTTTTGTGCACTAACCATGTCTTAACTACAGTTTTAACAGTGCTTAGGGGAAATTCTATAGTTTTTGCAATCTTTTTATAGCCATTATTTTCATTGTACTTTTGAATAATAAGGTTTTTAAGTTCCTGAGACAGAGGCTTGGCCATTTTTCTTTCCCAAGTTGGACACCTTGTGTTTACAGTCAGAGTCTAAAGACCAACATACCAAGAAAGCATGTGGTGGATGACTTTGTAGGCAGTTAAATCACCTTATATAGCAAAATAATAGACTGGACAAATTTGTTTGTTATGGTAGAACGCACATGTCACTTTTGATTGTTCTGGATTGTATACATCAATGATAAACTACATGATAACACAGTATAATATCTGGGGGGGTGTAGACTTTTGCAAAGACATTTTTCTAAGTTATATGATTTTAAGAATCAGTGTGAAATTTTTAAAATGTAATTTTTATATCAAAGGAAAGTGTGGTGGATCTGCTTATTATTTAACAATCATTGGAATTGAAAAAATGTGTTGTTCCCTGTTAAATTATTGTGATACTATTTAGCTATGGTAATTGGCTAACTAATTAACCATAGAAATTAAAAATGAGAAATACTTAAGGCAAGAAAGAGCTATACCGAAAGATAGACTGAGTGACATTAAAAAAAAAGAAGAATTTATTTTATTTACAAAAGGAAGATACTTTTTGCAAAAGACAGAAATTAAGTAAGAAAGAGCGGGACTGTGATTCTGTCAAATTAATTAACGTCACGATAAGGGAGTGATGCATCAAACGAAACAGAATTCTTAAAGATAAACAAAGTCGGCCGACGCATGTGACCATGGAAATAAATTCAGCTTGAGACCACCCTAGAGAATAGCTATTAATTATCTTTCAGAGATATCATTTAACTTTAATTCCTGATTCCAGCGAGGGAACCCATCTGGTCTATGTACGAATCTTGACATGAAAAAAAAAGAAAAGGGGATCATTATTATTGCTTATTCAAACTGTTGACTCGAAAATGAGCATCTGGTGATAAGAGAATTTTAAGACGTGAGAAAAATAAAGAATTTAATTGTCAGGTGGGCACGGCCACCCAATTGAAGGTTGAACAGCAGAGAAGCTAAATGTCGGTTGTTGACAATGATTAATGAGTCAGTAGAGGTCTGAGCTAAAGTGGATTTGGAATGTGATAAGGAATTAGATGGCAATCTGGGATTTGTAAATGTTTTGGCCGAAGGAAAAGGAAAAAGAAAAAAAGGATTTTGTAAACAAAATTTTCGATAATAATTCTAAGGGGGCCAGTCTAGCCACGCCCACACTGCCGAGAGATCATTGGCTAACTGGTAGCATGGGTGATAGGCAGAGGTGAATGTATGAGAAAGATGGAGAAGTGGGGATTGGTATGAGATACCAATGTGAGAGAGGAAGAGTCTAGGAGGATAACTCTCCTCCGAACCTCCCTGAAGGATGAGGGAGAAACCCCTGAAATGGAAAGTGATTAGTCTTCCAAAATTGGGAAGACGTAATTAATTTTCCTGGCCTAAGGACAAAGAAAATTCCTGTTCGGAATTGAGAATTGTCAAAGAACCAAAACCACATCAGGCCCCACCCCGGAGTTGGTTGGCGTCCATATAAACAAACATCTTGAGGCAGCTGAAGAGAGTTTTCGGCAGAGAGTTTTGTGGAGTGCCAGACACGGTCGAAGTTACAGAGTCAGAGTGTTGCCTCGCAGAAGCTGACCGAAAGATTTCCATGTCCTTTTTGACTTAGTCTTCCTACCAAAAGCAAGTTTTTATTTATGAACAACTTAAGATACCATAACTCGCTTAAGAAACGCAAAAAGTGTCACGAATCCATAGAAACGGGCCGGGAGAGAAAAACACTCCTGTATTCAACAGATAGATAAAAATAATTGTTATTTTCTCAACATATTTGAACCTCGTGAGTTTGTTTTATTATTTTTCTTTTACTTACGCTTGTGTGATTTCACCTTCACCCTGGATTCAGCTTGCACTACGGCCCGACGCCTGATTGATTTCATCTACCTAAGATCAAAGTCACAACGTGGGAAGGTTAGACTTGAGATCAAAGCAGTTGCTTCAGTGACCAAGCGTTGGAGGCGAGCTGAGAACGACAAAGCTGGTATTGAATTGGAAATGACCAGATCGACCGGGACACAAGCTGGTGGCAGCAACTAGGAGTCAATCCCAAAACGCTGGTGGAAGATGCCTTACAGCTTCACGCCACAACTGGGAGTTGACCATGTGCTGATGGCACAGTGTCATATATTGATGTCACGACCAGTGGATGTCACATATTGGCGCTGGACTGCAACCGTGGCCATATATACAAAATATATAAATATTCAATGGTGGGGTTTAGACTTTTGCAAGCCACTGTAAATAACTCACTTTAATATCTTAATATTGTTAACATCTCAACTAAAAATTTTAAACTATTCTAAAGTGTTTTTTTTTATCATTTCACTTTAAGCAAGGTTATAATACCACTAGGACATGGTGGGGTGAGTTACAGGGGGTAAAAGAGAAGACTTTAGTGAAGAGAAGTGAGGAAAAGACAAAGGAACAGGGTTCTGGAAGACAGAAGATAGTACTTGATGTTGCATTTAAATTTTTAAAGATTTTGGGTGACAGGGAAGCAAGAAATTTGGAGGGAGTTTCACAGGTGACGTCTGTGAGAAAAGAAACTAATAGACTAGCTAGTTCAACTGTAAAACAGTGAGAACTAGTTGTTAATCTAGTAGCATGTTTAAATTTATACAAAATTTGCACAAAAATTTCCTTTTGTCTGCCTAATTTCAGATAAAAAGGATTACCAGTGAAAAATGATAAAAAATGGTTTACAGTTTAAGAAAAGACACACAATGACAAAGAGAGAAAACAATTCAAAAAGGCAGAAAAACACCTACTTTCACTTGCCCCACAAGCATTTCTGAGACATATAATAATTTTTGAAAAGTCCCTTTTAAATTCACACTATTCATGCTTGGGAAAATTTCTTTAAATTCTTTGTTGTCCATCTGCAAGAGAATTTTTCACTTGAACTTCAAATTTTTTTTAGTCTCTTTACAGCCTTCTTGATGCTAAATGTCTTCTACTCTTTAATGTTAATTTGCCTTGTCCCCTTGATGTCAAAAAGTATTCTCTTTTTGTCCACTGACCTGAGTTCTATTTCTTCCGAAAAAAAGGCCCACAGAAGTCCTCCATTCAGGTTCTTACCACATGCTCTCATTGGTCAGTATATTTGAAAAAAATAATTTTCCATAAACTTGAAATGGATCCTTTACAATTTTGGTGGTTTTTAACCACTGAGTCAAAAAGATATACAAGGGTATTAATTTTTTACACAAACCCTCTACCTTCTCTCAAAAGAATGTATACTAAAAAAAAAATCAATCTAGATGATTAAACATTTATTCAAGACTAACATTTTTAAAGTAGTAAAAATAAAATTTTTATACTGGATGGTCATTGGAAAATAAAATATTTTCCCCACCATTTTTTTTTTAAGGCTTGATGTTTTTCTTCAGGCATGATGTTTTTTTTCAAATTATTTTATCATTATCCTTGCAGAATACTCCTAAAGAAGCTCGTGTGGCCAACTTAAATTCTCTGGGAATTGTCCATCTACCTAGAAAACAGGTGAGTTTTATGAAACCAGTATAGCAACAGCCAAATTTCATGTTGAGATTTTGAATTCAAAATTGTCATTTTGAAGATATAAGAAACCAAAAAGAAAGTTGCTGAGTCAAAAGTTGGATTCCATGATAAAATAAAAATGCACACATCTTGATTTCTTTTTAATGAGCAATAATTTGATGATAAAACTGATGGAAAATGATTTACCCAAACCTTCAAAGACAGCCATTGTGTTGGATATTAGCAGATATGCTATACAGCCATATCAATGGGGTGGCAGGCCTTTACAGACTTTTGGAGAAGAAAACACCCAAAAAAACTTGCAGCTTTTCTCATTGGTTGCTTATGGCATCTCAGGGTGTGGTTGGTCACATGCATCGTAAAACCTACCTTAGAATTTCACTAGCTGATATTTCACAGCTGTCATGTAATGCCTTTTCCAATCTTTATTCACAAATGCATTGTGAAGTATTCAATGAGGATAAAATGCCACAACAAAGAACCTAAATGAAAAAGTTATTCAATTTTTTTTTGTACTTTCTAGTTTGCTTTCAAAACTCCTTGGATGCAAGTCGTTGAACAGGGAGAAGAAATGAAAGAAAAGATAAATCTCATTCGAAGGTAAGTTTTAGTGACTATTGCCAAATTACTTTTCATTAGTTCATTGACTAACCCACTGTACCCCAGAGTTCTCTAAAAGCACAAATTAAACAGAACATTTTTCATAACAGCTGCAAGAGTAAAGGTGCACAAAATGGCATTGCAAGTAACTAGAATTCTGACATCAGTGAAGTGAGTTATAATTTTTATATTTTTTCATGAAGTAAACACAGTCTCCTGTCCCATTGCCAGTCATTTTCACAATGTGTTTGTTAATCTGAGTATGATAGAGGGTGATCCTGTGCAATACTTTTTCCAGCAAATGAAAGCTTCATAAGCAGAAATGACTAACTCTTCCCATATAGACAGTTATAAACATTCATGCAACAATCTCCGTTGTACTTTCCCTGGATAAACTATTTATTACAATTCGGCTTGTTTGTTAAGATGCTTAAGTAGCATGAATTAAGGATAATGAATAAGTTTCCAGTGTGATTTCCATTTGTATTCCTTATCCTTAAGAGCCTGTCTTACAGTAACAATGCCTTAACAATTAAGCTACAAAAGCTCAGTCAGCAGGCATTGCTCAAATAATCTATACAGCTACATTTTACCTCCTTTGATCTCAAGTATGCTACCATATTTCTATTTTATTCATTCATGTATACTAGTAGATGAAATAGTCTAAATTTCATAGAAAGCAGTATTAGTTATTATTATGTATTTTCTTTCATCTTATTTTTGTTATGCAACTTATTGTAACACTTAGATTGTCATTCTACAATTGTTAAGTCATGGATTGGAAATAAAGAATAGGTTTTTGGTGAAATTTGAATTTGTATATGATTTAAAAATAAGTTACAATTTCCAAGAGATTTGAAGACTATTAAATTTTGATATAGCATCATGATGTAGGGTTACAAAAGGCAATTATCTCCCGTTCATTGAGATAAAGTTATGAAGGTCATGTAATGTTGAAGGGCATTTGTGATATAAAGCCCGGATAATGAGGACATTCCTAGCCCACAGCAGAAAAAACCACATGGCCTCACCAGGTTCTTTTTTCCACACTGCTTGCTGTTGTATACATGTGATATAGTTTCTCGGTGTGGGACACTCATAAATATGTATATATAATCTTGTCCATGACTTCTCTTGGAGAACAAATCATGTTTGTTATTCCTTTTTTTTCCAACTATTCTGCTCCATCTGTGAAATACAGTATTATTATACTATGGATATAATAATGCCCATAATGGGGTAAGCAAAATTGTCAGAATAAAAGAATGCTGTAAAATACCATTAGTGGTATTGAATGTTACCAATCTTAAGAAATATGTGATTGCAAAGATTCTGTATTAGAGAAAACTTCCAGCTTCCAAGAATATTGTTTCCTGATCATCTCTCTTACATACATATACAACAACATGTACAAAAGAGAATGAGGTTACTTTTATGTTAATAATAATTAATTTGCTTTGTTATTTTTTATGTGCAATGGTTAAATGGATATATATATATATATATATATATATGCTCAACTTTTCACTGACTGTCCAATGACATCCCCATGTTGAATTCACATCAATGTATAACAAAAACTAGGAAAAGCTCTCTGCATGTTCACAAGGAAATGAAAGATGAAAACTTCTGTTTCCAATATTATGAAATTGGTATTTTCATTCATGGCTTTGCTTACTCGAGCTGGTTGGAAAGGTAGGTGACACTTGAGACAATTTCTGCTATATTGGTCTCATAGATCAGCTTTTCCACCCTTACCAACCAACAATACAAAATGGGCAGCATTGGAACTACATGAAGAACAGTCTGTCTCTCACCAAGGGCAAACTGACTCCCTCAATTGCAGTGGTGATCTATTAGGTTGGTGCAAAAATAGTGTCGTTTTCTCACATATGTTACTATGTGAGAAAACGACATTATTTTTTGCACTAACCTAATAACATAGACCAGCAACGGATACTCTCTATATCCAGTTTTGTTGTTGCTTGGTCTCAAAAGTTCACATTCATTCATTTGTTCTTCTGTTCATCTTTGGTCAAAATGGAAGCCACTTAGAACAATTCAAAGACCCCCATTCTCCTACCATGCAACACAAACACTTGTAATCAAGATAAAATCACACTTTCATCTTCTTTGTGGTGACACATCATTTGCTGAAATTTTCAGAGAAAAGTAATTGACAGAAATATTGTGACAACTTCTTTAAATTATTGACATTGATTTGGAGGTTTTTATAAATAGATGAGTGATTTTTAAAAAATAAAGTCTTGTGATTAAATAACATATTTATTTACAGAATTTAACCTTTCTTCAAGTTGTAGTGATAGTTAACTAAACAGTAAGAAAAAAGGCAAATGAGCATGTATGTGTAGACATGACCTTTTTTGTATGTACATGTGCAAAGTTGCCATGAAAGATTGTAAGAGAGATTTACATTTTTGGAAGAATTTTTTTTTTGGTTTGGTAGAATTATTAGATACTAGAATTTTTTTTCTTGTACCAAACTAATGTGTGTTGAAATTCTAACAGTATTTAGTATTGTTGTTGTATTCTTCCTCTGCCCATTTGAAACTCTCCATACTGTGTTTATATTTACAGTGTGCATTACTGTGCATTATATTTTACCAGAATTAAATATATAGAAAAGATATGCAAAAAAGGATATTGCATTTTTATTAAATAAATATTCATTTTAATCATGAAATTATTTTTAAAATAGTGGGAGTATTTTGTATGGTAAATATCGAAACTTTTAATTTTTCCAAAATAATTATTGAAAATTTATTGTACTAACCTATGCACCCTAGTAAAACCAACTGTTCTTTGTACCCCATTACCTGTAAACTTAGAAAGTATAAAGCATACAAATATCTTATATTGCGTTCAGTGTGACATTGGGTTTGCTGATGACCGAAAGGCCCCTGTCCAAAGGGAAATCTGACACATCCAATCTCTAAGGCATCCTGTGACTAAAAGGGAAAAAAAAATATATATATATATATATAGAGATACTTTTGTGCCTTTTTTGATATATATTATTTTTGCAATGCCATAGCAGAAGTTCTTTGACAGACAAGTGGGGTAATTGCTATTGTAATGCTGAAGAATTAGAACACATTGTTATTTTTCTTTTTCTCTTTATTATTCCAGACATGAAAAAATGAAAGAGTTTTACAGAAAATATACACAAAAAGGCAACAATATGTACCAGGCAATGTTTGCTACTCAGGTAAAAAAGCTTAAAGTATTATCAGTAGAAATACATACAATATTTATGCTAAACATAATACTTTATATATCAAATATAATCTAAACTGTCTGAGCCACACTTACTCTTCCTTTTAGGAATCAGGATGATCCTGGGATTAAAAATCTGCCCTTCATCTGGTGCTTGAACATACAACATTGGGATTTGTGTCTGGATGAGAAGGGAATAATTAAAAATTCAAATTTTAAAATAACTGGAAAAAATTAGTGATTTTAAAAGTTTTTAATTTATATTGAGTTTAAAATAACTCAGAAACTTTGTGATTTAAAATTTTTTTGTTTTAATGAATTTAAAGCAAAAATCTTAAAAATATTTCCAAAACATTGTGAATTGAGGAAATCAATTTTATTTCTTCAAAATGCCAAGGAATAAAATTTAAAGTTTCATGATGTGAGGTTTTGAATTTCCACAGAGTTTGTTATTTGAAGAACTCAATTTTCAGCCCAAATTTGACTTTTGTCCCAAATCGATCTTTTGGCTGGAATTGGTCTTAAAGCCTGAATCAGAGTTAAATTGAAATTTTGAAGTTTCATGGAGGTAATTGAGAAATTTAAAGTTATCAACATCTCCAGTTGCCTTGATCTATCCACTATCCTTCTCCTCATCCTTTCCTCTATCACTCCTATCTGATCTTGCTCCAAATCTTTCTAACTCCTTGCGTCCTAGTGGCTTCCCGCCTTGCTTGGGGTGAAACGCTTAAAAAAAAAAAAAATATTTCTCCCAAATTCATTCCTGTGTGTTGTTGAGAGGTTTCTTTAGTTTTGAGCTGGAGTCCAAATTAGACTTCTGCAGGAGCTAGCTTAAAAGTCTGCACAGAGTGCAGCTTTTAAGCTAGTATTAGATAAAATTAAATGTTCACTTGTCTCTATTCTGAATTTCACAGAATCACATCCAATCTTCAGAAATAATATTTCCCATAAAAGATGTTATTTTATGGCATAAACTTTTACAATCAAGTTTTTTTGAAGAGTGAATGTAATTCTGTGAAACTCAGAGTAGAGACAAGATAAGTGAACATTTAATTTTATGTGTTGTTATCATTATTATTAATACTGCTCTATCTCTCTATATATCAAGCACTCTAATTAAAAAGACTGCTTGACTTGCAAACATTTTCTTCCAGAAAGATTCTGGTTGACAGTTTTTGGAGAAATGCACTCTTTATTGTTATATATCAAAATACAGGGGGCGATGGATAAATTGTCGTCTAAATGATGCAAAAATGAAAATAACACTGACATTGCATTTTAACAGATGTATTTACCAAAATCACACAAAAATATCTCAAAATACTAAATAGCAAATTTATTCAATAAAATCGCCATTGGCTTCAACTATGGCCTCGAGATGACTTTGAAATCTTCTGTAACTCTTCTGGATGGTTTCTTTGTTGGTGAATGTTGCCCTAATCCTTGTCTTCAGTTCATCTTTGGTGTTACAAGGAGTTTTGTTAGTCTCTCGCTCAATTCCAACCCCCTTGATAATAATCAAGGGGATTGCGGTCTGGGGAGTTAGGTGGGGGCCAGATGTAAGGGATGATGTGGTCGCAGAAATTGTCGGATAGTCATGACTGGGTTTTCTTGCTTGTGTGGCATGGTGCAGCAGCCACCCTCTTGAGACAGGGAAGAACTACTTCATCAAGGCATTGATGTAGGTCTCTCTGTGTTGTCTGTGAGGCATGGTAGGAAGATGAATGGAGGTATAATGGCATCATCACCAATCATCCCAAACACGATGATATTAACTGGCTATATCATTCAACTCTATCTGAATCCTCTGCACTGACCTCAGATTGACACCCAAACACTTTGAAATCCTTGCTTTTGAGCTTCTGGTACAAATGCCAAGCAGTACACCATGATGGTTTCTAAATTGATGGTGGAGTGAATTACGTCTGTTAAAATGAGATGTCAGTGTTATTTTCAGTTTTGCATAATTTAGAGGATACTTTTTCTCACAGACAGTGTTCAACTGACCCTACAACAACAAAAAAAAAAAAAAAAAAAAACGCATATGTAAAATTGAAAATATAAAATGGCGACAATTTATCCATCGCACCCTCTCTATAAAACTAAAAACTCTCTCTTGGATTTCTTTCCATGAATTAAAATAAAACTTGGAAATAAAATATATCCTTTAGTTAAATCTAATATTAATATTTTCAGTCAAAACCAAAAGGTTTTATATTAAGATGACTTTAAAAGACAGGTGACATATTGCAAATCATGTGCTCAATGAAATCATGATGGGACATATATAAAGTGAACATGAAAAAAATATGAGAATTGGATGATTCACTGAGAATTCATCTGTCCTTGCCTTCAGAGTGGAGTACTATTACAAAACTTTCAACGACCGTAGAACCACAGCACCAGGTTGTTAGTGTACATCGATTATGGTTAACAGACTCCAATCATGAGGAGTTTGGCATTGACTTATTCTTGTATACCTGTATAGGTTTCCTATGGATGATAGTATTCCTGACAGTATGACACGGTGGTTGGACTTTCTTTTGAAAATGTTATGTATCCGTCTTCAGAATTGAATTCCAATGTGGGACTGTGGTAACTATCTTCCCCAGCATTCTGGCTTGAATGATGATCACAAATGAGAGGACAGAGGACAAAGAAAATCACACTCTTGTCAACTAAACTACAGGTTTATTATGATGATATATGTATCTAGATGAGTAAGTGACATTATTTAGCTTGCAGACATTTCTCTCTACTTGACAGAAGAGCAATATGAAGTAGTGATATTACTTTGTTACTACATAATAATCCTATGTAGAATTGTATAGAAAGAAGTTTTTGAGTAGGTTTTGTTAAAAGCTCTTTGTGTGAATTTTGATTAGAATCAAACAAGAACTAGAAAGAAACTAATCAAAGCTTTTTTTTTTTGCTGTCTAGTTTTATTAAGAATCCAGCTGTTTCTATCAACAAGGGGTCACTGACCCCTTGTTAGCAACAATCATTCACCCAACGACTCAGCCAAGACCAGACTCAAATGCTGGTTATCACTTTAGCAATGAAATAATGTGCAGAATGAGAGGAACCCAGATAAGATTTTTCAAGACAATCTCAACTGGGTAAATTTTGAGAATGCACAAACAAGTCATCAACTTGTCTCTTTCAATGTGTGTAAGCCTAAGAGTCTCTAAGTTTTCTTGCTTTTTGGTTAAGTTGTTCCAGGCTCCAATCCTGTCAGCCTCATTCATCTCATTTTATAGGTTTTTATATTTTTACCTTGTTTTTGTTCTCAATATATCAAAGGCACTTATCTTCCAAGTTTTTCTGTCTCCCATTCTCAACTTGATCCTGCCTCACATAATCATCCAGCCTAAATAAATACTGATCCTGTGAATTCGTTATACTGCAACCCATATTATCGAAAGCAGTCTGATTTGTAAAAAAAGAGGCCTTGTCCTTTGTTTGATCTCCCCTGTCACACACACACACACTCCATTATGTTTCAAGAAAACCAGAATTCTCAACTATGGAACAGTAAATTGCATTGGAGACTCAACAATTGGCACAAAGCAATGGCCATTGTAGACATTCTACTTATTGTTATATTGGTTCATAACAAATGTTTGATAAAATATAAACTGAGCATGGATTTCTTTACAATTGAAAGAAAATAAGTGGTTGTTTTGAATCACAAATTTTCAAACACTATAACTTGGCTTAAACACAATTTTATTAATCAAAGTATGCACCAAGTAATATTGGCAACATTAGGATGATTAGAATTGTCACAATGTTCCCAATTATCTGGCAAGGAATTTATTCTCTTGCAATAAGAACTGGGGTCATAGGAATTGACAAATTACTAGGAGGTATTTTTTGACTTGGTCCATGTTGGCACCTATCATACTCAACTGTGAAGAAGAGGAGTGCCAACTTCAAAAGTTATATTATTTCAACATTCAGACATTTTTGACACCCACTTGGCTGACAGTATTAAGCATATTGTAACTCCAATACACATTTCCTCGAGATCTCTAGTGTTTCAGTAAATTTACATCCTGAAATTGTTGATCATATTCATGATGTAAATTTACTGAAACACTCGAGATCTCGAGGAAATGCGTATTGGAGTTACAATTTGATTGAAGTTGAAAGATGCTTAATACTGCCAGCCAAGTGGGTGTCAAAATGTCTGAATGTTGAAATAATATAAAGTTGACTCTGCAGCATTTTCAGCAGTCTAGTGACAATTTGTATGAGGAACAACTTGTCACTGCAGATGAAAAATAATTACATGATTAAAGTCCAAAGACCAGGCAACAATTGCAGTTTCCATGACCAAAGAAATTCAAAACCTTAAAATCAACAAGAAAGGTCACAGGCTTGGCTTTTATTTTTTTTGTGATAAAAGGTATTTTAATGATGATCTTCTTCAAGAGAGTCAAAGAATTATTGTAGAATAACTTTATGTTAAATGTTGAAAGAAATATGGTGAGGGAAGGTGTTCTCTTTTAATAGGACAGTGCAGCATCTGCTCATAGAACTGCCACACAAAAAAAAAAAAAAAAAATTTTGAAGAATTTTAGATTTGAGTGCTTAAAGGATCCACCCTCACCTGATGTTACTCCATCTATTTCTTAGTTCCAAACTTTAAAAGGAGTTTAGAAAAGAGGAACATTTCAAATAATTCACAGGTGTTAGCAACAGCACAATATTTCAATGAACATTTTTTTTTTTTTGAAGGACTAAAGAAATTTGTGAAATGATCTGCTGCATTGACCTTTAGTGGCTTTTCCACCCCTTTTTATATATGATAAAAGGTGAGAAAAGCCACTAAGGTGCAAGGGGTTATGGAGAGGGAAAGAAACAAAGAGGAGAGTACAAGAACAGGATTCAAAGAGACAGAAGATGACAATTGCTATTTCATTTAAATTTTTCATAGTTGACAGGAAAGCAAGAAGCCAGAAGAAAGTTCCACAAGTGAGAAGTATACAAGAAGGAACAATTAGCCATGATTGTATTAGGTTGGTGCAAAAATAATGTCGGTTTTTGATGTTAAAAAAAATACGTCAATATACATCATTATTTTTGCACCAACCTAATACTTTTGGCTACAACTAACAATTTCAATAATGAAATTATTAGATCAATCTGCTAATCTGGTACTGTGAAGTTGAAGGACCAAAAAGGAAAGTTCACCTGAAAAATTACCATAAAAATATTTATAGGGAAGCTACCTTGTGAGGAGCCAAGATTCCAGGCTAGATGTGGCAGCAATAGACAATGAAATAGCAGACTTATAAATGTACAAGATAGATTCTAGCAAGAGAAATTGTCTAGCACAATTTAGTGAGAAGACTGGCATGCATGTCCCAAGGGCTCTAGATCCTTCTTTTCTTAGTCAGCCCCAAGAACTTTTCAGCAACTCTTTTAATGAGAATTCCTGCTGGCTTCTGTGTAAATAAAATTTGTTATTTATTTATTTTTTTGCTTAATCTCCTATTGGCTGGAGTGGAGGTTGGATTCAACCAACATTTCACCCTAGGCCTACAACTAATCTGGCCCAATTGCCTGGATCTTGGTTATTTACAAAATCTGATAAATACAGATTTTATAAGTACAAGAGCTGACTACTAGAAACTTTTGACTGAAACTTAAACCAAATGAATTAAGCAAACAAAATATATGGTCAGTAGGTTTTATTAAGCATGTAATTAAGAAATATTTTACAAGCTATTGGGTTGTAAATGACCAGGTTCAAAGGTCTTGTTTTTTAAAAGAACCCACATTATATTGTTTAGCACAGTGTTTGTTAATATCTTGGATAAAATGGATTTTTAAATAGTAAGACCCATTGTAAGCAGAAGCCTAGATAACCACTAATGGATTCTATCAGAAAAGTCAAAAAAACTTTTTTCTTTTTTAATTTAGGCACAAAAATTCCTGAATGAATACGGAATGAAAAGCTCTGTGAAATCAACCAAAGTGAAAGTCTTTCCAAGTGGAACTGCTTCCAGAGAGAGAATTCCTTGTATCTGGTCTCCGGTTCCTTCTTTGCACCAAGTGGAAAAAATACGGCAACAAGCTTATCCCATTGTGTTGCAATGGCAAAAGAAAATGAATGCCCAATACAAAAATGATCTTTTTCACATTTACCAGCCTTATGCCTTAGACAGTCCTGTTCATTTCAGTGTTTAATAAGCAAATTTCATGTCAAAATAAAAATAATTTAGTCAAGTCCTCAGAGCACAACCTTTTCACATTCAAGTATAACAAAACAAACATCAAAGCAAAAATTTGCACTTTTATTAGTGATCAATAGTTTAATTTAGATAAGAGATGAATGCAGCTCATTAAAGCAAAGTGTTTGACTGACAATTATCAGTATACAAAAGCATATCAATTTTATGAACTTAACTGATTCATTTGAACCCTGATTTAAGTCAATAAGTTAGGAGGTACAAGGGAGATAACTCATTTAGTTCAATCTTTGAATACAATGAATTTTTTATCATGCAGCTTGGGACCATTTAACCTTGATATGATTTAGTTTCCTTCTTTCCAAACTATCGGCATTTAATTTTTAGAGATTAATGCCTTTTCAAAAAAAAAAAAAAAAAAAAAAAAAAATCTTAATATCAAATTTGTTGATTTGTCAAAACTAAATTAGAGAAGAAACTTGCTTAAGTTTTCCTTTCATTTTTTTGCTTTATTACTTTCTAATGAAGACACATGTGCAACATTTAGCTTTTTTGAGTCTTTATTTCTAATTACCTGGTATCACAAAAAACAAAAAAAAAAAAAACAACTTAGGTGAGTTGACAGATAAAGTTTACTTTTAAACTGTTTTAGGTTCTTTTTTTATTGATAATTCTGTTTAATGGTTGGAAATTTTAAAATTTATCAATAATCCTTTTTGATGTGAGTTGATCAAAGAGCTGACCACTTATCAGAAATTTTTTCCCATATTTCTTTTGCCAATTAATTTCAACAAAATCTCTGCTTCAAGCTATATTTAAATTCTGTACCATTAAGAAATTGTTTATTATAACATGCAGTAAAAATAAAGAAATTTGAATTCATATCCCTTTATCTAAGAAACAACCAAGAAATGAGAGTTCAATTCTGGTCAGGAGCTTTAATCTTTATTTACAATCCATGAGGCCAAAAAAAAAAAAAAAAAAAAAAAAAAAAAAAAAAATCCTATTAAAATATGAAACTGTCATTCCTCTAAGAGATTCTGAAAAGACTTTTCAGTTGTAAACAAGAATAAAAAAAATATAAATTTTTCCCTGCATTAAATGATTTCTAATCTATTTTTTCATTTCAGTGAGATTTTTTTTGTTTAATTATAGTTAAACTTAAATGTGATATATAAAATTAAAAAAAAAATAAAAAAAAAAAATATACGGCACCAAATGTGCTGGCATTATGATGAGGTGGTCGTTTAGCAAAAGCTTGAAAGCTGTCCAGCTTCAGGGCCTAGATTAGTTGTCTTAGAAATATCCTTGTAAACCTTGAATCTTACTTGCCAACAAACACAGGAAATCCTCAAAGGTTGTTAATAATAATAATGATGATGATAATAATAATAATAATGATAATAATAATAATCATCATCAACTGGGATTCATTTTTATTTTCTACAATAATGAAAAGCCCCAAAATGTAAAAATGTTTGTAAATATTTTTGAAGTGCTATGATTTTTGAATATTGGGACATACACATACACACCAGGATTATTTAAATAAATATACAACAAAGTTTTTCACTTTTTTAAAACTTTATTTTCATTATTTATCTCTATTAATCAGTAATAAATTAACTTTAGTGATAGAAACCCAACAAGTGATGACTAGAGAGAAAAAAAACCCACAGATATTGAATTAACAACATCTAAAGCTTACTTTTAGAAATGATAGCATTTCAATGGAATTAATGGTTTTAAATTTAAACCCCCATCGTTAGAAAAAAAATAATCTATTCAGTCAAAATTTGTTAAAATGTTTAAATATATATATTTTTTTTTATATTTTAAATTTGGAATATATCCACATTTTTTCCAACAAAACACGATTTTTTATTTTTTTTTTATTTATAAAGGTTTTTTCTTTTTTAACAATGACTTGGTGAAGAGTCGTTCATATCACAATAATACTATTTACATCAAATAATGGCTACATAAAACATACAAATGGGTCAACAAGTACAGAATTCAGAAACTGGATAAACATTTTGAAAGTGAAAAATGTTCAAACATAAGCAAAACAATTTGTGTAAAGAAAGATTTGGGGTGGGTGGGGTTATAATCATTGGATGAAAAATTTGCATATTTTTTTTATGCCTGATTTAAGAACAGACAAGCCAAATGCTGTCGTGTTTTTTGTTGCTAGAGGAAAAGGCAAATGAGAGAAGGTGTTGATGTTAGGTAGACTGCCGCACCAAGATTAGCATTAATGCTGGTTGGGAGAAAGGAAGAGATGATCTTTGAGAGTAATAGTTGCAAAGAACACAGATTTTTTAATAAAGTTTATTTTACTTCTTTCAGCTTGATTTAATTTGCTTTCAACATTAGTTTGGAAATGTGAAAAACTGCAGAAGAGTAAATGATTCAAGGGGGGAAAACGTCTAGCAAGACACACTCGAGTGAAAGAAGTTTGAAGACGTTACTTTTACAAAGAACCCATTCTTTCAAGCCCAACCAAAGCACAACATGATACAGTGTTGAGATTGGATCAGCAATTGTGTTGAGCAAAGAACAGTCATACAATGATTGTATTGACATCTACCTCAGTGATAACTTGTAGCAATTGTATTAGAATCAGCTCAATGACAGTGGCTCAAGCAGACAACTGTATTGAGCTTCAGTCTGTGACGGTGGCTCAAGCGACAATGTTGAACCACAGATCAACTATTTAGGCACAATAACTGCATTATTAAACTTCACATTTTGTCCACCAAGTGTACAACTGAAGCACAATTATCTTAACTCAACACTTGTTTGAAGTCCATCAAAGTGATATGTATTAACACTGTTGATATTTGTCAGGGTTGAAACTCTTTACCTGACAAAACCTGGTAAGCACCGGATTCTGGTTTGGCTGCTCAAGTCTCCAGCTTTTATTTTTTTTAATTTTTTTTTTTTTTTTTACATTAAACAGGTTGATTGCCAAAAAGAAAATCTAGACAAGATTCTGACAAATTACTCGGACCTTAAGCAGGAAGATAAAAGAAATTTATATCTTAAATAGAAAAAGCAATTTACTGAACACTACTGAATGAGATATTTTTTTTTAAAAGAAAAAAATCGTTTCTAAAAATTTTTTTAAAAAATCAACAGGATTTTTTACAAGTAAAGCCTTTCATCTTGTTGAATAAGTTGAAATACAATAAAAATTAAATTTAAATGTGAATATCTTTCACTTTTTGCCTTATCTTTTTTAAGATAAAAAAACAATCATTTATTAGCTTTAAGCAATTTTAATGAAACATTTAAGACTTTGTTTCTAAAATTTTAAAAATATTATTTAAGTATGCAGTGTGACTATTGACAGTAACTAAGTCAGAATGTTGTTGGTGTTTTTCTCTTGACTAAGTTGGATTTACAATGTTGATAGCCACAAGAACAAATAGGACACAATAAATTCCTATGATGAGAGCAGTAATAAAAGCTTACAAGATAACAATAGATTTTAGTGTTACTCTGAAAAAAAGAGGCTGCCCTGTTTGTAATTCACCACAAACATTGCAAATGCCAGTGTTAACGTCTATACGTGTCCATTTGTTGACTACTTCTACAATGATAGACATGCAAAGAAGAAGAAGAAGAAGAAAAGGAAAAAAAGAATGAGAAGAAGAAATCTCAGGATTATTTTTGGTTTCTTTAAATTCCTTCTCCCAGCTGGAAACAAGTCACTAGGAATGATGGGGGCAGATGTTAACATCAAAGGCTTTCAAGATGAGGAAAGTTTTGAGCTGAAACAAAAAACAAGAGGATAGGATAGATAGATAAATAAATAACTGAAACAGATTTTGATAAAAAAAAAAAAAAAAAAAAAATTTGAACAATCTATACTTTTCTTTTGGGATGAAAAAGAAAAAAAAAGAAAATGATTTCAGTTGTGGTCAATCAAACAAATTCAGGTCATGCTGTTAGTAACAACTTCTTTGCTAAATTGGGACTGAGTGAAGATAGGTGTCATCAGAATATGATGGAAAGTTATGAGACTTGGATTGGAGAAACAAAAAACAAAAAAAAAAAAAAACACCCTATCTTCATAAGCATGTGAGTTATGAAATAGAAATTAAGTTTTCTGTTCACATATACATGCCTAAATAAATACAATGGAACAATCCTCAAATATGGGGTAGCTGAGCTTAAAAGCAAGCTTCAACTATGGGGCTGCTGGAAAAGTTAAGCCTTAGCCACTGGGGGGAAAACTGACCAAGCCTCAGCCACTGGAGGGGAAAACTGACCAAGCCTCAGCCACTGGAGGGGAAAACTGACCAAGCCTCAGCCACTGGGGGGGGGGGAAACTGACCAAGCCTCAGCCACTGGGGGGGGGGGAAACTGACCAAGCCTCAGCCACTGGGGGGGGGGAAACTGACCAAGCCTCAGCCACTGGGGGGGGGGGAAACTGACCAAGCCTCAGCCACTGGGGGGGGGGAAACTGACCAAGCCTCAGCCACTTTTATTGGGGAGAGGGGGGGGAGAGTGAGCAAACCTCAGCCACTGGGGGAGGTGCTGACCTTGCTCAGCTACTTGGAGGAGGGACTGAGCAAGCCTCAGCTGAGAGATGTTGACTGATGCAGAAGCCATCACATATTAGTAAATGTCTAAAAATTGTAAATTGCTCTAATAGGAACAATTAGGCTGATGACAATTGATGAGTTTTGATCAACTTATACGTGCCCCTTCTTGCATGCTTTCACAACTGTATTAAAGAATTATACCAAACAAGGTCATCCACTTATTTTAAAGCTAGAGAACTATGTAATGAAAGGGAGATACGTTGACATCTGCCTGGCACCTGGCAAGATATGGTCAAACATTTCCTCAGTGTACTAGTCATTACTGATTAAGAAATCATAATGAAAATAATATAAATTAGTTATAGAAGAATTGAAAACTGGATGCAACGTCTGTTTTTTTTGATGTCAAGTAATTCTCAGTAATAAGTTCTAAATTATTATTCCTGGGAGAGGAGGCAAAAAGAGATCAGTACAAAAGTGATTTTCACTCATGGCTTCCACATAACTTACAAATCCCCAGGTAAATATATATAATTGTAACTAGGAATATTTAACATGTCACATGTTGAATATACAAATATAGTGAAAGAATAGATAAAATAAATTCTGAATAGTGGAATCTTACCCAAATTAATTAAGGGTTGCTGATCTTTCGTAGGTCTCGCAGAAGACCTTCAGGAGTTAAAATGTGAGTAGAACCTGGAAAACAAAATAAAAAATTAGAAACAATTTTTCTCTTCAGATGCAAGACCAGATGAGAAAGGGAGAACTGAAAAAACCTGGAAAATTATGGTACTGTAACAAAATCAAAATAGTGACAAAGCAAAAAGAGAAATTGTTGAATAGCCACAATGTTTCATTGTAACATCGAAAACATATTAAACCATTGTGAGTAAATTTTTTATTATGAGTGTGGTATAATAAGGAGCTTATATTACAGGTAGATATTCATTAATGGTATAACATGGAAATCTATATGGTACCAGATAAATGATTTTAAAAGATTACTGATAAATTGTAGATGAGCCAATGTGGTATAAATCATATTAGCCTCACATGGACCAACTGCTGTCAAGTTTGTCTATAATATATAAAGTAGAACTTCTGGAAAAAAAATAAAATCAAACAATGTATGGGGTTTTCTCTTTTCATTTGAACTTAGACTGGGTGAAATGTCAACTATTTATAATAAAAATGTGCAAAACATGAACAGAAAAGCCTTAACAGTGTTTGAAAGTGCTCAAAAACAGCTGACACAGCAGCTAGTACCATCAAACAGGTGTGATACGTTTATATGGTGACTAGAGAAAGATGACTTTGCTCTCATGGAAAGTAGTTCTGGATTGTTGACGGCCAACCTGTAGTTTATTTTTTTTTTAGTCACTTATCCATGCAGTGGTCAGCAAATTCATCTTACAAGCAACTGATTAAGATTTGTGATGTTGCTCAGTTACAGGGTCTTTTGCCAGATTAAGCTTTGAAAATTCTTATTTTGATTACATTTGTTTTATCCTCACACTCCTAAATATTTTATTTGTAAATTTTTCAAAGAGACTTTGATAAGATTGGAATTGTCTGGGATTTAATTCTCTCTAATAACTATTGTAATATAATATTGCTTATATTATAAAACTTCTTAAATAGTGCTTATATTATAAAACTTCTTAAATAGTGCTTGAAATGATTAATTATTAGGAGGTTGTGATATCTGCACTTTCATTTGCTGATATTTACATATCTACTATTTGTGCTTTTCTGATTAAAAGATTAGATAAAAGTCATAAAGTAAACTCACCAAGAATAACCTCCCAATTGTTCTTGGCAGTCTGTGTGACCTCATAGCCACTTCGCATCTCTGAATAAGAGATGCCACCAACAACAAAGATGATCAGACGGGGTCCACTTTTGTAGCTTGCTTGACCCTTGTCTTTGTGCCAGTGGCCATAACGAACACTGCAGATAGAAAAAAATTTTCAATTAATCAGAGAAAAATTCTTGTGAAAATTTAAAAGTCAATGTTGTATGAGGAAAAAAGATTTTAAAAATTTTATAATTTTAAAACAAAAGATTACAAAACAAGTTTTTTTTTTTTTTTTTTTTTTTTACTTACATTTAAGGGTTAGTCAAAAAGAAATGCCTGTTATTTAATGGTAAAAATATACAAAGCATGACAAAAATGAAAACAAAATCCTCAGGATTCCAAATCTAATTCTCAACATTTTCCTTTCTCAATTCTGCCTTGTAGAAGTTTCTGGTTTGCTTTCATAATCATGTTGGGCGGGGGGGGGTGCATCTTTTACCATATGTATCATCACTGGAGAACTGCTGTCCTTTGATCTGTATGGGTACATGAATGAGGCACTCAAAGTCTGAGGGTGCCAATTCATGACTGTAAGGTCAATGAGAATGTTGTATAGCCATGGGCTGCTATTGATTGTCTTGTGGGGTCATGTCATAAAAGCATATCACTTATTTATCTTCAATTGTAGCCTTACTCTGAATTTTGACATTGTCTTAACATAGAATTGCCATTAAGTCTGACATCTGTTCCCAAAACACAAATGGTAATCACTTTCTCTGAAGAGAGTGTGTTGCCTTAAACTGAAAAGTGTTACTCTATTTACATTATTTACATTGTTCAGACTGTTGTCTTCACCTTTATCAACCTTTGACTCCAACGGTTACAATTTCTTCTTGCTGTGTGTCCTGCCCATCTTCCATTGTTATTGTCTAATCACTCCTATGATCTGATTAATGATCTTATCTTGGTTTCTTCTTCCACCAATATTGATATTTTTTTGATTTCTTTAAGTTATTCAAGGGATTGATCTTTCCCAGTTATCTTTGGGCAGTTTTCAGTTTGTTTTCACACACTTTGGTTAATTTCTGCTGCTGCTATAGTTGGCAATATAAATTCATTATACACTTATAAGCATATTGGTAAAGTATTTTTCACTATATTTCCAGTTTCATTAAATGCTTTCCAATTTTTGTCTGTGTTTTCAATCTGAGTAAATTCTATTTGTTTTCAGCAACATGTAAAAATTCATCCCCCTAAAAAGTTTTCTTCCTCTTCATTTTATTATCACAATATTTGCTGCATCTTCCTCGATTCTGTCTCGATACTTTAGCTCTGTTCCACTTCAGCACAAATCTCTGTAACTAGTGTGACTCGTAAGGTTCTCATTTTCTCTCTATGCTAACTACTCTTACTGATCAGGCTTCCAGGAATAGTGTCTCTTGATTTCTCCAGTTGGCTTACAGCTGCACCAAATTCTATGTCACTACATGTCTCATAGCTTGACTCAATGATTAAACACTTTTCAAAACTCTTCATGCTCAGGTTTCAATTCACCAAGATGAGATCAAACAAGTGGGTGCTAAGGGACACAATGGATCTCTGCAGTAACATGAATTATAATCAGTGGTAAGCAATCCATCAATCTCTCCAGAAATTAGTGGCAATGGGTGGTTTCAGTTAGCTTAAAACTTCACTAGTTTACACTACAAAAAATATGTCAAAATAGTGAAATATCCTTTAAGTTGAACTGCTGATATCTTGTTTATTCTCAATGCTATTTTGATAAAATTAGTATGTAAACAAAATTTAATCTTTTCTCTTTATAATACAATTCTTTCTCAAAATTTTCCAAAATTATATAGACCCATGACATATTACAGAGAAAAGAGCAAACAAAACATTTGTTGAATTCCTCATCCAAAAATATCAAAGTTTCAGACATGTCCCTCTAATGGTTAGATATAATAATTATTGATTACATTAACATTAATTTTAATTTACTTCAAGATTATCTATATGATATTACATTTATAATGATTCTTCACTTTTATATTCAGCTATGCAATGTTAAATTTGGCTTTTGGACCAATAGCAAAACAGAAAATTTGAATGGCCATAACTTGGTTAATTGAGCTACCAAAATAGATTAGGTATGATTTTTTTAATGCTTTGTCCAGCTCTCTATGCCTGTATTAAAAGTTTTGATATATTGGAAATAAAATTTTAGTTTGGGGTATCTATTTTAAAGTTGAAACTGAATATAAATTCACACACACGGTTCTAAACCTTTAAAATTAAAAATAATACTAAAAATATAGTTAATGTTTAAACCAAGATCAATAAAAACAATGCTTCAAACAAGTTTGATTAAGACGTATAAAATAAATGTTAAATTTTTTTTTTTTAAAGAACTAATTTTAAATGAAAAGAAATTGTTTCCTTTTATGATTATCATCAAGCTATTACAATTTAAGTTTCTTTTGGAAACATTATTTCTTTAAAAAGCCCTGATTAAAATTACAACAATGAAGTAATGAATTTTTTTTCTTTAATCTTTTTTGTCTGTAAGTTTGTTTACATAACTTATTTTCCTGTCACAAATTTTTTCTACTTGCTTACAGAAGCACATAAGTGCTAAAATCAGCAGAAACATTTAGCATATGAACAGTCAGCTGTTTATTTAATAAACTTTTTTTTATGTTTATTTTATTAAATTAACAATAAACTACAATTAAAATATTTTTCCATCACCACAAAAAGATATTTTGGTAAAATTAATGTAACTCATACACAATAACAGCAAAAAATTGAATTTACAATATTAGCATTAAAGATTCTAAAAATAAAATTGAATTTAAAAAAAAAAAATAAAATGGATTTATAATATTGCTAGTTCTAAAAAAAAAAATTTTTTATTAAATTAAAAAAACAAAAACATGTATAGCAATATAGCTTTGCTACAGTTCTAAAAAATAAATAAATAATTCTATTTAAAATAAATGTATTCATCAGACAGAAAGTCTACAGCAGTTGAGAAAGTAAATCAGCAAAACTAGTTTAGTATTCGAGAATGGGATTTTGTGTTTCCAGATTCTGATACATTTAAAGATTTAACTACTCTTACTCTCATTTTTATTTCAAAGTTTAAACATTTTTAGGAAGAGGATGTATATTCCATGACAGACATGTTGTTCAATTGAACAAAATAATAAAGAATATATGAAAAGCCATATTTATTTCAGAATTATGATTTCTTGATTCCACTACCACAGAAAATTGTTCTCCTAACATAATGCTATGATCATTGTGTTGGTTGTTTAATAGCACATCAACCTCTAGAGGTTATTCAATACCAAAATGTAAATATTTTGTATTCAATTTTTTTTTTTTTTAATAGGTAATAATGGTTTAGTGATTCAAGTTTTATTAATTAACCAACAGCTGTGGGACAAGAGTTGAATTCATATCTTTCTCAAGAGTATTTGCACATAAGTGAATATAATGAACCCAACCGGAATTGGAACTCGGCTCTCTGATTAACAATTCCAAGCCATTATTCATTACACCACCTGCACATCCAAGCTTACAACACCTAGTATTCCCAAACGGTCACCCATCTAGTTACTCAACAGACTTAATGTTTCTTAACTTCAGTGATCATGTGGGAACCAGTAATTCAATGTTATGTGGCTGTAAACCTAAACATTGTGCGTGTGTGTGTGTGTGCGTGTGCACATTTAAAATTTTTGATTGGAATAGTTAAAGTCTTTGATATTGATTTAATGAGTTATAGTCTTAAAAAAAAAAAATTCTATGAAAAATTAAATATAAAAAGATATTTTTGGGGATTAACATTGCACATTCTGTAATTGCTTTTGCCTTAAAATAAATTAGAATTGATTGTTTAGAAGCAATTAATTCTGTTGTATAATAATCTTACATTAAAACGAATAAAAAGAAGTATTAGAAAGAAAAAAGCCAGCATGAAGGAATATGGAAATCAAAAGCTACCTGATTGGTTGTTGGCAACTGGGTCGTGGTCCTCCACCATTTAAGAATGGAAACTGTCGCATGTCCAGTTTGTCTTCAACAGCAGACTGAAAAATTTAACAGCAACAAATTAATTCACTTTCAATTGTTAGATTTTTTTTTTATAAAATGAGATGAGAAAATATAACATGGAAGAGAAGCTATTTTGTTACCAATTCAAAAAAGTATTACCCTAAAATCTGTAAGGAAAAGAAGACATTTTTCTATAAGTGTTGCTGAAAAAATATTGCTATTTCAAAATAATTTATTCAGAATACACCAAATCCTGGTGAACATTTTAATTATTACCAGTTCAACAGTTTAATTACAAATTCTATGCTGTTTGTAAACAGGTAAACTGATAGATCTCATGTATTCATTTTTTGTGATGTTAATGCGTGTGTGAGTGAATTCTAGTGAGTGTCTTCTTTTTTATGACTGTCCCATACTATCTGTGAGTGTATCTATTTTCTGAAGAAATGGGAAAATATGTGGGCATCAAATCAGGCATACAGTAGTTGCCGATTATGCATGTGCTAAATATGGATTAAAATTACATTAATAATTTTGGAGTAAATATTTTTTTTATACTGAAAAGAAATCGTGTTTTTTGGAAAATGTCTGGTGTGTAGTGAGGATGGTTGTTGAATTGAATTTCATTATTATTGTTTTCCCTTTGTTTTATGTTGTACGAGTTGTCCCCAAGTCTCAAACCGAGACTTCAATAGATAGGATTATTTTATTAGAAGATAAAAACAGATGAGATGCCATGCAAACAGGAAGAAAAATAAAAGAATGTAATTCTGGTCACTGGATGGAGAGAGAAATCTATCCAAGATGCGAGATGTACAGATGAGTATGATTTTTTTTTCAATGCATATATTTTAGGATGACCAGGAATTTATTCCACATATTTGATATCATTCCCAAAATCCCGACAGCAACAGGTCATTTTTTTTTTTGTTTTGTCTTTTGATGCCTCATTCTACTGATTTCCATCTCAAGGGCCTTGTCTTTGTTTCCCCAAACATTTTCAAAAGATGTGTTTTTGTCAGCCACGATGCCAGTTATCTATCAGAAGATAGACGCGTGTAACAATTATGTTTGCTTGATTTGCTT
Organism: Acanthosepion lycidas; assembly: GCA_963932145.1. Classification (NCBI taxonomy): domain Eukaryota; kingdom Metazoa; phylum Mollusca; class Cephalopoda; order Sepiida; family Sepiidae; genus Acanthosepion; species Acanthosepion lycidas. Next base: position 57,143,753 of record OZ010615.1, read on the forward strand.
GGAGTTTCCTATTTGTGTGAATGCTGAAATTCCAGAAGATGGAAACTTCTTCCTTCTGTACAATTTGTGGTGATTTATGTACTGAGCAGCCCTATCATGTCATTGTAAGTACTCTGTTAGCACCAGTTGGCCACACCCAGACATTATGTGATCAATCGTCTCTGTGGCAGGTTGTGCTGCTCCTAATAATTCAGGACATTATATTGTTACTTCCTGATTGGAAGGCACTGATCCTAGGCATCAATTATGAATCCTTCAGCTTGCCAGCTACTGGATTTTTTGGCAAAACAGAATTTTGGAAGTAATTGTGTAAAATTAGGTTATGTCAGCAAGTGCCTGGATCTTACATTCTTTAAGTATAGACGTTTACTAATATTGGTGACAGAAGTGTGTTTAGAAGGGATATTAATTAATATCCTTCCATCAATATTTTTTCCATAATGAGATGTGTTTGTTAACAACACACTGATTCTATTAGCAGCCACTGCACACCAAATTCTTCCCACTACCATCTTCAGGAATTAGACGCACATAGACACTAAAAGACAAACATCTACTAGAAGTCACATACACATGCTAGAATTTGAAATTCCAAAACATTCTTTATATTCCCTCACTTCAAAAAATATTTCTGATGAAGCTATAATAAAAGAAAAACATGTCAAATTTATAAATGTTTTCATATTTGTTCCTTATTTAATCATTGTTGGATTTAATCCATTTTTTTTCAATTCATATATACAGGGTGCGATGGATAAATTGTCTAAATTATGCAAAAATCAAAATGCTGACATCACATTTTAACAGATACATTTATCAAAATTACACAGATATCTCAAATTACTAAAGAGTAAATTTATTCAATAAAATCACCATTTGCTTGAACCACGGCCTCCAGATGGCTTTGAAATCTCCTGCATCTCTTTTGGACAGTCTCCTTGTCTTGGTGAATGCTGCCATAATTCCTGCCTCCAGTTTATCTTTGAAGTTACGAGGAGTTTTGTTGGTCTCTTGCTCAACTGTGTTCCACACATAATAATCAAAGGGGTTGCAGTCTGAGGAGTTAGGTGGCCAGATTTAAGGGGGTGATGTGGTCACAGAAATTATATGACAGCCATGACTGGTTCTCCTGCTTGTGTGGCATGGTGCAGTCTTGTTGCCAGACATAGGGTCTTTTTGCAGCCTCTCTCTTGATCCAGGAGAGCACTACCTCCTCAAGACACTTGATGTAGCCCTCCATGTTGAGTCTAAGGCCATCACCAATAAATTCAGGAGTTCTTTTCTTATCAGAACAATCAGAGTGAGTTTTCAGCAGATTGACACTCTGAAATGTTTGTATTGGAGCTAATGGTGTGAATGCCAAGCATTACAGAATGTCTTTAACAAATTTTTGGCAAAGGGAATTGTGTCATAGTGGTCAGCTTACTCTACTATACTGTGTGGTCAACAAAATGAAAAACAATCCACACCATGTGCATATATATATATATATATATATATATATATATATATATATATATATGTGTATGTGTGTGTATATATATATATATATATATATATGCGCAAGGTGGACATCGAAGTTACCTATGGGTGTTGACTTTGATGTCCAATTTTATATTTACAAACACTATTTTATCATTTTTATCTTTATATATTTGCTCGCTTAATTTATATTTCAATAAGTGGTTAGCATTTGTGTAGTGACACTTTCAGTCTTAAATATTTATTGGTTGTGGTATCCGATTGTCTGGGTCAATGTCTGTGGATGTGTGTGTGCATGTATTTATGGTTGCCTATGTGCATGGAAAGTGCATTCACTTTTAATTGTGTATGTATGTACATGTGTGTTGGTTTCCCTCTCCCCACCAACTTTTTTTTTCCATGAATGACCGTGGAGATGTTCTCTGTCTCGTCTCTTTTTGTGTGTGTGTATATATATATATATATATATATATATATATATATATATATATATATAAAAATATGTCTGGGTGTTTATATATTATAATCTGATTGTTTTACGCGTGAGTTTAGGACCCCATTCACACACTCTTGGGATTAAAATGTATACATTGTCAAAGGACCGGATATAAAATTAGCTAAAGTAACTTCAATGAAGAAATAAATTGAATAACATATATATTTCTTTTTTTCTCCTCAGTAATTTTATAGTTGTAAACTTAATAGCGATTAAATTTTGATTTTGAAATTAGCAGTTTTTAATTTTAATATTAAATTTTATCATATAATTTAGTAATTATTGGTTAGAATAAATTCTTTTTTAATACTACCCATATTTTAAACATCTGAATAGATATTATAAAATGACCGCTGTCAAGCTTTTTGATTTTTCCTATACTTGTATTTTGATTGGTCTATCTAGCTTTTGTAACAATGTTTTCCCCTTGCAAAGGATTGTTAATTAGTTTGAAACTTTTAAAAACATTTATTTTACATTCAACATCATCACTTGATAAGACACCAAGGGTGTTGAAACAAAATGGCTATTTTTGTAGTGATTTTATAACATATTTACGTTATAAATTTTTTTAAAATAAATATGAGCCAACAATTGATCCACCTCACAGTACGGTAAATGGTTTTAATAAGGTAGCTAGCTTTATCTAAACTCAATGTAGATCCAGCATTTGCTGAGGTGAAGTCACCCATAAAGCAAATGATATCAGGCAAAGCCACAATAATCAACAGAGATCTACAAATTTGGAGGCAAATTTCTGGAGTGACATCTATTTGATTTGGAAGTAAAGAAGTGTCTCATAAGAATTTAGAACTCATATTTTTAAGAAAAACAAAAGTGGGGGACAAAGAATTGTGACAACCCCAGAGGGATACATTGACTCTCTGTTGCTGGGAGATTTCTTGCTCATGTTATTCTTAATAGAATAATTATTCTTCATCTTATGAACAAAATCTACTCTGTGTAGCTTCACATTGGATAAAAGAACTGTTGATATGATATATTGCTTGAGGCAAGTATCTGGAAAGGAGCAAAGGAAAACAATTGTATGTTTCTGTTGATGCATCACAGGTGTTTGATTCAGTAAATAGGAATGGAATGTATTAAAGGAGACTGGAATTCTTGGTATGTTGAGTTTTTCAAAAAAAGGTATGCAAACAAATGTAAAATGAAAAATTTATCAGAACCTTTTGTTAAAAAAGAAAAAAAAAGAAAAAAAAAAAGAAAAAAAAAAAGAAAAAAAAAAGAAAAAAAAAAGAAGAAAAAAGAAAAAAAGAAGAAAAAAAAAAGAAAAAAAAAAAAAGAAAAAAAAAAGAAAAAGAAAAAAGAAAAAAAAAGAAAAAAAAAAAAAAAAAAAGAAAAAAAAAAAAGAAAAAAAAAAGAAAAAAAAAAGAAAAGGGAACAAATCATGGTTGTGTCATGGCAGCCTGTCCTATTTGTGCTAGAGCTCTGTCATGCTGGAGTCCATTGCTTCAAAGACTACAATGAAAAACATCTGATGGTTTCTTCAATCACCACATATTCAAAGTCAAAACTCTCACCCAGAACAAAATGATTCTGGAGTTCCTGTTTGCTGATGAGGCAATGTTTGCTGCATCTCTTTAAGAAACCCAAGAACTTTGTCAACTGCTTCTTTTTAGTTGCAAAGGCTTTTGGTCAAATGATTTGGTGTTTACAAAACCAAAGTAACTTATCAATCCAAAACACCACCAAATAGCATGGAAATATACAGAGCATTTTCGTGATATGGGCAAGTTGATGACAAGCCATGTCACCAAATACTTTCCAAACTTAGGAAAAAAAATAAATGAAAGTACTTTGATAGACAACAAAATCATAGATAACACTAGATACTTTTGGAAATGATAGAGAAACTGGAATAAAAGAGGCCTCAACTTAAAAGCAAAATTTATCTTTACTGTGTAGTAATCACACAAACTATCGTATAAGAGTTATGTATCCTATATAGAGTAAACATCAACAAACTGAACTCATTTCACAAAACATGTTTGTGTATTAGATGATGTAAGAAAGATAAAATTTCTAATGAGGAATTTTTTGCTAATTGTGGTATGCAAAACATAGAAACCAATGTTCATGTAGTTTGAATAAAGATGGGTGAGGTATGTTATAAGAATGCCTAATAACAAACTTCAAATTTAGATCCTCAGCAGGGTGGTGTATGAGGTTTATGAACAGATTGGGATTTGACACCATGGCAAAAAGCACACATTGCTCAAAAACTGCCAAGAGAAGTGGAGGAAAAAAATTCATCATTTTGTAAAATTTGTTCTGAAGGAATGTAAAATGTTTGAATTTTCCCTAGGAAACATGGATGAGACTCCCATGTATTTTGATTTATCAGGGAACACGACTATAGACAGAGTGGGAAATAAAACTATTACTGTAAAAACAACAGGTCACAAGAAGCAACATTTCACAGCTGTGCTTGCCTGTCTAGCTGACTGAACAAAGCTTTGTCCAGTGGTAATCTTTAAAAAGAAAAACTATGCCAAAGTAGTCCTTTCCACCAGGGATTATTATAAAAGTCCACCCAAGGGGTGGATGGATGAAAACCTGACAAAAGTTTGGTTAGATGAAATGTGAATGAGAAGACCTGGAGCATTGCTTAAACCCCAAAGACTTTCAGTATGGAACATGTTTAGGTCACATTGCTGTGATTCCATCAAGGTTAGGTTGAAGGAATACCGAACAAGGCAAGCAGTCATTTTTGATAGTTGCACTTCTGTTTTACAGTCATTTGATGTCTCAATAAATAAATCTCTCAAGACATATTTGCAAAATGTGGAGATCTTGGATGATATCTGGTGAGAAAAAAGTTTACTAGAAAGGTGGTTCACTGAAAAAACTTGGATTAAGCTTAGTTGTTGAATGGGTAAAAAAAATGCCTGGGAGAGTATCCCTGAAGAAATGATTTAAAAAAATGTGGCATCTCAAATGACATGGATGGAAATGAAAATGACATATGAGGATTTAGTTGCTTCAAGCATGGAAAGGCCGAGAATGAGGATATGGTTGCTTCAAACAAAGATGAAGGTGGTTATTTCACAAGTGATGACAAGTTGAATGACTACTATGAAATAAATAGACAATGATGAAAACCTATTAACTGATGAACAAATGAGAATGATGTTTGACCGCGATGATAGTGAAGAAGAATTTTGGGATTCAGTTCTTGATATATAAATAGATAAAAACTTTTTTTTCTAAATGTACCAAAACATTTTCTTCTGTAGTTATTTCTTTTTTTTTTTTTTTCCTTGTCAAGTTGACTCAATATAAAAATAATATGCTGTAAATATAAAAATACCGGTACAACAGTTACTTCCTTTTGTTTACATGATGATTGACAAAATGTATTTTAACTGCAAAAGTGTAGAATTAATAATTGTAGAATTAATAATTGTAAGTTTTGAAATAAAAGATATCTGATAATTCTTACGTTTAAAATGGGCTGTGTAACCCCCCAGATTATAGTGTGACCTATATGCGAGTCAACAGTAAATCATCAATTATTAAGCCATAAAGTTTGCAGGGAAGGGTTTAGACCTATAGTATATACAGTAGTCAACTTTGGAAGATCCTATTTTGGAGATACAAAGATGACATGAGATAAATTGGGATGCAGCCAAAACCTTTGAAAATATCCAAAATCATAAAAATTGGAGTGAATCCTACAATGATAGAATTAATCATTGTGTGATATCTAGAATGAAGTGTCTGAAGCAAGTTGAATTATTTCAAGTTTATTATAACATCAAAATTTTATAAACAAATTCTACTTTTAACTATTTCTTATATATATTTTTTTATTCTTATAGTTATGTATTATTTTGAAACAAGACATTTTATCATAAAATCTACGTCAGTTTTTCTTTCTTGGAATGGATTTTAGAATATCAGGTTGAGTTTTTTTTTTTTTTTTTAACCTGAGAAGTGAAATTGAATGTAATGATAAAATAAAGAATTTCCCATAAAATATACTTAGCCTGCTGTTAGAAAAAGGTGATACACAATGTAACACTAAACAATCTCTCTTGCATCTTTGTAAGTCTACCATTTTTCTGTGCATTGGATATTCCTGCCATATCTGGTGTGGTACTTCTGCTATGTATCTAGAGAATCTGGACAAAATCCAAAGAAGAATCTTGACTGTTATTGGTCCTGACCTGGCATCTCTGCTTCAGTCACTTCCCTACCACTGTACCATAGCTTCCCTGTGCTTTTTCTATAAATATTTTCATGGTAATTGTTCTGATGAGCTTTCCTTGTTGATACTGCAACTTCACAAATTTAAGCGCAGTACTAGATTGTTAGCTAGGTCTCATTTTACTGTTCAAGCTGCCATATAACCATAAGTTCAATGCTGTTTCTTCTTTCATACTTCTCACTTGTGAAATTGTTTTCCAGTTTCTTACTTTCCTATCATCTACAATCTTCAAAAATTGAAATGTAATGTTAATCATTTTTGGTCTCCTTGAATCTCAGTTCTTCTGTTGTCTTCTATCATTAAAGTTTAGATAAATCAAGTACAACAAAGAAAAGCTTTAAAAATGTTTCTTTAACAAATGAAAGATTCATATGTTGTTAAATTTTTTTTTTTTAATCAAATTGGTGAACTAATTTTATTACAAGACATTTTTTTATAATGACACCAAGACTTTTTCAACAAAATTCAATTTTAAATACACTAATCTATAAAATGATACAAAGTCAAGGGATAATCTATCATGTATAGGTATTTTAATATATGATGATAAACTTAAAAAGTGACATATATATACTTGGTACATCATTTTTTAAATTGAAGCAATGATTATATAAACAAGTAAATGTTAAGGATTCACTTATAACACTGTAGCATGGGTTATCGCATTTTTTTAAAAATCAATTCACCTCAAGCAAGGTGATAACACCATCAAGATGTAAAGGGCTACCCAAAATGAAAGAAAATGAAAAGACTTTTGGAAGGAATTAGAAACCCAACCTCAAACAAGAAACAAAGGATTGTTTTTACTCCTGTTCAAAAAAACAGGGAAGAGTGTGAACCTATCTACTCCTATTAATGCCAAATTTATTAAAAATAAACACATAAAAAAAAAAAAAAAGGCATGATGGAGTAGGATAGTGGTTTGGATTGAAGAATCAGAGAGGAGAGATTGAATTCCACTTGGATCCACTACATTCACTTACACTTGGGAAAGGTATGAATCTTCCTCTGCTCCTACCATCCTGACTGGTTGAAAAATGATGATACAAAAAGAAATATCAATATAAAAAATGAGCCTTTAACAAGCTTAACATCTGAAAATGTTGATTGGAGGTGAAGTGTAATCAGTGCAGAAATTAGAAAATTTGGGATTTCAGATTTATCAAGAAAAGCAGCCATTTTGAACAGCTTGACTGACCATTCTTCCTGTTGTGTAAGTTTTTTTTTTTAGTAAAATATTGCACCACCCAGCCATGTCACATCTTGCTACTATCTAAATTGAGTTGTCTATGAATTCTAACTTTTTCTAAAGTTAGGATTCATAGGCATTCAATCACCATTGAAAAGGAATTAGATTTCAGACCATGGATGAGATTAAGGAGAACATGATCAGGCAGCTGATGGCAATCCCAAAAGCGGATTTGCAAACTGTTTGGGACACTTAGATAAGTGTATGAAGTCTCAAGAGGAATATTTAGAAGTGGATCATTGCCCAAGGCAAGGTTTCCAAACTTTTTTTTCTCTGGCATTTTCAGAAAGAAGAAAATTTGTTTACACCTAATAAAATTTTATGTGATAAAAAGTACATTTATAAATAAAAAACAGAGAGAGCGTTAAAGGGAGATAATATTCTGACTTAAAATCTGCAGTTATCATTGATAACTCTCTGCCAATTTGCAGATCCTAGTTACTATATTCTTAATCTTATATATAAAATAAAGTGCATGTGTGTCCCCAAGCAACTCCTCCGCTGTCATTGGTCCAATTTTAATGATTCATAGCTCATTCAAAAGCACTAGAAAAGTTAGGCACAGAGAACGATTTTTGTTGAACTCAGATTAAGGTTAAAAATGTATATTAATATATTATACTAGCCATTATTGGGGATTTCATGGTTCAATTAGAGTAACTCTTATTTTTCTTTTGTCTGCAAAATTACAACTAGCTTAAAAGCCGCCTTATCAGGCAGCAGTTAAGCTAGCTCCTGTGCAGGACTCTTGGTTTGGCTATCATCACAATAGCTAAGGAGGAGTAAATGTGATAGGCATCAAGAAGAACTCAAAAGTATATTTCATTAATTAATTGTCCTTTGTTACTCTTCTTTTTTTCAAGGATTGTTTTGATTTTCATATAAAAAATAGTCAAATAGTTCTGTTTAGGAATATTGTCTTATATTGTGCAGAAAAGTGTTTGCATTTTACTTGGCCTTCAACAAGTTGGCATCTATTTGTAAAACTATAACAAACCAATTTCTAAATGAAATCTTCATTTAAAATTTTTGTTTCAAAGATTTCAATTAGTGAATATATCTTACTTTACGAAGTGATAGCGAGTGGGCAAAACCTGCTAGTACTTGGTATAATGCAAAATTATCACAATGATAAAAATCAGTCAATAATTATTCATAACTAATTATACTGAGATTCATGCATGCAATTAAAAGTAATCCATAATATTTTAAGTTTTGAAATCATATTTTTGGCATATGAATTTTTGGAAACTGTTTCTAAATCTTTGACTGTCTTTCAATCATTCTGCCTCATCCAGTTATCCACTTCTGCTGCACCAATGACCAATGATGTATGTCACACTGTTTGAGAACCACTGGCCTAGGGAATCTAATTTTTACGACTGTGTGTGTGTATGTGTGATATGGGCATTAAGTATATGTGTATACACAAATATGTAGACAAAATAATTCAAGTATCTCACCTCCATAATATCTTTGATATATGGAGTCCATCTGGACATTTGGTAAGTATGGTCAGCTTCTCTCTCTTTGCGATTGTGGGTGTGGTAAGGTTGAGCAATCTTACGTCGTCCTCCCTAAAAGAAGAAGACAAACAAAAGAATAAACCTATTAATTTTCTATTTCAGGCAACAAATGATCCCATAGAGAATTTAAGTTACTGAAAAGAAATTGTAAAAATTAACAGCAAAATGGACCCCATGTGAACAAGATGAAAAGAACAAAGTTATTAAAATCAACGTGCTACTTAATGATAAGCAGGTGAAGGGGAGAGGAGGACATCAGTCAGTATCCAAACAAATAGGAATACTCTATACAGAGGTTTACAAAAAAAAAAAAAAAAAAAAAAAAAAAAAATGTATGGGTCATTTAAATATTTCAGTTACTATTTTTTTTTCTTGAAGATAGCTGCAATATGAAAAATATAAATGTGAATTAAAGTTCATATGAAATGGTGAACAACTTAAAATTTTGTGATAAAATAAAAGGAACAAAAATAGGATGAAAGATAAACTAGTGAAAAATTAATAAACTCCTTACAGTTTTGAATATATAAGTAAACATTTACAGAGGAAATAATTTATTTCCTCATAAATTTCAAAATTGTTAATCATTCCAGAATCCAATAAGATTCTCAGAAAACAAAAAATAATAGCATCCAAATTGTTAAAATGTAAATCTTACAGACAAGTGATATAAAAATATATGCATGCAAACTCTGAATGGATTATTCTATAAAAAAAATATACATAAGTATTTTAGTTTTTTTGGCATTTTTACTATAAATATTTTTTTTTGAAGAAAAAACATTTCATAATTTGCATAATTGCTGAATTTAAGATAAATCCTGAATGACCAAATGAATTTTGTTTTGTTCCACTGCCCATGTCTCGGGATATCACGTCTAGTTCTTATTTTTAGTACTGCTCAGTTATTGCTCACACTGATTTCACCGAGTCCAAGTACACATTGCCTGACCCAGGGATTGAATTCACATTTACTAAGCCACCAAATTCATGAACCAATACTTTAATCCAGTAGGCTATTGTCACATCATATAACTGTCACTGGGTTATATCTTTTTAACCCAATAATACTTGTATCCTGTTACTTGGAAAGGAGATAGGCACTTTGCCTTAGAAATAAAGAATTCAGCATCCTGATTGTCTCATAGATCAACCAAACTGATGAATTCTTTAAAAGGGTTTTAACGTTGAAAAATAGTGAGAATCATAAGAGAGTGTTTGCTGCTATTGAAGAAGTATTTGTATCTGTAGAGCAGTGGTTCCCAAACAGTACAGTGTGTCTCATAGGTGTGGCAGAGAGGATAGCAGGGGAAGTGGAATGATTGAAAGACAATCAAAGATTTAGAAACCATTTCAAAAAATTCACATGCCAAAAATAAATATGATTTCAAAATTTAAAATATTATTTTGGATTACTTGTAATTGCATACATGAGTCCCAGCATAAATAGTTATAAATAATTATTGACCGATTTTATCATTGTGATATTTTTGCATTATATCAAGTATTAAGAATATAGTAACTAGGGTCTTCAAATTAGAGGAGAGAGTTATCAATGATAATGTTCTGACTTCAAATCCATAGTTATCTCTCTTTAATCCTCTCCTTAGAACTTCTTTGCCATGTGGCCACTGATGCGAGTTTGTTATCTCAAATTAGGCCAAATATAATGGAGATCACATATCAAAAACAAGCTCATCTCAACTTTCATTAAATTTGTGTACTTTAATCAGATTATAAGTTATTTGTGTTATATATTATATTTAATGCACTATTAGTAGTCGTTATTTATTTTTAAATGTATTTTTTATCATAAAATTTGGTGAGGCATGAGCAAATTTTCATTTCGAAAATGCAGCCCAGAGAAAAAAATGTTTGGGAACTACTTTAGAGAAAGAGAAAAAAAATTTAACCCTGCCAAATGTGTCATCAGTATAATTTTACTATTGTGTGTGTTGTATTTTTATGAGTTTTTTTTTTTTCACTCCAAGGTTATTCTACTTTTTTTTCTCTCCATCTCAATAAGGGATTTTAATGGTAATGAATTATGAACGAAGATTAAACAAACATGTTAATGATGCCTAGGAGTCTGCATAGGTTACAAAATATTTAAACTTATACAAAACTTCTTTCTATAATATATAATTTAAATATATGCAAATGCAACATAAATTTTGTTCTCAATGTTCCTCCATCTTGTTGAATTTATTTTACTTTGATGTTGCTTACACTGTTTCCTCCCTGTTAAATAACAGAAAATGTGAGTAATGTGCACATCTGGTAAGGTTCTGTTTTAAAGAAATAATTCATTACCATTAACATTCCTTAAAGAAAATGTGGAATTACTCCAAGATGGGATGTTAATGTGTTACAAAGTTGAGTGTGTTTTTCTTTTTTATTGAGGAAACACAAAAAGAGGTGTTAACATTCTAAAATAAGGAAAGACAAAAAAAAAAAAAAAAAAAAAAAAGGAAGAAGAAGAAAAAAAAAGAAAAGAGGATGGGATATAAAAACTACAAGAATTGACAATTTCAGTCTTTAGCTTGATGAAAAAGCAAAATCAATATGAGTGGTTGTTGCCTATTTTAATATTAAGCTAACATTTGAAAGAGCAGTTAAGATTCTGCCTAATATTTCAATACAAAATGAAAACATTGTTAGTATAATATACTTATCTGTTACAGCTTACTGGAAAAAGAAATTAAATCAAATACATTTGAAATAGAGAAAAAAAAAAAAAAAAAAATTAAATTAAGGTCAGATTTAAATGGAAATCAAATCTGGATGTAAGTAGTTTTTAAAAAGTTGAAATTTGCATATCTAACACAATTAGGAAATCAATTGTTACAGAACAAATGAAATTCAAAAAATAAAAATAAATAAGTGTTTAATTTTTTTATAACTAGAAAAATTGTTAAGCATTGATATCGACAGTCAAAATTTACAAATGCAAATGAACACTGAAGGTGGCAATCTGTAGGAAATTATTTGAACCAATTGGTTGGCTTTGTTCTATAGATATCTTAAGTAGAGTAAACAATGTGTTTGAATGTTTTGTAAGAATTACTTTAGGTTTGCATTTGATCTGCCTTTTAAGGAAACAACAAAATGGATAATTCGTTTGGGACAGTGAATGTCGTCAAGTGAACCATGGCATTCCGTTTGCCTTTTATAACTGCAAAAATTCAAGTTGATCTAATGCAAATGATGTGAATTTTATAAGAGTTTAATTTTGTAAATTAATGGTGTTAGATGTAACAATGTTTGGAGATCTAATTACTACTAAATTGTTAAATATTTTTTTTTATTAAGAATTTGTACATTTTTTGAAGCTCAGTTGCTAGCACTGCATCTTTGCTTACTGATTTTTTTTTTTTTTTTTTTTTTTAAATCTATTCACCGAAAGCAAGGTGATAATACCACTAAGACATAAGGGGCTACTGGGAGTGAAAGAGAACGAAAAGACTTTAGAAGGAATCAGAAACCCAATTCTAAACAGGAAACAAGGGATAAACCACTACTCCTGTTCAAAAGACCAGGGAGGAGTGTGAATCAAACAAAAGGCAAACCTATCTACACTATTAGAAAAATATTTTCTCCCTTTATAATGTCAGAGATAAGATCAAGACAACTGATGTTCTTGACAGTTTGGCCGATGACAAGGTATTTAAATTTATATAAAGTGTTTAAACAAAAACTTAATAGAAACTTGGTAATTACCTCATAGAATTAATGGTGCCATCAAAAGTACAGCATAAGAAAAAATTATATTTGAGTTTTAAAATATCAAAACTAAAGATATAAAGTGTATATTCTGTTTAGTATTTTTCAAAGTAAAGATTTTCATATAAACTATGTATTTAAATCCCTTTAAATCCCTGATTATTATAAGACAGATTGTTGATGGAAGAATGTTAGCTACTTTAATACCAATTTAGGACAAGAGTAATAAGCAGAAAGTCAATTTCAACATTGCTGAGAAAAGATTTATCTTAAATTTGTATCAAATATTCTTTTTTTATCTTTAATTTATATCAAATATTTTTAGGAATAACAAATAAAAATGGGAGATCAGTTTGGAAGAGTTTTAAGTAATGGCTGAATCATAACATTTTTTATGTATCAAAAGATTTACAAATTGCATCCTTACTAAACAAGTTCATGAAAGAGATAAAAAATACTTCAATTAAAATGTATTAATAATCTATTCCCCACTTTAATGATTTGTGTTGTAACTACAAAAATCTTACAAAAATCATTTACTTTATTTTTATTATTATGAAGTTTTAACCAACTGATTTTGCAAAAAAGTTGGAAAGAAGATTAAATTTATAATAAAAAATGTAATATATATATTTCATTGAAAAATATAGACATATTGTGTCTATACTGTAGTTTTTGTTAACCCAAGTACTTTCGATCTTTTTTAAGCTCATCCTCAGTGGTAAATGACAAAGAGAAACTTATTGTAACTGCGATAAAACCTGGATTCTGTTGTGATAGTGATTTTTAAAAGCACACAGATGCGTTTTATTAGTGCTGTTTTAGAATTTCAAATTTATCCGTTGTAGTTATGGAATTTCTTTTGCAAAACAAGCATTTCAATATAAGGAAGTACTTGGAGTAAAAAAAACAAACAAACAAACAAAAAAAAAAAACTACGGCACCTTCCTTGATGAATTTCATCTTAACATCAAGAAATTGATTAGACAACTGGAAAAGATCAGTATAAAAAATAAGTAGACACAATATGTCTATTTTATTCAATGAAACAAGTTTGAATTAATGAAAATAAGCTGTTAGTGCAAAAATAATGTTATTTTATCACATGTTACTATGTGAGAAAACGACATTATTTTTGCACCAACCTAATACCTTATATATATATATATATATATATATATATAGGTGGGGGAATGCATGATAAAGTTGGAAAAAGTTTTTGTGATACGTTTTGTCCTTTAGCACTTCGAACTAAATTTATCATGTTGATGCAACTGTATATGTGCATGAACTGGGAATTATATATATCTAAGAGTGATCTCATCCCACAATCTTCACTCTCGCTCCATATGCGGCCTCCTTTGTAAATCACTAGCGGGTCTTAAGTGCCACTTAAGATTATTGCACAAAATTTCATAACTGAATCAATTGTTTAAGTTTTCAGATCCTTATACGTCAAAACTGATGGGAGAGTCCATTATATATATATATATATATATATATATATATATAGATAGATAGATAGATAAAAGGTCAAGAGTTGAATTGGACCAGGAAATAGTAGTATTAAAAAAGTGCTCAATACACATGTATAAAAAAATAAATGACATGTAGAGCCTTTAACTTTAAAAATTAGGAGTAAAATCAACTGATCTGATTTTTTTAAGTTTATAGATAATCTAGCCAATTTAGATTTTTCTTTGTTTCTTTTCATCACTTTTGTTATTAAAATTAAAACTTTTCTTCATACCTTGTTTGTGTGCTTGTCATATATAGTTGCACCAACATAACACATTTAGTCTGACAAAATGTATCACACAAAAACTATTTTCCACTTTGTCATACATTTTCCACCCCTAATATTGTTCTTGATATATAAAAATATATATATATATATATATATATATAACAATGATATGTATATATATATATATATATATATAACAATGATGTGTGTGTATATATATATATATATGTGTGTGTGTGTGTGTGTGTGTGTACTTTCAAGCATCATTAGTCAAAAATTCACAAAGAAATTATTTCATATGTGGAAACAAAGATCTTCCTAAACCGATTGATATAAACTTCAAATCTAAGAACGAATATATGATTAAAATATGTAACTTTGTTATAAACGGTTTGAATCAAGAATTATCAGAAATAAATGAAAATAATGCTTATTGTAAAACCTAAACATTTAATTATTTCTGAATCTAATATAGCAAGAAATCCTTTTTTGTTTTAATGCGATAACAATATTATAGATTAAGTAGGAACGGTCAATATATACATTATGCTACATGGTAGTAATAATCTTTTATTTATAAGAAGTCACATGTAGCAAGTATTCTTCAGTGTAAGTGAATCTTATTTTAATTGATGGCATTTGATAAAAACAATTCCAAGATTTATACTTGTGCCAAATCTAAAACCTGAAATACATTTTACTTTGGCATAAAAGACTTGTAAAGATGAGCTATGATAGACAAGTTAAAAATAACAACCCTGAGAATACTGATAATGTGTTTTAACATAATCTGCTAATATCTAAACATGTAAGAAAAACCAATATCTTAATTAAATAAAAGACTATAAGACAACAGAAATTATTTAAAGCTTGGTCTGGTATTAAATTAATCAGTACTTGCTACCAAAATTCTTTAACATCCTAAAGTCAACAGCAGTAGAGAAATTTGGTCCATATGCCATAAGAGCAGCATGATTATTTTAACTGCAAACAACATGTGAAACTCATTGCTTCTATAAACTGATATTTTGTCCTTTAAGTTATTTTGAACAGAAAAAATGTAAAAATTAGCAAATAGATGTTTTCTTCTTGTTTCTGAGAAACAGTGTGGAATAAAGTATATGAATTTCTTGTAGCTCTAGAATATTTTTTTCTTTTTAGCTGTTATGTAATATTTATTATTAATCATTTCACCCCAAGCAAGTCAATAAAAGCCACTAAGATGTAATGGGTTACTGAATGTTAGAAAATGTGAGAAAAATATACTATTACAGAGAGAAGACAATAACAGAACAAGAATTAAGAATACTTAATAAAATAATAGTTGTGATATTATATATATATATATATATATAATAAAAAGAGACAAAGGGAAAACTATTCTTAGTCAATGCGTTTCATCGGCTGAAGGACTTTATCAAGACAAATGTAGGATTTTGTTGCATGTGTTTATATACAAAAGCCAGGATATCATTGGTTTATCAAGGATTTTAAATTTGAGATCGTTCATGAATGGACAACCTTGTGAACATTCTTAAATTTAAAAGCCTTGATAAACCAATGACATCCCGGCTTTTGTATATAAACACATGCAACAAAATTCTACATCGTCTCTCAGAGGACAAAACATGTTGGCTAAGAATAATTTTTTCTCTTGTCTCTCTTTATTCATTTTGTTCCTTTACAGATAAAGACTGAAATAATAATAATATTATATATATATATATATATATATATATATATATATATATTATATAAAAAGATTACTTAACTTTTAAATATCAATTTTACCCAGACTTTGAAGTTTCCTGGTAAGATTTCCGTTCTTCAGTTTTCAATTTGTTCTGTGTCAATCCATTTTTTTTTTTTTTTTTTTTTTTTACACAGTTTTGTATTCATGAATCTTACATTCTTTTAAACACACACGTTCATAAATTTTTGCTTTTGTTTACATCTTGATTTTTTTCAGCTGTAGATTTTTCTTCCAGTTGTAATTTTTTTCTTTTTTTCCTCAACAGGAAGATGTAAACAGAAGCAAAAATTCATGAACATACATGTGTAAAAAAAAAAAAAAAAAAAAAAAAAAAATAAAAAAACGGATTGAAAAAGACGTGGAACAAATTGAAAATCGATCCCCCTGAAGAATGGAAATCTTACCAGGAAACTTCAAAGTCGGGGTAAAATTGATATTTAAAAGTAATCTTTTTTTTTTATATATAATATTAATGCTCTATTTTTAATATTATTTTAATATTGAGTACTGTATATATCTCCTTTCCATATTTACACAAGTATTTACCATTGTACCACACACTTGAAATGATTATGAAAATATATTTGCACAATCTGATGTATTTGTGCTGCTTCTACATAACATTGCAAAATTAAAAAAATATAAGTTTTAATCAACACAGATTCATATTTTAATTATATAACCATTATATAACCTCATGCGGGTCAAGTGATAAATCTAGTTTGAACAATTTCTCTGGTTAGGTTTTAAGGTATTTCTTTTTTATGATAAAGTAAAAATCACAATATGGTAGAATCAAAATATTGAAATACATCACAGCATTCAAACAGTGATTAGAATGAAGCATGCAGAGTGAAAAAAATTAGAATTTTAAAACCAAATTAGGAAAATAAAACTTGAAATTAAAAAACTGCTCAGGTTAACAGACTGTGATATTCTAGAAGGCAACACACACGAGAGAGAGAAAGAGACTGAACTAATACAAAGCCAGGATGAAAAGGGAATGGTTCATTGGAAAATAAAAATATAAGAATTATTATTAATGTTGGGATCAAAAAAAGGGACATTTAAATCTTTTTGTGGGATTAATGTAATAAAACAACTTTATATTCTAGATACACATTTAAAAACATTCAACAACTTTAACAGCTTTTTCCTAGCTGGAAAAACTTGAAGTATTGAAAACAGATATAAAAGAAATAATCAAGTCACCTACACAGACAGATTTTGAAAATCATATGAAGATATTTTTACCTTTAACTAAACAAACCATGGTAAGTGGTTGTGATCCAATGCATTTTTGTTCTTTATAAATAAAAAGAATACTTTTTTATCTGATAGGTACCATATACATCAACATATCTACATATGTTGTTATTTTAACTATAAGAATTAACCTTCTCAAATAGGCTACATTAGTCTATTTAGAATTTTTGAACTTGACAATCTAATGGAAATTGTGTTTCTTTATATGGGTAGAAGGTAATGGATTTGGTAAAAATGAATTAATATCTCAAAATTTTAAGTTAGTAAATGGATTTTCTGATGTTTCTTAGGATAAATCAGTTAATAATTTATGTCAAACTGTACAGAAAAAAAATCTTTATAAAAAAAAAACTTTGCCTGTGTGCTTTTATATTTGTTTTCTAGAATTAAAACAATAGAAAATGCTATGAATGTTGTTGAAAGTTTTATAAAAAGTTTTAATAAAATATCCTGAATATGAGGCCAGAAAAAATACCAATATGGAAAAAAATAAAAGAAAAAGAGCACTAAACATAGGTGAAGCTGTGCATCCCATGCATGTACTGACCACATAAAAGGGCATCTCTATCTAGCACATTGCAAATGAATCCATATACAGAAATAGCTAGAATATATATATATGCACACATCATTGTCATAAAGAAGGGTAAAGACTTATTCCAGTCGGTGATAGAGACCATTAATTAAAAGAAAAGAACAAGGTGGTACAGAAGAAGCAAAATTTGTTCATAATCAGATATTTCTCATTGACAAGCTATTTTTATGATTTTAAAGTTGAGACAAAAATCTTACACCTATGTGTAATAAATTTCCAAGTCATTTGGATGGAGCCTGTCAAGCATCAAAAAGAGCAGAGTAACTGTAATTATTGTCTACTTAGTTGAAATGTTGTGAATGCAACATCTAAATTGGGATGCTTTGTGGGTGACTGGAAATAAAGTATAGGACATTTTTGCCACAGGAAGAAGAGAACTTAAGCTTGTGGGTTGTGAAAAATGCCAGAGAAAATATGCAATATATTCATTTAAAATAGGCACTATTTTTTAATAAAATATATCTTAAAAACAAAAATTAACAGTAATAGAATAAGTAATATTTTATAAATGACTTATTAAAATTTAGTTATAATAAACTGAATTTCAGCAATGACAGTTTAAAATATTACTTATTTCACTACTATAAATATGACAAGATTTTATTTTGTTAAAAATATTCAAAATAAAAATATTTTCTCTGACTCCCCCCCCCCCCCCACTCTCTTGCCACAAGCAAAAGTTATGACTTTTTCCTACAAATCATTTTGGGATCATTTATTAACTTATTATAATTAAGAGTGAAATCAAAAGCTAAATTAAAATCATGAAAATAAATATTTATATTAAAAGAGTTATTACAATTTACTTAATCCAATCATTTTTTATTTGCAAGAATCTGTTGATTTATTTCCATTAAAGTCTGTAACTTTTATTTTGATAATAGGATTTCTTGGATTCAAACTTATTAATCTTTTTATACCTGACCTCATATTTTGAAAACATTATTTGTTTTTGTCTTTTAACCTTTAGCACTCTGCATTATTTATATTACTTCTTTTTCCACTGCATTCTTTTTCAAGGACTCTCAATTGCAGTATCCTTATTGTTAATTTTATGGCAAAATGTAGTCAAAGAGTGATAAAGGTTAATGTCTAAAAATAGAGAAAATTAATATAAAACATTTTATCATTTAAATCATATAACATGAATGGGAGAGAGTTTCAAAATCTTATCAATATGAGTTTGTATGTTTTTCAGATAGTTACAATTCTGACATTTAAGAAATTTTGAGATCAAGTATAAAAATAAAGTTTATCACTTTTCTTACTTTTACATCAGCCGGGTACCATATTTTTATTTGCCTAAATAAGATTCATATTAATATGCAAACATTTTTATTCAGTAGGAATTAGGATTCAATTTTGTATTAGAAGATTTGTGAAAAAGGAAACAAAGATAACATTTTATAAGTAATACAAATGATCAAAGTAAATAAAAGAAAAATTGTATGATAGGTCTCACAAATTCATTCACTGGGAGGAGCTGCTCAAGCAAATGACAATGTATGCATATAGATCTATATAGATGTGTATATGATTTAGAAAGTACAGATATGGCACATGAGGAGGAGGAGGAGGAAGAGCAAGGGCAGATAACTGTGATAGCATCAACAATAGGAAATTATGATTGCCATTTAGTTTTTGAGAAAACAACCCAACTGAATTGTTAAAAAGAAAAAGAGAAAAACAAAAAAGTATAATCAAAACTATAATAAAAAAAAAACAAAAAAAACAGCAACAGCCACAAAAAATAAAATAAAAACCACACATAAAAGTGCAATGTGTGTGTGTGTGTGTGTGTGTGTGTGTGTGTGTGTGTGTGTGTGTGTATCTCAAAAAATGGTTAAAATCCCTTTTTCCAGACTATTTTTAAAAAGCAGAAAACAATTTTGATGTGGCCAAATTGTAAAAATAGAATTATCTAAAAAAGAAAATGATTTTTAACTGTGATAAATGTAGTCTAATATAAAATATTCCAATAATCAGATTTGTATTAAGAATGTGGAGGTAATTCATTATTCCCAGATTTATTTTAAAAACTACAACAGCCTAACACCATTGCAAAATTCTATTAAAGATCGAAATGAAGATATTCATTAATTAAAATTAATAAAATATAAATTGTAATATAACTAAAATGAATGAATAAGTAATCAAAGATTCATGACAACTGAAGATGATTATTAATTAGAAACTCTAAACATGCAATCTGGTCTCACTGGAAAAAAAGTCAAAATAAATTGGATTTTAGCATCTTTATTTGATAATTATTTTTTATACAGTAAAACTTATAGAAATGAAGATTATTTTTCTTTCTTTTTAGTTTTTTGCATGATGTTTTGGAGATTTTATCCAGTAAGATAAAAAATATTTCAAATAAAAATAATGATTGTAGATACACTCACAAATTGAAGATTTATAAAACACATACAAGATATAGAATTAAAAAAACTATGTCTAATAAACTAAATAACAAAACTAAACATGTAAAAATAAGAAAAGTTTATCTAATACATTATTGTTAGTAATTTTTTAACATTAATGTTCAACCAATACAAGGCCAAGAGCCACTCAAGGTAGGTTACTGTGTGATGTTGTATGAGTGTAAGAAAAGGCAAGAAGTAAAGTTCATGGGGTTATGCAGGAGAGATAATTGACACCTTGAAGAGGTTAAGATAATAGTGATTGGGAAAATATTTTGCTGGAAGTCTGTTCCACAAAGCACTTGTTCTTGGGAAGACACTGTCCTAATGAAACTTACTTCTTACTATTGGAATACAAAGGGATTAGGGAGGATTCATGCTATTGTACATGGCATAACGAGTCCCAGTTGTAATGGTCATGGCTGGTGGGACTAAGGAATGTGGCTTGTCAGAACACATTCCATGGTAATAGTAATAGAGCAGCAAGAGGCTTGCAACATTTTGTCTGTGGGGAAAGGGGTTGTAGGGTGGAAAATAATTCATCACCCACAAGTTTACGTAGATGGTTTTGAACTCCATCAAGGCAGGCAAGTGAGGACTGAGCAGCTCCAGCCCAGATATGACAGCAATCCTCCATTTTTGGTCTGATCTGAGATAGAGTATAGCAAGCAGAGGAGTTAGATATTTACTGGATTGGTACAATGAACCAACCATTTTTCCATTTTTCTTTAACAATAGATTGGATAAATAAGTTTCACTTGAGGTCTATGGAGGGCTTGAAATAAATGTACTTCTCATGAAGCAAGCACAGTTTTGAAGATGACAGTAAAAAAGATTTCATGAGATTATGAAAGCTGAAGTAAAAATATTAAAATTAAAAAAAAATATATTTAAAGCATGTTGAAGTTTAACTAGAAAATTTTTTTTTAGTTCTTTTATTATGTTAGTATAAACATGGTCAATTTGAGTTTAGTATTTCTTATTGGGTTCTAAGAAATTGGTTAAAAATTTTATACACCAAGCAGTATGTTTAGTACATTCATATAATTTTAAAATGTATATTACATTTTAATTAGTAAAATTACTTTATAAATTATTGTCTATTAGCAGTTTATATTAATAAGCTCAATGCAATCAGAGGTTGATCACAGTTGAGATTATAGTCATCGTGAACCCCATGATTTTGTTGATAGTTGCATGTGTTGCAACATACAGTTTTGAATTCAAAGTTGTCACCCTACACTGGCTGCCAACTATGGCTAGAGAGTCAAGTTTGCCCTGTTATTTAATCCATAGCTAGGAGAAGAATTGATGGATTCATACTTTTCCCAAGGATATTTGTGCAAAAGTAAATATAACACCTAGGATTTGAACTTGGCTCACTGATTTCTTATTTCAAGCTGCAAAAACTATTTACACCACAACTGCACATCTGAGGTTTATATGACACATGCACACAAAGTTCTTAGCTCAGTCAAAATTAGTATTTCAATGACCAAGCATTTGAATATTTAGTTGGGCCTAGAACCACTCCTTCATATAACACATTTTAATAGTACATTGACAACTTTTCAAAGTGATGGAGTAATAATCTGTTGCTGTTTCTCATGGTTTATAGCGAGAAAAACCAACCTCACCAACCTGACACTATAAATAGAAAGTCAAGCCTCCTGATGAGCAGTCAATATCCAAGGTCTTTTCCCTCCTGTTGGAGGAACCTCTCCCTGATTGGCCAGGTCTTCAGGAGTGTACCTGTACTCACCAAGATTGGGCAACTGTAGGTTAGTGAGGCTATTTAAACCATAGTTGAGATGGATGGCCATCAACTCTGAGGAGTTCATCCGTCATTTAAGAGCTTTTTTTTTTTGTGCTGCTGGTGTTTCAATTACACCCCCCACACTCCAGACCCTGGAGTCAGTTTATTCACTGACCACTCAAGGCTATAGGACCCAGTCTGTCTTGCTATTTACCCATAGCTAGGAGAATAGATTGATTCATATCTTTCCCAAAGATATTTACACATAAGTGAATATCAAATTAATATATTACCAATGAATTAAACCTATCACTCAGTTCAAACATCAAAATATAGTCATTTGAATATTTGACAATGATTACCGTATTTATAACTATTTTAATTTTTTTTCTTTTAAATCTATTTACCTATCTAAAGGCGTGTTCAGTAGTTGAAAAGGTTGTCACCTATGTTGCTATGTAAGCATAGGTTGCCACCTATGCTTATATAGACAGTGTTTATAACCAAGATTTTAGAAACTGAATTTAGAGGCAGTCGTATAGACATTTTTCATTTTGAAAGATTGGCTCAATACAATTTCTATATGGTTTTCAGTATTCATTAGATTCACTTTAGTTTTTCACAGGTTTCATAAGGAAAATATCAGGTAGGAAAAGGGTTGTGTCAATCTTAAAATTTGGAAGAACCTACCTAGCCTTAAAACTACTAACTGAAATCTTAGCTTTAATCTGAATCTAAACACTAAGCATTTGCACCTGTAGAAAGAACGTAACAAACTCAAGTCACAAAGTAAGTCTACTAATATTTTAGCTTTACACACACACAAAAAAAATAAATCTCTTCACACGTCATTTCTGAATATTTTACATTACAACTTCATCTTGATACAAACGTTTTTTCCAACAATTAAAGTCGATATAATTTAAATTTGGAAATTAATATATTTCTAACATTTAGAATTAGTTATTGTTTAGTGAAGTATTTATTAGGTTGGTGCAAAAATAATGACATAATGTTGTTTTTTGACATTAAAAATACGTCAAAAAACATTATTACGTCATTATTTTTGCACCAACCTAATAGTAGCAACTGGACTCGCACACTTAAATCAAAAGTTACATTTTTATTCAATAATATATGAATATTGATTAAGATATTTCACATATTACCACAGTTAATCCAGAAATATCAATTTAATTTCTCAAATATTTTGAATATAGTTGTTTATATTTTTCTGTGTTTATGAATTAGTTTTAATTGCTGATGTGCGAATAAAAGAATTTTTCAGCCTCCCCACCTTATATAAAATTGATTACCATGTGATATGTAAAATTTAATGTTCATGTGATGGTCAATTCTTCTATTACAGTTCTGGAACAATTTGCTGATTTTGTAAAATAAGATTTTAATGCCCTCATTCTAATGTTTATCAAAATATCATGCATTTATAATACAGACAGATAAAGAACCTTATAATTACAAGAAAGTTGTGTATTAAAAACAAACTGCAGTTAGAAAATCATGGGTTACTTATTGACATATTTAAAACTGCTTCTTAATGGACAAATTTTAAGGTCAGCTTAGTTTGAAATTTTTTTTTTATACAATAAAACTCAGTATAATTGTTCTGCATCTTGGAACTTTTTCTCCATGGATAAATCACAAGTTTTATTCATTTCACTCAATATTAATCTGTAAAACTACATTCTTTTAAACAAAAAGAAACAAGTAGATATCTTTCTGATTATTAGTAAAAAGAATTTCTTGTTTCTTAGACATTAATTGAACAATTCTAAACTTTTTCTTTGGTAATATTTTGTCTTTTTAGCAAGAATTTGCAAACTTAATTCTTATATCTGCTTTTAATTCAAATTCCTTTTCAGTGTGATCACTTCAAGAAAAAAATATGAATGAATAATCTTCATGAATATGTCCCCTCTCCAACCATGATAAAGGAAAAGATCACAATTGTTAAATGCATCAGGGAATTGGGCTAAAGAAAATGATGCTTGTAAAATATTGGGACAAACAAAACCAGAAATCATTAACTTTACAACTATTTAAATGAAACATCTTATTCATGATTTTTGATGGATTAGACCAATAAAGGGTTGAGTTGATCATTTATGAAAGACAAAGAAACAACTCGTGTTATTCTTGACCATGAAGTAACAATGTGTGTATGATGAAAATAGATATTTAATTAAAAATGATTAGACAAAAAAAAAAAAAAAAAAAAAAAAAAGAGAAAGAAAATTCACTTTTTTTCTAGGAAGAATAAGATTTAAAGATAATTTGGATCATTGAAATAGCAATTAATGTTTCTGAATTTATTTATCTGAAAAAAAAAAAAAAAAAAAAAAAAAAAAAAAAATCTAATAATGAAACTTAGCTTAACTATGTAAATAAATAATAAAAAAAAAGGTTCATATTTTGTGCCTTTCCTTTTCTAGTTTCTGAGATAATTTTAGATGTTATTCCAGAATTTGATAGCGATTAAAAGAAATGTTAATTTGGGCTGGAAATCATCAAATACTGAGATTTAAAAAAAAAAAAAAAAATTGAAGCAGTTTTATGAAAAAAAAAAAAATCTTATTAATTCTAACTAATTAGGGGCCATGAAAAAAAATAGTCTTAAAGTACCTAATTTCAATGATTAGTGGTAAACAAAGATCATTCAAAATTTCTACTTAATTATTCAATCAATCCAAGTTTATGTTCAACTTTTTCTCCATTAATATGGGACCATTTCTCAGCTACTATCACAACATTTCCCTCCAAAATGAGTTTCCAAACAATGAAATCCTGAAGCCCTAAAATTGTACATAAGTTTACAAAGACTACTGCTATTATTATAAAATATTTTAATTACTGAATTAATAAAATGAATAAAAGAAAAACTGAGAATATCAACTTAAGAACAAAGAAACCAAGATGACACAATTTTCCACAACAATTCACTAATTTAACTGACAAGACAACTGCAAAGGGTGAGAGAACTAAAACAACCCTAGTCGTTAAGTGCAGATATTGCATGCAAACAAGTGAGAAGATCTTGTTGCCTAATAAAAACATCAATAAACAATATAGATAAACAATGACAATACAACAGCATCTTCAGAAAATACAAATCACAATTTTCAATGCTGAGAAAATCTGTTTGTTAAAATTGCACAAAAATGAGGGTATCATTGTACAGGAAAAGAAAAAATATCCACAAGTTATATATATATATATATATATATATATATATAAATAAAAAAACAGAAACAAAAGAAAAGATAACCATGAAATGAGAACCAGATAATTAAAGAACTGAGAAAATATTTGCGTTTTATATTCCGGTACAAAAAAAAAAAAAAAAAAAAAAAAAAACAAACAAAAAAAAACTCAATATCAATCTGAAAAGGTGAAAAAAAAAAAAAAAAAAAAAAAAAAACACATTTGTTTTGGTTGAATTAAAGAAAAAAGAAAATACTGAGATGTAGATAGCAGCATGGATTAAAGCATTAACAAGATTAAAATTGTTTGAATTAATTGAATTTATGTGGCTTATAGTTTTTTTTTTGGGGGGGGGAGAGGCAGATGAACAAAAAGTTAATAGAACAGAAAATGGAATTGTTGAGCAGAGTTCAAGTTTTAGCTGAGGCAGTTTGATCATTTTACATTGAAGACATGAATCCGTCTCTTCTCCTCCCCCAGCTAAGGCTAAAATAGCAGAACGTACTGGCTCTTTAGTCTTGGTTGGCAACCAGTCTAGGAGAAGGACATCTCTTGAATTTGGAATCATGGAGAAGTCAAAGGGAAAAGTAATCAACTATCTTTTGCAAGTTGAATCATGGCAATGTGTGGTTGACAGATATTAAAAGAAAAGAAAGATGTTGCTTACAGCCATTTATTATTTTTTTATCATTTTGCTTTTTCTTGTCTGACTTTTGTCTAGCACCTGTACCTGCAAAATAAGCCTGTCTGGTGCTGTTGGCATAATTCAATTTAAATGTAATTTAAGAATTCCTTTTCATTTGTCCTGTATTGTTAAATAAGTTTGGTCAGTAATGGTTAGAAGAAATCTAGAAAAATTTGCTTGGCATTAATACAAAATGAAAAAAGAAAGAAAATCATCTCTTTAAAATCAAGTTCAAATAGGTTGAATAATAACTGGTAAATTATTCAATAATTTTATAAGAATAATTTTGGAATTCTTAGACATCAACTCAATCAATCCCCAAATCAATCAGGCAATAAAAGAGATTCATTAAATGTTGCCCCTATTCCAGGATGTCATTGGGTCACTTTTTCAATTTGTCTGATTACAAAGTAAGACTAGAGTTAATCTCCTTCCTATTTCTATTTCATATTCCTTAAATTTTGTGGAATAAGAAAAGGTTTGGGAGTCTTATTTTTTTTGCTCGCGGACAACATTATAACTTCTTGAATACAATAGGTTAGATATTTTTCTGAAAGTGTTAAAGCTGTAGTTTAGAACAATTTTATTTTTAGGCAAGTTACAGTCAATGGTCATTAGCTATGATATACAGGAGATTGTATACCAGGCTTTGTGATTTTAATTTAATAACTTAATGATTTACTATAGTATTCAAATATTCAAGCCAGCAATCAATCATTTGAAAATAATTTCTGTTTTTAAGTTTGTGAGGAAATATAAAAATTTATTTGTAATAATATCAAATAATCAGCATTAAAGAGTTCAATCTTGTTAGAATTTTAGACTTGGATTGGTAATTTTATGATAATCAGGTAAAAACTGAAACAAATTCTATTCACTTCATATGTTCAAGTAAAATTGAATAATTTTCAAAATATAGGCTGGCATATTGAAGTCTGAATTCCTCACTCTATCCCTTAATTTAGTCCATTCCAAGTTTTTTTTTTTTGGGGGGGGGGTTTGAGAATTAACTTTAATTAAAATGCATAGAGTATTACTAACTCTTTCCATTCTGTGTAATACTGAAAGATTTTATTAATTTTCCCATGCTATTAATAAATTTTCCACTGTTTCAGTTGTCAGATCACCAAATATCAGTGAACACAGTTTTCTTTTGAAATTCAATGAAGTATCAGCAATATAATTGGTCCTGGTCTGGCAGCTCAGCTTCAGTCAGTTTCCCACCACTGTAAGGCTGCCTCTGTATCTTTTCTATAAGTACTTTCATTGTAATTGTTTGGATGAGCTCTTTGTTATGTTACCTAGACTTTATGAATTTAAGCACAGTACTAGACTGGCGTCGAGATTTTATCAATCTGCAGTTGAGCTGGCTCGATGTAGCCGTAAGTTCTATGATAACAGTTCCTTTTCTTGTACTTCTTGGTTGTGGAACTCCCTTCCAGCTCCATGTTTTTCAGCCAACTTTAATCTACACAAATTTAAATACAGTGTCAATCGATATCTACTGCCCTCTTGATTACTCTTTTCACTCATCATTAATGTTTCTGTTCCTAATTCTTCCACACTCTGTAACCCCTTGTGTCTTAGTGGCTTTACTGCCTTACATTGTGCGATACAGATTAAAAAAAATACATTAATGAGATTATCATTTCTATTCAGAGAAAAGACATTTTTATTATTTCACCAATTTTTATCAAGCAATCATCATCAAGCTCATTTTAAGAAATAAAAGTCTGAAGTCAAAATGATAACCCATTGTACCCAAGAAATATTCCTTTATTATAAAAATTAAAATAAATTTCTAATCTATTTGAAATTTAATCTAAGATGTTCAAAGATGATAAATTCAAAGACTGATCTAAATTCACAGGCTATTTGACCACTTATTCTAGGGAATTCACACAGTAGAAGACTTTTGGGTTACAATGGGTTAATAAAGTCAAATTTCAACTGTGTCTGTGTTTTTACAAAATGATTGCATTATACTGAATTTTACTTGAAAATTTGTTTTTATTGGATTCAAATTCAATTTTTTTTTAATCCTTTGAAAATAGTTTTTTTTTTTTTTACAAAATGAAATACATAATGAAAAACAGGTATGAAATAAAGAAAGGTTGTTCTTGTAAGGATAAATAAAAAACTCATATTTACTAGTAATATATTTTCAATAATGAAAAAAAAAAAAAAAAAAAAAAAAGAAAGAAAATGCCCATAGTAATACAGAAATTGAGAGGAGGAGACAAAAAAAAAAAAAAATAAAAAAAATAAAAAAAAAATACTGAAAACCATTTTTAGAGAATAGCACAAATAAGCCATTGGTAAAGTTTTGAATAAAGATGCAAATATGGTTTCACCAAATATTTCTAATAGAGACAAAGTAGAGAAGAAAATGGTTGGCAACAAGAAAGAGGCAGTGTGAAATTAAGGAAAGATGAAGGCAGTTGGCTGTGGAATTGATTTCACTTTCACTTGATTAAAAATACTTTGTTAGAAACCAGAAAAGATAAAGAAAAAAGTTAAAATAAAATTAAAAAAAATACTGACAATACCAAAGAAATGTATGTACATTAATGGAAAGGTCATTTCCCAGTTACCATCATACTAGCAAACAGAGATTTCAAATTATTTTTGGTCTTTTGAATTCATATTAAATCTCTATATTCACTAAAATCCAGATTTATATGCAAAACACAATTTTTATTCACAATTTGAATTTATATTTTTGAAAAATTACCCAAAATTTAAAATAATTTTTTTTTTACATTTTAGCAATACAGCCTCTGTTCCATAATAATTGTTAGTATATAAATATTTATGTAAATGTGACAATTATTATGGGATGGGAGAAGTATAATTTGTGGTATACCAAATCTTGTTTGGATTACAGGGTTTTTACAGGGTCTTACTAAATAGAGGTGAGTATTAATACAAATCAAGCAGTGATCAAAATTGCTTTATAAGTTACTTAAAATGTATTTGAAATATTGATTTTATATTAAATGATCTTATGAGCAAATATTTTTACTGCTAAACTTATCAAGATCAAAATCTTACAAAAAAAAAAAAAAAAAAAATTTCTTAACACTCCCACCACCAAAATGTTAGAAACTGGAAAATGACCCTCTTATATATGAGAAAGAAAAAAAAAAACTGGTGAGAAGGAAGGATAAAAATTCCATAGTGAAATGATTTAAATAGATAAAAATTATTTTTCTTGTGAAGAATGTTAAACACAAAATTCAATTCCAAAAATAATTTTGAAGAGAATATTTGATGTGAGTTTTAAATATACATTGGATAAATGTAATTTTTTTTTTCAGATAAATTATCATTGTTTTTATTCTTTGAACCAGTTCTGAAAATATAATTATTTTGATATAAATCTTTTAGACTTATTTTCCTTAATTTCTTAACTTGGATGTTATCAAATTACAAACTAATTACTTGTTGCATTCGTTAAATAATCCTAGTTCTGCTAAATAAGACACTTCCCACCTGTTAATTTGTCCATAATAATTAATTTGTTTATTTTAAAAACTCTTCCAGAATAAAAGTCAGCTGCAGGTGATTCAGAAAATGCTACCAAGTCTAGATTTCATTCTTATGATTACATATAGCATACAGAAATTAGTAAAAATTAAAACCTCACATTGCACTGAAGTTAAAAAGTATAATCATTAATCAAACTGTTCTTAAAGAGAAACGGCAAGACCATTCAAGAAAAAAAAAATGTAATAATCTATCTTAATTATAAAAGGAACTATTTAACTTTAAATCTGTTTGCAAAGACAAATTTTTATTTTCACCTTTAAACATTTGGAGGAAGTAAGTATATACTTTCTAAGAATTGATTTATCTTGCCCTTGATGTGTGGATTGAACTCGGTGAAATTGAGTAAGAAGTTAAGTCTTTGAAATTTATTTATCTACTATAGCATTTTCTATACAATTTTTACAAAGTTTATGTACTACTATATGAAATAGGTAAGGCAATTATCAAGGTGAGAAGATGTGTTTGTATGAATAGCTGTGTTTCTTTCAATTCCTTCAATAAACAAGATGTGGCAGTGATATGAATAAACAAAATCTAGTGATGAACTTAAAATGTTTAATTTTGTGAATGAACCAGGTATTTAAATTAAAAAAATATACCAAATTTCTTTTGTTAACTAAAAATGATTCAGTAATAAATCAAGAGGATTTTGCAAAATTTGATAATTCTAAATTATTTAGTGTGTGTGTGTGTGTGTATGTTTGGAGGTGAAAATTTAAAAATTAATACAAATATAGTGGTATTATCAGAAGTGTCTTTTCATTGAAAAAAAGAAAAACACTATAATTGTTTCTAAATAATATTGCAATGTTTTGCAATCTGTCTTCTAAAATAATATAACTTAAAAATAGACAAAAAAGTACATTTTTAATAATGGGTTGTGATTTTTCCCACATTATCCATGTAAGTCAATTATACATGTAGGTTTTTTTTTTTCTTCTTTCTTTTTTCTTTTTTTTATTTGAGGAAGGGGGTGTATAACCCCCATCCCTACCTCTTATAAAAAAAAAAAAAAGAAAAAGAAAAGTAAACTAGTGAATAGTGAAAAAAGCCCAAAAGATACAGATAATCTTATTGTTACCAAGAAAGAAAATAAATGTTATGAAATTTATTAAAAAATGGAGTTGATACAGCTGTAAGAGTGTTTTTTTGCCAGACATTGAGTGCAGATATCAGGCTAGGTTAAAAAATTCTTAAAGGTTTGGTAATTTCATTATTAAAAAAAAATATCATTATTTTAAACTTAAAAAAAATAAATTAGAAAGAAATTATTGAATGAAGACATTGTTTATATTTTCACTCTCAAGCCTTTATCATTCACATTAATTCTTGCAACTAAAAAACGTTAATGTCCCCACTTTCCATCTATGAAGTTTGAGGTCACTGTATAATGCAGACATCTGTGTTTCTATCAGTTGAACTAGATTCTGAGATTCTGTTAGATATTCATAAATGGTTTGCTTTGGTGGCTTAAGTAATTGGTATTTTCCATTAGCACCAATGGCTGGTGTTTTAAGTCCAAGTAAAAGCCAGTATTTTGAATGATGATTTTTAAAGCTGGCAGAATCTTCCTTCTCTGCATTTATACTTTCATCTGTATTTAATCTTTTGCCAAAAAATACATATAAATGATAACACCTGACTCTTAAAAATTAGAGCTTTAAATATTGTGAAATTTCTTAATATATACAAGTACATTGAGTCAGTGGCATAGTGTGAGTGTGGCCAGAGGAGTGATTGCTCCAGGTCTTATGTTTTTAGGGGTGCAAAAAATTAGGTTTGAGAAAATATGTGCAAAACTAGAATTTATAACTCATAGTTAAGGAGGAGGCACAATAGTTTAAATTGCCCCAGGCACTCAAAACCCCCACTCTATATCATGGTCTTGTGTGTGTGTGTGCGCACACATTATTATAATTTATTGAAATCTAGCAAACTATAGGTTAGATAAATAATAACATATTTTAATAAATAAGAATATATGAATGTTTTACAATATATTTTCAAAAATAGTAAAATATTAACTTTTGTAATCAATGTATGTTGATGTGCATTGTTGTGTAATGGATATTGGATCAGTGTTCAAATTCCAGTCAAGTTCGTTATATTCATTTATGCACAAATACCCTTGGGAAAGGTATGAATCCATCTTTTCTCCCCCCCCCCCAGCTATGGGTTGAATAGCAAGACAGACTGGGTTTCTTTAGCCTTGGTTGGCAACCAGTCTACTGCAGAAAGAAATGGCAACCTACTGTGGGAAAAATCATTTGCCTCATCAGTCATATATCAAAAGGTCCATGATCGCCCAAGCATGTATCACATGTGGCACTTAACTGACTGAATCAATGTACATATCCAGAAACACATGTTATTGTTTTACATTAATTAAGGAATATATTCCCCAAAAGAAGACAAATCACATTTTATTATAATATAAAAAAGGACACTAAAATGCACCCCCCCTGCAATATTTAACCAATTAATGTTTGTATGAAAAAGCTGCAGCATGAAATTGTGGCCCAAAATAGAAAGGAGAATAGTACAGGTTAAAAGAGGATATTTTTGCACAGAAAAAAAGCACAAACAGCACACTATTAGAATTGTTTTGATGACATTTAACAGAGCAGTTTCCATGGCTGCTGATGCTATCCCAGCATGCCCCAGCATTTTTGGTTGAGAATTAGGACAAGGAAGAGCGGTAAGAATGAAATCCAGCCACTATAAAGAAAAGAGTGATAAGACGACAGCAATGCCAGGAATAGAAAACGTGAGCCTCACCTGCTGGGATGGTGTATTTGATTGGAAAGTTCCATAGCTAGAGACTTCTTGTAAAATGTTGGTATAATTTTTTACCAGACCCTGTTGTATTGCATGCAAAGAACAGAGACACTAGATGAAGCACTGTCGGAGATATGGACAATCAGAATGCAATTCTTATTATATATGGATCTGACAGAGAGAGAGAGAGAGAGACACACACACACACACACATATATATATATATATATAGACAGACAGAGACAGACTGTAAGCTTAATATTTGGTGATGCCAACAATATGGAATACATGACAGCAAATAAATACCAATCTGATATATTGGCACAGAAGCAATGTTGGAGCCAGGGTGTGGTTTTATTTTTTTATTTTTTTTATTCATAGATAGAACAGTTTTGTCCTCAGTAGGTTTCAGTGGAAACTTAACACACTAAAAAAAAAATAAAAAAATAAATAAAATAAAAAATGTAATGAAATAAATATTCATGAAGTGAGACTTACATTGAACACAAAATGAAATAATGATAACAGTGAATAGTGCTGAATGAGAATGATAAAACTAATTTATCTTGGTGGAGTTTTCTTTTGGTAAAATTAAATATGAATTAGCTGTTAATATGTCAAACTATAAACTTTCTGAAAAGAAAAAGAATGAAAATTTATTGAAAATACTGTTAGCAAGCTGATGAATTGCTTTCATACACAAACTATTAATTAATTTTTTTACTAATACATAAGGTAGAGGCGGGGGGGGGGAATAAAGCCAAACTGACAATCAATTTATAAGTTTTAATTCTGGGAAAGGAGTAAAGCTATATTTTTCCATTTTTCTCAACTAGAGGGTTACTATTTTTTAGCATATACCTTATCCTGCCATCTAATGTGCATCTATAACTTGTCAAGGAATATTTAGAGGGAAGAAAAAAAAAAAAAAAAAATTATGTGTCAGACAGATTTTTATTGCTAGGACTGGTGCATACTACCCTCCAACCAGGGTAGAGGACTGATTGTGGGCCCTGGGCAGTGCTTGGTGACTCTTGCAATCTTATCTACATTTATATACTTTACAAATTAAACTAAACAACTATTAAAGGATGACTTTTTGCAAGAAAAATCTCAAGTTTATGTTAAAAATTGTCACAAAATGATTTAAGATGGAATGATTTATTATAACATGTATTTAGATACATTGTATCTATTTTCAATTGTCTTAGTTGCATTGTTCATCTACTTTGCATATGATCCATAATTAGGTTACAATAAATTTATATTTTATATGAATACGACCATATAAAAGCTGAGATGTAATTTTTTTTTGGGGGGGGCGTATCATAGATCCAGCATGGGGCATGAGACTCTTGTACCGGCCCTGTTTGTTGCATACTTTAAGCGCCTTACATGGCAGGAAATACAGTAATAAAAAGAAAGAATACTATTAGGTTGGTGCAAAAATAATGAC
Organism: Acanthosepion lycidas; assembly: GCA_963932145.1. NCBI lineage: Eukaryota > Metazoa > Mollusca > Cephalopoda > Sepiida > Sepiidae > Acanthosepion > Acanthosepion lycidas. Next base: position 57,177,693 of record OZ010615.1, read on the forward strand.
GGTTTTTGATGTAATTTTTAACGTCATTATTTTTGCACTAACCTAATACCTAACTAGCTTAGTAATTTAAATTTAATGTAATTAATACTGTGTGAAAAGAGGTTTCCATATAACATGCATTTTAAAATTTTATCTATAATCAAAAGTTTTTTGCTAAAAATGATAAACATGAGATAAATACTAACTATGATATTGTTTATCTTTTATTAAAACAAACATGACATTAAATCCAAAGTAAAATGTGTATTACTTGATGGCTGTAATATCTCTATTATTAAAATGTAATGCTTATTTCAAACAAATTAAAAATGAATGAGAAAAAAAGTTTTAATTACAATATATGAAAAAAAAAAAAAAAAAAAAAAAAAAAATGCTCCTTAAAGTGGGGTATTCATATTGTTATATAATTGTGAAGAGGGGAGAACTTTTTGTGTTAATATAATTGAAAGGTCAAGAAAAAGATATTTTAAAAATTAGGCTTCAGAATTTTTTTTTTTTTTTTGATAACATTTCATATCTTTATTACAGCATTCAATTCTTTAAGCTACATGCCATAAAAAATGTGTGTCTTCATTGTTGTTTGTTATGCATACATAAAAAAAAAATTCTACATAAAATATTTATACAGGAGATAATTATATATCTCACAAGAAAAATATTGAGGAAAAATTTAAAATTCCAAGCATCCCTCATTTGTGCACGTGTAGTCACACCAACATAACAAATTTAGTCCAATGAAATTCTAAAAGAAATATGTCACATAAAAACATTTACACTGTCATATATATATATATATATATATATATATATATATATATATATTATATAATTAATACAAATATAAAATTTATCACTTAGCTGACTGATGCTATATTCAGCACTCCAAATCCAGAGTTTCATAGACAAACCTTTTGCAAACACTCATCAGCAGGTATCTGCAGATTTTTATTGTTATTTTTATATTAAATTATATATATATATATATATATATATATATATATATATATATATATATATATATATATATATATATATATATAAATAAAAAGATTGTCTATTTAATTCCCACAATGAGTAAGACTGAATATTAACAACAAAGGAAAGAGGATTATGACTATTTAAGAAAATACAAAACATTTAAATAATATATCAATTATTTTTAAGTACTTAGAAAGGAACATAAGAACATTTTTCTTGATAAAGCAATGAGAAAATGTTTTTGTCCAGATTAGCTCATAATAATGATGAACTAAAATTAATAGTGTAGGAATATATTTAAAGAGAAGAGTCTTTTGTCAATGTTTGTTACAACTTACAATTCACAGTTTGAGTAAATAGAAATTACAGAAGCTGTTTCATTTGAGTACATTTCAGCCTTTTTAATTTATTGTACTATATAAATCTCATGAGCATGTGGCTGAGTGGTTAAAATGTTCGCTTTCTGACCATGAGTTTGAATTTCAGCTGATAGCTGATTTGTCAGGAAGGTGACTTCTTGATGTTATCAATCTGGGGAGGTGATCACAGCATGCAGCAACTTTGGAAATTGGCTGAAGGCCCTGCCAAAAGTTGACCCAAGCCAGGTGACTGAAATTGGGTAGATGGAACTATTTGGGAGCCATTGATAATTGTGCTCACACAAAGTCATCATGACAGATGGTTTGAGCATACAGGCCATGTTCAGACTATTGATCCCGCCAGAAAATGCACTTTCTCCCCAGAAACAATAACTAATGACCACCCAGCATAGTTGCAGTATAAACCACAGGTAGGCTCTGTAGGTGTTGAACAAACACAAATGTGCCTGAGTGGGCATCTGCAGCAAGGATTTCATGGATAGCAAAATCTGCAGCAAAGCATAAATATGTATGGCCAGAAAATTTCAACAGGAATTGGCTACAGATATAATCGACCAGCCATTATATATAAAATTATACAAATATAGTTTTAAGGTCTGCTATATTTATGGGTAAAAGTGCTCAATATCAAGGATAGAGTATATGTAAATATAAAAGTGAACATTGAGGTCAACACCGAGTGGCGACAGTATTTCATGCTTGAATGCAATCTTCAGGCAATGAAGATTACATTCAAGCCTGAAATAGACTATATATATATATATATATATATATATTTCTTAGTAAATAATATTTTAATTTGACTATTACAAATAGACATAAATAATTATTTATAGTTGGACTAATGTTCTCATTTTGGCCATTAGGTTCTCAGGCCTTCTTCAGGTGTCTGTCAATCAAGTTTAGCTTCTGATTGAAATTCCCTGAAGGTTATCAGGATCAAGAGATATCTGAAGAAAACTGGAAGACACAATGGCCAAAACAGTAACAACAAGGATGAGGATATTAGTCTGACTATAAATAATGGGAATTTTTCATCTATAACAAAGATATGAAAATCTGTGAAAAAAACACTAATAAATAAAATGGAAATAATGATGCTGTGTCCGTCTGGCACATAATGATTTATGAGTTGTTTATACAGTAAGTATTTTTATTTTAACTTTCTTCAAACAATTCTTTTAACTAAAATATTTTTTAACATAAAAACAGACACAAAGAGATCCTGCTTTGTTGTTTTGCCCAGCTGTTTGTAGAGTAATTATTTATATTTCAGCTTTCTTTAACAAACAATATTTCAAATATTTAAAAAATGTATTTTGTCATATTTAAAAAAATATTTTCAAGTGAATATGATTGAAAAATATTTTTTGGCATATTAAAAAAATATTTGGAAGTTAATCTGATTTCAAAAATATTTTAAGTGAATAAGATTTAAAAATATGAGTCGTTTATAAAGTAAGTATTTTTATTTCAATTTTCTTCAAACAGACAATTTTTTTCATGTTGAAATCAACTTTAATGTTTTATAACCTGAACCATCAGTGACCCAATGGGTCATGGATAGTCTAGTTATCTTTAAATATTTGGCAAGAAGGCAGTTGAAACTAGTATGAGGAAGAATTTTTGGCAGTGTTTAACCTTTGTATCCCCCAAAATGGTGTGTCAAAAGGACAGTTATTCCCTTGCTACTTCTATTACTGTATGCGCAATATATATTCTGTAACCAGTTGTGTCTGAAACACCTCAATCTTGGGCCACACTTGCTCTACATTTGGAATCAGGATGTTCCTTGTATTGAGAACCTGCCTTTCATTTGGTGTTTGAATATCCAGCATTGGGATTTGTCTGTTGCTGCATGACATTGCTAACCATGACAAAGTCAGGTTTCAACCCATATCCAATAATATGTAAACTTCACTTCACATTTGCTTAATTAAACAGTTTTCTGAGTGACATCATCAAGTAAAAGCATTGATCATGAATATTATGACAGAGTTATATTTAAAGAAGTGATCAGACTGTTGTGTGCCAATTGAAATTCACAAACATGAAAGCAACAAAATTTCAAGCACAATACATGTAGAATTACATGTAAAAGAACTTTTGACATCATGATAATAAAAGGTCACATTGTAGTCAACAATGATATCCAAAAATGTTGCACATTGTTAGTATAATCTCAATCTGGCACCATCAGATACTGGTTGTTTCCAAAATTCGAAGAGACATTCATAGATCAACATGTTTCATCTGGATGCAAATGTTAAATTTAATGTGTAAATGAAAAAAAAAAAAAAAAAAAAGAAAAAAAAAGGAAATGTAAAGCACTAAATACTATGTTGAAAAATAAACTTGTCATTTTGAAAAAAAAACAAAAAAAAACAAAACAAACTTCATTGAGATAACTGTTTCATTATTGTTTTCTGATCTAAAACTTGTTTTATACAATTGGAGACATTAATTATCTATCAACCCTTGTATATAAAACTAAGATAGCACTATTTTTTGTCATTTACTTTAAACCATATTAAATAATATGTTCTGTCATGAATAAGTATAAACTCCAATACAATTCTTTTACTGTTAAAGATGAAAACTTAATAAGGATGAAATTCTTTTTAATTTTTCATTCCAAGATAAAACAAAACTTTTTTGTGGTTTAAACTTTATGTTTCTTATTAAAATCGACTGCTTATGATGATCAGTAAAATCTAACTTATATAGAGATTTAGCAGATTACCTCTTTGCCTTTTTTATATAAATGTTGTTCTAAATGCAGAATTTGTTGAGCAAAAAAGAATTTAAATCAGAATATCCTTCATTTGGGAGGCATTTATAAAATGTAATTTTCTCCATTTTGTATTGCAAACATTTTCTTAGAATTAAATAATTTATGTCAATCCTTGATATTTGCATCCATTTTATTTTTAATATTTTCTAGAATAAAAATGATTTTTTTTAATATACTTATTGTATATATTATAATATCCATTCATAATGAGAAATATTAGATAAGCAAAAGATAGTTAGTTATATATATATATATATATATATATATATATATATATATATATATATATATATATATATATATATATATATATATAAAATAGAACTAAGAGGGAAATTATATAAAACTATAGACAAAAAGAATAATAATATCTGGTCAGTGTGACAAATTTGACTTTTAGTTTGCTGATCTTTGTTCTACAGCACTGCTACACAAAGTATGGTTTGTATACCAATATTGGTATGAAATACATAGGCTTCTGCTATGAGATTCATTTACAAATATTTAATGATATTTAAAGCGGTGGTCCTTAAAGTGGAAGCTGTGAAAGGAAAATTCCTTTCGAAATGATAAAGTGAAAAAATTATAAAGTTTGTGGAATTAAGTTATTTTTATTACTACATTATTTATTAATGTAGTAATAAAAATAACTTAATTCCACAAACTTTATAATTTTTTCACTTTATCATTTCGAAAGGAATTTTCCTTTCACAGCTTCCACTTTAAGGACCACCGCTTTAAATATCATTAAATATTTGTAAATGATGTTTTCATTAATGATAAAAGATATTTCATTTTTTCATTAAAAATTTATTATTTTAAACATTGTAATAGATTGAGTGCATATCAGAATCCAGGTTGAGTATCGTTAAAATAAATTTGAGATTTAAAAAGAAAAAAAAAAAGAAAAGTTTGACTTTGCTTTCATTTTAGAATGGATATATTTTTTTAAATAAATGTTTGAAAATTTGTAATGGTTTATTTTTATTGTAATCACATTTCAGAGTTGACATTTTTGAAGAACATTAAATAAGATAAATGTTTGAGGACCACTGCTAAAATGAGTTTTATTTTTAAATTAGTTGAAGTTAGCAAGTCTAGGTAGCTTGATATGGATCCTGAAGATTAACTTTTAGCCCTCTCTTATATTACATGAAATAATACCTCACAATATGCTGATTTTACAAGTACAAAACTTTTGAGGAAAACTTGAAAATTATAATTTTCTTGAAAAAGAAATTTATAATTTCCAATTTTTTTTCAGGCAATTACAAACTTGAAAAATAATTTGAGTAAAAATCTTAAAATGTCTTAATTATGATAAATTAATCAGTAGCGAAATTAATCAGATGTAAAAATTATAATTAGTCTTATGTGATTCTTTTTTTTAGATATTTAAAGAGTGCAATATCTTAGAAGTTTGCCTTTTATTAAAATAGGAGTTTACAAATACTGTCAAAAAAAAAAAAAAAAAAAAAAAAAAAAAAAAAAAAAGGCTACAGTTAAAATAATTTTGCAATTGCATCAGTTTATATTTTCTGCATGAGTAATCTGATTTTACAATTCATTGTATTCTTGTAAGATATAAGAAAGTAAATCTTTTAAAGTAAAATAACAGGAAACTAAAAGCAATGTCTCAGCAGCTTGGTCTCTATTACTTACTAATGAGATATTTTATTATTGAAACAAGGGCTGTTTGCTTATTGACATTGAATGAGGCCAAAATTAAAGGAATATTTTGTTACTAAGAATAGGAGATCAGGTTGTGTGGCAGGTATACAAACATATTTTATATTATTATCTTATTATAATTGTGCTTGTGACCACCCTCCCTTCACTAGTTCACATGCCATTATGCCTTGTCATCACATCATAAATAATGAATTATTCTGTGTTTTAATTGTGTGAAAAAGCCTACTTGGTTTCTGGGAGAAAATGAAAGGGAGGGAGGGAGGAAGAGAGAGAATCAGATTAAACCGTTAAGAACAGATACTACACTTTGATCTCAGCCAAAAGGCTAAGGAGTGATGGCGACCAATAAGTGCACCATTTTTCAGACACAAAATTATCTAATGACAGAAACCGATTAAGGTAATCACCAAAAACCAGTTATATTGTCTGCTGAATTATTTTAAAATTATTATTAAGAGAAATGTTCATAAGACAGAAATTTGGCTAGAAAGAAAGGAAGATAGAAGTGTTTAATGTCTTCTGCCAATAGCTCATAAATAATTGACTATTCCATTATGATTGGTAGAAAAACAATCATATGAATAAAAGAAAGGAAGTTAGAAGTGTTTAAAGTATGTTTCAGTGAAATGGAAAAAGGTTGTCAATTTCAAATCTTTTCATTTCTACATTCTTCTTAAAATAATGACCAACATTTATATTTATAATTGTTATGGCAATATTTTGTTGAAGTTGTTCAGCTCAAATATTTAATGATGTAATAGGGGAATTTCTACAGATATTTCATTGTCGAAGAACTTACCATGAGCTAACAGAATCATTAACTTAAAAATTAAAATTCATCAGAAAATTCAAATAGGAAAACCATGAAATTTTCATGGGTCTTTTTAGTTATTATTATTACTACTATTAATAATTCTGCTACTTATATATTATGCATGAGCAGCCTGATCTCCCCTATTTACTAATGAGATATTCTATTGTGTTGTTAACATGAGGTGCTCATTTTATTGGCATTGAGTAATGCCTCCTGTTACTGTAACAATCAAATATATCTCAAATAGGGGAGATAAAGATGAGTGATTGATAAAATATATAACATTGCATTTTAGATCATTAACAGAAAGCTAACCATGGTTTGTTTTTTTTTCTTTCTTTCTTTACTTAACCCTTTAGAGGTTGACGTTTAAAAAAAAAAAAAAAAAAAAATCTTTTATGGTGAAAAGTTATTGGCTCAATTAAGATGGGATTAAAAAAATAAGATGATGATTTGACAGGATTTCGGGAAGTGGGTTGGATGGAGAATTTTCTAGAATCTTCTCATACATTTCTCTGGTCAATTCTAAATTATGTGAAAAGGAACAAAGTTGGAGTAGAGTTACTTGATAATAATAAATGAGTTATGTTATACAAAAGAGAGGAAGTGATTATTGAAAGACTATAAAATAAAAATATTAAAAAATAACTGCAATATAGAGCTTTATAATTGCAGGTTGCAATTAAGGAATAATAAAATGGCTCTCTTCAGCATCAATCTTCCTGAAAACTAATGGAAAAAATAAAATAAAAACATTCAAATTCAGAAAGAGTTAAGTATTTAAAACTTTAGCTCTCTGGAGGTGCCTGCTTTTGCTAAGCAAAATATTTGTTCTAACATTGCTGAACAATAGTAGATTTGAATGTTGTTGTTGTGTTGTTATATTCTGCTATGGCAACAACTAAGACAAACCTAAATGGATCTTAACAATTGAGCTGTTGCAGTTCAATGGGCTAGCTATATATTAGGTTGGTGCAAAAATAATGCCGTAATAATGTCTTTTTTTGACGTTAAAAATTACGTCAAAAAACGACATTATTACGGCATTATTTTTCCACCAACCTAATAGTAAAAGATGACATAATAACGATTAAATACTGCAGTGTTAAAGGTTAAGGCTAAGACATAAATATATATATTTCTATAATAAAGAAGACAGTTGTCACACAGAGGAAGTATTAAGTATTTAATAAAATTATGAAGCAAACACTTCTTTTCACTATGACATGAATTTTTACATTTTCAGAACTAGGATTTGATTATAATGAAGATGTGCACAGCATAACCCTCGCATACTTTTTTTATTTGACTACCAGTTGAGTACAGACAAAACTATGGTCCAGTTAACTGGCAGTGAGATAGGATACAAAGAGGGTGATAGATCTTGCTCAACTTCAGTGGCCATGAGCAGATTTTGAACTTTTATGTTATCTATTGTTTTTAACCAACTACAACAAATTCCATCAAATACCACTTCTAAAAGAATTATTCCTGATATAGTTCTAAGGTTTTACAATTTATCTGAGGTAAAAAAAAAAAAAAAAAAAAAAAATTCTTCTGGGTCCATTTTAGTAATTTGAAAAAATAAATTAACAATTATGTTTATTACTAACAAATGGAATCAAATTGACTAAGTTTTCAATAACAATAATTGTATCATGTAATCATCACCATCACCATGACCAAATGTAGTTGTAGGGTCACTGCACAGCTGAGCACCTGATCAGTTCATTGCACATATCTGGGTTGAACAGTATAGATATATTATGTAGTGCATCTTGGGCAAGTAAATTTAGGGGAGCCCATCTCTCTCCAGGTCAAACCACAACCAGTGTCCTCCAACTTGAAGGCTTGTCTTGATCATGGACACATGACCATTGATTCCATTAGGGAAACCCTCCACCTTGGTTGTTGACTTCAGTCTATGAAGCCCTTCATCCAGCAATGCTGTGAATTTATTGAGTACTGAAGTTTTAAAATGCTTATCTATATTGCTAAATATTGATTCTAAAAAATCAATTTATGAGTTAAGTTAAAAAGATTTTTTTTTTTTTTTTTACAGCTAGTTTTTATAAAATAAAAATCATTCATACTTTTAAATTTAAAATTATTGCTTCTAATATCTGGAGATATTTCACTGTGAACTGTATTAATAATAGGTTTCAACAATTGAAATTATGACTTATCTATATTATTTGAGTTAATACACATCAATACAAATACTTTGTTTTTCAATAGCTGAACAAAAAAAAAAAAAAAAAAAAAAAAAAAAACTTGGTAGGAAGTTTTTAAGGCTTTTTTTTTTCTATCTCTATATAAATTTTACATATTAAACCTTTGTATTATCAAACTGCATAGTTACATTGCTTCTTGAGCTCAGTTATAAATAAAGTAACCTAAATTATATCTTTAGATTCTCACTTAACTTCATAGATTATCTCCTTGAATTCATTGTCACAAAACAAGGAAAGCAATAGACCTAGATCTTTTTCCAGGTGTACGTAAAGTATATAGACTATCCAATAGTATTAACTAATTTTGAAGAAGAAATAATTGCAAATAATCAATATTTGTATAACATAATTGAAATGTTTGTTTTGATGAAATATAGTGATTGTTATTTACATCATTCTTAGAAAAGTCTTGGTATTTCTATCTCTCACTATATTGGTCTAAAGATGAATGTAAATCATTTGCAGAATAATATGTTCTCAGGGTAATCTGACTAAACATTGAAATATAACATTATTACTTAATTATTGATTACCTATAAACAGTTGTTTTTCTATAAAATACTTACTTTCATTTTATGATTTCAAATTCTCAGATGTTGAGTAAAGATAGCTAAAATACCAAATGAAAGATATTGCAGTCATTATATTAATTCCAATAATTATAACATTCAACTGTGCTAAATCTCAAGAGGCAGTGGACTTATTTAAAATTTACAAAAAGTGCTTCTGTGGTCGTGTTACAATATAGACACAGCAGTAGTGGCAATTTATAATAATTTTGTGTGTGTGTGTGTGTATATATATATATATATATATATATATATATATATATATATATATAAATAATAAATTGTATACATAATGTGGCAAGGAAAGCAGTAACAACAATAAACAATATTAAAATGTTTAAGAGAGGAAGCAAGTACTGCTGGTATCTTTGCTGTTGTAAAGTTGAATAATTATGCAAAAATTGGGCATTTGTGAGTTAAGAAAAGTTTTTTTCTTTGACTTGTTTAAAGCTTTTTTTAAAAAAGATAGTTTTACAAACTGGGCCTACACCTTATGTAATAATAAGTTGTCCCCACTTTGCTTTCTATATTTAAAGGATATCTCATATCAATACACACTAGTCTCATTCACCTTTGTGTTGTTTCTCTGTTTCTTCCACTGAACCAGAGCATGAGACTTTTCAGCACTACTAGGTTCAGGGATTGACCTCAACTGTCAGAAAACTAAATATGTTCTAATTCACTTGGACAATCCTGTGCTAAAATTTTAAAGCCTGATATATGTTCTTAGGTGGTGGAATTATACAAGGTCTGACAGAAATGTAAGAGATATTTCTGCTGCAGCCTGTATAAGGGCCCTGACTTTGATAGTATTCATCTCTAGGCTAGATCTGCTGTAGAGGTTGTCGGTGTCTAACATGAGCAATGTTTCTTTCACTCATCCTCCAGTGTTGCTTCTGTTTATTATCCCAACTTAATGCCATAGGGACTGATTATCACTGTTTCCAAATATAATAATGAAAATTCCTACATAAAATTTGATCCAGTTTAAAGGAGCAAAGGTGTAATAAAACTCAAGCTCAAGCTTTTTATTTAGTCTTTCTACATACATTTTCTCTTTCCTTTCATCCAGTTTTTTCCTGCTCTCCTTTGCATGTAGAAATGAATAAATATGGAATTGATGGGTGGAAATATATATATATATATATATATATATATATATGTGTGTGTGTGGGTGTGTGTGTGACAATTTTCCCAAAGTGTAACAGAGAATCGGGTCAACTCAATAAGAGACTCAGCTTTGGTTGTGTGTAGTGCTGTAAGCACAAGGACTTAGATCCTCATCTGCAATTGGCTGCTGAGAGAGGACATTCTTTGCATATTAACAATACTGGGCCAGTATTAGCCAATAGTCAGCATAGGTCTGGGAGAGCTATATAATACCAAGTTTTTCCCCTGTCAAGAGGAGTACTCCAAATGTGCAGAAAACCAGACCAGAATATTTTCATTGTTGTAAATAGTTTATATAATTTTATTTTAGAAGTATAAGAAATAAATATTTGTAACAACTGATCTGTGCATGTTTATGTCTAAAATTATTTGAAAGTATTAAGTTGGTGCAAAAATAATGACGTAATAATGTCGTTTTTTGACGTCAAAAAATGACATTATTACGTCATTATTTTTGCACCAACCTAATAGGTAGGGGGAAAAAAAAAAAAAGATACAAGCCTTTACATTTTGATCCTGTCTGAGGTACACTCATAGTACAGTATTTGGGGTCTGGTCAAGAAATTCTTAGGTATACAATGTTATTTTAGGGTTACACTTGTGCATACTGTAAAAATATTGCTTGTGGCAAGTATAGAAAAATATAAAGATTTAACAAAAAAAAAAAAAAAAAAAAAAAAAAAAAAAATGAAATTAGTTTACAGTAATTTATTGAGACACTGATGTTAAATGAAATGGAATATAACAATTCTAAAATCTCTTCATAATCCATCCAGGATAAACAAAATAGAAGAGGATTCTTTTAACAGTGATTAAATTAATTTTTAAAAATATCTTCTAATGTCAATTTAAAATGGAAATTATGCCTAGAACTTATCTAATAATTATAATGTAATAATGTTTAAAAAAAAAAAAAAAAAATCCAAAAATATAGCCCCCCCCGTTTCATTGTGCAAAAATAATTCGGTTCAATTAGTGCTTTCAGAAAAATAGAATAAGAATTGAACAAGGAGGATAATTCATTTAAAATATAGCTTCCTATTTTTTTAAAATAATATTAAAAAAAATATTTATTTATTTATAAATAAAACTAGTTCACCTCTGAAAAATGAAGAAATAAAACAACCTACTTCAATAGGATAAAAACAAATGGAAAACCTAATTTCATTTTAGGCTTTTGAAATAGTGTGATTATCAGAGTGGATGGAAATAATGTGCGAGAGGGAAATGACTAAAGAATTTTATTAGTGGTACAGACAGAAGAATTTAGCATATTCTCTCCTTTTAGGATGGTTATATATACTTTAGTTCCTATATACAAGTGAGAATGGGAATGAATGGATTGTATGTGAAAGCTATTACAAAAATCATATAATTAAATGATACATGATCAATTGTTAAAAAAAAAAAAAAAAAAAAAAAAAAAAAAAAAAAAAAGAGGCGAGGGCTTTTTTCTAGAATACACTCCAAAAACTGAACAGAAAGAATATAAATAAAATAAAAATAGAGTGAAGTAATTAAAGAGAATGAAAACTATTTAAATAAATCGGGGGACCTTTTAGAATGCTGTTATGAAAAGCAAACTAGATAAGGATTTTTATCCATTTGTTGATAAATTATGGAAAACAAGTTAGGTTTTTACTTTTCTCATCTGATCCCATAGTAAATTTTCAGATGACATGCAAGGGAAATTTTATATATATATATATATATATATATATATATATATATATATATATAATTGTAAATAACATGAAAAACAGTTTTTAAGTTCTAGCTAACAGGGATGTTGTTAGTAGCTGGTTAATATAAAAATATATAAATGTATTATTTGAATATATGATTGTGAAAAACTTGCTGAGATCATTATTAGTATTATAATATATTGCCAAATTAAGATTATACAAGTAAATCTGGTACTATATATAATTCCTCACCAGTAGCATGACTTGAAGATACATGCACAATGCAATCTTTAGGTGCTGAGTAGATTGGCTGTTACATAATGTATACATATAATATGTATATTTATAATATATTTATATAGTATGTACTTAATAGCTGTTATATTACATTGAGCTCTGTTTTATTAACACCGGCACTCAATGTGCGATATATATATATATATATATATATATATATAAAAGAATAATTGAGATATCCCCTAAGAGATAATCAATTTCTATTAATATATTTTCTCTCTCTTTTAGTTAACTGTGATGTTATCAATATTGATGATATCTGAATACAAAAAACAATATCAGTAAAGGAATGCTGTTCTTTTAATTTAATATCTTTTAATTGAATTACATTTATCATAATTTATTGCCATTAAAAGAAATTTCAATTTTTGAAATTTTTTTTTAAAGCTAAAAAAAAAAAAAAAAACATTCAGCTATTCCTCCCTGAGGCAAAAGGGTCAAAGTTCAAATTGTGGATATATTTTCAATTCCTGTTGTATAGTCATTGCCATAGAATTGACAGACCAAGTAAAATTGCAATAAAAAAAAGAAAAAAAATAGATGAAAATAAATTCTTATTTTCATCTTTTTTTTTTCTTTTTAATCAATTTATTTACTTATTTATTTATTTTTTTTTTTTTTAAATCAAAACTAGTAATATTAGTATTTCTTTCAACTTAATTTCAGTTGTCAACAATAGTAATTACAATGAAATAAAATAGAAATTAAAATGAAACCAAAAGATATCTTTTAATAAATATACAATGCTTACAAAGGTTATTTTTCATTTAATGAAATTATGTTTTTACTTATGAATAAAATAGTGCAGTTTTAAAGTTTCAAAATTTGAAAGAAAAATATCATAATTGGTTTGGAATTATTATATAGTAACAATACTTTTCTATCAATATGATTTTGCTAATAAGGTTTATTTTTGAAAATGAAGAAAGTAGTTATTATTAGCATTTACATAGTTCTGTAGGCAATTGTCAAAGTGTGGAATGAAAGACTGTCATGCTAATTCAAGTTTACTTTAAAAAAAAGAAAAACAAAGATATTCAGAAGCATTCTCAATGTCATTGTAGTCATCACAGTTTTCATGAGTTTTCACTCATATATCTGTACACATTTCATTTTTCAAACATGCAAATTTTATCAAGTAATCACATAAACGAAGGATATATTTTTTTTTAATTTCTTTTTTTCCACAGCCAAGATAACTCCATCTTTAGTAAAAATAGCTAAGAGAAGGAAGAAAGGAAGGAATTGGCAGGTAGGTGGGGGAAAAGATGGTACCCCACATCAGAAGTCAGAAAATTAGAAGTTTTCAAGAGAGCTCCCATTTTTAAAACAATTATTTGTGGATGAAGAAAAGATAGAGATGAATGATTCAGATGCAAAGGGTGAAATGAAGATGAAGAGTGAGCAACAAGTAAATTCATTTTCAGAGTGAGGACAACAGTAACAAAAAAGAAATTATTTTCTTTTACATTAAAACCCCACTGAAAAAAGCTGCAATAAAAAAAAAAAATGAACAAAAAAAATGGTGTGTGCACATAGCAAGTATTTTTAAGTAGATAATGAAGATGATAATAAAAAATAAAACAATATACTTCTGCATATCAACATGCAAATATTTAAAATTGAATAAAGTCAAATATAAAATCCAACTGCATTTTTAAAATAGCAATCTTTTTAATTAAAATGATTACAGTAAAGAATAGCAAAGTGAATCCTTATGCAGTGTTATTGATGCAATGATTTATTTTGTGCATTTTTCAATGTGTTACTACTTTTTAATAATCTGCTTCTACAATCATGTCAGGATAATTGTCTCAGAGCAGGTGAATATTACTACAGTGCACTCATCTTCAATGTCAGGGCTTAATTTTTCTCATATTACAAAAAGAAATTAACTTCTTTTTTAATAACATTTTACTTATTTGAATGTAAGCAGGAAAGCAATGTTTTTGTTAACTTGTTTATATGAATTTGATCTTGTTTTTCAGTATAAAAAGCCAAGAAGCTGAGAATTATCAAAATATTTTCTTGCAATATGGGAGGGTTTATATATTGACACAAGAAACAATGACAAACATAAAAAAAAGCTTACAATGATACATAGATCAGCAATGTTCTCAATGCATGTACTATGATTAAAGAGTACAAAAATATTTATTGCTTTATGGATGAGTGGGCAATGCAAAAATATTTACTTTTTATTATAAACAAGTATAATTTGTTCAGTAATAATATTATGGGTGATACAGTTATCAAATGACAATATTTAAATGTACTATGTAATTTCTCTTTTGACAATGTTGCTTTAATATTTAAATTTCAGTTACACTATTTACCAACCAAACATATCAGAATAAAAGAAGTATAAATAGTAATACATATTTGGATAATATTAATATGAAGACATTAATAACTCAAAAAAGGTTTTCTTTATTAACTTTAATTTTTAAATTCTAAATTATTTAAGCTTTCTTGGAAATTTGTACGAGGAAAAGTAATAATAGTAACAGAATCTGATTAATCAATTAGTCAAAATATAAAAAAAACAAACTTTGTATATAACCTATCAAGGATCAAGTAAGTATTTTTGAATTGACTTTCATATATGATAAAAACAAGTTTAAAAATCGGAAGAAAAAACTAACATGAGCTAAGTTTACATATACAATCTTTAAAAATGAAAGAAAGTAAGGTATAAAAAAAATATGCATTATTAAAAATAACAAAATCTCTGACTAATGTTTATTGCACTGCAAAGAGGTCATTTATTAATTCTTTGAAAACAAGTTAGATGATAAAATAATATCAAATAACCACACAGCAAAAGGTTCAGTAAAAATTAATCTTTGACTTTTATAGACAGAATACATTTTCCACAGCAACAAATATTTAAGATATTAAATAATTTTTTTTTAATTAATAAGTATTATATTTACCAAAAGATGATGACATTTTTTATTAACTTATTTCCTATTAGGTTTGGTAGGTTTCATCACTCACTATTTTGACAATTAGTTGAAAGGTCAACTTACATAACTTACTTGAAGAAACAAATTTAACCAAACAAAAAAGTTATATTTCTGTAATATCTGTAAAATCCCTTCAGATGCATATAAATATCTAGTAACCTAGTTTCCATGTATTGTCCATAAATTTTAAAAGACTCAACAACATTCCAAATTTTCTTTCAATAATACAACTTGAACAATAAATCTGCTGAAACACTGACAACTTCAACTACATGAAGAATGGATCTGATTGCCAGAACAAAATTTGGAATAATTTCAGTGTTAATTTAAACTTGGCTCTGTGTGCCTATTTGATATTAATATTCTTCAAATATAGCATTTTTACAATATAACATAAAAAGTAACTAAAATTACTAAATATTTCTATATAAATAAGAGAGTGTAAGAGTATAGATATTTCTCTAAGTATATTTACAGTTGTGTGCATGCATGTATGCTCAAAATATGTCCAGATTCATTTATCTTGACATGATTACAGCACATAGGAGACAAGAAAATATTCCACTATAATAAGTAATATGTAGCAGGTTTAGGGCTTATACTTATTTACTGAAAGCAAAAATTAAAGTTTAAAAAACAAAATTAGGAAATATCAACAAAATACAACAAAAATTACATTTTGTCTAGAGAACTGTCTGTATTGAAAAATATTACAAAGAAAAATATTGATGTCAAAATATTTCAATCTAGTGAAATTCTAGTGAAATAATTGTTTTATTGTACTGCTAAAGAACAAGGAGTTCATTTTTAAATAATCTTCCTTGTGTATTTGGGCCACATTTTATAATTCTATTTATTATATAGAATTATGCATTTAGCATTGCTTGCTTTTGAGGAGGTGGGTGTTGAAATATTTTTTTAGCTTAATCCACTTGCCAAAATCAACGATCACACATCAGAATGCTGATTTGGGGGAAATTAGTCTAGTTGAAAACTTTTCAGCAATCCTGACATTAAAAAAAGCTATGAACAGGATTCTAGACATTGACACCAGCAGTGATTACATGGTACAACTGTTCAATAAGCACTTTTGAAATGATTGTTTACAAGATAAGGCATCTTTAAATCACACAAAGAAAAAGAAAGTAACACAAAACAAGTATGAAAAAGCAATGTATTAGCAAGATGATCTCCCCTACTTGTGAGATTGTGTTATTTATAGTACAAAACCTCATTACTATATTTCTAAAGGCTGCATGATTGAAATATAGTCATGTTTTTTTATATTATAGAATAGATTACTTCTGCTGATAAATCTTTTTGTACTAATATTTATATTAATAATAATAATTCTATCATTGTTTTAAGTTAGTCTAGTTTTTTAAATATCCCAAAGCTGACTTGGCACAATCATTAGAGCATAAATAAAATGCTTTATCAGTTTGCTTTAGATAAATAAAAGTTGAATGCAGACAGGTTTTATGGACTACAAATACAAAAAAGCAAATCAGTGAAATTGACATTGAAGAAATTTAAAGCTGAGAAATCAATTGTAAAGCATTAAACAAAAAAAAAAAAAAAAAAAAATGATATTGATGTGAAAATCATAAAACTTAAAAATGATCACAAAAAAGAAAGAAAATAAAAAAAAAAAATCTCCAAACTTGGAGAGGAAGGGGAAAAAATAAATAAATTCCCACCACTGAAAAGATTTTTATGAAAAATATGATTTTGATATTTATTTGCTAGACCATGTTAAATTCAGAATGTGACCTTAAAAGTTTTCAAGATGTATATATATTTTAAATAAAAAACCCCCAAAAAACAACAACATAGAATAAATAACAGTTTCAGTAAAGAGAGAGAGAGAGAGAGAATGCTTAGAAATGATTAGTTAACCAATTTTCCCTGAGTAAAAAAGATACCAAAAACTAAGTACTCACATCTTGGATGATAGGAACACCCAAATTTTGCATATCGTTGATAATCCATTTTTCTTCTGCAGGAATATGAGCATGTTGGACCAATTTGGCTAAGTTCTCTTCAGAAATGCCTGTTAAATGCATGCAAAAAAAAAAAAAAAAAAAAAAAAAAAAATGAAGCTAAGTTTGTACATTGAAAAATTGGTGAAATAAAAGAAAAGAAAAAAAAAAAAGGATCCCCCCTCTCAAAAAAAAAAAAAAAAAAAAATATTGATCTCCCTGAAAAGAGAATTGACTAGTGGATCAAATACAAGATGAAAAATACTTCTACAAATAAAATGCAAGCCAGGTGACATCAGTTTGACTTTTAGAAAACTAGTTCTACTAGATAGGTTATCATTCTTTACAGCTATGAACAAATCTAAGAGGATAAATGTTTGAGAAGCTTGCACCATTTCTCTAAACATTTTCACAAAGACAACTGTGTATAATATTTTCAAAAGTATGTTTTATTTGATTTTAAAATAAAACTAACAAAGAAAGACTATAAATATCCTCTATTATTCTTTGTTGTGTGAAATGCTGAAGTCTAATTAATCATTAATTCAAATTCATGGATTGTTAATAGCATATATTTGGGCAAAAGGAGACAATTGGTATCTCATAAGTTGCTTTAGGTAGATGGAGTTTGACAGCTTAGGAAGGCATTCCATCTAGAGCAGGGATTCTCAACTGCTGATCCTCTGAAGCTGTGAAATATTGTCATTTCTAGTGATTGAGGGCTCAAAATAAAACAGTCGGCAGTATTCACCGATACATCCTGGATTTCAATATAAAAGGAATATCCCACATTAGCTAAAATGGCATTATCAGTTTTATTGCAATTTTCTACTTATTTATATGAATTAGGTTTCTCAACTCTAAATAAAATCAAAAAGAAGCAAGAAAGACTACGGTCAACTGAAGAAATGAGGGTTTCAAACATTGAAGAAATTGCGAAAAAACACCAGGCACAGGTTTCCCACTAAATAAGCTACACAAATAGTTGAATAGAAACATTGAAATAAATACTTGTGTGTTATTTTTATTTTTTTTTTTTTTTAAACCTATGACTATTTTATAACATGCATAGCCTTTAAAAATTTAGCTAAGTGTGCTGTGATATTTTCATTTGCTTATAAATGTTGAAAAACACAGATCTAGGGGTAGTAAAACCCTGATTTTAAACCTCTGTGGAAAAGGCTATGGAAGTAAATCATGACAGGAAACCTGGAGTGGAACCCTGTGGGTGGTTAGGTGTCAACACTGATAAATTTCCAGAAACTCATGCAGCCAAGTTGACCCCAAATGTAATGGCCTGTATTCCTTTGGATCTTGTCAGGATGACCATGTCGTCTAGACAGCCCAGGGCCTCTGTAACCCATTGCTGCATCCTGGAGAGGCCACTCCAGTCTCACCACCGAAGGATTGAATTTTGATCAAGCAGGGTGTTACCATTATCTTTTGAGATAAACAGATGCCTATTGCTATTGCTGCTACAACATCGTGTGTGTGTGTGTGTGTGTGTGTGTGTGTGTGTGTGTGTGTGTGTGTGCGTGTGTGTGTGTGTATATACGCGCACAAAAGTTCACAGAACCCTCTTCTTGGAAAACTAAAAACTGAATACACAGTAGAATTTTTTTTTTTTAAATAAAAGATATAAATTTTTGTATCTTCCCCAACATTAGTCTTGTGTTAATTTGATCTAAGTCCTTTCTACACGTACTAAAAGGAGTAATAATAATAGTGTAAATATTACTGGAACGAAATGAATTGAGATCATTTTTTAAAAATTTCTTATAAATATTCTAAAAATATTCTTTTTAACCTAATGTAAGTGATTCTATATTATTAGATATTTCCAAATATTAAAGTTCTTGAGTACCACTGCTTAAATCATTACATACAATCTTCACTGGACAGGACACATAGGACGCATGAACAACAAACCTACTCTGGTATCCTATATCCTATATAGTGAACCTTTTTTTTTTTTTTTTTTTAACTGCTTATCAACTATAAGTAGGTTATTTCAAGCTGAAACATATTTTGGATTGAAAGAATAATTCTTTTTCAGCAAGGGAATCTTGTATTAACAATTTTTTGATAATTTTTCCAGATACAAGTCTTACAATTTATCCATAGCTAGGGGAAGGAGATGAATCCATATTTTTTCCTAAAGGCATTTGTGCATATGTGAATGTAATAAACCAAACATGCAAATGTTGGATAAAGCTTTCTTTCTTTATTCTCTCTGCTTGGTCCACACACAAATTGGTTTTGTAAGTCATTTTCAGAAACCAGACTGCAGTTGACCACATAATGACAATGATGTGTTACTCTTTATGCTCTGAGTGGACATCAATGAAAAGATATTTGTTTAAACTAAGAATTGTATTAATGAAAAGATACAATTTCATTAAGACAAGTTTTAAACAACAAATCATTTAGAGACATTTTACTTTAACTTAACAATTTCTATAGATACAACTCATCCATATATTGACGGATAATTTGTAGCATATGTAAATCGAGCAGAAAATTCTGAGAAATAATATAATAACAAATACCATGGAAGTACTAGTTTTTTTTTTTGTTTTACTTTAATTAGGTAAGGATTTTAAAGGTGATTATAAATTCTAAGATGTGGGCTCATAGTGTATTGGCTTTTGCTTCAGAAAGTGGAATTGATATGCCAAGTTCAAATACTGGATGAGTTTGTTGCACTCACTTTCATACAAACACCTTTGGGAAAGGTTTGAATCCTTATTTTCTCTCCCTTAATTATGGGTTAAATGGCAGACTATACTCCAACTTTGGTTGTCAACAAGTTTAGAAAAAAGACAACTGAATTCCAATCAGATTGGGTGTGCAGGTGGCAACTTTACCCAGTAAAACTATACTTGCTATAGAAACCACTGCAATAACACTGAGCATGTTGAAGCTGTAGCCCTATCCTTCATGGAGGAGGGTGGTGAATTTAAGGAGAAAGAGAAAGATAATTGTTGCAAGGAGTAAGCAGACTTAGTAGATGGGTTTACTGAATATTTACCTCCTTTGTGGATAATGTACAGTAGAATGATCCTTATTTTATCATAGGCTGAAATCTTCTGATCCAACAAAATTGGTACAATGTTTCTCATGTGATCTCTGATTTTTTCACCATCAGCATCAGTACCCATTGCCAGATCCTACAAAGGAAAAAAAAAATATCATGAAATTGGTTTCTTTGATCCTTTTAAGTTTTCTTTCATTATTTTATACATAAGCCAAAACTTTTAATAAGAGAGAAGGGCATATTAGTGTTTTTCCTTCTGCAAGTAATCTTCAACGTAATTTATAATCAAAATGTATTCACATTTGTTTTTCTCTATATAAATATTTTGGCAATCTTGGACCTTTATACATGTAAAAAAAAAAAAAAAAAATGTAAGACATTTTTTCCCTTGACACTACTATTATTTTAACTAACTTCACTCCTTGACAATGTTTATGTTTTAAAAAGCAATTAAGAATTTTAATAAAAACTAAACATATGAAAGTGAATTTATAAATTGTCTTTGAAACAATTATTAAGACTTTAAAAATCTTGAAAAGTGTATTAAAATTGCAACTATCCAAGTATTTAAACATTTACCAAGAATCAATTCTTTTCACAGTAATTTAACTGATTTCTTGTGAATGATTACTTGCAAGGTTTTTTTCAGTTTTTTTTTTTTCTTTTCTTTCTGGAATTTTGCCTGTTACCAATTTGGAAAATTTATTTTTTATATAAATAAATGTAAATAAATTTTAATGTTTAAGTTTAGAATTAAAACATCTGATTAAAAAAAAAAAAAAAAAAAA
Organism: Acanthosepion lycidas; assembly: GCA_963932145.1. Taxonomy (NCBI): domain Eukaryota; kingdom Metazoa; phylum Mollusca; class Cephalopoda; order Sepiida; family Sepiidae; genus Acanthosepion; species Acanthosepion lycidas. The sequence continues at coordinate 57,199,082 of OZ010615.1, forward strand.
AAAATTCTTATATATTAGAATAAAATTCTGGAAATTCCCCAAAGTATTATTTTATTCCAAGTAATCACTCTTTAAATGTTTTCTCATAAATGTTGCCTTGTTTTGTGTTACTACACACTTGTTCCATTTAGGTTTTCTAAGGATACGTTTAATGGCATCTACAGACACCAAATTGGACAAGTCCTCCACATCTATTTTGCTTTCTTTGACTGAACTGTTCCTATCCAGGTCATTTTCCGTACTGTCCTATATTGAACACATCTTTATCAATCCTAGACTGGAACTTAAAAAGATTTTATAAGATGCCACTTCTTGAAATTCCTTATCCCTTGATGATCAAAAACTTTTAATACAATACTGGATAACTAAGAATTTACCTGTTCAACTTTGCAGAGTTTGTCGACATGTTGTTGATATTGTCTCATGCAATCTTCAGCTAAATGGAGATGTGTAGAATATTTGGAAAGTTCTTTTTGGTATTGTGGCATTTTCTTCAACATCTGTGACAAGTCTTTAATCCCAGCCTTATCTGCAGTGCCCATTCTCTTTGCTTCAGCAAACTGCTTCAGTTTCTTGGTGACATTTCTAAAAGAAACCAGAATCATTTGCATTATTCACTGTACATTCTGAAATGACAAAAATTATTTATCTTTAAATGTGGGAGTGAAACAAATTGAAAAATAAGTTGAAGTAGGTTGTGTGCAAGTAAGATTGTAGTATTACATAACCAAAAGATTTATGATAATTTTATAAGTTTGACTAGAAAGGGTGATTCTTTTAATTATCATGGCATTTGCAATTAGACAGCTTTAAAATAGCAACAAAGATTATTTAAGATTTAATGTTTATAGTGATTATTAATAAAATTGTAAGATTTGGGAGAGTTTAGCTTTAAACTTTTGAAGATCTATGCAGCATTATCACAATATCCAGAATGAAAGAGGCTTATTTCAATTTGGGATTTGATGTTTTACTGGAAGAAAAAAATAAAATTATATGGATGTTCAAAAGTGTTATATCAATAAATGAAGGAAAAAATAATAATATTAACACCTCCATGACTGAAAATAAACATTTTCTAAAAAGGTTATCATTGGCTGTTAACAGTGTTCAAATATTAAATAAAACTGAAATAAAGCAAAATAGAGAGAATTTTTTTTTATTTTTAATATAGGTGAATGATATAAAACTGAAAAGTTTTATCTATAAAGCAGTTTTTTTAGCTTTTCATATATTTGTTTAAAATACTGTTTGTATAATTTATAATTCACAAGCATTCAGAAATTTTAAAATAAGGATATTGTCATAAATTTATTGTGCAGTTATCAAGTTCAATTTACACTTTTGTTAGCTAATCTATTTTCATAAAACTCATAAAATCACCTTACACATTTCCCAAAGTCGTCAGAAATTTTACTATTACTTTATATTATTACCAATTTCTATTTATTCAAGTCGTTACCATAATAATCATCTTGTTTACTGAAGATATGGTGTACTTACACTGAACCAGAGTATATTACTCTTTTGCACAAACTGATCCAGGGATTAAACTCAAAACTGTCAGGGAACAAAATGTGTTTTAACCACTAGGCCATGTGGCTCTTGAACAATCCAGTTGTGTAATATTGTAGCCTTGAACCTAATGGCTGTACTCATGTGGTGGAATTTTATGAGCATCCTTACTCAAGTGGTATAATTTTTGAGTGACACTTGTGAGTTCAATCCTTGGGCTGGGGAGTACTAAAAAGTTACACTAGTTCAGATGAAGAAACAGACAAGTGAGACAAAGGTGAATAAGACTGATGAATATTAACAGATATGAGATATTCATTAAGCATAGAAAATAAAATGAGAACAATCAACTGACATAAATGGAATAAGGTGTTTCCTTCAAAATTTTGAGAAAGTTACCAAGCATGATGACAAATACCCGAAGGCTGTGAGATACAATGGCTGAAACACCAAGTTTGAAGGACATGTAATAGGGATAATTTCTCATTTCGAAAATGCTGACATAATTTATTTAGGATGATGCTTTTCATCATGAATAATTACTATTAGGTTGGTGCAAAAATAATGTCGTTTTTGACGTATTTTTAATGTCAAAAACGACATTATTTTTGCACCAACCTAATAAAAACACTGACACTCAACCTTTCAAAATAAAATTATTTTAAGATTTCAACCCATTTTACTTGCCTTTCAAATTAAGCTTTGTTCAACACAATAATGTTTGTAATATTTTGTATATATGCATATGTTTTCTTATAAATCTATGCATATAAATATTTTCAAATATGTGCTATAATTTGTTTATCATGTGTTTATATCTCTTATACTCACTATAATGAACAGACAAGAAACTGACAAGAACAATAACCATTAAAATGCCTTTTCCTAGTTCCCATAGCAACAGTGCCTTTGCCTATTGGTTATACGGGGAGGGGGGGGTGCAAAACAAGGTATACAGTTAATGTTTTAATAATGGTTTGAGGATTCATTTAATACTAAAATTCATTAAAATCACTTTTAATATTTTTTATTTTTATTATAATACATTCATTATAACTTTCATTTTTTAAATAATAATAAAGAGGTAAATAGAAGTGTATGAATGATGGGGACAAACAGTTTAAACATTTGAAGGATTGATGTGTTTGTATAATCAATACAATACATTTTATCTGTCTATATTTCTGTGATGAGGTATTGTAATTATTTACACTATTTAAAATGTTCAGACTGTTAACATCATCTTTGTTGCAATCTTCATGACATTTTAGCCATTGTACATCTTCAGGTGATTGGAATTTCAATTTTTAGTTTGTCCACCAGGAGAGATTGTTCTAGTTTCACATGCCATACCTCTTTACACATGGCCCAATGGATAAAAGCGTTGGTAATCCAGTGACTTGACCCAAAGAGCTGTGAGTTCAATATGTGACTATTGCAGAGGAGAACAAAAAATTGGAGAGTTGAGTTAAAGGGAAATAACTGATACAGAGATATCCATCTGAAATGTTGTGAATATGGCAACAAAGATGAGGATGACAGTCCAAACATTGTAAATAGTGCAAACAATATGTTTTGTGAAAGTTTTGTTTTTAATTACTGTATACCTACTTTTGTACCCACTGTACATAACAATTACTACTGGCTAAGGCCATAGCAATTGTTAAAGATTGTGAATTGAGATTTAGCCCTGCAGTCAAATGAGCCAGTGTAATAAAGTGATAACCGGTTCATTACAAACTTAAAGGAAAACTGATTTCAGCTACAAGATAAAAAATACAAAGGTTTTTCGCTGTAAATTCATAAATTTAACAACTAAGAAGGATCACTGACCTGGAAATAAAAGTTAAAACCAAAGAGCTGGTAGATTTAGTCCAATATAGTATTACTTGGCTATATCTACAAAATTGTAATCAGTATTGTTTGTGAAAAATTTATAACAGGCAAGCAATGTAGGTACTTACTGAGAAACAACAGCGATATGTTGGTGTCTCATTTCAACCCATAAATCATCTTTCTCATCCAAAAGTACCTCTTTCTCTGGTACCTCATTGCCACCAGTATTCACATATCTGAAGAAAAGAAGAATAGGAAACAAAAAAGATCTTCAGATAGATTTCTTCTGAATCTAACATATTTAAATATTTTTAAAAAGTTTACTTCTTAACTGTTATATATTCTTTTATTTTGACTATTAATTCATGTAAATATTAGGATATTCATAAAATAATTATGCATTTCTCTGCTATGAATAATGAATCAAAGTAGAACTAAGATTGAATGGTAGGAAAATGTGTGTAGGATTAGTTTATCATCACTTCTATCTGACAGTGTGTGGCATTTCAGAGTTTAATAGGGAAAACTTGCAAAGAGCGAATTTGTGATCCTCAAAAGCTTTCACTTAAGAACTGAACAACACTCAACCATCTTCAGCAGTCTTATAATCAGGAATGACAACCTTTCATTTTGCATTACATTGTTACAGCTAATGAAAAATGGGTTTTGCATGCCCACAGAAAATGAAAAAGACAGCGGTTATCACAGAATGAGAAACCAGTGTCAACACTAAAAGCAGGACTCCATTCACAAAAGTTTTTGCTTTGTGTCTGTTTGATTATATAAGGTGCTGTCTATTATGAGCCAAGCATTATGCTGAAAGCATTCTGCTTTGGTAAATACAAAAGACAATGCAAGGACACACACTGCAAAACAAACCAAAGAAAAAATAAGATTGTTAGGATGGGAGGTTCTTCCATACTCAACAATTATAGAATTTACAGATTTTTATTTGTATTGATAACTAGAACATTTTATATGTGGCAGAACATTCAGAAACAAAGTTTTTCAAACTTTTTCACTGAAAAACTCAGATTTCTTTAAATGTGGAATCAAAAATTTGCTTTTTGCAGTCATTGAAAATGAAAGTGATTACAATTTTCATGAATAGCATTTAAATAAATTTAACTTTCATTTGTTTTTATCTCCTTTCTTGTAACATGTAATTACTTTCCACACACCGCAATATTATCCCATTTTACAGTGTAAGAATTTTTTTATTTCTAATGCTATTCTTTTGTTGTTACAAGAAATTTTTTCTTTTACTTGAATAGACACCAAACCATAGAAGGAAATTCTTACATTTTATGTGATTCTAAATATATAGAAAGCCACAAAATTAAGCAGATAAATTTGACATAAAAAAAAATAAAGCCAAAAAAAATGGTTGTTTTGCTTTTTTTTTTTTTTTTGACAACTAAATCTGTCATTTGGATACTCTTTAAGTAAAACAAATTCCTCTTAAACATTATGATATACTGAAAACACCATTTTTAAATTTATAAAGAATATTAAAGATTTTTAAAGCGTAATCCAGTTTATAATCATAATGTTTAAAATTAATCCTGGACAAATTAAGCATAATTCTTAACTTATTTTTATAGTTATAGCTTAAGGACAGATGAGCTTCTTATAGCAGCCAATGGCCAGCACACATATATTCATATCAACTTAACCTTCCTAGAGATGGTGTCATGATAAAAACACTCAGCATTCTTGGACTGTTGGGAGTGTCCAAGTTGGGCATCAAGAAGAGCATCTGGTCTTGTAAAATCATCATTATCAAAAATCCTTTGTCAGGCAGGACCCACCAACTTTGTGCAAGATTAATACCGTTTCTGCCTCAACAAAAAACATGGTTATGTATGTATGTAGCTATGGTTATTAATATTTAACTGAATATATATATATATATATAGACATTAAGCCTTGCAAAAATTAAGAACCAAGTCAGATAAAGTTTAAGTGATACTATTTCACTTTTGGGGTTGCTTATCAACCTACTTGTAAACATCATTTTCAATAGGGAGAAGATCATATGCCATAGCTTGGAATGTTAACTCATGAAGAAGAGGAGAGATGGGATCAAAACCTCGGTCAAGAATTAGTAGTTGGGATCGATCCTTCTGTGGACCCTGGAAAAAAAAAAAAAAGAAAAAAAAAAAGAAAAAAAAAAGTAAGCAAATTTAGTTACATATATAGAAGGTAATTTGCAATTTTTACTACAGAAATGTGTAAAAATAACCTACAAAGTTAGTTGGAACTGTCTTGATTAATTTTTTAAAATTATCATTATTCTATTAGCATAAGTTTTTTTTTTAATGATTGTTTAAGTTTATTAATAAACAAGAATATAAATAGATGAGAAAAATACAAAAGAGATGTATTTGAACCTGATAGCAAAATAGTAAAATTACTTTATTTATGGCAGTGACTATATTATTGTTATATGTTCAACTGAATAAAAACAGTAATTTCCCTTGTTGGGGGATACTTTGGCATCAAAGATGCATCCCCATTTTGACTTGAGAGAAAAAAATTAAAGAAAATGTAACCTAGTGGAAGCAGAGTAAATTTTCAAGACTTATTTAAGAAAAATATCTTCAATGTTGGAAAATATGGTAATTGTAACTCCATCAATAAAGAGTAGCTTTCAAAATAATAATAAATTCAAAGAGAGAAAAACTTTCCTTATGATTTCCAAATAAGCCCACAAAAAATATCATAAGAATAAGAAAATTAATAGGTGAACAAGCCATTTACAGGATACATAATAAAAACCAATATAATAATCTGCAAAAATTAAAAAAAAAAAAAAAAATTTTAAAGAGAATTTAAAAAACTTCTTGGAGATTACATTATCAAATCTTTTTTAAATTGAAAGAGTTTAATATTTTAGATATTTTTTTCATTTAACTGATAATAAAGAAATCCAAGTTAAATCAGTCAATTTATCTCAATAAATTAAAAACCAAAACAAAAAAAACAAAACACTGAAACATTAGTTTTGTTTTCAATTGGAAATGTGATTATTACCTGTTACTTCCTATCAAACTGGTGATTTTAAAAAGTGAGAGATATCTTTGTCTTAGTTAAATAGAGATTTAATTATGCACTACAAAAGTAGCAGGTCAAATAATTTATATTCTAATTATTAACTAAGGATCATGACTTACCTCTCCCATTGTAGGATCATCAGCTCGGTAGGCATCTAGTTTTTGTTGTACCAACTGAGCAAAGCTTGCATTCTCATCAAAATCCCTAGAAAAGATAAACAGAAATAACATTGTTAGCCAATCCTTGCTTTAGTTAATTTTTATACTTTTAAATATAGCATGGATCTTCTGTAGACTTTAATGAACTTGCAATAATTGCTTACATTTATCTGAGGTGTTAAATATAAAATGGACATCTTTGATCAAATATCTACCAGTGTCAGATAAATTTTAAAATTATATTGTGGCTAATACATTCTTGTAGTTTTGGAAGCTCTTCTTGTGCAACTTTTTCTTGCTTGTCATTTGAGAGTGCAATAAATAAGAGTACATAACTTTTAAAATAAATAAAATGAAAGCAGTGGAACAAAACAAAAAATAGTAGCAGACTATATTTTCAGCAGATAGATGTTGCCATAGGAAATATATTTATTTATATTATAAAGCCAAAAGTTTATTTGAAAAAAAAAATTTAACTTATTTTGAGAAATTAATTAGCAAAATAATGAGAAATTTGAAAGGAAATCAGTAAAACATTTTTTATTTTAACACATTGTAAAGCAAATATGAATAAAAGGACAACATTAAAGTTCTACCTCACTAAATTACAAACAAGCATTTTTGTAATTATCATTTTTGTAAAAAAAAACAAAACAAAAAAAAAAAAAAACCTCAAAAAACCTTAAGCTAAGTAAAAATAACCTGTTTTTAATGGTTAATGACAGAGAAAATGGAATCAACAGGGCAAGCTCAAAATCCAGCTGAGGCTATTGCATACCCTTTGCATGAATGTCCTTGAAAAAAGGTATGAATCCATCACTTCTTCCTCTGGGTAAAATAATAGAGCAAAGTTGGCTTTGGTTTCTTAATAGGGCAACCAGTAGGAAACTACTCCACAACCAACAACAAAGAGCAATCATGACAATTCACAAATGTTAAAAGAAAAGTAAACTTTTGGTTTGGTTTATTTTGTTTTATGGCATATTAACGTCAATTGATTATTTAATGGCATCAAGATTTTTAGGAATGGCTTGTATGAATAAAATATGTGTTCTTTGTAAGAAATCAGTTTGTAGATCACTTTTTACTGACATATTTTTGTAAAGAGGGTTTTTGTCTAGAGTCAAAGGTATTGCTGGTAATATTTTTTTTTTCAAAAATGTATTTCTGGTAGTTTTATGATAAAAAATCTATTTTCATATTCATAGTGTTTTGACCCCAGTTTTGGGGTCAACTATTTACCCATAGCTGGGAAACTAACAGGTACTACCATCCCAGGTGAAGGTGGACCTGAAAACAGCAGCAATTAAGAGGTGATTTCAAGGTCCTAAAAACAGATCAGAGGGCTTGCTGCTGGATATAGTTTATTGGCATACCCAGGATGAAAGTAAACTGTGGAGAGACATGATCACCTACATCTGAAAGGACCATGGCATAGAAAAAGAAAAAAATCAAATAAGAAAAATTATCTGCAATTTGCCAAATTTCTTTCCAGAGGTTTCTACCCACGTGACCTGCTGCATGATACTAGACACCTTCCCAATGTATGTATTTATGTATATATATATTATATAAAAAACAAAATTATGGATTTGTGTATATGAAAAACTGCTATGTATTTGAGATAATGATTAAAAAAATACACACACTATATGGAAATTATGAAATTTTTTTTAATGGCCACAATTATACCAGCTAAATGTGACATGCCAGTAATATCATTTTTATTATACTGACTGAAAAAAATGCAAGATATTGAAAGAATATGTAGTTTTGTTATAATTATTGTAACTGTTGTTGACCTGTTAGTTTATGACAAGTACAATATTAGAAATTTAGATTTTTGATGTTTGTATACTGAAATTGCAATGAGGATATGTATCATGTTTATTAACTATGCTTGTGTTCTATGTGCCATGTCGCTTTAAAACGTGGGTGACCATGGCTCTCCACAATTTCCTCTCCTTTGTAGCTCTTAATAATGTTTATCTTTTATTTTTATTGTTCCTAATCTGTTCTGCCAACCATCTACACAAGCTTGTTAGGTAGGTTATGCACTGCTCTGTTCCTCTTGGCTTCAATATGTCCTGTGTGTATCAAATTTTCTAAGCTCTCTTTCCTCACATTTATGTGCCTTAGAAATGTCAACAGACTCTTCTGATGCTAAATGACCTGTTTGTTTCCATTTTCTCTTAAGCTTTGTCATTGTCAGTGGGTTTAAATGTTTTTTCTTTAACCAGTATGAAAACTTACTTACAATCGATATCGTACAGAAGGATATTCTCCAAGAGTTGCACACAAAGTAGCAATTTGTTCAGCACATCTCTCTTTATTTGGTATTCCCCCTTGTGCACGAGAGGGATTATAATATACTTGGAATGTATCAGGTGAATCCAATGAAAATATCTACAATAAATAATCAAATACAGGTGAAAAATTAAGTATTAAAATAACTTAAATTGCTCAAGTTTTACTTGCTATGTATATAGGTGTTTTTTCATTTTGAAAGATTAAGTTTTATTTTTTATTGGTGGAATTAGCAATCTGGTGAAAAGGTAACAATACCACATTTGTCATAACCATAAATAATTGCTAAATTTAGTAAAATAAATTTGTCTTGAAATAGTTGTAAAAAAAAAAAAAAAAAAAAAAAAAAAAAAAAGAATCCCAATGAAAATTAAATAATTAAAACTTAATATTTGAAATTATTCATTTTGAGAAACAATTTAATTTACATTTAAGCATTTATTTTTTGGCATTTGAAATAGCATCAGTTGTACTTAATGCTATTTTGCTAGCCAATTGCCATATCAGAATGTTTCTTTATTCATATGCCTCATTTATGAATTCCTAATGGTTTGTTACCTATGGACTATATCACCTTTAGCAGAATGAATTAATATTAGATCATCATAATTGCAAAATTACCATGAATCAGAATTTTTGATAAAAAATATTAAGAGTTCTAGAATTGGTAGCTTTGAGAAACAGTTATTGAAACTTATTGTGATTTATTCCTTAAATACTTTAGTTTTCAAATGTTGTGCCACCTTTTGCTACTTTTAGGGGCTGAAGATATTATTTCTCAAATTTTCTGTGGATGACTGCCTAAAAATTTTCATTTTTTCACCAGAAAACTGCTAATATCTACTTTTTAGTTAACCTCTGTAAAATTCTAAAGGCATATTTGGATTCCTTGATGAAAAATCTCTAAAGGCATCTAATTTTATTAATTTCTGGCCAGTGAATTAGAAAATAAATTTTTGTGATGTCATTGAATTTGAAAATGGAAATATCTGTCAAGAGAAAATGCTGATTCAGCAAAATTTCAACTTGTGATATCTTGAGAACATTTAGGAATTTTCATTAAAAACTTTCAGTATTTTCTAATAATTATAAGATCTACAACATATATCAAAATGAAAAAAAAAAATCTATTTTTGAGGGTTACATTGATTGGTTTAATTGACATGGAATGACTCATTTGACAACATGATGTCCTCCATCCAGGGTTGATATTTTCTGCTAAATTATACAAACAGAAGTGTCTTTTTTAAATTTTTGCTTTCCTTTGAATAGTTTATATTAAGATACTTTTCATCATTTAAAAATATTACTATTGTCAGTGTTAAATGTAACACAAAATTGTTACTTAGGCATAAGCTTTATTAAAGTTGCCAAAAAAAATATGTGAAGTGTACATATTTGTAGAAAAGACAGATGGAAGCCAGGTTATGAAGATAGGAAGTAACTGAAGTTGAGATGATTACATTGAAGACATTTCTTTGAATGTTTGTGAAGAACCTTGAGATATATAGTAGGAACACCAGGCCAGAGAGGGCAGCCATATTCAATGTACGGATGGATGATAGATTTATAAATGTGCAAGAAGAATTCTGACAAGAAGAATTGTCTGGCACGACACAGTGAACTAACTCTCCTAGCAGTAGATGTAGCAATTGATTCAATATAATCACTGCACCCTTCATGTCAGTGAATCTAAGAATCTAAGGAGGCACAGTTTAGCATCAGACATGCTGATGGCAGGCAGAAATGGTTATCTGTGGTGATTAAATGAAAGCTTTTTTTTTTATATGAATTATGATAGTCATAAATGTATAAATTTTATATAAACAAAGAACAATAAAAAAATTTTTTATTTCAATGCAATGAGAAGAATAACAGATATAAGAATTGTGGTGATAAAACTCATAACTAACCCTTGGCTTCGAATTCTGTTTCATTTGTGGGTAAAGCTCAGGGCTGAATGCATAGAAAAAGTTTGAAACAATAGTACTCACTAGAATACCCATGAAAATTTCACGATTTTAATTTTCTGATGAATCTCATGGGGAGTTTTATGGCAATGAAATATCCTTAGAAATCACATTGTTAAATATTTAAGCTGAACAAAATATTGCAATAACAATCATAAATATGAATTCAGGTCATTTTTTTTTAAGATGTAATAGTGTACAAATGAAAATTGATAACTTTTTCCATTTCACTGAAACAGACGTTAAACATTTATCTTCCCTTTCTTTTTACATTTTCTCAAAGAAACCAAGTAGTGTCTCTGATATGACTTTTCTGCCTTTCCATGCAGATCAAAATGGAATAGTCCATTATTTAGGAGGTACTGGCAGGGTGTAATGGTCGTGCTAAATAAGGAAAATACAAGCAGAATTATAATAAGATTATCATAAATAAAGAAAAGGTGGATTCTATATTATTAGCAAAACTGGTGTTAATGTGAGATCTGTTTTCTCTGAGGAGTTTAGGGTAAAACATAAAACCAGGTATCCTGATTCTCCCCTTTGCTACAAGGTCAGATCCTTAAGTGTGTGGGGGGAGAGGGAGAGACAAAATAACTTCATTAGTCTGAAGTTGGGTTGAAAGGATTCAATCATTTCACTTGAATGTATTATACTTACCTGGGATTCATATGGAAGAAAAGCTATGTTTATTTCTTTCAAAGTCTTGATAAATCGAGCTGTCGGAGATTTACACAATTCTTTGAATAATTCTTCGGGACATGCTACAATAAATAAAAAATTTAAATTTATTACATTTTATTAGGATACATAAATATAATGCATTTTAGAATTCCATAACCAGCTAAAAACAAATACTGTGATTGTGATGATGCAAAATAATCACAAAATTATTGACAAATTGCACTTAACATTTTTTTTTTCAACCAAATATAACAAATAGTATGTGTGAGAGAATTACTTTTATTGTAGCTAAAGAGATTTTATATACAAGTTGGCAGTTTCATAACTTTCTCAATCATCACTCTTCGAGCTGTTCAATAATAAATTATATATAATATATATGTGTGCATGTATACACACACACACACAGAGGTGTTTCCAAAGATTTGATTAAATATGACCATAAATGAAAAAAAAAATAGTCCCAAACATAATAAAACAAGTTTTATCATTTAACAAGTTTTAATTAGAATAATTTATAAAGTTGTAAATCTCAAAATTCTGCATTAATTTGTACAGGTTAGGACATATTGTTATTAAGTAAAAAGTATATTTACAAATCATAAGTTTACTACAATTCAGCGACCACCAGTATTTTAAAAAGAATTTTGATTTTTTTTTTTTGTGTGTGTGTGTGTGTGTATATATTAGGTTGGTGCAAAAATAATGACGTAATAATGTCATTTTTTGACGTTAAAAAATACATAAAAAAAAAAAACATTATTACGTCATTATTTTTGCACCAACCTAAGTTTGTCACTTAGCTGATTGATGTTGCCTTCAGCATCATTTACTGCAGTTTCTATAGACAGACCCATCCGTCCACTCTTATATCAGCAATTAACTGCTTATTTTTATCTTTTTTATGCAATTATCATTAGTGTAAATTTTTTGCTTGTGCATGTGTGCTTGCATGTGTACAGCCATGCATCCATCTGTGAGGATGTGCATACATATAGGGTATCGTGATTATTTGTCCTTTTCTTTGTTTATTTTTCTCCATTTTACATTCACTCCTTAGCCTTTTCTCTTTCTACCCCCCTTTTCCCCCCCTCAATTGTTGCTATTTATTTCTGTTTTTTTCTCTAGACATGTTATTGATTTTAATTTTTGAGTGTTCTAGTCTTTTCAGGAGTTACATAAATAATTGATATTAATGCTTAAATGATAAATATTTTATGTCTTCACTTGGATATTATTTTGTTTTCTTATTTGGTTTGGTAGTATCTTAAGTATTAATTGTAAGAGGTAAAGTTCATAATTTTTATTTATTATTGTTTGAATTTATGTGTATATGCCTGTATTTATACACTTGCACATACATGCATGCATGTACGTATACAGACATGCATTCACAGGCACATATACACTTGTGTCTATGCTTTGTTCTAATAAACTAGTGCTTAAATGGTAAGGTTATTTTTTAAACAAGAGTTTTAACTATAAATTTAAAGCCAAAGTACCTAAAATTCAATAAAACATTATGGAGAATATTTTCCTAAAGTATTTAAAAATGACATAAAATAGGCACTCATTTTATATTCAAGTAATTTTTACAGATATTTCTCTTTGTAGATAAAATTATTAAATTTCTGGTTTTCAATAATGCTGTCAGGCTGTCAAAGCTTTCAACACCTTAAATAAACACCTACCGCCATGTTAAAAATGTATTTCTGTGATATTTTAAACAAAAAGTAAGTAATATTTGTTGTAAATCAGATTAATTGAATATTAAATCAGCTAATATTCCTGAAATAAAGTTTCAGATGAGTACTTTTTATTTTTGAAAGATTAAAAAAAACAAAAACAGAACTACTTCCAATCAATTTAAATTAGTTTTGAAATACAGCAAAATATTTTGGTTATTGGAAATAATAAATTTAATCTATTAGGTTGAAATTAAAACTAAAATAAAAGCTTCAAGGAAGATTTTTCATTTTTAAAAATTCATTTAAACCTTAGGTATCGTATTTCTTTGGAGGTATATAAGATCAATCAATACACTTTATTGGAGGAAATTTTGTTCATTTTCCTATATATTAAATTATATAATTTTAATGTCTATTAATAGTTAGCATTATCATAATTTGCAAGAAATTTGAAATTTTGTTAAGGAAATGATACTTCAAAGAACATCATGGAAAAAAAAAAAAAAAAAAAAAAAAAAAATTTTTAACATGGAGAGAAAAAAAAGTTTACCTTCAGTAAAGAATATATGTGCACCCCGGTACTGAGGATTGATAGGGTTCTGGAAATCAGCCATTAAACACTTGACAGACTTAAATAAAAATAAAAAAAATCAATTAGTAGGTAGTAAAAACAGTTTTGTTAAAAGGGATTAATTCTCAAACTAAGTCATTAATGAATTTCATAATCAAAAATCTAATTTTTATGATTGTGAAGATTTGTTTTTTCTTTTTAAAGTAGTATGGGTCAACTAACCGTAGCAGATTGCAGTCCTTGATATATTTAACAAATGCTCAATATGTATATTTTAGTCTGAATGTAAATAGTGTAAATAATGCATAGTTTAGCAGTAGCATTTGCCTGCTTTCCTTCTTGTCAGTAACTGGCCACCATAGCAATGTCAAATTTGCCTGCTTTGGAGAAATGTATTGGTTTCCTGTAAATTCTCAAAAAGATTTTGGTATATTGAAAACCAACATTGATTGTTGAAAGATATTGTAGAAATTATTTTCATGTTTGTCACAGACTAAAATTTATAAAAGAGTCCTTCTTCCTCCTTAAGTACCATGCATGATACACATTTGGGCTATCATGTTTCTCTTTCATTCATGATTGACTTGGCAGAAGAATTCCTGCAGTAGGCTGCTGTCACTTTCTGTGATAGAATCAAGGCTATAGAGCCCAGTCTGTTATGCTATTTAAACCATATCTGGGGGAAGAAGAGACGGATTCATACCTTTCCGTAAGGGTATTTTGCATGTAAGTGAATGTAACAAACTTGGCGAGTTTGAAGTAATAAAAATATGATACATGTTATTCTGCTTTCGCAATTGAATACATGGTACAGCTTTTATGCATATACAGGCAGTGACATGTATGTTTTATGTTGAAGTTGTATTTTGGAATACAGTTTGATTTCTTTAAGAAATTGTAGTATATTATATGGATTAAGGTTATGGTTGATTTTGTTTAGTGGCATATCAACCTCTATGGGTTATTTACTGCCAAAATCTAGATAATTTAAACACAATTTTATGGCTTCAGCTAAATATATATTTGAATGCAATTACATGTCTTCAACCACAGATAAAATGTACTGTTGGTCATTTTACTATAAAAATGTACTTTTATACTTTCACAGCGTTTTTTTTTTTTTTGAGGGTTTGCTATTTGCCCATAGTCAAGACCCTCACAGGTGCTACTACTCTGGGTCCGAGTGGACCTGGGAGCAACAGCAATTAAGAGGTGGTTATATGTTACTCGAAACCTCCAATCTCCCGATCAGAGGCCTTGCTGTTGGATGTAATTTATCCTCGTATCCAGTAGTAAGTAATCAGATGAGAACCAGTATTTCAATGTGATATAGCTATAAAAGGATATTTTTTTTTTTTATTTTAAAAAAATTTTTTATTTTGCTTATGCAACCAATCAAGATTTAGTGGCACTTAAAATTAGAAAGGTTGGGTCCCCATTGTTATGAAATAATAGAAGAGAAACTACTGTACAATACAGAAAATATAAAACTGAAATATGTAGTAAGATTCAAATTCACAATGAGATTAAATTTAACACAAACAGATTTTTATCACTAATTTCAGTTTATAGTTATTAAATATAGTGTGATGTCGCTTCCTATGTTAATTGTCATGCAGTGTCTGGTAAATTTTTCAAACTTAATTCCTATAATCTTTAAGCATTCCTATAATACTTAATGTGCAAGCACAAATATATGGAAACAGTCACCTATTTCAAACAAACTCGTTCGACAGTAAATATATGAATACTAACAAAATTCAGATCTTAATACTAATGTATAATGGTAACAAAACATCAACAGGAATATTTTTGTGTTGGTACAATACTTGTTACTGTGACAATAAATAGCAGGAGAATAACTTCTTGTGCCTTCTTGAGCTGATGTTTTCCCCTGATATAAATGGAAAGATATCAAAAAGATTGCTAGGTTTACTGCTAAGAAGGTTGGTTCCCTGTGTCATGTTAGACAATTTTTCTTGTCAGAATCTATCTTGCATATTTATAAGTCTACTAGTCATCCATGCTTAGAATATTGCTCCCACATATGGTCTGATTCACCTGCTATATATTTAGAGATCCTTGATAAAATCCAAAGAAAAATTTGCAATGTTATTGGTCCTGACCTGGCATCTCAATTTCAGTCATTTTCCCCTCACTGTAACATAGCTTCACCATACCTTTTCTATAAATACTGTCATGGTAAATGTTCTGATGAACTTTCCTCTATGGCACCTAGATTACGTATTTAAGTGCATTATTAAATTGGTGGCAAGATCCTCATTTTACAGTTGAAATGACAAGTTCTATGCTAACAGTTTCTTCTCTTGTACTTTTCGCTTGTGGAACTCTTTGTTTTCTTGCTTTCCAGTTAACTTTGATCTCAAAAATTTAAATGCAATGTCAATCATTATCTTCTGTCCTCTTAAATTCTGTTCTTTTATTGCTCTTACTCCTTAGTAACATTTTTTATATTCTTTCACCATCACTACCCCCTCACCTGTTTTTGTATTTTTTATGGCTTATCAACCTTTTGCAGGTTTTTTGTTAAATTAGAGCAAGAGAACATTATCTGAGGTGAAAAATGTTAACTAGATTATCAAGGATAACCTGGTTAACAATAGAGATGGATGTTTAGTCCACTGAACCCTTCCTGAAGACAAGATAAACAGTCAACTGATCCATATTAATAGGTCACTGCTTTTAAGCACAACAGGAGAGAGAGAGAGAAGTTTATTTTGTACTAATATATTCATTAATTTATAATAAATAAAGCCTATATGAATGATTTTTTTTTTTAATTTACTTTTTCTCTCTTGCTGGAAATATACAGAGTTATATAAAAGTTTGTTTGGAATATTGATAAATAAACATACCTCCTTAGTTGGGGTGATCAGATAAACTGCTTCAAGCAAAGGTAATGGCTCCCTTCTTCTGTTGATATCTTCTACCACTGAAGAAAAAAAAAACTTAGAGAATAAAAATCTTTAAAGTATTGTTGAAGTGGAAAGTTGACTTGTGACGCATTTTGTCGTTCAGGATTTCAGACTAATTTTGTTATGTTGATAGTACTACACATGCATGCAGCAGAGGGGTGCTAGTTAGTCTTGATACGGTGGGCAGCCAAAGCATTTGATGTTTTATTTTGTAAAATGCCCCTTTTGTGTTCATAGAGTTTAATAATCACATAAAATAATTCATTTTCTGAAAACATTTTAAAACAGTATGCAAGACACATTAATTGAACATTTTAAATATGAGAAAGAAATCTTTAGGAATTTATGGTTTTTAACTGTTAATATTTTAGCCCATTAATTAAAATCATACATGTGTGTGTTGATGTAGATGAAGGAAATATTAATATTTAAGCAGTATGCCAAAATTTAAAAAAATGTCTTATGGAGTTCTTAAAGTTCATAGAAAGTGATGTGACATAATAATAATAAAAAATATGAAGACTGAAAAGTTGAAAAGCAATTATATTTTTCTTTTTATTACTTACATGTAATTCCTTCTGACATAATTTCATGCATTTTGCAGCATGCTGATACCATTCGCATACTGAGTTGATCCACAATAAGTACTTTCCATTCAGCATTTTTCTTCACAGCTAACACCACATCATTCATAATCTCTGAAAAATACAAAATTTGTAGCAATTAGAATCATTATTATTTTCAAAATTTTATATTTATTCAGCCAAATGAATTGTACATGAAGCTCATTTCAGATTTTCAGTTCAAGTAGGATTCAATTATTTTTAAGCATATTTTAAATGAGGCATTTTTTTAAAACTTAATCAGAAACCATTATGTTTTAAGTTGGTGTAAAAGGTTAGAGTGCCATCATTTGTAGATTATTAGGAAAAATTGAAATGTTTACTCAGTTCCAGACAAACAGTTACCGTAAAATGCAATTAACTCATTTGAATGATGAATTGGAAGAAAGAAATTGATCAGTGATTTTACAGCATGAAAACATCAGTACTTAAGCTGCAATCAAAGGGTCACAAAGCTGGAATGGGAAGTTCTTACATGCAGTGTGCATTTTCCTGATGTGTTACTTTTAGATATTGATTTTGCACAATATACCTTCATTTCAGTACACATTAACAAATGCTCTTTTTTTTTTTTTTTTTTTTTTTTTTACAATGATATGGCAGCAATTTAGAGGATATAACCATTTAAACATGGCAACCTGCTGAATTTCATTTCATGCATTAGTATGAGAAAGAAAAGAGCTTTAAGTGACTTTGAACATAGCAAGGTCATTGGTGCTAGACAGGCATGTCTGTGTATTTAATAAAACTGCTGACCTACTAAGATCTTCACACGCAACCATCTGTGATGGATAAAGAGAATGATCAGAAAAAAAAATTTCCAGTGAATAACAATTCTTCAGATAGAAAACCATTGTTGATGAAAGAGGTTAGAGGAGAATGGCCAGAATGGTTCAAGGTAATAGAAAGATAATAGTAGCTAAAGTAAACAGTCTTTTGCAGAAGAGGATCTCTGAATGCATAAATATGTCAAACCTTGATGGGCAATAACAGTAGCAGAAGACACCAGGTGTCACTCCAGGCAGGTAAGAACAAGAAACTGAGGCTACAATTTGCTAAGGATCACAAAAATATAAGATTGGAAAAATATTGCCTGGTCTGATGAGCCTCGATTTCTGCTACAACATTTGAATGTTAAGGCCAGAATTTGGCATAAACAACAGGAAAGCATCGATCCATCCAGCCTTGCATCAGGCGATCAGGTTGCCAAAGGGGATTAATTGATCGATTTAACTTTTCCACTTACTTTGTTATTTAAAGTTGGAACATTTTGGGAATTGGAAAAATAATCTTTTTTTTATAGGAGTAAATATTGTAGTAACTTTTTTTTGAGAATAAAAATGATTTTTCCAGTTACAAGTCCTACTATTCAACCCATAGCTGGAGAGAGTAGAGATGGATTCATACCTTTCCCAAGGGTATTTATGTGTAAGTGAATGTAATGAATCTGATTGGAATTCAAACATGGCTCTCCAATTTCTCATTCTAAGCTGATATCCATTGTAAATGATAAAGGGAAAAATTTCTTGGAATGCATTGGTACAAAGAAAAATTCTTTTCAATGCTGTAGTCTACCAAGGGGCTGTGGTTGACTATAGTGCACCTATTCTAACAGGGTTACACACCTTGTCACAAATCAAAAATAGTAGCAGATTGATTCATAGAAAACAGTAATGAGTTTTGTGTTTAAGTGGGTCTCCAAAATCAATAGATTTTAATCCCTTAGAGCAGCTTTGGGATGTGATAGAAAGGGAGATACCATAATAACAGTATAGATCCAAATTTCAGAAGAGTGCTTCCAGAACATTGTTGAATTCATGCCAAGAAGAATTAAGGTGGTTCTAAAGGCAAATCTGGTATTAGAAGAGTTTCTCAATAAAATAACCAGTGAGTGCCATCAGTCACAATGATTCCAAGATAATGAAAAACAATCTTTGAATAATTAACTCAAAACTGGAATTGTTCTTTTTATGATGGAATATGCAATTTAGCAGAGAAAGTGAGGGAAAATGTTTTGTTGAATCAATAATGAAATTATGAATTAATATGAATAACAAATTTTGGCACAAAATTATGATCATTTAGAAATAACCTCAAATTTTAGAGAAAATAGAAAAGGATGGCAATGTAATTCTTTTAATGACATAATTACTGCCATTAGCAATAATCATAGCACAGCATAAAAAAGGCCTTTTCTTTATGCCTCACTGATAAAAGTCAAAAAAAAAAAAAAAAAAAAAAAAAAATTAAACTGATATTTTCCTTATTTCTGAATATGCTAACACTAAGAAAATGCTCTAGAAATTTCAATAAATTATAATCTGAAACTTTAATAAACATATGTGATGAAGGAAAATGACTTTTTTTCTTCAGGTTTTGCTAAGTGATGCCTTGTTAGAGGAAATTGCTCTTTCTAATGTGTGCATTTCTTATTTGACAGGATTCCCTTAATGAAAATAATTTATGGTGTTGCTTTCTCCAGGACCTAGTTGCTTACAGTGAATGATACTTATGTTTCATCAGATAGAAAGCATGACATTCTGTTTTTAATGTTGTGATTGATTTGACATTGGATGATAACCACCACTTTTTAGCCTTTTCTTGTTAATAATCTCTATTTCTCATCTTTTGCTACAACATGAAGAGCTCATTAAAGGCCAGAAAATTTGTAAATGGTTGAATAGCCTTTTCTCCTCCTGCACTTGTTTGTGAAACTCTTCTGGCTTCTTGATTTTCTGTCAATTATGATCTTCAAAAATTTAAATGCAATGAAATTTTTTCCCTTTCAGTAACTGCTTGCATCTTAGTGGGTTTTTTTATCACCTTGCTTGGAATGAAATGATTAAAATATATATATATATTGTACTGGTTTCTCTGTTGAGAGCTCATGGGGAACAGAAATCCATTCTTTATAATTCTTCCCAATTTGCTTGGAATGTTCATTTGGAGTTAAACGTGTTAAACATTGTGACTTAAATCCAGGAAGATCTACATTCAAAATTCCTCCAAAAGTTAATTATTTAAAGTGACTGAATTTCCAGATTAAGGCTTATCAGAAAGATCACAATCACCCCTTTTTAAACATTACTATCATTGCATGTTGGTACATATAAATATTCTTTGTCTATGTTAAAGGATTATCTTTATGAAATTTATACAACAAGCAATGGCAATCATAAACATTACTATAAACAAGGTATAGCTGTGAGTTAAACTAAATCTTGGTCTAAGGTTTCAGTATTTAAACTTGATTTTGAAACATTTGGTCAAATTTTGCATAATCTTAAATTTGCTATTACTGTTCTAATAACTTTATGTATCCAAATAACTAGTGATGATTGGAATGTATTTGATAATTATCACTTAAAAATGGATCAACAGGCAAACATTATTTAGCACTTAATCTCAATATAAAATATATGGAATATGAGCCTCTCTAGTCTATAAGCACTGTTCTTCCTTTTTCTTTTTTTCTTTCTTTCTTACAACACATTCACAAAAATATTTTTTGTCATATTTATTAATGTATTAACTTTAATTATTAAATAATAGCTTAGACATTAATCTAAAACAAGTTTATAACTGCCTCCCGTTGTTTACATTCCTTTTATAGGTGGCTTTTTTGCCCAAGGCTAATTGTTGCTCAGTTCATGCATACCAAAGTAATTATTAGATTTAATTAGATATATCACTTACATAGGATCACGTGCATAAAAAAAAATTATGTTAGAAGGCTTCACATACATAAGGACTATGGAAAGTAACAACAAAGAAAATGTAATATTTCTATATTGTTCTTAGCTCAAATGATAGAGAAGCCAAATTTCCTAACCAGAAAAATACATTCTTTTGAATTCTCTTGTATAAATTTGCTAAAAAGGTGTTTTTTTTGTTTTTAACTTATGCTATTTTAACTTATTAGAAAAGTAAAAATGCAAATCAAACAAAAAAAATCATTGGTATTGTAAATGTAAGGTATTATAAATGAGAAAATTAGTTCAAGTTTTGTGCTGGAGCTGTGAAGATATGTGAGAATAATTAACATAATATAGAAGAGAAAATATTCACTACTTAAATATAATGTTTTGCTTTTGAAAAAAGTTGTGATAGGTAATGAAAAATACAAAATGTACAGCAAAATACTCCTTACACAGAACTAGAATTATAGATTTGAACAAGTACTGCTCGCAATGAAACCAAATGACAGTCTGAAGATCGATGAAAAGCATATATGAAATTAGACTATGTTTCAGGCAAAAATATTTCTATGGTTTGGCTGTGTTTAATCATCCACCATCTTCATTGGATAATACTCAATTTCTCTGGTCTTTACAGAATTATTATCTTAATGAAAAAAAAAAAAAAATAAAAAAAAAAAAAAAATGTCAAATGACTGCAAAAGTATTTTTTAATTTTTTTTTTGCTGACAATGACAAAACATTCTAGGAAGATGGAAGTATGAAGTTGCCTGCTAAATGACAGGAGTTAAAAGTAGAAAACATTAAATATGTTGTTTAATAGAGTTGACTTTGAAAATTTAAAAAATTGTCTTATAAATTGAATTAAATTTTGGCCATGCCAATATTATTATTATTATTTGGAGACAGGAACTTAAATGTCCACACAACTGGGAACATCACAATAAGCTGCTGGAGCTCCTTCTATCATTGCTAAACTGGATCTGAACAAAGAATGTGAAATTGATGTTAACCCTACAATAATCCTGAAGTTCTTGTGCTCCTGTTCTCTCTAAACTCTACAATAAATGCTTTGCTGTTTCTTGCTTGTTGGAAATCCTCTTCTGCAGTTTCAGTCTTTAAGAACTCTGGCAAACTGTCTGATTTATTGGCCTATCAGAGCCTTCTATCTCTTTTTGACAAAGTATTAGAGGCTCTAATCAACTCTGAATTTGTTAAGCATCTCATCTTGCAGTCTTCTTTCAGTAATATGGCTTTCTCTTCTTTCTAGGTCAACTGCTTATGTATTAACGGTTATTGTTGAAAGAGTCTATTAAGCTTTAGATAAGAATGGTGAAGCTTGAACTGTTGCTTTGGATAAAAGTATGTTTGGCATGCTGCACTTCTTCACAAGATGAAAAGTTATATTTTTACCAGCTGAATTTTTGAACTGATTCAATCTTTCTTATCAAATCAGAAAATAAAAGTTGTCTTGAATGATTACTCTTCTACATCTTTTTGCATTAATGCACGTGTTCTCCAGGGCTCTATCCTTGGACTTTAGTTGTTCCTAATTTTCATTAATGACCTTCCTGAGGTCACAACTATTTACTCCTGTCTTAATGGTAATGATTGGTTTTCTAAGGTTAAATTGGTAGCCTATCTAAAAAATGACTTACATTCTGTTGTTAACTGGGGCAGGGAGTGGCTGGTTAATTTTAATGTCTTCAAAATGAAACTGCTCTCTTTTAATTGTCCAAGAGAAAATTTTTTACTTTCCATCAGCATGGCCGATACTAACCTCTGGGAGAATGACTCATTGCGCCTTCTCGGGCTAAGGTTTCCACTGTCATGAAGTGGAAAGATTATATTGAATGAATTGCTAGGTTTGCTGCTAAGAAAGCTGATTCATTGTATCATGATAGACAATTTTTCTTGCCAGACATGTTTATAAGTCTACCATTCATCCCTGCATTGAATATTGCTGTCATTTCTGGGCTGGTGCTTCTGTTATATATTTAGAGATTCTAGATAAAATCCAAAAGAAGAATCTTGAATGTTATTGGTCCTAACCTGGCATCTCTGCTTCAGTCACTTTCCCATCACTGTAACATAGCTTCCATGTGGTATTTCTATAAATATTTTCACAAAGATTGTTCTGATGAGCTTTCCTGTTTCATACCCCTTGACTTTATGAAGTGCAGTAGATTGATGGCAATGTGTCATCATTCTACACTTGAAATGCCTGCTAGATGTAACCTAAGTTCCATGTTAGCAGTTTCTTCTCTTAAACCTTTTTTGATTTCCAGCATGGCTGATGCAAACTTCCAGGAGAGTGACTTATTGTGCCTTCTCAGGCTAATATTTTCTGCTGAGATGAAATGGCAAGATTATATTGAATCAACTGTTAAGTCTGCTGCTAGAAAAATTGATTCTCTGTGTTGTGCTGGACAATTTTTCTAACCAGAATCTATCTTAGTCTAACCATCCTTCCATGCATTACACATTGTTACCATATCTGGACTGGTGCATTTCATCAGGTATTTCTATTTTATTTACTGTATTTAGAGTCTTGATAAAAATACAAAGAAGAATCAGCTATGTTATCTCAACTTCAGTCACTTTCCACTGCTGTAACATATTTTCCCTGTGCCTTTTCTATAAATACTTTCATGGTAATTGTTCTGATGTGCTTTTGTTTTTGGTACCTAGACTTTATGATTTTAAGCAAAGTACTAGAGTGGTGGCAAGGTCTCATCATTCTACACTTGAAATGCCTGCTAGATGTAACCATAAGTTCTATGCTAACAGTTTCTTCTCTCGCACTTTTCACTTGTGGATCTCTTCCGGCTTCCCTGTCAACTTTGATCTTCAAAAATTTAATTATCTTGTCTTTTTAATTCTTGTAATTTTCTTGTTCTCTGCCTTTAATGTTTTTTGTATCTTATATTTACTCACACCCAGTAACCCCCTTGTGTCTTAGTGGCTTTACTGCCTTGCAGGAGGGGGAGAAAAAGATCAAAGTGGCCATTTAGAATTCTGAAGGTTCTTCTATTTTGAATAAAGAAAATGGGCTGACAATAGATACATGAAAAGGAAATGCTGAGAAGGACACTTCTCACTTCAAATTGAACTATCTTTATAATGCTGTGGTGTTTTTTTTTAATATCAGAAAAATGTTTCTAGAGTAACAAAAAACCTTTTAGAATATACCTACCAATATCTACCTAATGATACTTACTATCAAATTAAAAGTGATTTTAGAAGTACATTTGGTTGGTTGATTTTGTTTAGCGACATATCAACAACTCTATGGGTTATTTAATGCCAAAATCTAAATATTTTGAACACAATTTTATGGATTCAACTAAATATATTTTGAATGTAATTGTATGCTTTCAACTAGAGATAAAATGTATTGCTAGTCTTTAGTCTTACTTTAAAAATCTTTGTTGGTAATTTTACTATAAATATGTATTGTTGATAATTTTTTAATAAAAAATGTATTGCTAGTATTTTTACTACAAAAATGTATTTTTATACTTTGATAGTGTTTTATTTTTTGTTTATGTTCACTATTTGCCCATAGCTGTAACCCTAACAGGTGCTACCACCCCGGGTCAGGGTGGATCTGGGAACAATAGCAAATAAGAGGTGTTTCCACACTCCCCAAAACATCCAACTTCCCAATATAAACCTTGCTGCCGAATGTAGTTTTAGAAGTATATAAATGGAATGATTAATACATGCAAGTGTATTGAAATAGTACATAAAATTTATTTTTGAGTAAGGAACTGTGACAGATATTTTCACTGGCCTTTAATAATGAATGAATTTGTTTACAAGGAATATGAAGCAAATCACTTGGTTGGTATATTTTATAAAATTTCATAAGTAAACTAAGTGCAGGTGTTTCCTTGCATAATTGTTATGTTATGTCAAAGGATTAATCTGAAACAAAAAACTAGGCCTGTAGCTAAGCAAAAGTAAAGTCATGAACTCGTCACCCTGGAAAATGAAATAAATATACTGTTTAATAAATAAATTGAGCGTCTACTCAAATATGAGCATCCACTAAAAATAATGTTTAATGTGATAAAAATTTGTCAGATTAAAAAATAATTTTATATATCATAAATAATTTGTTTTTGTTTATCAACTTTATTTTTTCCAAAAATAAACTACAAATTTTATTCAATTATATATTTACCATTATTTGTAATGACTAATTGCCACTTATCAGGCAATTCTGATATTTTTGAGGAAAATTCTGTAGGTTTTAATGTGAAAAAAGTTTGGACAAAATCTCAAATCTGGTTTAAGAGAAAGTCTTTCCTATCAAAGTAATTTCCAGTAATTGAAACTACCATTTTTTTTTTTCAACTAGGTTGTCTGCCAGGACACGCCATACATCCACACACTTCTTCTAGGCACTGTTTTTGCATGTCCTGATAGGGGTTTCAGTTGTGCATATATTAAAAGGCAAGGTGGTACTATGTGTTCATGCAGTTTCCATCCTCGGAATAATTAGGTCTCATTCATCGTCCAGTATAGATGATTTTTGCATGACACCATTGCAACTTAATGTCAAATCTGGTCTGTTAGATTCTACCATTGACCACTTCCAACATCCTACTGCCAATGTCTTCACAGTAGCTCTGGCAAGGGTGGCTTCCAGGTGCTATACCTTGCCTAAGAGCAACCAATGATTTGATCAATTATGGTTTTGTCCTCCTCCTCCTACACTGATTGCTATTTAACCCAAAGCTGATGGGGAGAAGAGAGAGAGAGAGAGAGAGAGAGAGAGAGAGAGATTCATACAGACAAATACTCTTGAAAAAGGTAAGTGAATCTAACTTGACTGGGTTTTTGAACTTAGCTCTGATTTTTCATTTTGAGACACTATTCATTATATTACCTGTATATCCAATAAATGAAAATGGTAATCAGTTGGTACAATTTATATCAATTTACATCCTCAATAATTTTATAGCTTTGTAAGAAAAAAAAATTGATATAAATAGAAGGTTAAGCCAATTAATTTTGATTAATCATAGATTGAACATTAAATAGTTTAAATTTCAAATCAAAATTAAACTGATAAGTGGATTAGACTACAGATTTATTGATCCAGCCTAGTCAAAAGTATACATTGCAAAATGAATAGAGTTCTGCACAAGATTTGTTGGTGTTACAAAAATCTCAGTTTTACTCCAGCAAATGAACTTATTTGAAATCCTATTTGAATTTTTTCATTGGAAATAATCAATTCTGGTTTCATTTTTTAAAATATTTATTTAGAATCTTTTAGCTTACAATATCAAAAGCTTCTACATTTCTTTGATTGTATAAAATGAATGTGAGAATTATTTTGTTGATAGAAATTTAATTTCTTCAAATAAACAGAGTCAACTTTGTTGGAATGAAGAAACCCAAAAAAAAAAAGAAAGAAAAAAAAAGATGAATAAATCAGGTGTCTGTACAGTCATCAAACAGAAATAAGTTTCACGTTCCTCAAAAGATCAACTTTTTCAATTAATATCAGGGACTTGGTCAGAAAAAGTCTCCCAGGTTATTGTTAGATGGGTTAAGTCTTACTTAAGCCATTTTTCCTACTAATGAGCAACAGTGAATGAAAAAGAAACTTTTTTTTTTTTAAATTAATGATGGATTTTAGTGAAATTCTATGTTACTCAGTTATGAAGCCTCTCTTGCACAAAAATATTTATGTGCTATATTGATGAAAACAAATGTTTCTCTATTGCCTTGAAATCTTTCAAAAGATTACAAAAAGTGAAGAGAAAAGCAGGTTTTTTTGACAACAAAATGTGGACAACAGGAATCAATAAAATTTGCTATCAGTTTTAGGCTATACATAAAATAAACACATTACTCTTAGGCTTTGTAAACAGTGGTTTCTTCTATATTGTTGGTTAGTAATTGGTTTCTGAGCAAAAAAGACCAATCACATAAAAAAAAATATAAGGATAAAATAAATGTGATCAATATTTGATTAGCAAAAGTGATTGAATTTATTGTAGATTTTAAATCCTGATTACTTACAAGTATATTTTGAGAGTTATTTTACTGCCTTCAGATATTTTTTTTCTTGGACACACAAACATGCACATATTCATATATAGACTAGTAACGATATCCAACATGGCATGAGTTATTTTCTTTTGCTTCTATGTGCTAATCTAGCTTTTTTATTTTTTTTAGATTTGTGTATATTATAAAATAGTACGAGTGAAATTGTTGCAATTAAAGCAGTGTGATAATTTTAAATATCTGACAGGTTATTTCATATATTACATACTTGTTAGTTAAAAAAAATGAAATGTCAATATTGCTTATTTCTCTTTATTACCAGACTGTGATAGTTGCTACTTTCAGGGGAGAAAATGGCTTCATTTGAATAGATAAGCAATTTAACCATATTAAAAAAATATAATTAATTCATAAAAATCACAAAAGATCAGATTGGAAAAGAATAACAAAATGAAGACATTTTAAAAATGAATTTCAAACTGGATATGCAAATTAGTTATCTCCATTAAGAAAGAATGACTAAGCTGGACAAGATATGAGGCATTAAACAGTTTTTAATAAAGATCACAGATAAGTTTTGTTTTGATAGCCTTTTTAAGTAATTTTTTATGGTTAGATGTAAACAAATACCAGAACTGCCCAACAAACAGAATTGACAAGGTTTGCAATAACAAAGAAAAAAAATCAATTGTAAATGTTTATATATATCTTGTTTGTATTTATTAACGCCATACAAAGGTGGAGAGGGGAGGGAAAAATGCAGTGTTGGAATGAATGTAAAACATTTTCTCCTCTACAATTTATAGGCAGAAGCACACAAATGCATGCCAGGATTTCTTTCTCACTAATAAGATAGGCCAGTTCTCAGTTTCATCTTACTCAGTCCTGATCTCTCTTGAAGTCAGAACGTTATGTCCGTTTTTCCAAATTTCCTTATGTGTGTCAGCCCCAATTCTTAGTTTGTAAACTTTTTGTCTTATTACTGTTAATTTGCCTTGCATATATCATTTGATTGCTTTTATACTATTTTTATTCTGTTCTTTTTTCGTGTTATTGCAAACTTTGTCAATTCTGTTTGTTGAGCAGTTCTGCCATTTGTTTATATATTAATCAGGGCCAATCACTCTACAAATTGTTCAAACATAAAATAATATCTGTTGAATGTGACTGTATTCTTTTCTAGTGGTGCCTGTCTCTTTGATTCTATCAACCCGTGTGCAAAGATTGATTTTCTTGTTTGCTGACATCATCTGTTACTATCAGTTTTCTTTAGAATTGTCTTTTGTTAAAACAAAATGGAGAGAGAAATGAAAGGAAACAAGTGTTATGTCATTGATTGAGGACATCTTAACATTATAAAAAGATAAAGATGTTGAGAAAAGTGAATAAACTCTTGTCAACAAAGTTTATAGTGGTGACATTAACATTTGACTGGATTTGCATTGATAAGTATATCTGCACTGGCTTAAATGCTGAATAATCAGAATTTTAAATTTTCAGAGTTAATATTATGATGTTTTAACAGATGAAAGTTATGTGAAATGTGAGTATTAAAAAATTATTGAAGCATTTTTGAAATAAGCTATTTACAAACAAGGTTAATGATTAGATGATAGCAATGTAATAATAATCAAGTAAAAAAAAAAAAAAAAAAAAAAAAAAAAAAAAAAGGGTGAATGGGAGGATAAAGAAAATTGTCAGGAGAAAAGTTATATTTTTAATTATAATCTTGGTACTGAACAGAGCAGCCATTATCTTAATAGTTTGTTGCTTAAATGTAGCATTCAGTAATTGTCAGAAAGAAATAAAAAATTATTTCAGTGAAATAATGAGAGCCAAATGTTTATGATATCAGTCATTCTAGAAACACTTGTTATTAACAACCTTTCATTTGCTATAAATTTGTGTATTTTGTTTAATCATACTAGATCACAGAAACAGTTCAACATTTAGCATAAAATGATTGAGAGAGAGGAGGTTTGAAAAGAAAGAAAAGAGTAATAGGAGTGGGAGCAAGAAAAATTAGAAAAAGAAAAATCTGAAGATAAAGAAAAGATGCTATTTATTCAATTTGTTTTTCCAATACAAGCTAATGAGTAATTTGACAATAATTGTCAAACTTAAATAAAAATTGGACCTTAGATAATTTTAAAGCAGAAGTTAAATGAATATTGCAATTTGTCATTTAGGAAGGAGGAATTTTAGCATAACAAGTTTAGTGAACAAGTTTTTTGCATTTTTTTTAACATTTCATAGAATTAAATAATTTAGCAAAAGATATGACTAAAATATATTCCAAGTATACAAATGAAAAAGATAAAAATAGTAATAACAGGGGTCTTCTTAGAAACTTTAAATTATTATTTAATATTGTATAACTGGTAAAGTAAAGATTAAAATTTGAAAATTCCTTATCAAATTCTTTTTAAAGCTAAACTATAATCAAGTTTCCTTATTTTAAAATTATTATGATTAATAATCAGGTTCATTTATTTAGTTTGATGGAATAAATACTTTTTATAAAATATCTCCTTGCCTAGATTTTCTCAATTTGTAAGTGATGCCAATGGAAATAAATAAATAAATTAAAATTTAATAGTTAATTTCCTAAGTCCAGTTTCAATTCAGTTAGAGAATAAAATAAGTTATTACAATGATGTTCTCTGAGAAATGCAAAAG
Organism: Acanthosepion lycidas; assembly: GCA_963932145.1. Lineage (NCBI taxonomy): Eukaryota > Metazoa > Mollusca > Cephalopoda > Sepiida > Sepiidae > Acanthosepion > Acanthosepion lycidas. The sequence continues at coordinate 57,228,831 of OZ010615.1, forward strand.
TTTTAATGAATGACTAAGCAAAACCTTTGATTCAGTTTGGAGATAAAGATATGTTAATCCCCAAAAAGTCAAAATCAAAAATGTATTAGCACAAAATGACATGAATAGAATTTGAAACCATTTAGTTGGCTCCATATTCAGATATTTATATAAAGCAGAAAGGTTATAATTCCATTAAAATCTACATTCTTTAAGATCATTTCAAACATGTTAATAATAAATGACCATACTTTTTTTTAAAATTCCAAAATGATTGATACTGGAAAGATAGCACTCTTATCATAGATAATTTTGAAAAGTTTAAAATTTAAGATTTGAATATGCATAATACATTCTCAATAATTTTACAAGCACATCTATTACATTTGAATTACAAGCAATATCACTAAAATTCTGCATATAAAAAAAGCAGATGTAAAAATAAACAAGATTTAAGTTTCTGAATGATTTTAGTTGCATATGTTTTAATTCATAGTTCTTTTTTTTTCCCCCCACATAAATGAAAGAACTATGGGAAGTACTAAGTGATATTTAAAACAACTAATAATAAAAAGACATCTTCCAGGTATGCTGATATAAAAGTTGAGAATAAAAAAATAGTGTAATATTTAAATAACTTAAATTAATAGGTTTATTCTTTTGGTATCATTATTACTATCTTGACTATATATGGAGCAAGGTCAAAAGTCTCATTGGCTGACTGGAATCCACTAATAATCATCAGAAGATGGTATGATTTGGCCATGTCATATGGCATAGCAACCTTTGAAAGACCATCAGGCGAGACTGTTGAAGGTGGATGGCAATGCAAGAGCTGGTCTGACAAAATCAAAGAGTGGACAGACATGACAATGCTGGAACTCCTGAGAAGCCGCCAACAACTCGAGACAGTTGTCGGTTTCCTCTACCCTAAGTCCCCCCACCACTCAGACGATTGAAGCAGTCAAGGGTCTAATGGTGATTATCTTCTGCTTTCTTTTCTGTGCTTAAAATTCTATGTTAAAAGATCATACTTGTAAAATCAGCCAATAAGAAATAATGAAGATGACAAAAACAAACATTACAAGTGTGTATGAAAATATATTCAGTTTGAATGTTTATGTTAAGTTGAACACAAGAAAACAGATTTAAATCAAAACTAAAATAAATTTCTATCATGATAATACCATGATTATAATTAAAGAGATTTATCACGTGTGCCTTCATTATTTTTACATTTTAAATAATACAGGATTAAAGATACACTTAGATACAGGATAATTTAAGTAAAAACAGAAAATTTGTCTATAAATACCGTAAGTTTTGAAGTATTTAGTTTATGCTCAGACTCCAAATTGTTGCATTCAGATTTTTTTTTCTTTTTAATGTAAATGTTCAAAGTTTCAAAAACATATACTGGGAATAAAGAAATTTTACAATATTAAAATTGTTGACATAGAATTATTTTCATGTAATTTCTAAAGAGCTGAGCAGTATTGTTTTTTTTTTTATATGATTTTTTTTAGCTTTTTTGTATTATTTCAATGAGGTGCCTCAGCATGAAGCAATAAGTAACAAGTCTAAATAAGTAATGATTTTGATCCCCATACAAAATTTAACATTAAATACTAACAAGGATTGACATGTTGTAATCTCAACCAGCCTAACCCAAATTGACAGTTTTGAAAAACTAATTCAATATTATGATGTGGGAAACTTGACTATGGTTTGAAATTTAAAAAAAAAATGAAAAAAAAAAAATGTTTTTTTTTACCGTGTTGTAAAAGAACTGAACAATGTTTCTAAATTACATTCTTTTGGTATCAATTTAGTTTTAATAGTAATTATTTGTTATGCAAAAGGCATGGAAAAGTTCTTCCCAAAATCTGACCAAACATTAGATATTTTCCCTGTAGGCGATTGTGGTCAGACCAAGAACATTTCAGTATCCAGTTATAGTTTCTACTAAAAATAATCAAAAAGATCTTAGGATAATAACTATATACATTAACAATTATTCTTTTATGGTCCATGTTCCTTCAGGAAGCTGGTAAATGTGGTTACCCTTGGGTTAGATTTAGATGAAGGTGGCCCTTGACTATTCAACTTGCAAGGCCCCTGAAAATCTCATAGTCTCACAAGTAGAGAAAAATGGCAGAGTGATAAATTAAAGCTGAAGATGATAATGGGTGTTTAAAATTATTGAAAGGTAGTTTAGAGTCATTGCATTATGAGAGCATGTGTAAGAAAGGTCTATGACAGTGTCAAAAATATTATACAATATGGTTGGAAGCCCCGTAGATTTTGAGGCCCTAGGCTTCAGCTTGCTAAGCCTAGAGGTAAATCCAGCAATGGGTTTGCCACAACAACCTATCCCTCATAGCTCTTAGTAATGTTTGCTATTATACTATCCCTCCCACTCCATCTTCTGCTATCCATTTACACAAACTTGCCTTCAATGTCCTATGAGTGTCAAATTCTTAAAGCCATCTTTCCTCATTAAGTGTCCCAGAAATCTATTTTTGCTCACATGTTGCAGCCATGTTATTCTCAGTATACATAAGTCAGTATTTGAATTTAACAAGTAACCAATCTAAAACTATCATTACAACAAAATAAAAAATACACCATTAATGTCCTTCAGGACTGTGGCATGGTGGATATAGGAGTTGGTGACTGTTATGTTTAAAGTAATAATGTTGGATTAAAAATAAAATCCATTAATTCCTTAGAAATTATTATCATTTATTACTGTCATCTGGTGGTTTCTAGTTCAATCTCTGGATCAGATAATGTAATACTGGTTTATTACACTACCTGGGATTCCAAGTGGTCACTCATCTACATACTGACCAGGCTCAACATTGATTAACTTCAGTGATCATATGAGAACTGGTGTTTCAATGTGATATAGTTGTAAGCTTATTATAAAAAGTATCTATTGCCTTATTTCAATACAAATCTATCAGTAATTCTTAAAATAATGCAATATTTATGAAAATTCTTACAGCCTTTATAGTTTGTATGAATAAACATTTAACTTATATTCTGGCAAAAATTAGTAAGTGTAACATTATAGCCGTAGAAACATTGAGTAATACAAGTTAAAAAGTAACACATTTTGATGGTAGGAAGATTTGATTTTTGCATTTTAAATGATTAAATATTTAACATTGGCATGTGTTTCTCAAGTCAACAGATTATTGACCTGAATATACAAAAATCAATATTCACTATTAGCATTTTGGTTGCATTCTGTTAGTTTCTATTTCTATTTCTATATAATATGTATGTCTCTAGAAAAGCATTGTTGTTTTTTGCTTTAGCACAGGTAGTATGGAGAGATCTAAAACTAAAGATTGTTTTCTTGGAATTATACTTATTTAAGTATTTAAATTTACTTATTTAAGAAATTTTGCATAATTTCTTAACTATTACAACAAAGATTTTATTTAACTTTTTAAATGGTTGAAAACTACATTACACAGAATTGAATAAAAATTTTCCTAGATAACCATTATGTTAATCTGTATTTATTTTGTTTTTTTATTTCAATATAATTGTGTGAACATAACTATTGAAAATTATCAACCACAGCTGACATTTTGAGGAAACTTAACTATGGTTTGAAGATATTGTCATAATTCATTTTAAATTATGTAACAAAGTTTTGTAGTCAATTAGAAAAAATTGATTTCAAATGATGAACTTTGAAATCTGAGATTTACCACTTCCGGTGGCAAATTGATGCTCCTTCCTTACTACACGTCTCAAAAAAATAAATTGAGATGAGTATGTTTGTATAATTAATGAGATCGACGATATCCTATTTATGATTAGATTGAACATCAATCTAATTCAATGAGAGTATTTTAATTATTCTTAATTACTAGAGTCCCAGATATTAACATTTTTTATTGAAAAATGCACTGTGTGAATAATAAACATAGCTGTTTAGTGTTTAGTTTGCTGAATGAGAAAATTATTTTGAATTATTTAACTTCCAATTGTTACTTTTTTTTCCATATTAAAAGTTATAAAATGAATAAAACGCAATTATATATTTGAAAGAGAAATTTATATTAAACAAAAAATAAGGATCTTTAAAGTAATAAAGTTGGTTGAATTTTTATAAAATTAGATACAATTTGAAGAAGTAGGTTGACTTTTTGGAAGTGGATGTTGGTCATGACAAAGAATAGAATTATTGTATCAGTTTCATGATAACTATCTCTGCTGTGTTACAATCACAGAAAATTGTTTTAATAAATCCAGTTTTGTTAAAGAAAAAAAAAAAACCATACTACTTTGATTACGATTTTTTCCCTAAATAATTAATGACAAGGTGAAGGCTAAGGCAGTAAAATCGAATAAATGAAAATAATATTAATTAATTATTAATTTATTTTATATGAAATAAAAAGTGAAAGTATTATCACAGTATTATTAGTTAATCAATAATACATCTTAATTTTAATAGTCGTCATATGATCATAAATAACGAGAATGAATGAAAAGGAGTTTCCTGTTTCCATTGAAACATTTTTAAAATCAGGATTTATTAACAGTACAGTTCCAATAACATCACGAGGACACTCATATCACAAGAAGAGATGAATTACAATTTTTAAGAAGACCTTTTCGTTTTACGGTTTTTTATCAAAGATAATGAAATTGAAATTCATTATGGCGTAATTATCCTCTTTTTTTGTTTGTTTTTACAGAAGTTCACTAAGCAAAACTATGAAGAAATCAGTTTCATTTTTCAGTAAAAAAAAATGTATAAAACTGGTTCATCAATCATTCTAGAATTAAGGTGATGTTAGTTTTACTTTTATGAATCAACAATTTTAATACGGAAATTATTTCTCTTTAAAACTCATTACTTTTCAATGCTTTCAAAATTAGAATTCATATTTCATTAAGAGATTAAAAGTAAAATGTAATTTCAAATGTTACAAAAATGAAAATTTAAATAGGTTTTCTTTTCACTTTTCCTGATTTCACCATTTCTTTCATTGATGGCATCATAAAAGGATGAGAGGTCGATAATCAACGTAGAGATTCATCATCAGGTCCATTATCAATAAATCAGAAACACAAGCTTGCTTATCAGATTTTTCTACAAAATTTGATGTTTTGACATTTTCAAAGTTTGAGTATTATGCTGTTTTTTTTTGTTTTTTTTTTAATTATCAAAATATATATTTTTTTTAGTGAATTGCGAATAATATACCGAACTTTTGCGTACAAAGTTTGAATTGAATATAATAGAAAACGAGCTTTTATGGGGTGGTGAGACAGAATTCAATTACTCAACAAATCAATTACAAGAAAATCTTGAAAAACCAGAATCACAGAAATGGTCGTCATGTGATTGTAACTCCATGGATAACCTCTGAAAGATTTTCAAAGTCGTTTTCTCCACGTTTACCCGTTAAAATCGATTGAAATGTGCAATTCTTAGATTTCTCACCATCTCGGAAGGAGTTCTATGTAATAATCAAATGTATGTCAATGAATCGTGGTAAGATGTATTAAAAAGAAAAAAAGCATTAAGTAGCTTCTTAATAAAACGAAAAACGGCATTAAAGTTGGCTGCATCGTCAATAAAGAAAAAATTGTTTCAGTTTTAACTTTTGCGCTGTCAATATTGAAATGTCAACTCAAATAAATTTACTTTCATTTTCCTAATGATCGGCTTATTCCTAAATGACTCGGTCAACTGATACTGAACAAACAAAAATAATATTTGAAAAAAGAATGAAATACAAAAAAAGTAACAAAACGATTTTAAATAGCTAAAAAAAAAGTAAAAACAATAACCAAATTCATTAAAAAAGAAAATAATTAGAGTTGATCATTTTGAAAGAATCCAAATGTTAAACAAATTCATAGATCATTCATTAATTTATATTTTTTGTCTTTGTATTAAAATACGTGATTTTTCGTAAAAACATAATAATCAGAATAGCTACAATTTACAAACAACAGGTTTGTTTTTAAAGAGATGCCTTCCTTTCTAGGCATTCACAATTAATTCATTTCGGCACAAGGAGACAATTATAGAAAAATCAAAACATTAAAAGTTTAAGAGAGAGAGAGAGAGAGAGAAAAAACTGACGATCTGAAACATTTTCAATTTTCATTATTTATTTCAGCTTCTTTTGCAATAAATACTGCTCTTCCAAAATGGTTATCTTCAATTATAATTAACGATTTTTTAAAAAGCTGTATTTTTTATTAAGGAAAAGAGCATGGTAGTTTTTTGTTTTTTTTAATTTTCTAAGCATAACTCTTCTTATCTTAAAATATATAAGAATAATAATTATAATATAACATCAACGGGTCAAGTCAATTGTGCATCATCAGAGCTTAGTGGGCGGAGCCTGGTTCAATAATGTACGATTTTAGTATATATTTTTTATTTCTTAAAGGAAAAAAATAACTTTAAATTATACAAAGAGATTTGACTACGTGTCTTTTGAAGCCTGATCCTAATAATTCATTTCTTAACCTACACGAAAAAAGAATAATAAATCAATTCTTATGATAGTGAAAGCGATCATCATTGTCTTCTCTCAATAAATGTCATTTTTAGTAAAAGGAAATTCGACTGCATTGTTATTTTTACTAAAAAATGATGCTGGTCATCTGGAGATACAATCCAAAAATCATTATATTACAAAGTAATTAAGGAAATATATATCCAATGGGAAAATTTGGTGTGACCGACATTCATTTTTATATCAACCGATTCCAATGAATAAAGTGTCGGAGAATTTGACACTGGTAGAATGGGCAGGCTAGAGGTGAAAGAAAATAAATTGCAAGCAAATTGTACAGGAAATGCAGTCTATAATGAGCTCATTTCTCAGATCTGATCTTTTCCTTTACAAAGGTGGGGGTTTTACGGTGTGACAATCATAAAGCAAACAAACAAAACAGTAAAACTAGATCACTTACTTTCATGGACAGCCGATTTGAGCGCCATTTTGGATCTTTTTTTCTGCAGCGGATTGCAACGGACTGAGGAATGCTGGGTAAAATTAAAATAAAATTTATAAACAAAACATAAACATAAAATGATGCAATATTTTTTTTAAATTATCATTTTTTTCTTTGTCGGGAATAGGTTTCGTTTGATAATTTTAGGACAAATTGAAAGTAATTATTAGCTTTAAAATATTTTGCATGATTTTGTTTTGATTTGTTGCTTTCAAGCTTATCATCAGTTTTGTTACCCACCCACACTATGCTGTAGGAATCAGTAAAATTAAAATACGACAAACGGAAAATATCGACTTTTACCGAAGATGGAATTCGACAGCATAAACACCTATTAGTTTTTATACAGCCGGAAAATATCGATCTTTGCCGATGTCGGCATCATAACTCCAACTACAATTCTTGGTCTTACTCTTACTATGCCTCTCTTCTTGCAGCAAGTTCCTGCCGTAAAAAAGTAGGAGGTGTAGGAGTTAAAAAAATGAGGAAGGTGAAGGAAAAGGAGCAAGTGCCGAGCCGCTGCTGCCTCTGCAGTTGTTAGTAAATGGCTGCTGCTGGTTGGGGGGCTGTTGTTCACCAGCTTTGGTCCTATCGACGCACATTTTTGGCCTCCACCTCCATCAATGGACTTAGTAGGACATGACGTAGAATAAATACCGGTTTAAGATGTCAGGAAAGGCAGACAAACCAGGTAAGAAATTATGGGAAAGTCGTGGAAAAAAAAATGAAGGTAGATCTTTAAAAAGGGAGAAGCTAACAAATGATTGAAATGAAGTAAAAACCAGGGGTCAACTTCGTTTGTACACATTTTGTTTTGATCACTGTATTTTTTTTATCTGTTTACTTAACTTCTTTAAATAGATTTCTTGATTTATTTAAATTAAGTAATCTATTTCTATGTATAAAATGGGGAAGGTAATGTTTAAAAATGTGCATAAGAAAAAAAAAAGCTGTTGATTTGAAATGTTGATCAATCAATATACAATCGAAGAGACAAAAATATCAGTTGCTAGATTTGAAATTGTTCAATTGTAATCACTCTCTCTCATTTATATATAGTATACATATTCATTTTTAAAATTAATACGCGTAATATTTGGAGTTTCCAATGGTATGATGACTTTGTCCAGGGAAATGAAGCATGTCATCATCAGGACATTTATTAGGGGAGAATCCAAAATAAACTAAAATACCCCAAAAAAGACAAGTACCTTTTAAAAAAAAAAAAAAAAAAAAAAAAAAATCACGCACATGCATGGCTTGTGTAGATCTGTATTGTACATAAAACAATTAATGGGTGATGTAATCTAAATTAAAAAACAAAAAACAAAAAAAAAACACTGATTATTTACTTGTTTATTAAAATTATCACGAAGAGATGATGATAATCATGTTATGCCATTAATCGATTTAAGCATAAATATTAATGTTTTGAACAGAACAATTGTTGAGTCAATCCTGACGAAGGGAGTTTTGTTGGTCAGTTAATAATAATAATAATAACAACAGATTGCACCAAAGATCTTCATTTTCGCAATTAGGATCATCAGTAGACTTTGAACTTTAATTTCAATTTTATTTACCTTTTTTTCTTCGAATATTTATTACTAATTTTAAAAATTTTAAATTTGTAAAATACGACAGACAGCAACTTGGTTGTGTTCTTTTTTTTTTTGTCATTTAAAATTTTTTAGGTCGATTATTTTTAGTTTTTGATCTGGGGTAATGTTTTTGTAGTGGGTTCAGTTACAAACAAGTTATATGACTGCTTCTATGAAGGGCTGATCACACTCGATCTGATGAGAATTTGAATCCATTAAATGAAATCATATATCCCCTTCCTTCTATTTTTTGTTTGTAAGGGCCGTCAAACGAAGGGATACTAGGTCTTTATAAGTTTTACATGATTTTTTTTAAACACATACGACATTACATTATTTACCCATCCTTGTTTTATTACCCCTGAAAAGAAAATATATTCTCCTTTAGTCTTTCTCTCCTTTTTTTTTTATTTTTTATCTCATGATTATGTGGGGCTCAGGGTGGTGTTTCTGATGATGAAGTGCTGATGTAATTATGACAATACCAGTGAAGAAAACTAAAAAAGGTTTCAAACCTTAGGCTATTTCTCCCAACAAATCCTCTTTTACACTAGGTTGTTTAAATGACATTGCTTCTTTTTTTCTCGACCTAGTTTTTCAGGCAAAAAGTGGGAATTTGACTTAAAATTTTTCATCAAAGGAGTTTTACAGCGAGAATTCTATCCCTCCTTTTTCTGTTGTTTACTTTTAATCATGCACCATTTTTTATGCTTTTTGAGATTTAACAACAAAAAGACACAGTGATAAAATGTGCATAATAAAATAAAACTCTCTAGTTTTATGAGTTTTTAAATTTATATTTTTAATTTTATGTGAAATTTTTTTCACTGAATTTCTTTCTCCTTTTTTTTTTTTTTTTTTTTTTTTTTTTGTTAATAATTGTATTTTCCCTATTTTTTAAAAAAAAGTTTATTGCATTTTTGGCAATAATTTTTTTTTTTTTTTTTTTTTTTTTGTTAAAGTTCCCAAAGATTTTCATTTTTGCCATAAATGAAACATCTGTGACAGTTTATGGTCCGTTACTAAATCTTATTCTTACTGTTTTCTTTAGTTTAAATGAATGCACAATATTTTTTGTGTGTTCGTTCTCTCAAAATTTTTTTTACTGTTGAGTGTTGATGATCGATCAGAGATTAGATTATTTTTCACAAAACAAAAAAAGGACAATTTGAATCTTATCTTGTTTCGACATTTAAAAAGATAAAAGTTAAAAAAACCTATTTAAACCAGTTTCAGAACCTGGGTAAAACAAAGTCTAAAATTAAAAAAATCTATCTTTGCAGTTTTGTCATCAGACTACCAAACACAAGCAAATAAACACTTCAACCACACACACACACACACACACACACACACACACACACACACACACACACACACACACAGGCACCTCGCAACCGGTCTGATCGACTAATTAATAGGTTATTTAAATAAACGAAATAAAACAGTTGACTGTGTTTTTAAATGATTGACTTTATTTTTTAAACTGTAGATAATAGAAGTGATCAACACAGGCTGAGGCAAATTAGGGTTGAGTATTACACTGGTAATTGGTGTGTCTATCTATATTTCTTTATGATGTAATAAAGAAATAAATGTAGCTTCTAGTTAGAGACTAACTAGTAAGATTTAAAAAAGATATGTGTCAGTGTACATTTCAAAGATTTCCTGGTGTCTACATTGCAATGTCTGGTCTCTAAAACAACTTTTTTTCTTTTTCCATTCAAAGCGATTTCCAGATTTTGGTTTAAGAGTTTTTATTTTCACGAAATATGATACTCATATTTACACTTATTTTGCAATTAGCTATTATGAGGTTTTGAAATGTTTTTCATTTTCATGCATAAATGACAGCTTCATTGGTTCTTAAAAACATCGACATTTTTGTGTGAAATCAATGTAAAATTGTTGATATACTTTTTAAAATAATCTCTAACATGAATTCATTTTTGTTTTTCAATATATCCATTTCTGTATTCTTAGAGACAATTGTGGAAAAATGTTGGTAATGCTAATAATAATACAATTTTGGTATTTAGTGTGTCTGTGAGTCCTATGTTCAGCCTTGACCTTAATAATAATTGTTGATTGGTCCTTTTTGCTCACACCTTCAAGAACTTTGTCCACCTCCAACGCACTCTGAAATAGTATCACTTCAGAAAACCAGTTTGTCTAGTAGTAGCAGTTGAAGTTTTGGAAGAAATACAATTAACACCTTGTGTCATTTAACATCGTTAGCAATTTCCCCCCCTAATTTTCCTGCTACTACCGTAGTAGGATTCCTCGCTACAGAATTAAGTGTACAAATGGCATAAAAGGAAATAGATCTCTCATAGGAGGAGACCTTTCTTTTTTCAGAGTGTAGTAGTTACTTCTTTTAATTAGATACCACTGTCAGACAAGTGATTAGTTGACAAAAATGTCATTCACTATTTTATCATTCTACTTTTATGAACTTGAAAATTGTCATTTTTGCTTCTTTTTTTTCTTACTTACTGACAGTTGTGTACATCTCTAAAGTGAATTAATTTAAACTAAAGTTAGTAATTTCTAACTTTAAAAAAGTTAAATCTAAAAATCGAGAGGAAGAAAGAAAAGTTTATTTTTGTAATTTAGAGAGAGACGATAATTTCAAATACTGATGACATTAATTCCTCTTATAAAAAGTAATAAAATAAAAATAAATTATATCACGTTGCATTTTTTCAATTTCTAGTTTTGCTACTTCAAATTCTGCCGGACACTTATTTCCTCTGACGTGATAAATAAGGCGTAAATTGACATGTAAGTTTGTTGTGTGACCAATGTCAGTTGTCAAAGCTTCCTGTTCGTTGTTGACTATATTGACGTGACTATTTATCTCTCTGAGAATGCGTCATTACTGTGACCTACAGTCACTATGAATGAATAACTGATGATGATGATTGCTACAAAAAAAAAAAAAAAAAAAAAACCGTAAGAAGAACCTTTTTCTCATATGTAGTTCTTAATGACTAGTAGTGTTATGCATTTTTTATGTAAAAAAAAAAAAAAAAAAAAAAAAACACTGTTAAAAATGCATATGCATAAAACTACTGACTACTCTAATTAATAATACACGTACTTGTTTCATTTGCTATTATTGAGAGAAATAAAAAAAATGATTGTGTAATGTTCATTTATTTTATTTTTTTAAATTTATTATTTATTTACAAATCATTAAAAAATCATTAGGATGCAATTTTCGATTTGGGAGACTAAATAAAATTGGATTGAATGATCGAAAGCGCCCTAATTTATTTTTTTTTTTTTTACACTTTTTCTTTTTACAATTTAAAGTTCGAAGTAAAAAATGAATGAATGAATCATCGTAGGCACAGGATTATTTTAATAATTTGTATATGAAAAATTGCAGATAATAATTGGAAACTGGATGATAAAATAAAATAAAATTTTTGTTAAAGGAAAGTTTATAAAACTAAAAGACAGAAAAAAAGGAAACGATAATAATTTGTTACTATATTTCACAAAAAATTATACTCAAGGTTTTAAAAAATATTATCTTTTTAGCCCTGTCCCTTCAGGATGTAGGCAATCATGAACCTCCACAGATTCTTTTTTTGCTTATGCCTTCTTGGGAAAGATAGTGGAGTGGTTCCCCGTTGCCTTCTCCATGGAAGAAAATTCAGAATTTTCCTTCTCTTAGATGAGTTGCTACCTAAGTTTAGAAAGAACAAAATCCGTAGCAAGGGAAAGAAGAGACGGATTGATGATGTCTTTCCTTTACCAAAGGGCATTTGTGAGAAAATTAACGCAACAGACTGGACCGGAATATGAAGTAACTCAGCTCGCGAGTGATTACAGTTGGTGTCATTCACAAATGGAAATTTACACTAATAAAAAAAACAAAAAAAACAAACTGTTTTCATTTACTGATAGGCAAACAGAAAGAGTCAATGATTTTGAATAACTGGATATGTTGTACACGCGCACTCATATTGATTTGATTATTTTTTTTTTTTCTTTTCTTTAAAAATTGTTATTTTAAAGCTTGCTGAAAGGACATGATGCTTAGCATTTCATATCTCCTGTGTTGTTAATCTCAAAATTGACGTTTGTTATTCAATGGTGGGGTGTCATTTTTTTTAGAAACTGTTTCTCTCTTCTTAACATTTTTATTTTTTGTTGTTGAAAGAAATTCAACAACCAATTATGCAAACTTGTGTATGGTTCTCCAAAAAACTATTGCTAACCATTTTTTAATTCCTTCAATAAAATTATATTTATTTAGCAGCACATAATATCTGAAATCCTTTTTTCAGAACTGCAAGATTTGAAATATGGAATTAGTATGTAAAATGACTAAAATGTTAAGAGCTTTAGTGATCAATGAGTGATATTCATTTGTTGTTCTAAAATTCTGAAAATATTTTCATAATTGTAAATATTCACTGATTTTCATTTCAATATGAAATTATACTTTTTATATAAATTTTATATTTACAATGTAAATTTTTTTTTCATATTTCAGAACAAAATTTTTTTAAATCATTTCAAAAGCTTTTTAAAATGAAAAAAGAAAAAAAGAAACTTTGATACACATAAAAATATTTTTGAAATAGTTAAGTTTTGGAGCAATTTTTTTTTCTTTTTTTTTTTCTAAATCCCCTTCTAACATAAAAAAAATACATTGTTTTTTATGCAGGTTTTCAAACATTTCTATTACTTTTAATAATTTGTTTATAAGTATTTTAGGGAAAAAAAGCTTGATAGATGCATTAATATTGTTGAAATTGTTTCTCTTATTCATCTAATAAGTGATATTTTGATGGCACATACACACCTTCCAAAAACAAAAGAAAATAATAGATAAATTCAGTGGTAGAGTGACATTTAGCATGATTTTTTTTTTTCCCCTTTTTTTTTTTTTTTCCTTTTTTTTACCTGGAAGACCTTATTTACAAAATACAACAAAAGAAAACTCATTATTGTCTAATTTGCTCAGACAAGTGACTTCAACACCTGCGTTTTTATTGTTATAATGTTTAAACTTTGGAATGAACAGCACTGGAAGATAAGGGAATTGAAAGAATCGGAGTACATGCTAGATTCTAATGACCTCCTTAGTATGTCTGAAAGCCATATGGGTGCCATTAATTAAGAACTTTAGACCTAAGACCCAAAACTTAACCATCTAATTACATTACAGGTAGTGTAAATGTTATCTATTAAATTCAGTTGAAGAAGCAGACAAATGATATTAAGTTTAAAATGTTAAGTTTTCGTCACTGAATGGTTGTACAGGGAACATAGTAGATAAAAGTATTGGTTAAGAATTTAGTTATGTAGCGGTCATGAGTTCCATCCTTGAGTTGGATAGGGCCCAAAATCTCCTGTTCAGGTTTGGTGGAAATGACATCACAAGTCCTAGCTAATTCAACCTTAACTGATATATCATCTAGCATGACCAATCTACCTCTTGAATAAAGGTGAGCAGTGCAAAATGCTTTGAAAGTTACCAATTACAACAAGCATCTGAAAAAGGCTAGTGTGTAATTGACCAAACCAAATCAGTATATAATAATATTTCCTCATCTCAAAAATTCAGATTTAAGAAAATAAAAACTCATTCTAATTGTTACTTAGCCAATTGAACTTATCCTTTTTCTTGCTTTTGTTGCTATGTTTTGGCCATTCTTCAGAGAAAAAGGATTCCTTATAAAATTGGTGGTGAACATGAAAGAAATAGCGACAAATTTACCAATCAGCTTACGAAATTCCCAACAACAGTAGCTACTCAGGGATTTCCATTCTTGGCATCTTTTGTAGAATCAGTAATTCTATATTTCTTTTGATCTGTTGGGATGTCCTTCAATTCTTTATCTGTTAAGCAAAGAAATCTATATCAGCCTTGTTAGAAGGTAAGAAAATTGAAGGAATCAACATACATTAACCTGGCAGACAGGTGCAGAAGTCAAGCCTGTGTAGATTTCTTTGTTCAACCAGGAAAACGTTTAAATGCCTTCTTGCAGATATAAATATTAAATCATCTGTGTGGTATGCATTACTGGGAATTAACTAAGATGGGTGCTATATTTGCCAGCATGTTTTTTCTGTTTATCACTATTTTTAAAACGGACACATCTCTTACCTTAGAGATTTTTTACTTAGAGAAGGCTGGAGAATGGATTGGTCAAAATATTGTAACATCAAAAGTAACACAAAGAATGAGATCTATAGTCCAAACAAGTCTTGTAATGATAATTTTAAAGTTATAGAGATAAAAATCAGATTCATATGAACCAAATTAAGGGAGAAAAATTGAAGTATTGAAGCTTTGTATTATTTTACTAAATGATTTTCATATTAAAGTTTAAAATTGATACTGGACTTTCTAATTACTTTATATAATAACTCAATATTTTTAGAACAAATAAGACATTTTTCTTACTAAGTGTTCTTGTGTGGAATGGTATAAATTAAAACAGTGTGTCTGTTCTTCTTAAAATATTTGGCTTAGTGGATAAATGTTGCTTCTCTGAATGTTGTGAGTTTAATATCTGGTAGTGTGGAAATATAGATTTGACTGTTAGCCCTGTAGACTCCTGTGGAGTGTTGGGTCACAGTCTCACTATACAAGGTGTAGTTTCTGTAGCAAGTAGATCTTTATAGAGTGGCGTTGCTAGCCCCACAACCAAATTCAGAGTTTAACTTTTCCTAGACTAGTTACCCATTAAAATGAGGGAACTCGGTCAGCCCTGCAATTTAACCTATAGCTGGGGAAGAAGAGATGGTTTCATACTTTTCCAAGAGTATTTGTGTAAAAGTGAATGCAGCAGCTCTGGCTAGAATTTGAACTTGACATGCCAATCCCACATTCTGTACTGATAACCACTATGCACATCTAGCAAATTTTAAAATTCTCTCAGAAAGGCACTGGACATGGCAAGTATAGGAGTAAGAACAGCATATATTTATTGACTAAATAAAGGGTTCAGTTTGACATTCTGATATTGTTTGTGGAGTGGGTAGCCATGATTAAATGCAAAATAAGTAACAGAACTGTCTAACAAACAAAATTGACAAAGTTTGCAATAAGCAATAACAAGAAAAAGAACAAGACAAAAAATAATATAAAGCAAACAAACAATATATTCAAGGCAAATTAACAGTAATATGGCAAAGCAACAATAATATGGCAAAAAGTTCACAAACTAAGAATTGGCGTTGACACATGAAAGCAAGTTCGGACAAGTGAATGTAGTGTTCTGACTTCAAGACAGACCAGGAGTGCATCAGGTCCAACTGAGAACTGGCCTATTTTACTGGCTAGGAAAACCCAGCATGCATTTGTGCACTTCTGCCTATAAAAGGGGAGGGCGTTTTACAATCATTCCTAGTAAAGATTTAAATCAACATTATTGAATGCAACAGATTCTTGAGGAAGACACAATGGTACAATAGATTCCTGCAGAAGGGTACAGTGGTTGAAACGTTGTAATAAAGATGAGGTAATTGGTATAAAAGAATTTAACCTCATTAGTCATTTATGATTTTGTAGTTGATGTTTAAAGTTGCATAACATTGGACAAAGTTTGATGGCAGATACACAATTAAAAGGAAACTAAATTTATGAAACTGAAAATGTGAAAGTAGTGTGTATATGTAAAGTGTTCTCATTAACATTCCAGGATTCTGAAACTTGTTTATCTTTATAGTCATATACAAAATAGCAGACCAGAAATATGACTGAGTAGGGAGGGAGTGTTAAAATAATAAAGATATACAAACAAAAAAATGAATTGATCTTCAATGAGAACAAATCAAGAAACATTTCTACTTTCTTGTATTCTGAATTCCTTGTTCTATCATTTCAATGGCTAACTGGAATTTACCAATGTTCTGAAGGTTTACCATCCTTTTCTTTTTTTCACAAGAACCCAGTATTTTTACATTATTTAATGTCATTATCTTTATTACCACAATGTTTCAGCCATTGTGTTTTATGACCTTCTTCAGGTGTCTGTTGAGCCAGATAACCTTCAGGGAATTTTGTATTTGAAGCGTTTTATATAATTTTATTTTATTAAATTTTAAAATTTTCTTTTAAATTTTATTTAACTTTATTTTAAATTATCAAATAGGGGTAGATTATTCTTGTTCCATTGTCCATATCTAGCAATATCTTGTTTTGTTCTTTCTTTTAGTTATTGCTCATCCTCTTTTATCTGAGACTGTATTACCTAGTCCAGGGATTGAACTCAGAATTACTATGCCACCAAATTCACAATCAATGCTATAATCTTCTTGGCTATTATCTTAAAATTCAGACAAAAAAATGAAGCAATATAATGATTATTACTAATGCTAATTGTAAACACAAAACCTACCGTAATAATATACACACGGATAAATTAGCAAATTTACAATATCTATTTTCAATAAAACTAACAATGATTTGATTTTTTTTACAGCTTATCAACCTTTTGTGCATTAATTAGCATATTTTGGATTGTAAGAATAATTCTTTTTCTGACAGTGCACTAACAATTTTTTTGAATAACAATGGTTTTTCCATATAAAAGTCCTATTTAACCCATATCTGGGGGAGGAGATGGATTCATACATTTCCCAAGGCTATTTGCCTGTAAGTGAATGTAATGGACCTGACTGGAATTTGAACCCTGCTCTCTGATTTCTAATTCTAATCTGTTATCCATTATACCACCCATGCATCAACAATACTAACAGTGATTAACTCATTGTACTATATTTTTTCTGTGATGTGTTTTATAATTAATACTAGTTTAAGTAAATTATTCAAAGGATGGTAATATTGTATTAATTGCATTGTATTAGGTTGGTGCAAAAATAATCTTGTAATAATGCCGTTTTTGTCGGTAAAAAAATACATCAAAAACGACATTATTACGTCATTATTTTTGCACCAACCTAATACTTATAAAATCTTAAAAACCATTCTTGTTTATTATGCTCAATTCATCTTCAATATTAAACTAAAGAAATAATATTCTATTTATTATTGCATAATTATGATTTTTATGTTAGCAGGAAAATAATGAGAATTTGTGATTTGCATACAAAGTTAATACTAGTGAGGCACCGAGTGAGAATCAAATTCATTTTTAATGATCTAAAAAAAAAACTAGCTTACTTACCATGACAGATTCCCTGGTGCAGAATTTGATGTTCAAGAAAATCAGTCTTCACATACATGGATAAAATTCACTGTAATTTTAGTTAACCACCACATATATACACACAGTATAATATCCATTATCATTCAGTTTTTGATCCATCAAGATAATTCCAAGATTGAGATACATACAATCAAAGTGCTTTACTACATATTGGCCATTGTCTGCAGTTGGTTCAGACTAATTTCCTCATCTTTTTTTTTTGTTTTTGGACTAATTTCCTTAGCCCAGATTATTTCTAGCTGACAATTGACTGCATCCATTTCTATAAATTTGAAAGAAGGTTATATAAAAATGTCCAGTTATTTATATTGGTAAGTTCCAAACATGCAGTACAATTTACCACTAAGAACAAGATGAACTTTAAATTGGGCATTACATTTGTTTGTTTTTTTTTTTTTTACTTTCATATAGTTAAAAAAAAAACATTTCTTTAATTTGATCTTAATATTAATGAAGCATAATAAAAGCCCTCAGTAAGAATTTCATTAAAAACATCACAGTCTATCATAACAATTTACTAAGTGTAAGACAGATATGGTGATTTTAATCTTCTCTTAATAATTTTTTTTTTTTTAATACTCAATTTATTATGCTTGGTATTATTTCTTGCAAACAATGAATTAAAAATGTTAACTAAATGTTAACTAGTCATGTTAAACTTATAAGTTTTGGGTTTCACTATGAACCCATATTAATATCAAATAATCAACTATTCATTGTTGAATAGGTTCATTGTTTCTTAATCCCAGTGTAACTAGCATAACTTATAAGAGCCAATTTTTATTGTGAAATTGAATGATTATTAAAATCATATGCAAGTTATCTCCCTTGTGTCTCATTTTACAAATTATTTCAGTGATTTAGATTTTTTTTCCTTGTAATTGTTAGCGTAACTTCTTGATTCCAGCAGGTCATCAAGTTATATGACTGTCTAGCATTATATAGTCTTACGGTTTGCTTTTTTAATTGTGTACAAAGTACATAACTTTGAACATACTCTCTTCAGGGCTTTGTTGATGACCCTTATCATAACTGATTATTAATATTACTGGTAAATTTTTAGCACTCCCTAAAGGGTCTTTGAAAAACTGATACAAT
Source organism: Acanthosepion lycidas (assembly GCA_963932145.1). Classification (NCBI taxonomy): domain Eukaryota; kingdom Metazoa; phylum Mollusca; class Cephalopoda; order Sepiida; family Sepiidae; genus Acanthosepion; species Acanthosepion lycidas. The sequence continues at coordinate 57,247,717 of OZ010615.1, forward strand.
GTTTAAGTATTATAAGGATAATATATTTTGTATATTAAGGTTAGCATGACCAAATATTTGATTTTGCTGACCAAAGTCAATATTTCTCCCAATTCTTTCCATTCTTTGTAATTGACTGAAACAATAACAAAAGTAATTTATGAAAGGCAAAATATATTGGAATCAACCAAATAATCAATTGATGATGCTCCTGAATACAATTGAATTGTCTTTCATATAGATTTTCAGGAATTTTGTAGTTATAATCCTGTAAAAAATGGTTGTATATTGATGCATATATAAAATTAATTTATTCCCTCAAATGCATTGTTTCCTAGACATATGGTCTGAATATTTGATTTCTTTTGGATTAAACAACATTCAGCCTGATTAGCATCAACAGTTTAAAAATTGCTATAAACTAGTAGTTAAAAAACTAGTTTTTAACTTCATCAAAAAATTATTATTATTACTTATAATGTCTGAGTCAAAACAATAATGTGATGTGCCATCTGCTGATGACAATGGTTTCAGAGTTTATAACTAGTTTCTGTTGGTTTATTGGTTTTGTTTGATTAGTATAGGATAATAAGTCATCAATAAACCTACTAAAGAAATAAAAACAGATCTATTTGTGGTCATTATCTTAATAATGCAGTACAAAACTTTTCACCCAGACATTCAATCTCTGAATAAAAAAAAAAAGCATCATAGTTGTTTTAAGAAATCGGTTAATTTTGTTTGGTAGAATCATTCTCAATTTTTGTTTTTAAATAAAATATTTTAATTTTGATATGACTCATTAATTATTTGGACAATTGATATCTTTCTTTCTTTACTTAATATGTGGCTAATACTTCATTGATCCAATTTTCAGTTCTTCTCAGATGAAAAAATCCCAAATGGTCGCAGAAAAAGTGGTCATTAATGTACCAGTTTGGAATCATCTGTGTACATATATGACAGTCTGTAACTGCTGTAATGGTTTGGTCTGGTATCTTAGTGACATTCGGCTGCATTTGAGTTTTTTCTTTAAAGAGAACATTTATTCCACCTCCCCCTCCGCCCAGAATTACACCAGATTAAGGCTGAAGAATGGATAAGCTAAAACATTGCCGCAAACAATATCAAGTATACAAAAAAGAATTCAATTGTTCTAATATTATTTAGAATTAAAATATTTTAAGTTAACATGTAAATTTACCATCTGTCCATGCATGTCTGGTGTTTCTGCTATGTATTTAGAGATTCTTGATAAAATACAAAGAAGTATGTTACCAATGTTATTGGTCTTGATATGGCATTTTGTCTTTAGTCACTTTCTCACAACTGTAACATCACTGTCTTTTCTATAAATATTTTCATGGTAATTGTTTTGATGAGCTTTCCTCTTAGGTACCTAATCATTTTGAATTTAAGTATAGTACTAGATTGGCATCAAGGTTTCATCATTTTACAGATGAAATGGCTACATGTGACCATAAGTTCTATACTAACCATTTCTTTTCTCATTTATGGAACTCTCTTTTGGTTCTTTGCTTTTTCTGCCAACTTTGTTATTCAAAAATTTAAATGCAATATCATTTTTTTTTTATTTTCTGCCTTCTTAATACCTGTTCTTTTATTGATCTATCTCCTTAATAATGTAACCGCTTTGTGTTATTGTGGCTTTATTGCCATGCTTAGGGTGAAATGATTTTTAAAAAAATTCTCAAAACTTTCTGTAATCTACTCCTATGTTGCTGGATGCTAGCAAATCTTTCTTTTTTTAAAACTGTTTTAAATATTTAATTTACAATTATAAGCACACAGAAAATTTAATTTCTCTGTTAGTGTTACTCTTTTTTATTAAAATATTCTAATTATCACTTTAAAGAGCTTAAGAATGGAAAATTAGATTCTATAGTGTCAGTTAAAGGATTCTTCAATTTATTTCCCTTTGATTTCATTTAACAAATTATAAATTGACATGAAGCAAAAATAACACTAAAAATATTTTAGGTACATTGGCTTGAGTTTGGGATTCTCTTAAAACAAAATTCATTTTAAATTGTAATAGGATTGAGTTTTGTCTAAATAGATTAACCTAAATGTAAGAGTAAAAATAATGATGAGCTGGTGGATTAACTGTAATTAGATCAGATGGCCAATAATTGACATTTATTTTTATATATGTATCTCAGCCAATTTTTTGGTTCATTACAAGATGCAAGCCTTCTCAAAGTCTATCAGACATGGAGAGTAATGGGTCTCACTGGCCTGGAATGTGTTGGCAGGGGGTTTGAATTCAGTGTTATGATACTCCTAGACTGGTTACCGTCTCTGCATTAAAAAACCCAATCTGCCTGGAGTGGGTGTAGGTGTTTTTAGAAATGGATTCACCTCGAGTATTTGCGTGAAGTAAATATAATGGCTTCAGCTCAAATTTAAACTTCACCTGCCAATTTCCACTGTTTGTAGCAATTGCATAAATATTTGGATAGTAAATTGATCTTTAACAAAATTGAAAGCTGTTATCTACCATCCAAACATTAATGCAACAAAGTTACTAAGGAAAAAGTGCTTCTGACAACCAATAAGATTTTTGGAATAATATTCTGTGGCACAAAGGTTTAAAAATTTCTTGTACTGTTGACACTCTCATGAAGTCTTTGAGTAGCCTTCTCCTTATTATTTTAATTAAAATCCATATAACACTGCAGAAAAAAAACTTATGAATCTAAACATTATAACAACCTTCTCAGTAAGGTGTTTGTCCTTCATATAGGATAGTGATGTGCATATACCCTGCCATCCACTTTATTCAGGAGAAAGTGAGATTCCTGGGACCCCAAAACCTTCTTGCATTGATAAAATATCCATATCCAATGTTTGCTTGCCTATTGATAATGCTTTTGACAATGGGCATTGGTTAACATAAGTTTTTTAATTGGTCTGCAGCTATGCATTCTTCATACATAACAAAGGTCAATATACTGTATTGTGATACAGTCCTTTTGCCTTAATTAAAGCTGTCTGTAAGTTGTGCCATAGTAGCCCTTCTGTTGGCTCATACTTGGTGGGAAAACATTTGTTCAATTCTCACATTGATATGTCTTGGAAGCTTAATACCTTCTGAAATGTGTTATTAGGGATCAATTCATTTGGACTCTGTGCATAGTTCATGAATGATACTTGCCAAGTACTTAAGGCATTGGTATTACACATCTGTAATATAGTGTTAATATGTAGAAATGTAATATGTATTTTCATGTTACAAGCTAGAAATAAGGATTCTTTTTAAAGCTGAGTGGTGTCAGATTCTCTTAAAAAGAATTTCAAGAGTTTCATCCTTTTGCACCACAATGTTTACTCCAATCTCTCACCCACAGGCAGGATGTGGCAGGCTTCTCGATACTCTCTTGCTACTTCCACGGAAAGTGCTTCGATGAACTACATTCCCTGGGCCCACCATTTCAAATATTCATGGCAAGGACATGCTATGTCACTTACATAGTGAAAAAACGCCCACATTCCCTCTGTATTCCATTGGTGAGAAGTAAGTTCCACTCTAACAGCTTCTTCCTGAAAACCGACACACAAGAGGATGTTTCCCTAATCACTGCAATCTTAACCTGTTCAAGGCTAGGGTTAACTGTTATCTTCCATTCCTATCAGCACAAATTGACTCCTAATCTAACCCTCTACCTCAAGTGGCTCCCAGGCCTTGTAAAGGGTGAATGTTATTGCAAAGAAAAAACATCTGTATATACTTTTGATTTTAATGTAATTTCTAACTTGAAGGTTATGAGTTGTAATTAGGATTTCTCTAAGTTCTGCTTAACAAATTGATTAATAAATTATTTGTTCCATCTCCATAAAACATGAAAAATATTATTTTGTAATTTTATTGACAATTGAGAAATTAAAAATAACAATATTGCAGTTAGTAATGAAAAGGCATTGTAAGAAATCTACTTTAGATCTATTGTACACTTCCTTCCTTTCTTAACAATTGAAGATGTCAAGCAATCTTTTACAGAGCACTTTGGCATTTTATTCATTTGTTGAACAGGAAAATAGTCACACAAGGAAAGAGGAAATGTCTGATGAAAGAATGTGAATATTTGAAGATTTATTGTAATGAAATTTTAGATTTTCTTTGTCAGTTAAAGTCTTGTTGTTGTTGTTATAATTTGAGTTGTATTTATTATAGATTAATATATGTATCAATTTTTATAGGAAGAGTTTTTGGTAGAGATAAGACTTGTTAACTTACTGGGAATCAATTCTTTTAGAGTTTCTCTCCATTTCTCTAAAAGAAAATTTCAAAGCATTACTCGATGTCTACAGTTACTAATGGAGAGCTGTAACTTTTTTCTTTTTTTTTTTCTGTGGATTCTAGAGTAAAATACTGTATATCATTGAACATCCTGAGAGAATATCTATTTTAGACCTAGTGACAATGATTGCTTTGTGACAGGAGGACAATTTTTTTTTTTTTTTTTTTTTATTTAAGAGAAAAGCTAATGGCCATCTTCTATGTGACATGATAATTTCATGACAAACACTTGACTCTAGTTTGGTTTTTGTTTCATATGAAAAGGCCTGCTAAACTAAAAATAATAAATTCTGCATGTAAAAGTAAGTATGAATCTGAAGATCTGTTTTGATGTGTGCACTTAGTACTTTTATCTACTTGGTCAAAATTTAAACTACCTTAGCTGATCAAACAATGTATACAGTAATAAAACTTGATCTAGGTCTCCAATAAGTTGAAAAGTAATCACTTTATATTTTCCTTAGTATATCTGTATTATCCTATTATAATTGTATGTTTCCCTCCCTTTGTTAGTTTGCACAACCATTATGTCCTGCCAATACTTCATAAATAATGGAATATTCTGTTTTGTGTGGAAAGAGGGGAAAAGACACTACTTTAAAATAAAAGAAAGAAGGGAAGACAGTAGTGTTTAATGGCTGAGTTTTTTTTGTTTTTTTTTTTAAATCAGTATCAAGGCAGTAATACCACTCAAAAACAAAGGGTTACAAGGTGTGGAAGTATTAGGAACAGAAACGTTAATGAGTGGAAAGAGTAATCAGGAGGACAGTAGTGATTGACATTGCATTTAAATTTTTGCAGATTAAAATTGGCTGGAAAGCATGTAGACAGAAGGGAATACAAGAAGTCCATTTCAGATCTTTTCATTGCTACCCACTTAAAATAATGACCCACATTTTCATTTTATGCTTGTTAATGTTATTGCAATGCTTTGTTAAAGTTGTAATCTGTGAATTTCTATAGATATTTAATTGTTGTAGAACTTGCCATGAGCTTTTACTCAATCAATAACTTAAGAATTAAGATTAAAATTAAAATAGGAAAACCATGAAATTTTCATGATTTAAAATTAGTGTTTATAATTTTTGAAAAGAGGTTTGTCATGAAATGTCATTACATACTTTGAATTACTCAAGCCATTGTCCTCATCTTGGTTGTTATTACTATTGTAATGTCCATCTTGTCCATCTTTCCTCAGCTATCTCCTGTAGTTGGTAATGTAGTGAGACTTTCAAACTGGTCTCTTTATTCATTCCATGGGGGTAGGTAGGTTCTCATTCCACTGTCCCTGTCAGAAAATTTTAGTTTTGTTTGAGTTAATTCTTCTTTGTGGGTTGCTTGTTTCTTTGACTGACCCAGACAACATTGTTTTTTTTCCCCTACATCCTGACTCAAGGATTGAATTCCTGATTGCCAGGTAATTGGATACACTTAATACTTTTATCTACTTGGTCATGTATCTACAAGTACAGTGGAATGAGAACAATCTACTACTGTGGATAGAATAAAAATCCATACTTTGAAATTCCCAGATGGTTACCATGACAAACCTCTGAATCCAGCTGGTAAGTACAGTGACCAAAAATTAGTACTATAACAACCAAGATGAAGAAACTCATCTGAATAAATTGCTGTATAATAATGATAATTCCTCATTTTTTTAAAGTTAAAAAGTAATGTTATTTTAATAGTAAAATTATTTTGTCTATATACTTCTCTCCATTAATCATATGAGAGACCCTTCTCTACCTTCTATCAACCTGGCTGATGCTAACTTCCAGGAAAGTGACTTGTTGCGCCTTTTCGGGTTAATATTTTCAGCTGACTTGCAGTGGAAAGACTATATTGAATCCATTGCTGGATCATCTGCTAAGAAAGTTGGGTCACTGTGTCATGTGAGACTATTTTTCTCTCCAGAATCTATCTTACATATCTATGTCTACCATTCATCCATGCTTAGAATATTGCTGCCATATATGATCCAGTGCCCCAGCAATTTACACGGAGCTCCTTGATAAAATCCAAAGAAGAATCAGCAATATTATTGATCCTAATCAAGAGACTCCACTTCAGTCACTTTCCTACCATTGCACAGTTGCCTCTGTGTCTTTTCTATAAATACTTTTATAGTAATTGTTCAGGTATCTATACTTTTTGAATTTAAGTGTACTATTAAACTGGCATTGAGATCTCATCAATTTACATTTGAGCTGACTAGATGTAGCCATAAGTTCTATGCTAACAATTTCTTTTCTCATACTATTTGCTTGTGGAACTCCTTTCTGTCTCCATGCTTTCCAGCCAACTTTAATCTGCAAAAATTTAAATGTAGTGTCGATTGCTATCTACTGCCCTCTTGAATACTCTTTTCTCTTTCTGCACATTATTAATGTTTTTGTTCCTAATTCTTCTATACCCTGTAACCCTTTGTGTCTTAGTGGCTTTACTTTATTGCATGGGGTGAAAAAAAATTACAGTTCTGTTATTAGGGTCATTTGTTTTCTTATTTGTATAGCCATTATGTCTATAGAACAGGTTTTTATCTAATCTCCCTCATTTTCCTTGTTGAAGTTACCCATAGATTTTAAAAGTTGTTACTTCAATATCTATTTTAAAAGTGCTGATTAACAAAAAAGAAATCTTACTAATTCTAGAACATTGCTGTAAGTAAAGGTTGTTTAATAAGCACTGCTTGTTTACTGTTATTCTGAAAGTCTGTTTTTTTTTTTTTTAAAGCTGGTGTCAGCACCAAAGTTGGTTTTGGTTTATCTAAAGCTATAAACCAGTTCTCTAAATATTGTGGACACTTTAAATGTTTAATTATATGTAAGTTGTTTTTATTTTATAAATTTAAAAAAAATTCAATTAAACCAATTTCAGAATCACTTTAACCTTTAGCACTCTGCATTATTACTTCCCTTTCTACTGCATTAATATTCAAGGCCTCTCAATTACAGTATCCTTATTAATTTCATTCAAAGTTGTTTTCTGTTACCATAGCAGGATATGCCAACACAACTATGAAATTCAAACATACTATTATTGAGGGATCAGCTTCACCTTCAGTGGCAGGATAAACCTTTTGTATAGCAAATGTTACATCCAGCATGATAAATGTTAAATTCAACAGATTAATTTTTAAAGTATGAAATGGGAAGGTGAAATAACCTTGCACAATATTTTCCTTTTTAGAAAATACATTTCAGTTTGTTAGGATTTGGAGAGCTTAATTATCTTTTCTTTATTGGGTGATCTCATAAAAATAATTAAACTGTTGCTAATATAAAATGTTAAATTAAAAAGCCTTTTATGTTGAGATACATCTATATATTAATACCACAGTATTCATTATTTACATTATGCGGACTATTGTCCTCATCTTTGTATCCGGCCTAATCAAGAACAAGGATCACTTCGCACCCAAGACGTATAGGCAGTTATCGCAGAGTTACACCAAGCTACCTCACATATACGGTCTCCCTAAGATTCACAAAGACGGTATTCCGCTCAGGCCGATTGTTAGTTGCCAAGGCTCTGTGTGCCACCCTCTGAGTCGCTCCCTTGTAGATATAATTGACCCATTGATCGGAAAGTCTCCTTCATATGTCCGAAACCCCGCCCACTTTGTGGAAATAATCAAAGATGCTCCCATCCTATCCAACCAGATGGTGAGCTTGGACACCAAGATACCCACGGAGGAGGCACTCTCAGTAGTCAGACAAATTGACCTCTGACTCTTCCCTAGAAGAACGAACCAGTATTCCAATAGATAATCTGATGGAGATGTTAACTTTCTGTACACAAACAACACACTTCGGAATGGGATCACACATATATCAACAGGATGAGTGCTTAGCAATGGGCTCGCCATTATCACCAGCAATGGCGAATATATACATGGAATACTTAGAAGAAATGGCATTAGAATCTACATCGCTAAAGCCTACTATATGGTTAAGGTACGTAGATGACACCTTCATACTCTGGCCACACCAGGAAGATGTCCAGGTTCTACTGGGCCATGTGAACTCAATAAGACCTTCGATACAGTTCACAATGGAGAAAGAGAGTAACAACACACTCCCATTCCTGGATGTACTAATATCTCGAACAGAGCATGGGTTCAAGACATCCGTATACCGTAAACCAACATTCACTGGACAGTACCTCAATTTCAACTCCCACCATCCATACAGCGTAAAGAAAGGCTTACAACACCGAGCAAAAGTCATAAGTGGCAACCCAGAGATGTTAGATAAAGAATTGGTCAGTATAAGTAGTACCCTACAACGTAACAACTACCCTGGGTACATGGCAGCAGGCCCCAAAAACTGGGATAGGTGGGTACAAGAGGAGGAGGACAACAACACTCAGAAAACAGTCTGCCTGCCTTATGTGAAGGGGTTATCAGAGAAAATACAAAGGATCTGCGGTCCATATAACATCAGGACAACCTTCAAGAGCTTGACAACACTTCACAGATATCTCTCTCGAGTGAGACCCCCCCCATACAGGAGAACATGACTAAAGACTGTGTGTACGCTATCCCGTGCAGCTGCAGAAAGGAATATAAAGGAGAGACAGGCCGCCCCCTCAAGGTAAAGCTTCAAGAACACCAGAAAGCTGTAACGCGAGGGGAAGTAGAAAAATCAGGCGTGGCTGACCACATATGGAGAGAGAAGGGAGATCACCGTCCCCTCTGGGATCATGTTGAGATCATAGACAGGGAACACCATTGGAAAATTCGTAAACTTAAGGAATCAGCACATATGCTAGGCCACAAAAATCTCCTGAGCCGACCAAGCATAGAAATAAATACAATATGGGAACCAGTAATAAGGAGTGCTAGAGAAAAGCAATGATAACAAAGTTGCAATATGAGCTCTGGTAAAAACATGCAATGATAACAGCAAAATTGCAATATGAGCACTGGTAAAAATGGTTGCTGAAAACATTAGGTTTATAATACCCAGAAATTCATACCCAGAGGCACAGTGGATAAAGGCGTAGGTTAGATCCAGTGACAGACCCAAAGAGTGTGAGTTCAATACCCGGTTAAGGCAGTGGAGAACTTTCAGAGAGAAAATTAGCAGGAGATAACTGATAACTGACATCCATCAAACATGGCACGTGGAACTAGAACAGACTACCCCAGTGATCGAAATAAAGGGTTCAGTTCGAAATTCCAACCACCTGAAGAAGGCCGGAGCGTACAACGGACGAAACCTTGTGATAAATATAGCGACAAAGATGAGGACAATAGTCCGCATATTGTAAATACTGTACATAATACCTCATCTCAGAAATATAGACACTCACAGTATTCATCTAACTTCCTATGTAAGGTGAGCTAGCTCCAAAAGAAAATATTAAATAATGCTTCACTTACTTGAAAAGATCAAAGGGATGAAGGATTAATAAAACTCAAGACAGCAAGCCTATTTGTCTTCATCTTCCCCTTCCTTTTACTCTCTTTTTTTCTTTTCCTTTTCTCTAGCTTTCTTCTTTCAGACTTCTTTCTTCTTTCCTCTCTCTTTTTTTTTTTTTTTTTTTTTCCAATTTTGTTATCATGTAGGAGTGAACAGACAGCTACATACACAAACACACATTATATATATATATATATGTTTATATATATAGGTAACAGAGTGCACAAATACTCTGATCTGAGACAGAATTGCTGATACACATAAATGATCTTATCATTTTTGATGGATACTATGCTAGTAAAAGTTTTCCACATTATTTTCTTGTTATTTGGTATGTATGCAAACACAGACTTGCTCAAATTTGAGTTTTTATTATATAAAAAAGGGAATTTTTTTTAATATATTTTAATTGAAATTGGTCTTTTAAACAAATTTTAAAGCTTTTTAAAAATTTCTGATAAAAATGAGTATAGAGCCCAGTAGTATCATTCAAACTGGAATTTTGTTAGTTGTATTAAAAATTTATTGCTGCCTATGATATAGTTACAAACATTGTATATATTTTCATTTTATTAGGACTTTACCAAAGTTAAAAATAAAATAACTGCCACTTCTTTTCAAGTATGACTTCAATTGTCTCTGGAGAATAATGCTTGTGGATCAAACTGAATTATATTGAGAGAGACTCCTACAAATTCTCACTGTTTCCCTCACCATATTCCTTTATATTTACTAAATTGTTTTACAAGACTGAATAGATTGCAGGCATGATTTAGGTAGGTTTGACTCATGCCTTTCCAAAGACTTTAACACAAAATGACGCCAGTGTTAGCAATCAGAATTTGAAAACACTTTATTTCTTTCAGTTAAACTTCTTGATACTTTATATATTTAATATTCCTTATTTGTCACTTATTTTCACTTTGGACTGAACTCTATCAATTCCAATCAAATCAATCTTGGTGTCTTGAGTTAGTCAATTTGTCTTACTAGTTTGTCTTTTGTTTGCTTTGGCTTCTTTTACTATTCAGTCATTGCTTTTTGGTAATCAGTCATGTCCATTTGTTGTTGGCTAATATAGTCAGCCTTATTTCATTTGCATTTTGTGACATTTTTGCAATAGGATATTTTTTACAAATTAAAAAAATAAAATGTTATATTTATTTGATTCTTGAAACAGGTGCAAAATATATTTTATCTCATCTGCTAGTCTATAAAAAGAAAATCTTGTTCAATATAAAAGTAATCAGTTTTGATGTGCCAGAAAGTAATTAAAATTCATATTTAACATAGTATATTTGTCGAAAAAATACACTAAATAAATTGGTTACTAACCAGGAAGTATTTTTGAATTGGATTAGATATTTTTATTGAACCTTTTACAAACCATTATGTTTGCAATTTCTGATCTTTCAGTGTAGTTGCTGTGGATTTACACTGATGAATCATCATTGATCAGAGAAATTACTACTATTTATTGTTTATCATTTTTTTATTGAAGCAAAATGTTTTCTTTTTTTTTTTATTTTGTTTGTTGATTTCACCTGATACAAGATTTTGAAATTTATTAGGAATTCCAGCATGCCAGAAATTTTGTGATCATTCTTCAACAAAAATACATAACACTTCTACTTGACACAACTTGAAAATTTTGATTAAAAAGAAAAGATTTGAGAAGTCCAAAGAGGTTTTTGAAAATTCTAACATTTTAGGCAAAGAAATTTTTTTTTGTTTTTTATTTTTTTTTTTTTTGTAAGATGTCTTTATGTGACCCAAATTTTTTTACATTCATTTGTTTTTTTATTTTGTTTTCTAAAATCTGTCAGCTATTCCTTCCCTTGTCTTTATTTTGCAAAGAAAACTGCAGGTGTTGTTTGCCTTGAATAACAAACTGAAAAGACAATGTTGTGTGTGTGTGTTGTTGTTGTTGTTGTTGTTTTTTGTTTTTTGTTTTTTTTAGGGTTTATTTATGACAACTCATTTGAATATTTTGTAATTTTAATGTCTGCGTCTATAAATTAGCAATTTTAAAGCAACAAAATAGTAATTTAAAATTTTTTTTTTTAACCAAAATAGTTAGACTAAAATAGCAATTATTACATTACCTGACACTACTTTGACTGATTTGAACTGTCAGATACCATTTATGGCATGTAGATTGAGGAAAAAAAACAGCTTCTTGTGTTAACTGACTTCATAAAAATAACCTAATTTTTTTTCTTTTTTAGATATCAGATATGGCTAAACAACAAATCCAAGTCTTATCTAATTCTATCATTTTTTTTTAAAAAGAAATTTTTTTTTTTTAACTTGAGTAATGTTTGCATGTCCGAAAAACATTTTCTATTAATCTATTAAAGAATTTTCTGATGTAAAAGTTGGCAAAAAAAAATGCTGTTTTTTTTTTTTTTTTTTTTTTTTTTTTTCCCCTCCCTATATAAGTGAATCATCCTGCCAGTGTCATGTACAGTTTAATACCACCCCACCTTAAACAACTTAAGCTTTTTTTTTCCTATTGCCTCTTGAAAGGATTAAAAACATGTTGGAGTATATTTGTGATTATATTTATTTTTTAATCAAAGTATAAATACATATTCATGAAATTTGTATCAATGACATTTATTGGTAGAGATATGAGTATATGAGATGATCTTGTGGAAAAGCTAATAAAGTATTGACTCAATTTGTGATTCTTATTCAACCATGTTCATATTTTGTATTGTATATCAGATAAATATTAAATAATCTACCCACATAGTACAGTATATTTGTTTTGCTAACCCTTTATTATGTAGGTATTTGAAAAATCCAACTCTTTGTAAGGCTTGGCTTGTCCAGATAAATTTTGTATATAAATGTCAACTAGAATAATAAACTAAGAAAATAGAGATGTAAATTTGTCTTGTTGTAAATATGATGCCATTAAAACTTTGTTTTTATAAACCCTGAAGATGTTTTATGTTGAATAATATAAGTTCATTTTTCAATTTTCATGTTGGGGTTGGTATTGAAAATTTGCGGCTACATTTTCATTTTCCTAAAAGACCAGAAGAATTTCACTAGATTATTAATAAAGATACAAATGTTTCCTGCTTTTCATGTTCCAGATATTGAGTTTTCTATTGTTGCCATTTTTATGTAGATGAGATGAAATTACTTATTGACTATTCCGAAATGATTTTGAAAGTGAGCAATAATTGTATCCTTGCTACTTTTGTATGGGGGAAAAGAAATTACAATTTTGGTATTGTGTGTGTGTGTGTATATATATATATATATATGTGTGTGTGTAATTTTATTTATTTATTTATTTTTGTTGTCTGGCATTTTAAAGGAATACTGATATTTCCAAAGCATTGTACTGGATGCAAAAGTTAATTGAAAATTTTCTAGACTTTGTGTATGTAAAGGCTGCATTGCTAAAAAGAAAGTCACTGATTATAAAATAAGCCTTGTCAAACAACTGGTGTATTGTCATTGGTAGGTGAAGAAACATTCAACTTGTTTTAAATTATGACAGAATTGGGTGAACACACCTTTTTGGAATTTTGTTAAAACTTGACTTGCATGTTAACAATAAAAACAGACAAGTAAAAACAAGAAAAATATATAAGAATTTATAAAGTGTCTTTATTCTATTCATGGTAAAAGTGGTAAAATTTAAGATTTCTTTCTTTTTTTTTTTATACAATCCAACTTCACCTTACTGTCCCTTTTATAACATAAATTCTTTAATTAACCTAAAATGATTTGAGATATAGAGAGTGTATATTTGTCATCAAATGTATCAATTTGTTCATTGATGGACAAGTTGACTAAATTCTTTATTAGAATATCCTGTTTTGATCATAAAGAATTGATCAGGACCCCAACCAAAAATAGTTTTATCGTTCAAAGTCAGTAAATGGTTAAAGTAATAAAAGTATGTTTAGTTAGCATAAAAGTGCAGAAACTGATAAGCAGAGTTCAAATTTTAGTCTAGTTTATTGCATTCACTTTCCCCATTAATACTCTTAGGTCATGAATTAATCTTTTCTCTCTGCTGCTGTGGATTAAATAGTCATGTAGACTGCAATCTCTAGCGTTGGGTGGTAGTTAATATAAAGACAATTCAAAACCAGTAAGAAGACTATGAGAAACTGCTCCACTATCTTTCTCAAGAAGTCATAGCAATTCACAGATAATAAAAAAAGGAATCTGTGGAGGGCCATGATTGTCTGCATCTTGAATGGACATGGTCTTTAAAAGGATTATATGACAATCACTGTGTCATATTAAACTGTTTGTAAATCACTGAATGTCTAGGTTTATTTTACAGGCTGTCAATCTTTTCCATTTTGATTAATTTATTCACATACAAAAATATAATCTGTCATATGAATTAAGAAAACATTTACTAAATGGTAACAATGGTTTCAAAAATTCCATCCTGACAGGTCTAGTAAGAGTAAAAAAAAGAGATTGATATTTCTCTGAAGACTCATTTAAATTGCATCTTTTTATATAAAACCTATTTTGCTACAATATTACTAGTGACTATTCAAATGTTTTTTTCTTTTTATTTAAAATATTCTGTATATGCTGTAGTAATAGTTATAACTCACAGACTTTGCATTTCCTTATCAATAACATTTTGTTATCTAGCTCTAAAATTCTGTGACTCTATCCATCACACCCTCTAAAATAGCCATACATTGATTGTTTGAAACCAAACTTAGGAGAGAAGTGCAAATGGGTAAGCTGGTATGAAGTACTGTTGGTTTTACTAGGGTGTATAGTTTAGAACATTAAATTTTTATTAATTTTTTTTTGGAAAAAAGTTATTATTTAACATACAAAATATCCCTACTATTTTAAAACAATTTAATGATTAAAATAAAAAATACTAATTTAATAAAATGCAATATTGTTTTTTGTATACAATAATCTAGTTTCCAGATAAACAAATTACAAGGCCAAATGCTTCAAAAAGTTAGAAGTTGGCCCCAGAAAGAAATTGTTTGTTGCATGCTCAAGAGTAAGAAATTCTAAAAATTTATTCTTTGCTGTTAAAAAGGGAAAGAAGAAAATGTTGAAAGGCCTTCCCTAAGATTTGTGTTTTGTTGAAGATAGGCCCTTCTTTAGATCTAGGGGTTTTCTAACTATGATTTTTGGATTTTTCCAGTTGTAAAAGTTTTAAAACCAATTTGAAAGTTAAATGATGTAGAGTAAAGGCAGTGCTAATGGACATTAAAATCTCTGTATATCATTTTTGCCTAAACTTTCTTTGAAAACTGTTCCAGTCTATTTGAGCTGCTACAATTTGGAATTTACTTTGAGCACTTTACCGAGTAGGTAAAATTGCTTTTAGGCCTTTTTCATTTTTTTTAGTATTGTCTGTTTTATTCAAGATTGTATCTGGATCAGAGTTTTAGGTTTTGGTAAGTTCTCCATTGGTTCTACCAATGGTTTTTGTTTTTCTTTAATATACATACATACATATATATAGATTGTACTTTTGTTGTGTGTGTGTGTGTGTGTGTGTGTTTTTTTTTTTTTTTTTTTTTTTTTTTTTTGTTATTTTGTTAAAAGGAACAACTTTTGATATTGATAATTAAATATCAATGCAAATCTGATTAAATTGATTACTCAAAAATGATTTAATCAAGGATAAAAAATTACACTTGGATCAAATCATTGAGCTTGATCCATTATTTAAGTCAAGTATCTGACTTAATTTTTTATTTTTTTTTATTTTAAATCCTGCTGAAAATGAAGAATGCATTTTTCTGTGTTGGATTTTAGTTGATTTTGGTTTCTATACTGCAATTTAATTTGTTTTTAATATAAAATTTAAAATCTTATGAAAAAAAATAAAAGTACCAAAATAGATAAATTATCTTTACTTTTATGTATCGACTGTGATATAATTTTCATTATGATTTGAAAGTTATAAGAATGCTTGAGTTAAAAATGTATATATAGAGCCCTTCATGTTCAGATAATGCTCATTATTGTGCTTATTGAAGTGTAGTAACAGGTTGTCATCTCTCTACAATGATTATTATTACTTGTATGAAAAATATTTTTACTCTGACAAATCTTTGCTTCTCTTTTCTAGTACATATATACATACATACATACATACAATTCTGTGATTTCTATCCATCACACCCTCTATAATAGCCATATATTGACTGATCAAAATCAACTCTTGGAGAGAAGTGCAAACAGGTAAGGGGTATAAAGTATAGTTGGTTTTATTAGCTTAGTACAATAATTTTCATTAATTTTTGGTGAAAAATTAAAATCTTTATTCTTTAACATACAAAATATTCCCACTATTTTAAAAACAATTTAATAGTTACAATAACAAATACTCATTTAATAAAAATGCTATTGATTTTTACATAATTTTTCTTTAAGGTTTTATATTCCATCAATTGGTTTATGAAATTGAATGAAATGTTGAGTTTGTAAATGTTGACAAAAAATGTTAGCAATAACTTCAACAATATTAAATACTGTGAGGATTTCAACATTCGTCAGTATGTTGCAAAAAAAATTTAGTTTATTATAAAGGCAGCTTTTCTAATTTTATATTGTGCTTAATTTGTTTTTAAACTTTGGTTTTCATGTGGTTATTGAATTTCTCTGACTTGTTGCAGACACTGAACCCTATATGTTCTGGCCTGAAATACAGTCCCTTTACAACAAGGTTATTTGACTTTCTTGAATAAATGTAATTTATCTGAACTGATGTTAAAGTTTTTTTTTGTTTAAAATGTATAATCCAAACAAAATAAATTCTAAATATATGATACCCAAATGTTGGGGTATCTTTCCACTTTTGCAGAAGTACAATGTCAAAAATATTCTTGGAGATGTGAATGAAAAGGTGACACATTTCTCAAAGTTGTCTAGACAAGTTCTACTTTTGGAGAAAAAAAAATTGTGTTAGTGTGTCAGAAACAGCTTCTGTCTTTTAAGTTAGTCAATGTGACATGGCAACTGCTGTCAATGTTAACTAAGAATGAAGAAGATGATGACGACAAAGAAAATCCATGGAAATTAAAAAGTAATATTATTTTTTGATTTTACATTTTATATATTTTTTAAAGTAAGTATTAGTAATATTTTAAATAGTATTGGTAATGTTTCCAAATAATGATATTAAAAAATGGTAATATGAGATGTAAGAATATATAATTTGAGAATATTCCTGATATTCACATTAATTGTGCCTTCTTGGTCTTTCTTGTGTTTTCCACTAACATGTAGTGGGAAGATTATATAGAATCAAATGCTAGGTCTGGTGTAAGGAAAGACAGTTCACTGTTTTATGTCAGACAATTTTTCTCATCGGAATCCAAGATTCTCAAAAAAAAAAAAAAAAAAAGATTTGTAGTGTAATCACTCCTGACCTGGTATCTTGACTTCAGGCACTTCCCCACTGCCATGATATGGCTTTCCTCTGTCTTTTCTATAAATAGTTTCATGTCAATTATTCTGACCAGCTTTCTTTCTATGTACCTTGACTGCATGAATTTAAGTATACTACTAGATTGGCAATTAGGTCACATCTGTTGAAATAGCTAGATGCAATCATAAGTTCTATTCTAATAGTTTCTTTTCTTGTAATTCTTTCCTGTGGAACTCTTTTCCATTTCTTATTTTTCTGCCACTTACAATCTTCAAAAATTTAAATTCAATGCCAGTCGCAATCTTCTGTCTTTCTGAATTCTGTTTTTTTATTGTCCTTTCTCCTCACTAAAGTCCAAGAGAACGGGAAGTTCCACAGACTGGAAGTCTAGGGTCTGACCAGGCTCGATATTGCTTAACTTCTCTGATCATATGCAAAGTAGTGTTTCAATGTGATGTGGATATAAATTGTTCCCAAATGGTGCGGCACACTTCATAGGTGCGCCGGAAGAGGATAGCAGGTGAGGTAGAATGATTTAAATGACAAAGATTTAGAAACAGTCTAAAAAAAAATCATATACCATTAATAAATAGGATTTCAAACATTATTATGGATTACTTGTAATTACATGCATGAGTTCCAATATAAATAGTTATAAATAATTATTGACTGATTTTTATTTATGATATTTTTGCATTATGTCAAGTATTAAGAATATAGTAAGTAGGGTTCACAAATTGGAGGAGAGAGTTATCAATGATAATGTTCTGACTTTGAATCTGTGGTCATCTTCCTTTAACTCTCTCTCTCTCTCTCTCTCTGGACCTTCTTTGTCATAGTGTTGCTTGTGCCTTTTCATCAGGACTTCCCTTTGGTGAGGTGCGAGCAAATTTTAATTCTGAAAATGCAACCCAGAGATAAAAGATTTGGGAACCACTGATAGAGAGGATATAGGCTTTTAGAAACAAGTGAAGAAATCCTTAAATTAACAATGATTTTCATTCATCATCCTCTGTATAGAAAGCAAAAATCACAAATATAGGGACTGGATATCTTATAACAATGTGAAAATAAAAGAAATAGAAATTAAGAAGTCTGAAGTTGAATTTAAAGAATGTCATCACTTTCAATGGTTATAGCCATAATATTGGTCAGTGAGAATAATCTGTATATTTACTCGGATACACTTTTTATATATGTACCATTTACCGACTTTTGTGCACCAATAAAATATAACCATAATCACTGCTAGTGAGACACAAGACCAGTTGGATTTAAGTCTTTTTTCCAAAATGTATTAAGTGATGCAAAAAACTTCAATTAGAATTTGAACTTACTTTCTCTGGCAATGTATGAAATGTGTTAACAAAAGCTGGACAACACTGACTACAAATATCTTCATAATAATGATAGACTATCAAGGTTACTGGGCTTTGTGCAGGTTAAAATAATTTCTTTGTTGACAATTCATGTTACTGACCCATCATCTATATCAATATACTTTTGACATATTGAAATGTGAATGGAATAAAATAATTTACTCCAGAAAGCCTAGTCATTTTATTCTAACTAATGCAAGTTAATTATTTCATGCTATGTCTGTTCAAGACATAGGTAATCCTGACTCTCCATGGATTCCATTTTTTTTTTTTTTTCCCCTTGTGAATTGCCATGCTTTCTTGGGAAAGAGGGTGGAGTTTTCTTTCTCTTAGACTGGTTGCTACCCAAAAATAAAGAGCTTAGTTTACTCTTCTCTTTAAGGAGGGAGAATATGGCATGGATGTGAAAGTGAATGCAGCAGACTAACCTGGAACTTGAACTCAGTTTGAAATTTTCACTTTCGTCACTGATATCTGTTACACTACCCACATGTCATAAGGAAATCTTAGCACTTTTAATCAAAGAGAATTCATATATAATTTAACATTTTGAGTAGATAGAATAGACTTTTCCATCTCATCCTCTCCCAGTAATAATTTTGAAGTTTTTACTTTCCTTCTTACAATATTTTTTTTTTTTATAAAGGAGGAATTTCTCTTAAATAAAGACAGCTGGAATGAGGTAGGATATCTTAAATGTTAACTAAAATACAGCAATATATAAAGCAAATAATAAAGTTTACTTTGATGATTGAAAAAAAGCAATAGTTTTTGTCTAGTCATTTCAATGCAGGCATAGATAATTAGTTATAATGGTTATATATGATGGTAATAATTCACTGACCTACTGACTGGATGCTTTTCTTTTCCAACAAAAATGTCTGCACACAGATCTAAACTAATATAGAAAAGTTAATTATGTATAGTTAATTTCTTTATATTTATGCACACACACACACACACACACGAGAAGTGCAGAAAAGTTCTAAACCCAACCCACTTTTTTTAAGTCTAATCAAACACCACAATTTTTTTTATCCCTGTTGATTTGGCTGAGAACTTTTCAGCAACACATTACATGTATAAACTGCATGCACTGTGCAGTAATTAGTAATAACCTTCAGAAAAAACAAAGAGGAATATAATTATGAAGAAAAAAAATAGCAAATTTGATTATAATTTATGACGTAAACAGTAAAAAAAAAATAGAAAAATATTTCTGGGTCATTGTCAATTGAAGGTATACAAAAATTCCATGATATGTATGTATGTATGTATGTGTGTATGTATGTATGTATAATACTTCTTTTCTCTGTGTCATGTCCCTTCAGAATGTGGGCAATAATGGCATTCTACAACTTTCAGTCTTTTAAGTAATTCTCTTTCTCCTTTATGACCCCTCTTTATTGTGATTGTCCAACAAGCTTTTCTATTTCTTGTTTCAATATGTAGTACTAATAGTATTCATAAGTAGATAGGATTGCCATCATAAAACATCCTTACCCATTCATATTTATTCTAGCATTACATATAGTCAAATACCTAATAATTACTTTTATTTTATTTCCTTAATTATTTAGGAATCCTGCTTCTTGTAACAATATTGAAAAAATAAAATAAACTTTAGTAATATCATATTAATATTGAAAAAATAAAAATCATGATATATTAAAATCCAAATAAATTATTTATTTTTTTTTTTTTTTTGTGACTCATACTTAAGTATATAATGTAAAAGATCTTAATGCTATCTGTTTGCCTGGATACGTCCTGTTGATTAGGCTCACTTGGTTGCGTGTGGGCATGTGGCAATTCAGCCATTACGTATGGGTTAGGTTTAGGCCTTAACTGCTTATATTCATAGCTCACAAACCCAAGATTGGCTCTCCACACTCTTTCTGTTGAACATAATTTGTGTTTATCCAATATACCCATCTGTTATATATATATATTAGGTTGGTGCAAAAATAATGACATAATAATGTCGTTTTTTGACATATTTTTTAACGTCAAAAAACGACATTATTACGTCATTATTTTTGCACCAACCTAATATATATAGAATAGAATACAGAATCTCAACAAAGTTTGAAGAATATGACAAATGGAAAACTATTTAATTGAAACTAGATTATATTCAGTGTTTTGCTTTTACTAATCTAATTTAGTTTTAATGGAAGTTTTTCATTTGTCATTATATATATATATATATATATATATATATATATATATATAATGTCACTGAATTATTAAAAAAAGTAAACAAAAACTTTTAGTGAGCTTGAGTAAATGGATGGTGGGACAAGGTTTAGGAGAGATAACAAAAAGACAAAATTTATTAACTGCTATAAAGGACAGGAAATTGTGGAGAGCCATGATCACCAACATCCTGAAGTGACAGCACATAGAAGAAGAATTTTGTTTTGTCTGAATTGTTTCAAGTTAAAACTGAATCAAAACAAGTAACAGTGCAGTGTAAAATCTTTTTGTTTTCATTTTTAAATGTGCTTTCCCTTGATTATATATGACAATTATATTTTATTTAAAATAAAACTGGCATGTTATTTAGAATCTTGACAATTCTATTTAGTTTTTATAAACCAACTTTCAACTCCAATTTAAAGATCTCAAAATACCCAAATAAAAAAAGATAAGAAAACCTGATGTGAACCCTTTTTAAGCTATGCATTAATTTAAGCAATTCAATAATATATCAGTATGTCTACTTTTCAAATTTTCATAAAACTGTCCCATTTGTGTTTTGGAAAATGCTATCTATATATTAACTACACATAGACACACACAAAGTAAACATCTGTACCTTTCCACCTATGTGAGGAAATGAGTGGAAATATTTTGTTAAAAAGAGTAGGTGATGTCATACAGCTCCCTGGATATGACGTCATTCATCCCTGGTAGCCAGTGTGTGAGGAAGGTAATTCTCAATAGAATGGAGGGGTGCTACTTGTTTTGTAGCTGGGTGAGAAAACAAGGAAAGCAGACTCTAATAACATATGCAGTTAGTGTTAACTTGTTGAATACTTTACTATGAAGAAATAAAGAAAATTAATTTATTGCACTCTGTATCATAACTCTAGCTTCTCTCATTCCCCACTCTCTTTATATATATATATATATCTCTCTCTCTCTCCAGCATATTGAAATGTGCATATAAATAGACATCTGTCTGTGCCAGACGCATTGTTTAGATTGTATAATAAGCATCATGTAATACTAGTTTAGTAGAATTTATTATCTAGGCTCATATTGCAAATATTTTTAAATTATCAATAGTAATAATCATGATTTGTATGAATGTGCATTTAATATTCTCTTTTCAAGAAAATGAATAAAACTTTAGTATGGTATACTTTTAAATATTCTGACATTGTATGCTTTCTTTAAATTAATATTTTAAGGGATTTAAATTATAGTTTGGCAGTATTTTTAAAAAATTTTTTTTATTACATCTTAACAATAAAAATGTTATTGCATTTAACTTTGACTATTAGTATTATTTTCATGTCTACAGTAGATATTTGCTTTCAAAAGCAAAAAGCATAGAGAAAGGGATTAGCTGAAATAGAAACTTTTTTTCTTGTACTCTAAATATTCTTGATTTAAAGAGTAATAAATCTGTCAGTCTAGAGAGCATGCATCGTCAGCATGCTGCTCTGCAGCAGTGAGACTTGGAGCCTCTACTCCAGACAGAAGTGATGCCTCAGCACCTTTCATCTTCATTGTCTGAGATGCATTCTGGGCCTCAATTGGCCTGACCAAGTCATCAATACTGTAGTTCTCACTTTTGCCCAATTATCCAGCCTTTCTCCAACAGTGCCAGTTCTGCTGGCTTGAACATGTGCACTGTATGCTGGATAGGAGGATTCTGAAGGTCTTTCTGTATGGGGAACTGGCAAGTAGGCATGAGTGACCTCATCTACACTTCAAGGATGTCTGCAAAAGGGACATGAGGGGTGATGGACATTGAGAGATTGGAAGACGTCACCAGTGATTACTCACACTGGTGATGCGATTTACACAGAGGGTTGGAGTGAGGAGAGGAAAAATGAGACTTGCCGCTGGGGAAGAAGTGTGATTGACAGAAAGAAAACATGACATTGGGGGAGAGCATCTTCACATGCATTTGTTGTAATTGACTGTCACTCCTGTGTGGGCCTGTACAGTCATAATAGATGCTGCACTTCACTCAGCAGCTGAGGCATAACTCTTTGGGTGCAGATCCATGGTCACATATAAATCTGTTGGTCTGTTACTCTTTAAATAGTTATTAGTTTTGGATGACTTGCCAAATATGAAAAACAACACACACACACATGCTATTAATAGCTATTATACCTATATCCAGTATATAGATATATATCAGTGGTACTCAACATTTTTTTCCCAATGCACCATTTTCACCATATGCATGGATGTCATTCCCCACCTTTCCAAGACTGTCCAACTCAAAATGTGCATTTCAAATAATATGTATATATTATTGTAAATCTTCATTCTTTTCCATATTATTACATTTACATAGATTATTTTTATAGAATTTTACAAATTTAATAGTAATAGAAAATGTTGATTGATTTTAAAACTTGAATACATGTAGAGTAATTTGTTTTATTATTAAATAATTCAACTGAAGCAGACTTCAATAAATGAAAAGTTTAATAGAATGTCAGGGGATTGTAATTTAATAAACAGAATTCTGTAAAACAAGAAAAAGTAAGATCCCCACCCTGAAATAACCCCCCAGTTGAGAACACCTGTGATGGTGTAGACATAGGGATATAAAAACTGTTTGAAATCATATTAATTCTGCTTTTCTTATTAAAAGTACTTCCATAGGTATAAACCTTTTTTTTCCTTTGTGTATATATATATATATATATATATATATATATATATATATATATATATATAATTGACATAGTAACACATTTGAATGTAACCTGCATTCTTGGTCTGAATATTGCATTGAATCATGAAACTGACAGTCACCATGCAGTATTGATACCTATGCTCACACTGCTTATATCTATAAAACCTCTATCTCTTATGTTGAGCATGCTTCCCCTATAAATATAGCAAATTTTAACATTATATGACTTTGATCAGTATATCACCCAAATCCACAATATGATTTTTAGTATTAGATAAATACTAGTAGATAAAACTAAAATTTTATGAGTAAGAAATGTTTTATAATTCTCTTATATTAGCTTAATTCCTTCTGCATTTATAAGTAATAGTTTTGACCTTCTACTTGTTTAATATATTTCCCTGAAATAATTTATTTGCTACCTTAGATTTTGTTTCCTTGTTTTTTTTTTTCCACTTAAAAATGTCAGTAATCAATTTTATTGGTTGAGAATCAATGCATCTGAAGCTCTATAAATTCTGAAATAAAATATGGAAAGGATTTTGTTTCTTTTGTAACAAACAATAAGAATTTTCTTTTTAGAAAACTTCTGACAATTCCAATTATTCAAAGATAATTATTCCTATTTAAGTGTAACTTATTTTTATTTGCATACATTCATTAATGATAAGCAAACAAAATGTGCATTATTTATATAAATAAGTCTTTTAATATACATATGTACTACCCATTATTTATATTCGGATTATTGTCCTCATCTTTGTTGTTGTTATCACAATGTTTCAACCATTGTTCCCTCCAGCCTTCATCAAATGTATCTCAGTCTACAGGGAATTCTGAACTGAATCCTCTATTTAATCTATAGGAGTAGTTCTCATTCCACTGCACATGTCTAGGGACCTATAGTCAGCTGCAGGGGCTCTTCATGCCACTCACAGAACAGATTCCTTGTGCATATAGTCAACCCACTAACAGGGATGTCTTCGGCCTCTGTTACAAACTTAAAACACTTAGTGAAACTGATCCAAGGGGCTCTCGTTCATAACAATCAGATGATGATCTTGAATGTGGTAAACTTGTTCACCCGGTTTCCTACAGATGAAACCCTGACAGTGGTTCAAAACCAAATGGAATTTGACCCCTCCCTGGGAGAACATACTAATATTCCAATAGATAATCTGATGGAAATGTTGACAGCATTCTTCCAAACTAGTCTAGCAACAAGAAGAAGGCTTGGCTATGGGTTCACTGCTGTCACCAGTGATAAGGAACATATCTATGGAATACTTTGAGGGAATGGCTGTAGAAATGGCACCACTAAAGCCAGCAGTATGGCTGTGATATGTAAATGACACCTTCATACTTTAGCCACACCAAGAAGTACAAATACTAGTGGACTATGTGAACTCAATAAGACCATCAATCCAGTTCACAATGGATGAAAAAAATAATCAGCTAACCTTCCTGGATGTATTAATAACTTGCACAGAGAATGCGTTCAAAACATCTCTATGGAAAGCAAAGCTTTACTGGACAATACCCCAACTTCTATTCATACACTCTGAAGAAAGGGATCATTTGATACCTACAACACTGGACAAAAATCATAACTAGCCACCAAGACACATACCAACAAGAAATGATCAGCATCAATAGCCTTGATTCCATGTCGTTGTGGTAGAGAATATAAAGGTGAAACAAGCTGCCTCCTAAAAACAAGGCTGGAGGAACATTGAAAAGTCATAGTGACGAGTGAGACAATGAAATTGGGCATGGCTGATCATATATAGCAGGAAAGGGGTAGTCATCAGCTTTTGTAGAATGAAGTTAAAATACTAGACAAGGAAGAATACTGGTTAGTCAAATGTCTGAAAGGATCAGCACATATGCTAGGCTATGAGGATATCAGTAGGCTTAGTATAGATATAAATGCAATATGGGAACTGCTAATAAAAAAAGAAAGACAAATTACTGCAAGTCTTCAACAGTTGCACTAGCAGCAATCAAAAAACATGACAGGCAGCAACAGTTACAACACTAATCAGCTGGCAGGTTAGGTTTAAGGCTCCAAGTTCATCATTGAGAACAATAGGAACAATGGCCTAGTAATTGTGCATTCAATTCCTGGGCCTGACAGTGTGTACTTGGACTCAGTTGAAACATAATGAGCAATAACTGAGCAGGAATGAAAAATAAGAACTGGACAAGATATCCCTGGACATGAGCAGTGGAATTAGTACAGTCTACCCCCATAGATTAAATAAAGGGTTTGGTTCAGAAATCCCTGTAGATTGATATACGGCTGAAACATTGTGATAGAAATAACAAAGATAAGGATAATACTCTGAATATAAATAATGATAACTCCTCCTCCCAGAAATTCAGACAGAAGCTTAACCTGCTTTCCAAACTTCTCAAGGCAGTAATGCCGCTAAGACACAAGGATTGGGGAGAGAATAAGAATTTAGGAGAATGAAGCAGAAACCCAATCCTAAACAGGAAACAAGAGATAAACCTCTACTCCTGTTCAAGAGATGGGGAAAGACTGTGAACTGTGTGATAGGCAAACCTATCTACTCCTATTGAAAAAAATATAAGTAAAAATGTGAAAGTTTTCTTTACCAATCCTTTTTTAGTTAGGCTTTTCAGTACTCCCTCATATTTCATGCAAAGAGATAGGGAGAAACTGAAGATAGGTAGTCAGGAATTTACACTTTGGAAACATTTGCAAGATGTGCATATATTTTCTTTAAGCAAATAGACATTTACAAAAGTCAAAGAATTTGTTACATTTGAGTCATGGTTAAGGAAGATTATTTTGTAATCCATAGCAATGTCACATGTCTGTAAAGGAAATTTTTATGCTTAGTAATAATTCATTTGTCAAAGTTTAGTTTCGAAGAAATGAGGATGTTTATATATAAAATATAAAATGAGCAGATCTCACACAATAATAATTAAAATAAATCTTAACTCCTTTTTGTACTTAATTGTAAATGTTCTATTATAACAGTTCAGTAAATGATAGATAACCAGGAAGTTATTTTAAATATTGTTGCATAGCATAAGTGTGTAGACAAGTGGTTAGAATGTTAGTGTTCTGACGATATGACCGAGTTCAAATATCACCATTGTTGATTTGTCAAGAAAATAACTTTTTGAATATACTAGACTGTACTAGGCAGTGGTTCCCAAACTTTTTTCTCTGGGCCACATTTTTAGAATAAAAATTTGATTGTGCCTCACCAAATTGTATGTGATAAAAAGTATATTTAAATATATAAAAGAGTGAGGTTTAAAGGGAGATAACTACAGATTCAAAATCAGAACATTATCATTGATAACTCCTTCCTCCAATTTGCAGACTAGTTACTATATTCTTAATACTCGATATGATGCAAAAATATTACAATGATAAAATCAGTCAATAATTGTTTATAACTATTTATACTGGAACTCATCTATGCAATTACAAGTAATCCATAGTAATATTTTAAATTTTCAAATCATATATTTTTGGCATGTTAATTTTTTAAACTGTTTCTAAATCTTTGATTGCCTTTCAATCATTCCATCTC
This sequence comes from Acanthosepion lycidas, assembly GCA_963932145.1. Lineage (NCBI taxonomy): Eukaryota > Metazoa > Mollusca > Cephalopoda > Sepiida > Sepiidae > Acanthosepion > Acanthosepion lycidas. The sequence goes on from OZ010615.1 coordinate 57,274,696, forward strand.
ACCTGCTATCCTCTTATGTCACACCACTTTGGGAACACTGTCCTGGGGAGACCACCCGAGTATGCATCACTATTGAGAAGTGCTTGAAATCCAGCCCACCAGTTGACCCAAGCATTGTAAGTAAAATTGGGTTGACAAAACTGTTTGGAATCTGTTGACAATTGTACTAGCATGAAGTCACAAGTCATTATGACAGAGGCTTTGAGTGTATCAACCTTGTTCAACTATTGATCATATCAGATAATGAGCTCTCTCCCAGAAACTAACTAAAGTTTGCTCAGCATGTATAAACTACAGATTGGTTTTATGGGTGTTGAAAAAAAATCTCTATATATGCTGGAGCAGGTGAAATATATATATATATATGCCTGAGCAGGTGTCTGCAACAGGTATTAGTAAGCCACTCTAATAGACTCCATAATCTCATGGTATTGACAAATGTTATTACAATTGGATAGGCTTGCCAATTTAAACTGAAAGTTAAATTCTTTTTTCCATATTTTATAAGAGACTTGTTATATATAAAAAATTTTGAATATGCATGTATATTTGAACTAGATAATTTTGAAAATACAAAATACTCTCTAAACTTAAAAGATGTTCATCATATGATGCTATATGATAAAGTTGAAATGTATATTCTTTTAGTTTTTATATATATATATATATACACACACACTACCCTCCAAAAGTTTAAGATAACCTAACATTTTTTTAAGAAAAACCCTCTATTGAAAGGAAATAACTCGGTCTTTAGGTAAATTTTTATTAAATGCATAATTACATTCATTATGTAATATTTTTATTTTGTAACAAAACAAAAATATGAAAAATGCTAAATATGAGATTCATCAAAATATCCGCCCTTTGCTTTGAGAATTGCTAAGCATCCTCTTGACATTCTTTCCACCAATGAAAGCAAATATTCACTTGGAATATTTTGCCATTCCTCTTTTAATACTGTCCACAAGGTTTCTGCACTTGGTTGTCGTTTTTTGACTTTGAATTAATTTGAGATGAATTGGAATGCAATGTGGTTGTAGTCAGGTGATTGGGGTGACCATTCCATGACTTATTTTCTTTAGTTTTCTTCTGCAAATCATTTTTTACATAGCTCAGAGTTATGTCTTGGGTAATTATCTTGCATAAGCACAAATCCATCACCAATCGGCCATGTCCCAGATGGAATAGTGTGGAGCTGTAGGATAGTGATATCCATGTTAATTCAATATTTCTGGCACCTGATAAATATCATCAAATGTATTGCCTGCAAAACAACACAGGACATTACATTTCCTCCATCATTCGTTCACTAGTACTTCGCCTCACATATACTCAGCTCCAAGACCCAAAGATTTCAGACTTGGATTTATCAGTCCAGAGGACTTGTTTCCATTGATCAACAGTCCAGTTTTGATGTTTTTTTTTTGCCCATTTATTTGCCAGTTTAAGTAGTGGTTTCCTGGCAGCACAAAGGTCATTTAGACCTGCTGTAGTGAGTCTTCTCTTAACTATTAATGCAGACACATTAGCTCTACCAGCTTCACTTACTTGTGCAGCAATTTGATGGACTGTCAGATTCCAGTTTCAAAGACTGGTGATTTTGATGAACTTGTGATTTGATTGCTGTCTGTCATTATTTTTACCTGTTTCTACATCTCTCACAATAGTGGAGTGAAATGCATTGTATAAAACTAACATTTTTGGGCTATATCTTGGAAACTATAGCCTTCGCAACATAATGTGATGATGGTTTGCCTCTTCTCAGCTGATAATTTACATTTCTTGCCAATATTAAGATTGAATCTGTAAAATTGAAATTATTAATGTTTTTAATAATTGAGCCTGAGACACATGATACCAATTATGAAACATATATTTGGTGGTGTTCCTCATCTGACAATGCATAAAGAGAGCCAATACTGATACTGGACTCTGTTGTTGCAAAATAGAGGGTTCTAAAACAATTTAGAGTCATTGTCCTTACACTCAGAGTGCTGGGTAAACGAGGTACTGCGATAAAAAAAAAAAAAAATGTTATTTCATATCAAATGTACCCAAACCTTGTGCAGTGTATTATTTCATGTAATTGTACTCCAAAACTATCTATATTTATAAAATTCAGCATAAAAGTCAGCTTTGAAACATGATTTTGTAAGTGATCTTTAACTTTTGGAGGGTAGTATGTGTATATATATATATATATATATATATATATATATATAATTAGGTATGCTAACTGGTAGATTCATTATGTGACTATAATCTTTGTATATTATAATTAATTTGTTTAATTGGTGTTACCATCTGCACCTCCTTTATTGAAAACAAAAATCGAGCAGAGCACATGACTCAACCAGTAATAAGCTTATTTTTAGAGATTTCCTATTTAATTAACACAATAAAGGATTAAATATAATTACAACACCATTAAGAAAATTGATTTTTCAAAATATTGTATTATATGTATATCTGAATATAAATAAGGTTTGGAGATGTGTTGACACAGACAAATCATTTGACATCATTTTATTTTATAAACAGATAACATTTAAAGTAATTATTAATAAGAAGATTAATTTTTCCAAGATGTAAAAAGATTGAGTTTTTTTTTTTTAATTTTTCTTGTTTATAAAACTTAAAATATTTTTTATCTTACTAACACCATACCTATTTGAAAAAAAATATTTCTGTTTTGGATCATTGTAGTATCAGTGCACAACTGTGAAAAGTCTCACATATGCACATACACATTGTTTTATATATGAGGTATGACAATTTCTGGAATGGGCCTGTGAAAGCAAAAGTTGCTTATTTGGTAACTATTGACTGCGGTCAAACTTTAGAGTTCTTTCTTTATGTAACTATACACCTTTGTTTTCAGCAATGAAACTATTGTCTCACACTCTATTGGCCTGTTAGCTTTCTACCTCTTTTTGGCATGTACTAGAGGCTCTAATCAACTGTAAATTGGTTAAGCATTTTCATCTTACAGTGTCTTCTTTCAGACAAGAAATATGGCTTTCACTTCTCTAAGTCAACTGCTGGTGTATTAATGGTTATTGCTGAAGTCTGTCAAGCATTAGATAAGAATGGCAAAGCTTGGGCTGTTGCTTTGAATATCTCAAAGGCATTTTACAGGGCTTGGCATGCTGGGCTTCTTCACAATTGAAAAGTCATAGTATTTCCGGACAAATTTTTAGTGATTCAATCTTATAAAAATTTCTTGGAATGTCTCCAAGCTCTTTTTGCATTGATGCAGGTGTACCTGCTATCCTTTGAACCTATATTGTTCCTAATTTTCATCAACTACTTTCCTGATATCATCAGTTCTCAACTTTGTATCTAATGCTAAGCTTGATTGGTTTGATAACGTCAAATTGGCAGCTGATTAAAAAAAAAAAAAAAAAAAAAAAAAAAATGAATCTGTTACCTAGCACAAGAGATGGCTGGTTAATTTTAATGCATCTAAAATGAAACTACTCTTTTAATCTAAAAGATAACCTTTTTTGCCATCCATAAGTATGGCTGATGCTAACCTTCAGGAGAGTGACACATTGCACCTTCTTGTGCTAATGTTTCCTGCTGACATTAAGTGAAAAGATTATATTGAATCAGTTGCTAGGTTTGCTGCTAGGAAAGTCAGTTCATTGTATTGTACTAGACAATTTTGGGCAGAATCTATCTTGCACATTTATAAGTCTACAATTCATCCATGCACTAAATATTGCAAACTCCCAATGTGTTGCTGGATGTTAACAAATCTTTGTCATTTCAGAGCATTTTTCAATTTGGAAGGAGCTAAAAATCTAGGTAGTTAAGTCTGGTGAATAAAGTGAATGACTTTTTTTCTTCTTTTTTTTTTCTTTTTTTCTTTTAAATAAATTTCTTCATGTATCATGTGTAGGGGCATTGTGATGATGGTGAATCCATTTATTAGTTTTGGTTTTTACCACTGAACACTTAATCTTCAATCTGAACACACAAACATTTGCACTGTTTATTTGGGTGGGGAAGAGGGTTTGGGTTGCTAACATCTAACCCATAATGTACATCTCTCATTCTTTCTTGAACTGCTTGTGCCATTCAATAGCACTCGATTTCTGCATTGCATGTCCCCCTCTCCATAAGCCATTTTTAATAGGTCTGATGTTTCACTAACACCAATCTTCATAAAAATTGATGTTAATTCACTGCTCTAGTTTCTTTTCACTCATTTTTTGCCAACAGTATAACATGAACATATGCAACTTTCTCTACTGTTCAGTAATGACTGACTCGTTTGGTTTGTATCTCAAGTTGGAACATGTTCAGGCACACCATTTGCCTAATTCATTACCCCAGTGTCCCACTGGTCATAACATAAATAAAAAATACAAAACCCCTGAGAGAGAAAACTATCAATTTATCTCCTGTTATCCTTCCATATTATTAATCCTATTTAACTTGCCCATCTTCCAAATAAGTGTTTATAAATTCTGATTAAAAAGCTTCTTTTCACTAGTGGTCAATCTAGTACCTATGAAATAGGTGATAACTTCATATGGTTGATCTGCTTTCAAATAATCCTGGACTGTAAAAACTCTCAATTTTATTTTCATTAAAATTGGCTGAATTAAACCTTTTTTTTTCTATTTACTAAAATTGAAATAAAATATATCAGGTTAGTGTAAAAGTTCTTTTTCATGATGTTAAAGAAATCTTATAAGTGACTCTGAAGTTTACTCAGCTTTTTATTGCTTTGTAATCCGTCTACTTACATATGTTGTTTACAAATGAAAAATTCAGAAGCTATGAAAATGGATTTCATATCCTCTTATGGAAAAAAATCTCACTCGGCATTTAAAGATTTTTATTTTTTTTTTACTTAACACAGAAGTCATTTTTAAACCAGACAATTATTAGTAGGATTCAAAACAAAAGTCATAGCTAGACCCAGGAAAGTGTTCATTATTTCAACCTACAAGGGAATCAACTGATTGGGGAATTCTTTATTACAAATTGCTGGGAACTGAACAAAACCTTATTTCACAATGCTGGAGTGAGCAATTGACTTGTTTGAATGATTCAAAGAGAAGAGACAATTTGGCAGGGGCAGGGAATCTTTCATTGATAGCTTATGAATGGGTGCTGAAAAGTTATTGGTCTAACCTCAAATCTGATCAAATATCAGACTTTTTAAAAATCCCTTCTTGATTGGACTGAGAGCTTTTGTCCCATTTAGAAGATAACCATGTTTATTCCATGCAACAGTTCCAACAGGTTCTTGAAAATTTCCTGAAATATTTCAGCAAATCAAAATACCAGAACCATTATGATGGAGCACACAATTTGCATGCAAGTGTTTTATGAACTGATTGTTTTTACAACTTATTGACCCTTTGTGGATTATTTAAAGCAAAACATATTTTTGATTGTAAGAATAATTCTCTCTCTCTCTTTCGCTCTCGCTCTCTCTCTCTCTAATAACAATGAATTTTCTAGATATATGTTTTACTATTTAACCCATAATTAGTGGAAGGAGATGGATTCATATTTTTCCAAGTTCAAATTCCAGTTGTGTTCATTGCATTACCTTATGTGCATATGAACTCAACGGGATTTTGAACCTGGCTCTCCAATTTCTCATTCTGAGCCACTATCCATCACACCACTCACACATCCTACAAATATAGTATGAAGTCATAGAAAGCCAAAAAAGAAAAAATACTTTGATGTGATAATGATGTCATGAATTTATATGAATAACTGATTATCAAAGACATTTTGAAAACATTTGTACCAATCTTTATTATTGTCATAAGAACATAAATATATTCTAATTTAAATTTGTGGCATCTGATAATAGCTATGTACTTTTTATATCATAAAGTAAATTGAGTTCTCTAGCCTAGTCAGTCTAGAAGGGAAATTCTGCATTCAATTCAGTTGGGTATACATGTGCCATGAACTCTGATAAGAGCTTTCCTTGCATTGAAGCTTGGTCTGCAACTGATTAAGTTACAAGATGGAAAATCATCATTCTTTTGATTGTACCTCCTCATTTGTTTACAACACCTTGACTGTTGAAATCTCCAGTATCATCAGGTAAATGTTATATGTGATAAACCTCCAAGAATTTTTTAATTAAGTTTGTTTTACTAGGATTTTTTTGCAATGCGTTGACGCCTGACAAAAACCCAACTTTGCTGTTTAATAATTTCTTAAATTTAATTTAGGACATCATGGTAAACAATATTTAAGAAAATCTTTTTCCTTTTTAACAGCAAAGAATAAATTCTTAGGATTTCTTACTCTTGAGTATGCAACATACAACTGGTTATATGTAAATATTTCTTTCTGGAGTCAAATTCCAACTTTTGAAGCATTTGACCTTGTGATTTGTCTATAGTTCTTGCAAATGCAGGGTGAACTGGAAACTGGATTCTTGTATATATAAGAAAATTAAAGAAAAGATATTCAAAAAACAATATTGCATTTTTATTAAATAAGTATTTATTTTAATCATTAAATTGTTTTTAAAATAGTGGAAGTATTTTGTGTATTAATAAAAAATTTTAATTTTTCCCCCCAAAATTTAATAAAAATTTATTGTGTTAAATTTATTGCAGTTAAATTTTATTTTTATATAAAAATATGTAAAAAAAAAAAAAAAAAAAAAAAAAGACAACTTTTTACAAAATTGTTGTTTTATGTAGCATTTAGTAAACTTTTTTCTTTTTTTTGCAATAAACTCACATACAAAAACTGGAACATTAGTATGAGCCTGAGTGTAAATGCAGACGCAATACTATTATAATTAAATGGCAAATTGTTTAGTCTTTCCATTAGAACACTTTAATGGTATTGCCCTAACAAAAATTATGCTACAATGTGTCATTTTTGTCTGTATTACAATTTAAAAAAAAACACAAACACAGGCAGAAATTGGATCATTGAATCATATAGATTGTATTCTTATGTGTATGTTATCTCTCTGAGCATTACATTTTTCTGAATACTTAGTGCCAATATTTAACAATGTAAGATTGTGGGTGAGAATTTAAATATTTTATCCTAGATACCTGGTCAGTAATTTTTTTTCTGCATGTATAAATAGTTTTAGTTTATTCCTTTTGAAATTTCTTGTGGAGCTTAGGGCTGTGAACATACCACATCATTGTGGGAGATGCAGTTTTAATTGCAGTAGAAAGTAAGTTTTTATGGCTGAATTTGTTAATCTTGCATTCTATTCTTCTCTTGAGCCAGAGTGTGGGAACTGGTTTGAATTGAGAGCTATTCTTTTCTTAGACTGGTTGCTAGTCAAGTTTAGAGAGTTCAGTGTGCCCTGCTATTTTATACTGAGCTCGGCTAGTATAAATATTGGCTAAATTTCTATCAGCTGAAAATTGGAAAATTTTTTCTCTTGATGTATTGATTTGTGTATTTGTAAAATCCATGATAATCTATGAGTAGAAGTATGCTAGAGACTTTCAAGTGATGGAAGAACTTTCTTGATAGATTTTTGAAGATAGAAAAATTGGTTGTGTATTAAAAAGAAATCATAATTGTTATAGATATGAATAGTTCTTCATATAAATGAAACTTATTTTAAACTAAAGCTAATCTTTCTTTTATGTTCTTAATCCATGATTCTTAAATGATTTAAGAAACCATTTAGATAAAGGGATTTTATGCTCAGGTTTCAAATTACTTTTTTATATATCAAACATTTGTTTTTCTTTGTTTTTATATTATTATATATTAGGTATTATGATTGAAGATGCAACCTTTAGGATACAAGGGCACTAGTCTATTTTTTTCAATTAGTTAAGCCTAATTTGATAATCTGGGTCAGTTTCTTTAGTTTATATTTTTACTTTTAATTGGAAAATGGCTTTATTCAAATTTGAATATCTATTTTTTCATGGGTGTGGGTACATATGAAAAATGATAGGTATTTGGTCACTCATGCCATCTGCTATCTGTGATTAGCAACTGTGTCCTCCAGGAGTGGTGTCAACAGGAGTAAATTCAAATGCTTCCTGTGAAATTGAGGCAGATGGGAAAGGAGGGAAAGTTAATGATATCCTCCACTCCCCCACTCCAGTTACAGTACATCTGGTGGCAATTCTGCTACTTATTCTTTTACTGCAAACATCTTTCTCTTTTAATTCAAACCACAAACCCCAAAATATGCAACATCATCTTCTCCCATCTCTCCCCCATTCATTTTGTTCCTTTACACTCCCATTTTAAGAGGGGCGTCATTTATTGACCCACATTTTAGCAGACTATAAGTTCTTTGTGTCCTAGTTTGTATTTCGTCATCACTACAACATATTGTCCTCATCATAATCATATGTTTTAGAGTTTAGTAACAGAGCTTTCCAATATATACTCAAAGTGAATAGAGTAATATTTGAATTATTAACATTAAAATATTACTCTATTTGTAACATGAAGAGAAAGTACATGTGAAGGTGATTGAAATTTAATTATGGTTTGTATCTACTTGGAGATGATTGAAGAGACTTCAAGTAATGACTGCTAAAAGAAAATGATTTTTATTCTGAAGTAAACAGATATATTTCAAGAGTTTCTATATAATATTTATCCAAATAGCTTAGGACAATTTGAAAACAGGAACAGATCTGTCTATATGATGAGGTATTGTAACTATTTACACTATTCAGACTGTTGTCCTCATTTTTATTGTTATATCTATGACTTCAGCATTCTTCAGGTGATGTATGTTGGAATTTTGAACTGAACCCTTTAGGAGGGTAGATTATTTTAGTTTCATGTGCCATGCTGTTTCTGGATGTGTCAGTTTCAGTTATTTCCCATTAGTAATTCAACTCTTCAAGTTTTTGTTCACTTCTGCTGTGGCCAGATTGTAAACTCACACTTTGTGTCAAATCACTTTTGGATTACTTCAACCAATGCTTTTATCCACTGGGCTGTGTGTCCTTGAATACATTAGTGAGTGAATTTTTAGGACTTATAAACCTAATGTTTTGGTAACCATCATGCTTGGTTAATTCTTAGTTGAAATATGGAACTATAAGAGCATTACCTGTTTTGTTTTTAAATCTATGAAAAGAAAAGTAGTGTAAATAATCTGTTATAAGATATAGAATTGTTAATTTATAAATATTGTTTCTTGGCATTGGGTTAGTAGATTTTATTACATGGAAAGGTTAATTTTTTTTTTGTACTTCTGAGATGAGTTATTATGTACATTATTTACATTATTCGGCCTATTGTCCTCATCTTTGTTGCCATATTTATTACAACGTTTTGGCTGTTGTACGCTCTTGTCTTCTTCAGGTGGTTGGAATGTCGAACTTAACCCTTTATTTCACACATGGAACATAGAACTAGAACAGTCTACCCCAGTGAGCGAAATAAAGGGTTAAATTCAACATTCCAATCACCTGAAGAAGGCCGGAGCGTACAACGGCTGAAACGTAATAAATATGGTGACAAAGATGAGGTCAATAGGCTGAATAATGTAAATAATGTAATTTTTTTTATTTTTTTTTATTAATTATATTTAAATCTAAGCATTTACATGGCTTGGAAATCTGTAAATATTGGTTGTTTATTAAGAGAGGATGGAAAGTGTGACACTGAAATCTGAAGGCACACTGGGAAGCCAAAGATGCATTCCAAAAACTAAGCAGAGTATTAAGAAAAAGAAAAAACTTGTTAAAAACAAAGAATATCTAGTCTCTCAAAAAGTAAATAAAGTATTAAGAAAATGTTAAAATTTTTAGAAACAAAGAAAAGAATCCTGAACTGTTATGTAATATTAGTCCTCCTATATGGCAGTGAATATTGGATAATCTCCTCAAAGATGAAGAGATTTGAAGCATCAGAAATGTGGTTCTATAGAAGGATGTTGAGTATACTATAGACTGAACATGATGATGTTTTAGAGAAAATGGAAACAGAAAGGAAACTTCAGGAAGAAATAGTTGAAATTTCTAGGACACATAATGAAGAAAGAGGGCTTGCAAAATCTGATTCTCACATGATGGATTGAAAACTAGAGGGATAGAAGAAAAAAGCACATAACCTACTTAATGAGATTGAGTAAATGGATGGACGAACAAGGTTTAGGAGAAATAACAAAAATACTATTAAGAGCTACAAAGGATAGGAAGTTGTGGAGATCCATGATTGTCTATTTCCTGAAAGGTCATGGCACATGAAGATAATAGTCTAAGTATTGACTTGATAGGTGACCTCATTTTGGGGCTCTTACCCCTCTGTATTATCAGTATGTTGTAGGTCCCAACATAAGGGAAGTAGTGTATGTGTGCCTACAAGAGAATGTAAGTCACTAACAGGATTAAAAAAAAGCTCTATCTATCTATCTATCTATCTATCTATCTATCTATCTATCTATCTACTTAGTACTTAGCTTACAGTCAAATCACACTGAAAACACTACTTCTCATTCAATCACTGAACTTAAGCTGTGTTATGCGAAGTCAATACTTATATAGATACTGTAAGTGACCTCCTACAATCTGAAAAATGTTTTGGCTTTAAATAACTCACGAAAGGGTTGATAAGCTGTAAAAAAAAAAATAAATAAAATAAAACTACCACTACCTATCTATTTACCACTAACCCTGTTAAGATGATCTTGATTACCTCTAAACATTTTTATTTTTATTTTATTTTATTTCCCCCCCAACCTTATCTTGAACATGCATATGTAGTGAGACAATGGTTGGAAGTTATTTGAATGCTCATAGAAATAACGAGAATGTATGATTTTCACTTGTATCCTCTGTCATATCCCTAGACATAAGGACTGGAATGATAAATCTTGTAGATTAAATAAAGAGTTCCATTGAGAAATCCCTGTAGGTTACTTGAATGGATATACACTGGGCTCAATGGTTAAAATGTTGTTATAAGAACAGCAAAGAGGAGGACAACAGACTGCATGTAAATAGAGTAAATAAAAAATTTGTTGTTTTTAGTTTTAGCTTTTACCTATTCAGTATACGAACATAATGTTCTCTGACTTACACAATCTTAGATCAATTGTACAGAAATTTGAGCTCCTGTCAGCTTCTCACTTGCATTAATATGCATAGCTTTGGATAATTAGAAATGTTTAATTGAGCATTAAAATTTGCCTTTATTCATATTAGTAACTGATTTGATTTTTATGATTTAACTTTTTTGTGGGTTATTTAAAACTGAAACATTTTGGATTGCAGAAGGTTGCTTATAGTACTTGGTGTTTCTAAATAATGACCAATCTCGACACTCAAAAATATGCAAATTCTGAGATACATCTTTACAATAAAATAAAAAATTATTTATACATTTTTATAATACAGAAGAAAGAAATTGTTTGCAGATATGGATTTACCTGTTAATACATTGACCAATTGCCAATGTTCTTAATTTTAAAGAATTACAAAAGGCAAAATTGCTTGTGAAAAAGATTCCTTTGCCATTCTTCTCTATTCATCAATATCATTTAATCTTTTCCATTTTGCTGTGTTGCTTCTCAAAAGCTAGATTTCCAAATATGTTACAAATATGTTTAAAAAGTTGCCTTTTTTTCTTTTAAAATATGAATGTTCACACAATAACAAGGCCCCCAAATCACTCAAGTTGGAGGGTTACTGTTAAAATGCTTATGATAAATGAGGTGTGTGATATGAATAAAAAAGGAGTTGATAAGAAGTGAAAATTATGAGGATAAGGGGGATGGATAATAATTGGTTGGTGGTTGTTTTTGTTGTTTTTTGTTTTTTTCTTTAGATAATAATTGTTTTAGTGATACAAGTCTTACTGATTAACTCATAGCTGGATGGAAGAAGTGGATTCATTCCTTTTCCTTTCGTACGTAAGTGAATATAACAAACCCAACTGAAAATGGAACTTGTTTCCAAGCTGTTATCCATTACACCACCTGCACATCCAAGTTTACAGCACCTGGTATTCCCAAACGGTTACCTATTTAGGTACTGACCAGGCTCAACATTGCTTAGCTTTGGTGATTGTATAAGAACTGGTGTTTCAACAGATAACATTTGACCTTTGACTTGAAAAGGTTAAGATAAGGTTAGTATTTAAGGAAGCATCTATGTGGAAGTCTGTTCCCAAAGATAGCAGTTCTTGGGGAAAAACCTGATTCAGAGGAACTTTATCCTTTCATTTGGAATACAGAGGAATTGGAGTGATTAGGCTCCATGTAAGTTGCATGGTGTGCTGTATTTGTAAAGGTCTGATCTGGTGGAACTAAAAGATGGAACTTATCTGAATGTTTGTCATGGAAATAGTGATAAAGTAGTAATAAAATCTCATCAAGGAAAGAGGCTACAGAGTGAAAAATAAGTCAATCCACACAAGACCATGTAAATAATTTTGAACTGTATCAAAGCTGGACTGATCAGAAATGAAAACAAAATGGCTTCCTCATCATCCTTCCCAAAACTAAATGTTCATTTTCAAAAGATCACCCTGACTGCTTGGAGATTTCCATTACAAGCTCTTTCAATCTCTTAAGTACTCATGTCAAAGTCCTATTGTCATGATTTGGAATGATATCTCAAAAATTGCAAGCATTTTGACCAGCAGTGAAGAGTAGAAAACAGGCCATCTTGTTGTGATTAGGCTACTTCACTATTTGCACCTATTCATGGACTCTTCAGAATGCTCCACAACCCAAATTGAGTCAACTTGGACCTGATAACATTACATTATCCTGTTGGAATAATCTGTCATTGCTGGAATACATGAAGTCCATGAATGGGTGCAAATGGTGATAAAGTAGCCTAATCACAAGTCTTCCAGGTTCTAATTAATGACCTTACAAGTCTATGTCTGTTGTCATGGTATTAACAAAGACATTTTCATAGATCTTCTGCTTCCACATTCCATGGAAGCTAAAGATCATTGAACTAACCTGTTAGATATGCTTCTGGTGCATCATGCAGGGAATACAGATGTGTTTTGAACTAGGTATCACTTGCCAGACAGACAATTTTTGCCAAATGTTTCTTGTTGTGATCATCAAGGTCCTGTACTTGGCCACTTCACTGTCCACCATGGACAGTAATGCCTTCTTACAGGTATTCTCTGAAAGTCTCTGGAGAGATACTGAGATTTCTGAGGAAATGGTTGAACCACTTTGTTCACCTGGTATGAACCCAATTGAGCATTAATGGTATATGGTGGAGAGGTCTATTCATATGCAAATTCCTTCTCTTCTAAATATTTGGAAGCAACTGACAACTATCCAGATGACATGGCTCAGTATCTCTCCAGAGACTTTCTAACCACTTGTGAAGTTTGTTATCTATATATATATATATAGAGAGAGAGAGAGCAAATGGCTCAGTGGTTATAATGTTTGCTTTCAACCATGAGGGTTTGAATCTCACCATGTGAAGATTGTAATGTTATTGGTTTAGGTAGGTGATTACAGCACCACTGGTTGATCCAAGCCTTGCAAGTGAAATTTGGTAGATGAAACTATTTGGAGACTGTTGATGGTTGTGTTAGTACAAAATCGCAAGTATTCCTGATTGAGGGTTTGAGTGTACTGGCATTGTTCAAACTGCTTATCATAACAGATTATGTGCTTTCTTTCCCATAGTTGCAGTATAGATCACAGATGGATCCTCTGGATGTTGAACAAACACAAATGTGCCTGAGCAGATGTCTGTAACAGGGATTGGCTAGTCACCCTTGCAGAAAGTTGGGCTGAGTAGCCAGTCATTATATATAAAACATTTTAAATAGAATGAAATATTTTTTCATATGAAAATACAGTTTTATTTTTAATTCATTATTATGAGAAAATTAAACAGTATTTAGTTTTTGTTATCAACTAGAGCATAGAAATCTATAAGTATGTTTCATTTATTTCCCATGAATATTATTTTTAAAAATTATTCTTTTGTTTTACATCCTAAATCACAACTCGTATATCTGCTTACAATTGGGGTTAAATGTTGGGTGGTTTGGTGGTAGTTTATAAATAGCAAGAAGAAATAACATTAGTTGAATGAAGTTGCTGAAAAGCAAATATGTTCTTTTGTATCTTAACATTTAATTGTATGAATAAGTTGTGATAGATAAATTAGAAAAATAGTTTTTTATATACTTAACTAGTGAAGGTATAATGATAGATTACAAACCTTGACTTGCTTTCAGCTGTTATAATTTTTATTGGCTTATGGCCACATCATGTTGAAATGCTGGTTTCAATACAATTACCTGAGTTAAGCAATGTCAAGCCTGGTGACAACTTGTGAATACCAGGTACAGTAAATTTGGATGTGCAAGTAATGTAATGGATAATGGCTCAAATGTTAATAAAAGAGCTGAGTACTAACTTCAGTTTGGTTCTTATATTCACTTATATTCACTTATGTTCCAATACCCTTGAGAAAGGTACAAATCCACCTCCTCTCTCCCAAGCTATAGGCTAATTAGTAAGACTTTTTGTTGGTTCCAATCTGTGTAGCAATGATTCCAAAAACTCCTACCCCTCAATTTATAGGCAGAAGTACACAAATGCATGCTGGGATGTCTTCCTAGACAATAGTTGGGAAGTATTGCATTAATTTCTTCAACCAGAAGTAAAGAAGTGTCAGGTGTTTTCAGTAAATATTACACACCTGACTTTTTTAACATTCTTAGTTTCTGTTATATGTTAAATTGGCAGGACTTGATTTGTCATAGCCTATGAAAATTGTTGTTTCATTCTTAGTTTCCAATTTCTTTTTATCTTGTATGTAGGCATTAACAAATTGTGTCAAATATTGGCGAAGTTAAATTTGGGACCTGTGAACATTTTGAAGGCAGTTTTTCTAGTTTTTTGACTGTAACACTCATTCTACAGTTTTATCACTAAATCATTTTAGCTCCACCACCCCTCTCAAAAAATTCTTAGAATATAAAAATATTTTCTTGCTTTAAATAATGCTAAGTGTTAATAAACTGCAGAAAACAAATAAAAACAAACTTTTTATTTTAGCATAAAAAAGACTCTAAATAATCATTCTTAGTTGTATCTCTTGTCAGCACTAAATAAGTTTTTAAACGGACTTCAGTCAGTTTAATCTTTAGAAAAAAAACTTGTTCACTGTTCATATTACCAAGAATTCAAGCATCTTAAGATCAATTCCTAACAATGACACTGTCTTTATTTATATTCTTTAGCCAAATCTTCTTATAAGTATAAAAACACAAAGTGTTTTCCAATGGGTTATCAGGATAATGGTATAACTAATTGGCTTAAATTGCAGCTAAATTGTATTCAACTTCAGTAATGGACTAATACTTTAATTTCTTAATGTTCAAAATTCTTTAGGTATTTCTTTGTCTGTTGGATAAAAAAACTTCAAAATAAATGAAAGGGAAATAGGTTTGTCATACTTAGCAAAAATCTGATATTTAAAGAGGAAACTTAAATTTTTCATTTTTATGATATATCAAAATTTAATGCAAATAAATGCAAGCAGCTTTATTAATTTCAATAAATTATTTTTATTTGTTAGTATTTTAAATGAATTTGATGATGGAATATTTGTATTTTCTATGAATTCATACATTAATTTTATACAATTACTCAAATGTAACTGAAAAGGTATAATAAAACTAATAGTCATTTACACTATTTACATTGTTCTGTTTTCCGCATTTTTATTGCCATATTCACATTTCACCATTGTATGCTCCAACCTTCTTGAGGTGATATATATTGAAATTTTGAACCAATCCCTTTATTTAGATCAGGTAGAATTAGAACAATCTACTCCCATGAACTAAAAGGGTTTGATTTATCACCTGAAGAAGTCTGGAGCATACAATGATGGAAACATTATGAATATAGCAATAAAGATGAGGACAACAATGTAAATAGTGTAAATAGTCACAATACCTCATTTAAAAAATATAGACATATTGAAAGGATATTTTGATGCATACACTTATGAAAAGGTATACAGTAATAAAAAATAAAATAGATATCTAGATTTAGATAAATAGATAAAATAGCTATATCTCTGACATGAAGTATTGTAACTGTTTACATTTGTTCAGAGTGTCATCCTCATCTTTACTGCCATATTCATGATGTTTCAGTCGTTTTATGCTCCAAACTTCTTCAGGCGATATACATTGGAATTTTGAACATGAAGATTGAGAATAAGTTAAAGAAAATAATCAAATAATAACTATCAAAACCTTAATTTTTTTTCTAACTAGTGCCTTTGCATTCTTTAACATCAATGAAAATTTGAAGTTCAGTTATTGATTTCACTTATCACTCACTAAAGATTGATCCTTGAATGTTCAATGCTTTATTGCTGAAAAATACAAAATGTTAAATATTTGTTGTATAGTGGAAACTGCATCATGAAAGTGATTACTGAGGAATTTGATCCTTACAAAGTATTCATTTATGTTCCAATCTTGACTTTGTTTTAACTGAACTAAAACTATAAGTGCTCAGATAAAAGAAAAAATCAACTTTTTATGCCATTTGACTTTACTGATACCTATCCAGCTCATTGACTGACATATGGAGCATAGAGACCACACCCTCAGATTACAGTTAATTCTCAACACTGTAATCATTCCCATGACTGATAGTATGTGCCTTAATAGGGCTATATGTTTTGGATTCAGAGTTGTCCTTCTAGACTGGTTGACAACTATGAATAGAGAATCCAGTCTGTCCTACTATTTAACCCATAGTTGAGGGAGAAGAGATGGATTCATACCTTTCCCAAAGGTATGTGAAAGGGGATGTAACAAACTCTATGCACATGTGAAAGGGGATGTAACAAACTCTATGCACATGTGAAAGGGGATGTAACAAACTCTATGCACATGTGAAAGGGGATGTAACAAACTCTATGCACATGTGAAAGGGGATGTAACAAACTCTATGCACATGTGAAAGGGGATGTAACAAACTCTATGCACATGTGAAAGGGGATGTAACAAACTCTATGCACATGTGAAAGGGGATGTAACAAACTCTATGCACATGTGAAAGGGGATGTAACAAACTCTATGCACATGTGAAAGGGGATGTAACAAACTCTATGCACATGTGAAAGGGGATGTAACAAACTCTATGCACATGTGAAAGGGGATGTAACAAACTCTATGCACATGTGAAAGGGGATGTAACAAACTCTATGCACATGTGAAAGGGGATGTAACAAACTCTATGCACATGTGAAAGGGGATGTAACAAACTCTATGCACATGTGAAAGGGGATGTAACAAACTCTATGCACATGTGAAAGGGGATGTAACAAACTCTATGCACATGTGAAAGGGGATGTAACAAACTCTATGCACATGTGAAAGGGGATGTAACAAACTCTATGCACATGTGAAAGGGGATGTAACAAACTCTATGCACATGTGAAAGGGGATGTAACAAACTCTATGCACATGTGAAAGGGGATGTAACAAACTCTATGCACATGTGAAAGGGGATGTAACAAACTCTATGCACATGTGAAAGGGGATGTAACAAACTCTATGCACATGTGAAAGGGGATGTAACAAACTCTATGAGAATTTGAACTAATTTTGAGTGGCTTAGCATTATGCTATCTGCATATACAACTTTTATAAATTGACCTGCAAACCCTTCATATTATAGATATTGTTATTATAGTATTATAATATAGATATTATAAACATTCCTAATATAAAATGTGTTTGGGATTTATTATATTCATAGCATTTTAAATGATTTTTTTTTCACTAGAAAGTTTAATTTTGGATTTGTATTTTATGTGAGATTATCAAATACAGCAATGTAATATGGAAAAAAAGTTAGCTAAATCCAGTGCAAATTTATAACTGTACAGATCCTGAATTAAACTGTTTCTGCTAAAATAGTATAAATTAAAAATAGGTTTGTATAGTGGTGAATTTATCTTAATTCTTCATTTCTTGTTTCTTTATTTGAGCAATGATTTTTTTTTTTTTTTTTTTTTACACCCTCAGAAACTTCATTATATTATATATTATCAAATGAAATCCTTTATATTTTTGGATGTCTCCAACATAATTTATGTTGTAAATGAAAATAAAAAAAATGCTGGTGACAGCCACTTCTCTTTTATTTAATTCTTTTAAAGGAAGATTCTAACAAAAATGGGTTGGAAACACTGATTACTTCTCTTTTGAGCTGAAACATCTTAAATTCTATTACTTTACCTATGGGTTTTAAGCTTACACCTTCCAAAATTTCAAAATCTTTTTCACATGCCTTGATTTTAAGGCTAAAATATTCATTGGATGTCAAAAAGAAAATATTGTATCAAGATATTGTAAATAAAATCCTTTAATGCACTGACTGCTGTTGCTTTTTTGTAATTAACTTTGAAATGAATTTTGGTGCTGACAATTGTCTGGTTGTTATGTTGAACATCCAGATGATTTCTAATTTCTTTGTATGAAATAGTTGGTTGTTTTGTTTAGCTGCATATCAACCTCTACGAGTTATTTAATGCAAAAATCTAAATATTTTGTATGCAAATTTATTTTATTTTTGGAGATAATAATGGTTTAGTTATACAGGTTTTACTAATTAACCCATAGCTGGGGGGATTCATACTTTTCCCAAAGGTATTTGTGTGTAAGTGAATATAACAAACTCAGCTCTCCTATTAACAATTCCAAGGCATTATTCATTACACCACTTGCTTACAGCACCTGGTATTCTCCAGCAGTCACCCATTCAGGTACTGACCAAGCTCGACATTGAGTAACTTTGGTGATCGTATGAGAATTGGTGTTTCAATGTGATGTGGCTGTTAGCCTGTATGAAATAGTTATTAAATTTTTGAAAAGATATTTAGTTACAAATAGAACAACAACTAGAAGAGATATTTTTTTGATGTCTGATTATTTATGTCAGTATATTCATGCACCTGTAAAATAACCTTATGAACTACTTTGGGTGGGGGTGCACAAGACGTTAAGAACCTAATACAAGGAGATTCCATATATTTGTACCAAAAGGAACATTAGACAGACTTTGCTAAAAGATACCATTTAAGGTATGTCAAGTACTCGATGAATACAACCTTAGAATATTTGTGTGTATAATATTGTATTCTAGCCTGGGATACTGACTGACCTTTTTAATTGGGCAATATAATTGTACTGCCTGGCCCAGACCTTAGGCATTAAAACATTGGTTTGTGAGTTTAGAAGCACAGTAATTGTGAGTTCAATCTCTGACCTAGGTATGAACTATCCAGGCCAGACTCACTCTGGGGAAAACAAGGTATACAACTGAGCAGAACTAAAAGAAAAAAATAGATATAGACAATGGAATGTAAACATTCTATTCCCATTAAGTAAAGGATTCAGTTCAGAATTTCTTAAAGATTACGATTACCCAGATTGGCACACATCAAGAATGCTGGAGAACACAATGGCTTGTTGTGATAATAACAACAAAGATGAGGACAACGGTCCAAATATAAATAAATACCTACCTATTCATAAATTCTGAATTATATATTTCACTTGGCTAATAAAACAGAAGTAATGTGTTACAAAAAAATTTATTTAAAATGCCACCAGTTCCAAATGTTTGAAATGTTGAGGTTATTGTGCTGTAAAACAAATAGGTGGTGGAATTTAGCAATGTTATATAAACTTTCTTGAGTCAAATTGTGAAATATTTATGTTCTGATGGAATAAGTAAATAGGACATCCTAAGGACAAATTAACACTGAAGAATTAATATCCCACTCTCTGTGCTTAAGGATGAGAATAATCTAACCTCATGGATGGAATAAAGGGTTCTGTTCTAAATTCCTAGAATATTACCAAATGTAACATACACCTGAAGAAAGCTAAATAGTACAATGGTTGAAATGGTGTGACTAATTTGCACCTAATTTGAAGACATCAGTTACAATAATATTTGCATGTAAGCGAATATAATGAACCCAAAATGGAATTGGAACTCGGCTCTCCTTAACAATTCCAAACCATTAACCACTATATCACCCACATATCCAAGCTACAGCACCTGGTATTCCTGAGCAGTCACCCATCTAGGTACTGATCAGGTTAGATGTTGCTTAACTTTGGTGATCATATGGGAATCAGCATTTCAACATATTATGGCTGTAAACCCCTGTTAGAGTATGTGTATGGGCATGAGGCTGAGTGGTTAGAACATTCGCATTCTGACCATGAGACCCGGGTTCAAATCTCACCATGGCCAATTTGTTAAGAAGGAAATTTCCAGAGTGGAGGGGTCGATCCCAGCGTGTGGAACCTTTGAAAAGTGCCTGAAAACCATACCACGGGTTGACCCAAGCCTTGTGAGTGAAATTGTGTAGACAGAACCATTGGGTTGATAGCTGTGCTAGCATGAAGTGACAAGTCATCATGGCTGTTGATCATGTTAGATAACACACTCTTCCCCAGAAACTGTAACTATGGTCTGCTCAGCATATTTGCAGTATAAACCACAGGTGGGTTCTGTGGGTGCTGAATAAACACAAATGCACCTAAGCAAGTGTCTGCAATAGGGATTGGCTAGCTGCCCTAGTAGATGGGTATCCTCAAATACAAGTGGCTAGCTATACAGTATGTGTATTATAATAATAATAATAATAATTCTTCATCTTAGAAAATTCAGACCAAAATCGCAAGATATTCTTAATGACATGGTTATTTTTTTTTTTTTTTTATAAATCACGAGAAAGCATCCATCGCTAGGGGAAATTCTATGCTAAACAATGTAATGATTTACCAGTATTAATGTAAAGATTATTAATTATTCATATTATTAATTATATTGTTATTTTTAATGCTCTTTTCATTGCGTCTTATCAAATACAAAAGTTGTATTTGCAAGTCATTGGTCGTGTTTTAAAATATTTTAAACTATTGCAATAGTATGTTCTAAGATAAAGCAATTTTTCATGTTATATTTAGCTTTTAAAGTAGTTTTTGTGAACTAATAATTCTGTTATCTATAAAAATTACCTTAATTTTTATGTCTTCAATTTATTCTGAGATTAAAAAAAAAAATAATTTCACCCCAAGCAAAGCAATAATGATGCCACTATGGATGCAGGGGGTTACATGGAGTGAAAGAGAATGAGAAGACTTTAGTAAGGAAAAGGACAATAAAGGAACAGGTTTCATGAAGACAGAAAATGGCGATTGACATTGCATTTAAATTTTTGAAGATTGTAGGTAGTGAGGAAGGAAGAAATTGAAAGGGAGTTTCACAGGCAAGAAAAACTATTAGAATAGAACATATGGATGCATCTAGCTAGTTCAACAGTAAAACAGTGAGATCTAGTTGCCAATCTAGTAGCATGCTTAAATTCATGCAGTTGAAGCACTAAGGAGGAAATCCAATCAGAAGAATTACCATGAGAATATTTGTAAAAAAGACAGGGGAAACTACATCACATTGGTGAGAATGTGACTGAAGTCGAGATGCCAGGTTAAGATTGATTATATTACAGACTCTTTGAATTTTTTCAAGAATCTTGAGATATATAGTAGAACTTGACCAGATATGGCAGCAGTATTCAATGCATGGATGAATGGTAAATATATATCTTAAATAAATGCTAAGAAGGTTACCTGTCAAGATTTACATATTTAGAGTATAAATGTCTATGAATTGTATCTAAATATTTGAAAGTAGTGCGGATAAATTTTGGATTTAATATACTCTAACATTTAGCTTTCAGGATATTGTCTTCACTTGTATTAGGTTGGTGCAAAAATAATGACGTAATAATGTCATTTTTTAACGTATTTTTTAATGTCAAAAAACGACATTACGTCATTATTTTTGCACCAACCTAATAGTTTTAGTATATCTCCATATTCTAAATGAACTAAATTAAATATTTAGCTGAGGACAATATTCAGGAATCGGTAACTGTTCTTCTAAAAGAACCCCTTCTTTAATCATTTTTTTAATAAATTGGTATTGAAGATTACAGCTAAAATTTTTAAATGTATTAGAGAAAAAAAAAATAGCTACTCTTGCATCTATGAGCATCTGCTAGTTTTGCATAAAAATTTTGATCTGGATGAGCAAAAACGTATTATTTTTTAAATTTTATTATATTTCAAATTTTATTATTTTTCCAATTTTTTTGATGCATTAAAAACAAATGAAAAATAAGTTTTTTTGTAAATATCTAAATGCACATAAATACAGATTTAAATAGCAATAAAAAAACAGAAAATAAGTCATAGATTTTTCTTAAACCCTCCCCCCACCAGTTTGCCTTTCACTCTGACCCTCCCTTGCACTGAAGAAAAAAAAAAGAAAGAAAAAACCTGTTTATTATTGTTGTTTCAAGGGTGACATTGTAGCAACTGAATTTGGATTGTGCACCAAAAGACCTGCAGTGAACTATGTATTCGATTAAACCACAATTGTGCAAATGCAAGTATATTTTAAGTTGAAACTAAGTAAGGCAGTATAAATCTCTGTTGATCTCAGATTTAGAAAGAAAAAAATTATTTTTCTATCGATCACAAATGACATCAATAAGTATGTAAGCATAATTATTCTATTCCAATTTTTCTTCCCAATATTTACACATTTAATTTGTACCTGATGGTGTATACTTATCTTCAATATCTTTGTATTAAACAAGGTGATGTTAGTGTAAGGATTGAATGATCCCTGTTAACCCTTTTTACAAATGGTTTATATGCTATGGAGAGAAAATATATTGGTTTAGTAAGAGAGCCAAAGATAAAAATGGTTTTCATTTACATTAATTTTCTTTGGCTGTATTAGTCAGAGAAATGGTATCACTCTTATACACATGGTCTGCGGAAGAACATTGTTATCGATGGGTTCTCACCAGAAATTTATTGACTATTAATGAAAAGAACTATATTTGCATGACAAAGAATTTATATCTGCAGTATTTATTTGTATTTATAATTCTGATATGTGTTCTTAATTCTACTGATTTACCTGTAGCATGTTGTTTCTTTTATATTTAATGTCACCTATTAAATGGCAAAGGTTACCAGATTAGAGGTTGGGTCAACTAGATACAAGATAGATAGTTTTGTTTTATTAGAACTTTGGACCACTTTTTTGACAACCATTTTATGCCTTTCTTTACAGCTCTTTCAGAACATGGCTGATGCAAGTGTCTCATTTCCCCACCCAAATCTATGATACGGAGGTGAGGGCACTCTACATCATCTCAATTTTCATAAGGTAGTATTCATATAAAATATAAATTTCATTATAACCTAGTTATGTACAATAATGGATCATATGCAATAAAGGTGAACAATTCAACTAGAAAAATTGAAAAGAAATATAATGTATATAAATACAAATTAGAGACATGTCATAATTAATCTTTTCCATCTTAAATAAATCGATAATGTTTTATGGCAATTTTTAACATCAACTTGTGATTTTTCTTGTTAAAAAAGTTGAATAATTTTAGCATTCAACATTATTGATAAAAAAATAGTGAATTTTATTTAGTGTTTTTTTTTTTTTTTTGAGACTTAGCATGAGTACAAAAAATTCATAGATTTGCACAAAAAAACCCAAAACAAATCCCAGACTGATTTCAAAATGAAAATGTTTCATCCTTTAATAGTGTTGTAAACTAGAAAAGAGTTACTGACTGAGGAATAACCAAGACAGAGGTTGGAAATGAAATGGTAATCTTTATAACATCAACAAAGTACAATACTCACCAGCGGTATTGAAGTAGGTAAACTTAATGCTAATGGTAGACTAAGAGAGTATATTACCCTCACTTACAATAGTGTCCAATGTTTTTATGAGGATTGGGACATACCCATTAGTGTTCATAGGTACAGTATATAACAAATAGTTATGCTTTGTTTAATTTGTAATGTATATAAATGTAAGTAGAAAAAAGCAAATGTTGATAAGATAGTGAGATTTACAAAGCACAGCCCAGGGCTCCCAATCAGGCTTACCACCCTTGTACCAATATCAACTATGCAGATGATCTAGCTATCACTACAGACACCATTACCAATGCTACAGCTCTTCTACATCATCTAGAAAATGCTGTTAATGATGTTGGACTCTATAGCAATGCTTCTAAAACAGAATTCATAAGCTTCAACCAGAAAGGCTCAATACAGACTGTCTCAGATGAATCAATCAAGGCTGTTCACCCAGCAATCATTGACATTGACCAGCTATGATATGGTACAGAATGCTACCCTACTGACCTTCCAACTTTGATACAGGGCCATGATGTTTGGCATGTTAGATGCATGAATATCTGAGCTAGCTTGACTGAATAAATGATATGCACTATTCCTGTTCCATAATATAGCATTATATGTATGAAATAAAAGAGAAGTGATAATTTAATCAACTTACTTTTGTTTGACTTACCTCTATATCTATAATTCTCAAAATGTCTGTGTGGTCAGATGTTTATGCATTTCCATAGTTTTCATCTGATTTCGATGAAATATTTTTGTTTGATATATAATTCTTCAGTGCCAGTTTTGAGTCCAAATTGTTGGCGACAATGGCTCTCCACTACTTCCTGTCCATTATAACTCTCGAAAACGTTTTACTATTTACTATCTGTTCTTGGATATATATCTTTCATAAAAACTTTAATAAAAATAAATAATTTAAATTATTCAATAATATTATTATTATACGGTTTCCTTTTCAGGGCCAGCCCCCCATTCAAATTGTTACCCCCCCCCCATTTGGGGATGTGCCTCAGTTGCACCCAATTGTTGTTACTAATATTGATTTTTGGGTGGGTTGACTTTAAACTTAAAATGCTCCAATTGAACATCAAAAATTCCCAGTAATGAAAGATCTGGTCAAAGACTGGTTATACTGCTAGTTTACAATAAATACAGTCTACCACTGACATTATCCCTCTTCAATGAAGGAGTCCTTTTCAGTATAATTTTTTCTAGATTGATCTTCATTCATACCTATATTTTCAGGGGTGATCACCTCTTTAATTCTCAAAAATCTTTAATGCTTTTTAGCAGTAGTTTCCTTGAT
Organism: Acanthosepion lycidas; assembly: GCA_963932145.1. Classification (NCBI taxonomy): domain Eukaryota; kingdom Metazoa; phylum Mollusca; class Cephalopoda; order Sepiida; family Sepiidae; genus Acanthosepion; species Acanthosepion lycidas. Next base: position 57,299,753 of record OZ010615.1, read on the forward strand.
ATTCTAATGGCCTCTTTTTCCAGTAGACAGTAAAATGCACACACATACACTTTTACAAATACTTTTACAAATTTTGGGCAGGATCCACACCAAAACAAGGACAAAAGTCCATACAAATATATGTCCTCAAATTCTTCATTTTTGAGTTAAGTTTAAAGAAAGTTTACTGTAGATCGTTCTGTGTTACCATGTAGACTAGGTTACATTTGTTATTTGTGTACATTTGTGACTAGTCTGTCTTCAACATATAGTGTGTGTAGTAGTGAGTTAACTGAGAAGTGTTCTATTTAACTAATGGCAGGATATTCATATTGTAAGCAGGTGGATATGATTTTTACATACAGCTGCACGAATGGTAAATAGACAAAGAAAATAGCAGTGTGTATTAAATATTCTTATATACTGAAATGGACTTGTCTGTTCCTGATATTTTATATGCTGTGGATTTTGTTAATTCTACCTTTTACTTTTTGAAATGTACATATATAAATAAAGGCCATTTCAACTAAAATTGTTTCAGAGTCTGTCTATATTTCTGAGACGAGGCATTATGTACAGTATTTACATTAGTCGGACTATTGTCCTCATCTTTGTCACAACGTTTCGGCCGTTGTACGCTCCGGCCTTCTCCAGGTGGTTGGAATTTCGAACTGAACCCTTTATTTCGATCACTGGGGTAGACTGTTCTAGTTCCACGTGCCATGTTTGATGGATGTCGGTTGTCTCCTGCTAATTTTCCCTCTGAAAGTTCTCCACTGCCTTAACCGGGTATTGAACTCACACTCTTTGGGTCTGTCACTGGATCTAACCAACGCCTTTATCCACTGTGCCATGTGTGTTTTTGGTCCTGATATCTCTCAGCTTCAATCACTTTCCCACCACTGAAATTTAGCTTCCCTGTGCCTTTTCTGTAAATACTTTCATGGTAATTGTTCTGATGAACTTTCCTCTATGGTATCTAGATTTTAGAAATGTAAGTGCATTACTAGATTGGCAGCAAGGACTCATCAATTTACAGTTGAATTGGCCAGATGCAATTGTAATTTCTATTCTAACAGTTTCTTCTCTTGCACTTCTTGCTTGTGGAATTCTTTTTTTGGCTTGTTTTTGATATTTAACATTTTAAAATGTATTGTCAATTGTTATTTACTCTCTTAATTTTTTAAATTTTTTTTTATTGTTTTCTCTCCTTAATAGTGTTTTTTTTTCTATATTCATTAATACTCTGTCACCTCTTGTGTCTTAGTGGCCTTATTGCCTTGCTTGGGCTGAAATAATAAAAAAAAAAAATTATGCAACAATCTCTCTCTCTAATATATATATAATCTACATCTAAGTGTCTGCATGAAATTAATTCTATTGGCTTCTGTTCCATTATTTTCAGGTTATTTTATCAATATTTCTAATGAATAATTTTGAAAATTTAAAAACTACCTAAAAAACATTGTTCTTTACATTTTTTTTTCTCTTCAAATTTGTTTTGCTTAGTTTTTCTTTGCTTAATTTTTACATAATTCCGTCCTTCCTCAGGTTGAGAAGTAATACACCTGTGAAAAATGATTTGTATTTAGAATCGATTTAAAATTAAGGGCTATTTCAACTTGAGGAATTTATACATCTATCTCTTCCCCCTGCTGTGGGTAAAATAGTATCTAAAAAAAAATCATTGTTATTGTCTAAAATTGTTAATTCACTTGCAAAAAATATAATTATTCTTACAATCCTACATATGAGTTAAAGATCAGATGCAGGTCAAATATAGATTGGAATCCAAAAGGGTAATAAAATAAAGAACAAAAAAGAAACATATCAATCTAAGATGTTTCACTTTTATTAAAGCTTCGTCAGAGATTGAAAGAAAAGAAAACAAAAAGACAGAAACACTGGTATTTTCAATTATGTTTGGGTCAGTTCTAATTGGTCAAACACTTGTCATGTGCATTAAAACCACAGATAATTCTATGTATGTGTAAGATTGTGAAGATTCTTGTATGTCTAAGTGGGCATCAGATGGTAATGTGTGTTCATAATTGCATATGACAAGGCTTTAATAAAAGTGAAACATCTTAGATTAATATGTTTCTTATTTGTTCTTTATTTTATGAATCCTACATGTTTCGGCTTAAATAATCCACAAGGGGTTTGATAAACTATAAAAAAACAAATGAATCACTCAATCCATACACTGCTTCAAGTTTGCCTTTTTAATGACATGACCCTATGAAGATGACTGATAACAGGTTTTTTGCCTTTCTTAAAGGCATTAGAAATAAAATCATAGCACAGATTCTTCTATATGCCTTGGCTTTCAGCAACTTCCTGTCCTTTATAGCTCTTAGCAATGTTTGACTTTTTACTGTCCCTACCACCCCCTGCCATTCATATTTGGTAGATTTCCCACTGTTTTCTTTTGTTCCTCTTGCTTTCAATATGTCATGTGGGTGTCAAATTCTCCAAGCCCTCTTTCCTCATTATTTTAACTGTCTCTTTCTGATTCTAAGTATAAATGTTCTTAAAATTTCTGAGTTGCTCACATGCTCTATCCATAGTATTCTTGGCATTTTTCTGTAGAATCATATGAATCTCCTAGTGTTGGTTTTATCTTCTGGTACTTAAAGCTGCTCTCAAAACAAATGATTTTATTTTCTTTCATGTAAGCAGAATTTGGCCTGGATTGTTATCTCTCTCTCTCTCTCTCTCTATATATATATATATATATATATATATATATATATATATATGAAATAGCACTATATATGTATGTATATATAGTGCTGCACAAAGGTAAGTGAACCCCTAAGATATTAAAAAAAATTCTCTTTTTTTTTTTTCCAAATAATCAACAAATATTAATTAAACTATATGTTCATTAAGAAAAACCTTTATTAAATGAATTACACTTTCAAAATTTTTTATGAAGTTGGAATAAAAATATTAATAAAAAATCACTTACTTTTGCACATTAAGATGTGCAAAAGTAAGTGATGACTTACATCTACATTCTGTAATTTTGTTTTACATGGTTACCAGTACAAATAATTTTTTGTGCACATGTAAAAATAAGAAAGACCTGTGTTGATATTTTTGGTAAGCTGTATATACTGCAGTCAACCAATATAACTCCTTGTGTATGCAAAAGGATGCGGTTAGAGACTCATTTTAAAAAAATATGCTAAGATCAAAAGAACTTGGTGAAGTTTTAAAAAAATCATATAGTTAAAGTTTTTGGTGTGCATGTCTCTACTGTGTGATAAATTATTTATAAATGGAAAGCCTTTAATATGACTACATTACAATCAAGAATTGTCCGTTTGTAAAAAATAACTGCAAGAGCAAGTTGAAATCTTGTTCAGCAAGACCAGTTGAATTTTGCTGTGACCTTTGCAGTTCTCCAAGGCTCCTTGGCCAATGTCACAATCAGTGTGCATACGTCTACAGTGTGATGAAATCTGAATGATGCTGGTCTTCATGGCAAAATGCCTAGAAAAAAGCCACTGCAAAAACAAGCTTGGCTTGACTATGCCAAAGCTCAGATTAATAAACTAGAAATGTTCTGGCAAAAGGTTTTCTAGTTGGATAAGACAAAACTAGAGCATTTTGGGAGGGATGATAGGTGGTATGTCCAAGCTAATATGGCTTTTGAAGAGAAGAATATGATGCCAACAGTTAAGCATGGCAGCATTACCATGTGGGGTTGCTTTGCTGCAGCTGAAACAGGTAAAATATTATGCATTGATGTTGCAAAATACCAAGAAATTTTGAATTAAAGTGTCTTGCGCTCAGAAAGTTGGGTTTAGGTTTTTGCTGGATCTTTCAACAGGACAGTGATCTGAAGCATCAAAGCAAATCCAGAAAAGAGTATCTGTGAAGAAAAAAATTTCAAGTTTGGAATGGCCTAGTTAAAATCTTGATCTAAAACCAAATGAAAATCTGTGGTTCAAGTCAAAGAAGGCAGTACATGCAAGAAACCTGGGTAATATCAAACAATTGTGGGAGTTTTTGAAAAAAAACTGGTCAAAAATTAATGCACACTACTGTCAGAAACTTCTTAAAACTTATAGAAAAAACTGGTTGACATTGTGACATCAAAAGGAGGAGTCATCAAATATTAAATGTAAGGGTTCACTTACTTTTGCACATCTCAATTTTTAATTAATGTTTTTATTCTAGCTTGATCAAAATTTTTGAAAGTGGTTGTAATTTGTTTAATGAAGGTCTATCTTAACAAATATAATTAAGATTTGTTGATTATCTGGAAAAAAGAGACGGTTTTTTTTTTTAATATTATGTTAGGGGTTCACTTTTGCACAGCACTAATAAGAACTGTTGCTATGGTACATAGAACAAAGCCACTTGACACAGATTGACCTTGAACTCTGTCATGCATGCACACTTAAGTTTTAAAATTCTCACTCACTTTTGTTATTTATAACAGTGCCTGGAAGGAAAGTGTATAGTGTGGTTATCTCACCACACCACAGAGATTCCTTTAGTGACTATGGCTTGTGTAGCAGTTTTTGGTCAAGTACAACATGCCCCATGTCTGACAAATACCATATTCCCCAGATCTTGCCCTTTGCTACTTTTTATCTCTTTCTAAAAATCTATTCCCACTCAAAATGAACAAGATTTTAAGACATCAAGGCAATCCAAGAGAATGCGACGAGGCAGCTGCTCGCTATCTCATAAAAGGAGGTCCAAGAATGCTTCAATAGAAACAATGCTGGATAAAGTGTGTGGCTTCAGAAGTGGACTATTTCAAAGGAGATTAAATGTTGAATTGATGTGTGTTGTACTTTTCTTTTATAGCACCAACCTCGTTGATGCTTTTTGATCCAACCATGTGTGTGTGTGTGTGTGTGTGCGTGTGCGCGCACACACACACACACACACAGTCGGATCAAAAAATATCAATGAGATTGGGGCTATGAAAAGAAAACAAAGAAAATTTTATAACTTAGTGTGCATGCACAACAGAGTTCAAGGTCTATCTGTGCAAAGTGGTTTTGTTCTATATACCATAGCAACAGTCCTTATCTATATATATATATATATATATATATATAAACATTTTGTATGACTCAAATTCATTTCCTCTGTGAGGTTATAGAAAAAAACAAAACAAACTGATTCATTGTCTAAGTCACTATAAAATAATCCTCCCAAATCGAAAATACATAATTTTCTTAACTTTTACATTTGGAGCAAAAAATTCATCTCCTCGACTGTATCGAGTATATTGAAAATACACATTATCTAAGAACAAAAATTGAAGTACAGGCACAATCGTAATGCATTTGATTTGAGGCCAAGAGATCTATGGTTGGATAGGAAAACTAAACATTATTCTTTCTATATATATATAATGATATAAAGTCTCAGTGGTACCTAACTGGTAATTATGAGGCTGACATCATTGATTTATCTTCACTACATAGTGAATGAGAATCCATTTTATCTAGGGGGTGCTTTAAAGTGGAAAATAATTCTTAAACTTCTGTCTCTATTTCTGAGATGAGATATTGTAATTATTTATACTATTTACATTGCTTGCATTCATATTCACAATGTTTCAGCCATTGTATGCTCAGGCCTTCTTCAGATAATTACGATGGAATTTTGAACTGAATCCTTTATTTCGTTCACTCCTTTTATCCACTGAGCCAAGTGTCCCTAAAGCTCATAGTTCAGTGGATAAAAGCATTGATTGAAGTAATCCAGTGACTTGACCCAAAGAGTTGTGAGTTCAATACCTGGTCACAGCAGAGGTGAACAAACACTTGGAGAGTTGAGTTACTGAAACTGAGATATCCAGAAAACGGCTTGCCATGTGGAACTAAAACAATCTATCCCAGTGAACAAAATAAAGGGTTCGGTTCGAAATTCCAACGTATATCGCCTGAAGGCCAGAGAATACAATGGCCAAAATATTGTCTTCATCTTTATTCCCATATTCACAATGTAGTGTAAATCTTAAAGTGTATCAAAGAGTCAGTAGAAATGTTTCTCTCAATACTTTTCAATGTCATGCCTCCCTACTCTCACCCCCTGATTCAATAGTGAAAATAAGTATTTTTATTCATTACTAATCTTATTTACATAATTAACATTCAGACTATTGCCCTCATCTTTATTGTTATTATCATGACATTTCAACTATTGTGCTCTCCAGCTTTCTTAAGATGTCTCTTGATCTGGATAATCATTCAGGCAATTGTTAACTGAATTCTTTTATTTAATCTATTTAATCTATGGAGCTAGGTTGTTATTATTCCTCTGTCTAAGAATATCTTGTCTTGTCTTCTCTAGTTAGTACATCTCAATAACTGACCTCGGTTAAATAATAACAATGTGATATATCGCTAGATATGGACAGCAGAATGAGAACAATCTACTCCCATAGATTTAAATTCCTTGAATGTTACCTGAATTGACACACTTGAAGAAAGCTAGAGGGCATAATGATAGCAAAGATGAGGATATTAGTCTGAATGTGAATAATAACTACTCATCTCAGAAATTCAGACAGAAATTATTACTTTTATTTGATTTTTAAATTTTTCTCAATTTATAAATCATAACATTTTTCATAGTTTATTATTAATTTTCCTTTTTCAAAGTCTCTGGGTAGGCTTAATATAGTTTATGGTGTATCTTAGGATTTGTTGTCTAACTAGTGATGTGGCAAACACATTTTAAGCTCTGATTAGCATATGATATGGTTGTGTTTTAGTCATTAACTTGAGAATTTCATTGACTCTATTCAATATAAATAAAAGTAACGAGGTTATCATAAATAATAGGGAATCTATATGTGCAGGGATTTTTAATGAATGGATCACTCACTATTCTAGCTCTGAATTTCATGACTCATGTCTTCTTTTATAAGTTATTATGGAAATAAAATGAGTTTGTTTCAATTCTCAGTGATTTTGAAGTAATTTTTTTCTATCAGTAAAGCCACTAAGACACAAGGGGCTACAGAGTGTGGAAGAATTAGGAACAGAAACATTAATAATGAGCAGAAAGAGAAAAGAGTAATCAGGAAGACAATAGGTAGCAATTGACATTGCATTCAAATTTTTGCAGATTAAATCATGGAACTGGAAGAGAGTTCTACAAGCAAGAAATGTGAGAAAAGAAACTCTTAGCATACAATACAGTTATATCTAGCCAGCTCAACTGTAAATTGATGAAATCTCAAAGCCAGTCTAGTACTGCACTTAAATTCATAAAATCTAGGTACCATAGTGAAGGGCTTCTCTGAACAATTACTATGAAAGTATTTTGTTATATAGGAATAAAGCGTTTCTGCCAACACTGGAGTTTGAACACAAATCACCAGAGAGAAAACACATGCGATCCCATTTTGAATAAGTAGATCATGTGATGGTAAAGGAGATGTATATATGGGAATTAGCATGGTGTCTAAATGATCACTATATGGTTTACTATTCAGATCACAATTTGGTGGTTACTTTTCAAGCGAATATTATTGAGTAAGTACTATTAGTGAGAGTATTATTTGAAGGTGTCTGACATCAGTTATGTCCAATAGTGTTACTATAGTTGGATTTGTGATTACAAAGTCTCTACTACAATGAGCATTATGAAAGTGACAGCTAATATTTGTTGACATTACAAAAGTGGCAAGAAGTGTTTGTTGACATCACAAAATATTTAAGTCAAGCTGCCAGATCAGGACCAATAATATTGCTGATTCTTTTTGGCAGCAATATTCTAAGCATGAATGAATGGTAGACATAGATAAGATAGATTCTGGAGAGAAAAATTGTCTTGCACAACACAGTGAACCAACTTTCTTAGCAGCTGACCTAGCAATGGATTCAATACAGTCATATATAGAGATATATATAAAAATGAATACGCTTAAATTCACCTTCATCCCTGCCGTGTACCAACAGCTTAGGAGTCGAATCTCTGACTGACACCAATTCAGCTGGGTTTCGATCCTAGCTAGAAGTTTTGTACTTGAGCATATTTAAAGTATATACCTTATGATTTGTAAGACTAAAGATAGAAAAATGAATAGGGAAATATCTTTTATTTTGCACTTTAAATGTTCCTGTCAACTTTTAAAATTGTTTTTTTTTTTTTTTTTTTTTTTTTTTTTTTTTGTTCCTTAAATTAGAATAGTTGTGTGTGTGTGTCTGTCTTATATTCACACTGAGGATGAACATAAGTTTGAAAAATATACTGTAAGTAGTCTTATTCAGATAGGCTTACAGAGAAACAATAGATCCCCAAGATTGGCTTATCTATGGCAAGCAGGTGATTAATTTGTTGTAGATAATCCATACTTAATATGGTTAATTTTATATTTCAGTGTGTATTCACATCATTTAATAATAATTCAGTGTGTAAATATTAAAAATCAGTCACATCTTAATAAAATTGTAAACTAAAAACACGATTTTTTTTTTTTTTTGTTTTTTTTTGTTTTAGAATTACTCTTTATTTTTATGTCTGGTAAACAAGTGTACACAATTTCCTTGCTCTCTATTCATATATGTGTAACTGGATTTTGAAACAAACAAGTGGGGTTATCTGGTGTTATTAGTAACTGTTATTTATTTAACAGAAGTTAAAGGTCAGCTTAACTAAATTGCTCTTCACAAGTTATGTTTACTGCTTACTAGTTTTATAGTCAAATTTGGTGATAAACTAAAGATGTACTTTTTGTGTTACTGGACGAGGTGGGACTAAATATCTCCCACTCTCTTTCTCACCGTTGCAATTTCTCTCTTTGTCTTTCTTCCTTCTCTCTCTCTCTCTCTCTCGTGTCCTAACAATAGAACAAAACTGTGGGTGGTGAATGTGTGGGAAGTTGTAATAGGAATAGTGTTAATGGTGGTAGTACTAAAGGGGGGCGAGGTGGGTAAGTAGACAGCTCGGGGTTCGATTTTCATTGAGATGCTGTAATTAAAGTAGAGAAGGTAGAGGAAGCTGGTAAAAGTCAGCGTCGTCTTCATGTTGCTGTGTAGATATCCTTCTTGCTTACTTTGAACTTCTGACCCCACCGTATTCATACCCCTCCTCTTCGGGACTGATTTAGAAAGAATCAGTTACGCCTGAAGGGGAGTCGGGTAGGTAAAATTGTAACAAAATGCAAAGAGTAGAGCGTGTAGAAAAAAATATGAATGAATGAATCAGGTCTACTACAAGTAAACTACTACAAGTGGTAAATCTAATAGTTGTGTAGTGTAGTAGAAGTAGAAGTAACACTGACCACTGTTGTAGTAGCAGTAGCAATAGTTATGACTACTGTGTCGGCGATAAAATTATTGCCATAATATTGATATTTGTAGTAGTAGTATTAATTAATTTTACTGTTGGTACTACTACTAAATAAATATTTAAATAACGGTAACAATAAACAACAACGACTAAACAACGGTAAATAATGAGTTGAGATCTAACAACTGCAACCTATTGCAGGTTTTACAAGCATTTATTCAGTTGCTATATAGACGAGAGGGCACTTTGCCCTGACTTGACATGGATAGAGAGACTTTCATTTTTTTTTTTTTTTTTTCGGAGGGGGAGGTTGGGTTAAGAGGAGGCTTGAACAGAACAATACTTGGGACGTAGTATCTTGTCTACACAGCCCTGTGCTAATGAACGTTGTAGGAGCTATATAGCATTTTAAAATCCCCATGAAGAAGTCAGTTGTAGTTGATGATGGTGACCGTGGTGATGATAATAGTAGTAAATGTAATTAATAGTAGTAGTCGTAGTCGTGGTGGTGATGATGTTTCTTGTGCCGTATCTTCCCTGCTGCATCATAGGTTGCTGCTGTTGTGCTGACGATATGGATGAGTCATCCTTTAGAAGACAGTAGCGGTGATCGAGATGGTGGCGGTGGTAGTGGTGGTTAGCTACTGTTGTAGCTACAATAACAGATTTCCCTCTTCAACAGCCAGTTTGACACTGGGTGAATAAGCGTACGTAGAAAATTAGAGAAAAAGACGTGTTCGTTGCAGCAAATTTAAAAATAAAAACAAAAACATTCAACTTTCCTTCAAGATCTCATTTACACCATTGAAACTTGTCTGTAACCAAATAAACAAACATTAACATGACCGGTATTCTTAATTAATATAATTTTAATATGGAAATGTAAAATTCTGACATCTCTTCATGTGCGTGTATCTGGAAGGGGGTGGGAGGAATAGGTTGGGCTTTTAGGGTTGTGGTTAAAATAGTAGTTCGGGTATCATCATTATAGCTGCATTACTGCTGCTAGCTACCCCTTAATACAAAAAAAAGTTAAAAGCCCTTAAAAAATTTGAATATCTACTTATTATCTCTCACCCACTTTTTTTTTCTTTCTCAGAGAGAGAGAGAGGGGGGGGACCAAAAAAATCTATGCCCAGCTGATAGATGGATGTAAAAAGTCAAGCAAGGGAATTGTGGACATTCACTGTGAATAATAAATTCATTTATATTCGTTAACGTTTCACAGCTGACATCACTTGTCTAACCAGAGTATGTTTGTTTTTTTCTAAAAATGGGCAAAGTATATAAAGTAAAAAGATATTTTAGCAATTCAAACTAATTTTAAAATGAGATAGGAACACATACACACAGGCGCCCAACTATGATTGCTACTGTATGCACACGCTTTGGTCTATCTATAGTATGTAGCAAAAACGTGAGGTTTTATAGCAGTATGGAAGCCAGTAGGAGAAGAAATGTAGGCTTATACACGCCGCAGCTACTACTACTACTACTATCATCACCACTACTATAAATACACAACAAGAAAAGTAGTGGCTGTGTAAGGAACCCTAAATTTGTTGTTGTCCTTGTGGTAGTAACAGCAACTCTCTGCAGTTGTCATAGCCGCAGCAGTAGTTGAGCAGAATATCAAATTGGCTCGCTACATCCTAATGGACATAATACAACCACTACTCTATCGACTACTTCATTTTAGTAGTATTGGCAATTCAAACACATTATAATGATGTAATATAGCACAGAAATGGATGCTGGATCAACTATGATACACTTGGTCCCAGAAGGTAATAAAACCACAATATTCTCTTGCTGATGTTCTTTGCTATTATTATTATTAATATTTGGGTCCCATCAGTCTACTTTCAACCTTGGCATAAATTTTCAAGGAAAAAAAAGAGAGAGAGAGAAAAAGATAAACAAAAAAGAAAGAAAGAAAAAGAGAACCAATCAAACAAAACACACACACACACACACACACACACACACACACACACACACACACAGATATCCCTAATACTTACCCAATGATATTCAATCTCCTTTAAATTTATTATTCCTGAGATTATTTAAAAAAATTTAAAATGTGTGTATTTTAATGTCATCTCTTTCATTGTGGTTTTATTGGCAAGGAACAGAGAAGCAGGGGAACCTTGTCATGACTTGGGCATAAATTATACAATGATTTCTTGTTCCCCACTAAATTTATTGTGAAGAGTGTAGTTGTTGAATTTTTTCTTGATATTTTCAGTGTTTATTATTTGATAATATAAATTTATATCTTGACATTTAAACTAAACCCTTATTTGTTTTTCTATTTCATAGGTAAACATCTAATCCTTTCCCTACAAAATTTTATCTTATTCTCTCAATGAATAAATTGTATCTTATCCTTGTCTGTGTCTAACTAGTATCCCAGCTTAATCAGGTGTCAATTCAAACATTCTTTTTAAAGAAATACATACACACACACACACGTACATACATATATATATATATATATATATATATATATATATATATATATATATATATAAAACACACACACACACACACACACACAAATATTAGGATGGTGCCTCAAGCCTTGAATATATGTTTTAACCAGTAATAAACAATTTTCATTTTATGAAAAAGGATTCAGCCAGTGGTGGTGGTAATAATAATTATTATTGTTATATTCTTTAAACTAAACTTTAAAAAAAACTATTATCAAATGTGAGAAATCACTTCAGTTGGTTTCTATACTTGTCATAGAATTATTATATTTTTTTTTTTTTTTTTTTTTGTTGAAATATTATTTGAAACGTGTGTCACACATACTCATTATTATTTGAAACTTGTGTCACACACACATTATTATCTACCAAGGATATGTCTATTTGCTTTTGTAGTGTGTCTACCATATAGCATCACAATATCTTTTGATTCCATGCAGTATGATAGGAAATAAGCCTAAGACATCATCTGTCATTCCTCACAAATACTACTAGCATATTACAGTGGTGTGTACATAACATTTTCTGTGTGACTGTTATACTGGATTTTCATCACAAATTTAATGAACATCTGTTTTTTTTTTTCATTTTCTATTATTATTTTTGGCAGAGAGAAGATGTATATATCTACAATGTTTAATAAATCTAAATTTGATTTAATATACAATTTTTAAGCCAAATATAAACAAATGCATAAGTTTCCATTGGGATTGTAACCTGCAAGTGGACCATAGTAATTGCTGGAGTTATTCTGTTCTACTACTTTGACCAAAATGCTCCTCTAATGAGACCATGGGTCTGTTTTCATCATCTTGCTCATTTATGATCAGATAATTTATTTGTAGAAGTAATTTATACTATCTCCTATACATAATACTTTCAAATTATCAAATATGTCCTTTTTAGATTTAATAGTATATATAAATTATATCACCAAATTTATTTCTTGGTCAACTGATTTGTATTTTTGACTTGCCCTCTAAAAAATATTTCACTTGATGATAATGGTAAGTATAATTAGTTTGAAAATATATTTAGATAAATTGACACTTGTAAATATAATACAAATTCTTTATTGATACACTTTTCTGTTAGATACATGGGAAAATGTTACATTGTCTTGTGTCAAATGATAATTTTCTGAAAATCTTTTTATCAACTAGAGTAAAATGAAAGCATCATTTCTCTACTACCAAGATATGGTAGAATGTATAAACATTTGCTATATCTACCCCCCCCCCCACAAGAAAAAAATTAACAGAAGCAATCACTATATCTTAAATTTAGATGTAATATTTTATACTTTTTTTTCCATCTTTAGATAGAAATTATTTATTTCAAAACCAAAAGTTAATTCCTTTTTTTTTATATATTTCATTATTTTTTATTTAATCATTGATATGTAGCTAGCTTTAAATGTTACTAATTTATATTTAAACCTCAGAAATGTGTATCATATCTATAGATCTAAGAAATCTCTTCAGTGATTGATTCCTTCTGTTTTAACATAGGCCCAAACTAACATCATTAGTCTTTTAGTCTTACTACTAGCATCACAACTACTGCTAGTTGTGCTGTTTCTATTTCTGACTTTACCATCCAGCTGTACCATGTGGTAGTTGATATGTTTGCAGACAGAAGAGATTTACTGAAGACAACCATTACAGAACTTGTAGCAAGGCTAGCCCATAATATTGTGAGTAGAGTACTAAGCTCTATAGATATAGTAGGGAAGAGTTCTCATACTATCAGCTTTTTAAGGTACTACTACCACTATGACTACTATTACATCTACTTTAGCCTTCATTTCTTTCTTTCTCTCTGTCTGTCTCTCTCTCTCTCTCTCTGAGATATCCACCCCTGTTATAGATTCTGTCATTAAGTGGGACCTGGGCTCAGTGAGAGAGAGAGAGAGAGATCACTAGTCATTTCCCACTTGGTTTTTCTCTACTGTGAAGTAAGAACTCCCATGCCCTTACTTGTCTATGTCTTAATATGTTCTAGTTTCTCATCTAAAAACTACAACAGTCAATCATTGTTGTTGGATAGCCTGCTATTGAAATCAAGATATAACTTTCTTATCAAAATAGAATCTTCAGCAAGTAGAAAAATAATGAAAAGTAATCAGATGTGTGTGTTGTATGTATGTATGTAGGTATACATATATAAAATGTCTGACTCAGTTTCACTGTCTATATCATAAAATATATTTTATATGTATGTGAGTGTGTTTTAGTTTTTATGCATTATGAATGCAAGCTAATATAAAATCATTATAAAATATATGAAATCATTGTTCAATAATTTTATTTTGCCATCTTAAATTAGCATATAACATTTATAACAGCAAAGAATGTTTTGATAGGCATGCATAAGTACAATGGTTAGCTGCAAAAATCTTTTTTTGGTCTGAGACCAAAAGTGTTTCCTTTTATAAATGAAAAATAAAATTTTTTTTTTAATTTTTTTTTGAACAATAAAATATTGTCCACATACATACACACACAAAAAATTTTTATAGACTATGTATTTCATCTTTGAGATTAGGGTCTTTGGGTCAGAATGAAAGAAGTGTGTATCTGTGTTTTAATATTCTTTAATGGTCTTTAAAAGAGTTTTCAGATTCTGTATCCTACTAACACACACATAATATGTATGTATATATATGTGTGTGTGTGTTGACCAATTGTTGACAGTCTGTTTCATGCTTGAATGCAATAGTCAGGCCATCTTAAAATATATATATATATATATATATATATATATATATATATAATAGTCACTGGGTCATGTGTAATTGGCATTTGAAAATGATAGTCTGTTTTAATAAAAATTGTGCAGTAATGGCTTTTGTAATTTCTATAAATTAAAATTTGTGTTTCAGGAAATTTAAATTCAACTTTACAATTGTTCTATATTTTTTTATTATTAGTATATTGATTATAATCTTATGTGAATAAACGCACAAAAATCTTATTAAAAAATTTATACTTTTATTTTTACTAAAAATCAGCAGATACTCCACATTGATCTTATTTGAAAAGAGAAAGAGGAGGAGAGATTAAAATGGGTATTTTTTACAATGAACTTTCCTCCCAGAAAGCTAACAGATTTCTCTAAACATTGTACAAAATATAAAAAAGATCTGAAAACAATAGTGTATACATAAGTGTGTTCATATCTATTTTAGTATTTTTGTTTATATGAACCAAAATAAATTGGTTCAGTATTACACTAGTAGGATTAGAGATGAACAGTAAGATAGTTATAAGATTTGTATGCTAATATGCTATGACTAAAAACTAGCCATGACTCACCGACTTACCCTATGTTTCTGCAAATGTAAAGGCAGTGTTGTCTGCTGGATTTGTCTTTCTGATTGATTAGTAGAGTGGATTTTATTCAAGAGATAGAAATTTTTTTTTTTAATGGTAAATGATATGTAGAACAGCTGATGATGTACTTTTCCTTTATATGGGAGGCTATTATTATTATTATTATTATTTTTAATTATAATATTAAAAAGGAGTATCATCTGCTTGTAGTTATTTTTGTTTCTTTAGTATTTGTTATCGGAAACAAAACAGTTTTTAAGTTTTACCACAAAAATAACGAGTTTGATTCTCACTTTATTGGGTCTACAAAAGAAATTGAAAACTATGATGAGGCTGTATTTACATTTATAGTTTTACTCAGACATTGAAGCTAATTTTTAGACAGGGTCAATTTCACAATTCAAATTTATGACCTCCAGAAATTAATTCTTTGTTATGTGGTTTAAATAAATATGATTAATATTCCTTCATCCAATTATTATCTCTGCCATTGTTATTGGAAATTAAACATTTTCTTTGTGTGTGAATTTCTGGGATGAGGAGTTATCATTATTTATATTCTTCATCCTCTGATTAGTGTCCTCATCTTTGTTGTTGTTATCTCAATGTTTCAGCTGTTCTGCTCTTAAACCTTTATTAAGTGCTTGTCAATCCAGGTAACCTTTGGGGAATTTCAAAGTGAACACTTTATTTAATTTACAGGGGCAGATTGTTCTCATTCTGCTGATCAATTGTAAGTTCAATCCCTGGATCAGATAGTGCAGACTTTGACTCTGTAGAGGCAGGGCAAGCCTTAACTGAGTGGGACTAAACAAGATCAAGATATCTTTAGGCATTCTTAATCTACATCTGTAGATTAAATAAATAGTTCACTTGGAAATTCCTTAAAGATTACCTAGTTTAACAACAGCTGATGATGGCTGGAGAGTGTTATGGCTGAAATGTTGTGATGATAAAAATAAAGATGAGTCTGAGTATAAATAACATAAGAATTCATAATTCTCATAAAGAAACTCATTTCTAACCCTATTCATGAAATTTTTACCCCCCCCCCATGTTTACTGACAAATGTATGTTTTTGGTAACTTGTATAATTCTACAATAATTAAAGTAATTCAAGAATCACTGCATCATCTTCTGTTTTATAGAAGAGCATAATAGCTGGTGAACCGGAAGTTGATTGTGATTGGGCTATAAAGGCCTAAGGAGTTCTTTTGTCACAGTGGGTTAGAGTAGTTTTTCATTATGTGAAGAGTTTTAGCTGGCAATATCTGATCAGTATCAATTAGGATGCTGTGGAGAATGTCTATGATGTTGTAAGACTTGAAACCTCTAATGATCCACAGCTAAAAACATCACTGATGATGTGGACTAAAGCATCTGAGAGATGTATTTCATGAAAGCAATAATGTCTTTATGGAATTAATATCTTTTCTTTCTTAAAATTTATTTAGAGTAAGTCTGGTACAAGACTGCATTATCTGAGCATTCCATGAAAATTAAATCTAATCTCAATAACTTGTAAGGTTAGTTTGTTTTTCACTACATATAAACTCTTCTTGCATATTTTTTTTTATTTTTCTCATTATTAATATTTAATAGTATATAATTTTATTGTAATTTTTTCTTCCTTCTTTTATAACTGTTATTTGGATATCAATCTAAAGCAGTAAACAGGATTGCTAATAAAGAATCAGCTCTTCTTGAGATTTGAATTCATATCTATTTTATCTCAGGGAAACCTGGTTGAATATATCAGCTGCTTTACCCACTAAATTGCAAGAACTTGATGGCAATGCAGAAGACCAACTCTAACCTCTGAACTTCATAACTTGGAAAGAATTTGAGTAATTGGAGTAGATGAAATCTAGAGTTGAGAAGCAAACAAATATAACTGTCAATTTGTGTGCTGGTGTGCTATAGGACAGTTTTTGGTGGCCAAAATATGATGTTCTGATGAGGATGATGATCTACTCTGTCTCTTGTTTGCTAAATGAAGAGTTTGAAGATCTTCTTTCAACCCTACCCCCTGGAAGGAGTTGCTGGGGTGCTGACTTGCTAACAACCTGGGTCTCTTTGAATAGCTTTTTGGTGTGCTCATCATGCGGCATGTCTTCGGCGTTCTAACCTGAAGGTTAGATCACAACTGATGTCCTCCAACTAGGTGGCTTGCCTTGGCTGTGAACAAGTGGCTGTTGTAGTTCATCTGAGAAACTTTTCCAACCTGACCTTTACTCAGAGGTGCCATGTTAACACCAATTTGAAGATATCTTCATTAAAATAAATGAAAATATTTTATTTTTCTTAAAAATAAAATCTGCATACTTTTATCCCCTAAATTCAAAAATGACTAGACATTATGTATTGATATTCAGGAAAAGATTGATTTTATAAAACAATAGGTTCATTGTATGCATGAGTTTATATAACCCTTTATGACAAAAAATGTCATTGGGAAAACAAAACAAAACTCCATATAGGATACAATTAATAGACCCATAATATCAAGATGTTCATCTAAATCCGTGGTACTCAACCTTTTTTTACACATGCACAACTTTTACTCTTAATTTTCTTTTTTTTTGGCGGGGGGGGGGGGTCTCCCATAACCATTCAATGGAAAAAAAAAATGAAAACTTCTTTTACTTTTCACTAATAGATAAATTTAGGAATTGTATTATAGAAATAGCAAATGTATATGCTTTATTTTGAAGTAAAACTAATTGAATGAAAATAAACTTGTATTTAACAACTAAATTCTATGGAACATTTATATACACAAATAAAATAACTCATAATAAACCATTTTAAAATATGTGAGTAATTAATAAATTACAGGAAAGTAACAATTTATTTAATGAGATTCCTGTAGTTCGTGCTGCTCTGCAAGCTTTTTTTATATTTGACTCCACTAATGTCATTGATAGTCGAAGATCACCTCTTTTCACAATGTCAAGTCTATTACTATATTAATTCATTTATATTAATATAATTATTTATTATTAATATATTAAATTATTTTATATAATAAATTTTAATCTTAATATAATTTTCCTTTATATATATATATATATATATATATATATAAAATCCTTCCTTTATATATCCTTAGTTTTTATTCAACTTTACAATCAAAATATCTGGCAGAATAAAAGGGACACTAACTTACATCACTTGATCCTGTTTCCTGCTAGTTTAAGAGTTGTTTTTCTATTTTTAGTATTTTAATATGGTGTAGATTACTGTAGAAATTCCAGTTCTCAGTTGTAACAACCGTTCCAAAGTGAAATTGCTCTATAGACCACTAAAATATTACCTTGGACCCCCAATTTGCTATGTGTGGACACCCAGTAATGTTACATGTACCCCAATTTAATGAGCTTGAAACACTGCTTTAAATAAATGAACAAATTCTATAAGTTCTCTTTTAGTGGTATTTGAAGTTATTATGAATAATACAAATGGCATTACTGTTTTAGACACCATTGCCTTTGAAAATCAAACCTTATATATAATATATATTATTAAAGAAAAACAAAAAAAACTTACCTAAAACTATATATATATATATATATATATATATATATATGAAAGACTCAAATACTTTTATTCCATGGTTATAATTTATTACATTGGAATTGTAATCACGATCCAATTCATCAGACCTACAAATTCAAAAGCTGTACATTAAGCTCTACCTGGATTTTATCCTTTTGGAAATTATAATATATAATCAACACAAAATGTGCAGTTCTTGTACCCTTTATTTCACCACTTCTCTACTGTTTCCTTCTATTAGAATCTCTAAGATGTGGAGTCATCATTGTTTGCATTCAAACTATTATCTTTATCTTTGTTGTTCTCTCCAACCTTCTTCAGATGGTTGTCGATCTGTTATTGGTTAAGATATTAATTCTTTTATATTGATTGATTCTACGTCTCGATATCTAGCTATTTCTACCTTAATATCCCTAGTGATCAGTCTTAGAATTTATTAAATATTCACATTTCATGATTCTCATCTGAAGAAAAGAAAGATATAATACCTGTCAACATTGTTTTAGGCAACTAAATTTTTTCTTTTTAATATTGCTAAATATAATTTGTTGAACATTCAAACAATTTATTTTTGTTATATGAAATCTATTAAAACAACCTGTTTGAAATTCATGTTATTATATAATAGGCAATTTATCAACTTTGCCAAAACACTCACAATCAAAGACACTATTAAATATGATTTGAAAAGAAAAAATAGTATGCTCCTCAAGAAAATTTTCCATTTAAAAAAAAACAAAAAAAAAAACAGATAAGAACTGTCAAATACAAAAGAATTTGAATGGTTCTCAATGTCTCAGAAAGGCTGACTGTATTTTATTTATTTATTTTTTTTTTTTTTTTTACTAATAATATTTTTTTACTAATATTCACACAATACAAGGCCAAAGAGCCACTCAAGGTAGAGGGTTACTGTATGGAATTAACATAGGAATGGACAAGTGTTAGGAGTAGACTTTAAAAGAAACTGGAAGCCCAGTCCTAAACAGGAAACAAGTGATAAACCTCTACTGCTGTTTAAAAGACCAGGAAAAAGTGTGAACCAAACAATAGGCTAACCTATCTAATTTTTGTTTCATTATTTTTATAACTACAAGATAATTTGGCATTGACTCACTTGATTTATTACCTTCTATGAATTTATGTTTGTTAGTATATGTTTTAATAAAATTTTAGGCAAAGATCATTTGTACTCTCTAGCCATGGTTGGTAACTAGTATAGGAGAAGACCAACCCTGAATTCAAGTATGTACTTTACAAGTTCCTGGTAAAGTACATACTTGAACTGTTTGCTCAGCATAGTTGCAGTATAAACTACAGGCTAATTCTGTGGGTGTTAAAGAAAAACAAGTGATTTGGAAATAGGAAGCCATACTGAAGATGAAAAACAATACAGATTTGCAGTTGAAACAGTTATGATCATGACATAAAATTTTGAATAATGAACAGCAATTGTATTCTCTACTTGTAAGAAATTGGTACAGCTGAAATATAGAGATAATTTCTTTTATTCACGCTACAGAAATATTCATAAAATAGGCAGAAATATTAAATATTGTTTGATTTTCATATTAGAGTAATTCCATTTTTTTTTTTTTTTTTTTTTTTTTTTTTAGATTTTAAAATCATGCCTCCAAATCAAATGTGTAGATGACATAATGGTTATTGGTTACAGTAAGTGCAACAGCAAACTGAGTTCAAATTTTGGACAAAGCTGTTGCATTAACTTCATACCATTGAGAAGGCAATGAGAAACCATTCCAATATTGATGCATATTTTTATTAGATCCACAGAAAAATATTGTATTTTCACATGTCAAATGATGATAATTTTCTGAAAACCTTTTTATCAGCTCACTTGAAATGAAAACATAATTTTTCTAAATATTTGCTATATCTACCTACCCTCCAAACAATAAAGAAATTTCTTTCTCCAAAACACTCATCAAAATATGTCTCAGTTTTGGATGCAATACTTTATACTTATTTTATTTTTTCTCATTTCTAAAATTATTTAAAAAAGAAAATAAGAAACCGTGGAGAGCCATGAATGAACATAGCATTAAAAAAAAAAAAAGATGCAAATCAAAAGATTCCCTAATTACTATTCAACTATTTTGTATGGTGTTAGTTTACTGAAATCCTAAGCTGAAGCTTTTAAAATGTCTTGACTACAAACTTCATTACCTGGGCTGGTTGCTTGGAGTCTAACTTTCATAGAAAATAGTTAACTTATTTCAAATTTTAGCATCACAATTTTATACTTGTACTCATTTTTAACAGTTGTAGAGGAAAAGAGGAACAGCTTGAGCAAATGGATGGCAGAATAGGGTTTGGGAGAAATAACAAAAAGACAGAACATTAAGAGTTACAATGGACAGGAAGATGTAGATGGTCATGATCATCTATGTTCTGAATGGACATGGCACATGAAAGAAGTTGTCTCTCTGGCCCTGTCTGTACTTTCAGTGGGTCATGAAACCTGACTAATTTAAAGACTGTTTCACTACTTGCTTTTCAAGAGAAGAGCAAGAAGCCTTAAAAAGTATTGTTAAACACTGAACTTGTAACATAAGCGCCAGCATTTACCTGTTTATAAATCTGGATTCACTTCTATTTGAATATATGTTGAAAGAGAATATTTACAAGGATAAATGTCATTAGCATAGCCGCAAGTCTTTTTTGTTCAAATTAAAATTCTTCTCATCATTGACCTGCAAGATCTGATTTGTTGATATCTGATAATTTGCCTGCTTTTGGATAAGCAGACAATTCTTCTCTTCTCATAACAGATTACTAAGGAAATGTTTGCTCAACAGATATGTCAAGGCAACCTTCAATCTATCTAATAAATGGCTTTGGTGCATTAAACCTAAAAACTAATGCATCAGTTTTAAAAAAAATAAAAATAAAAAATAAAGATTTACTTTTTGTTTCTGTTTTATTATCATTTCTTCATTTTGTTTTTATATTTGAGAACAATCTTACAGACTGTTGTTGAAGAATGGCTAATTTTTAAAGACATTTTAAGACATCAAAATTGTTTTTAATTTAAAATGTCTTAAACTAATCATTTTTCATGAAATTTTGCTTGTAGACTAAGATGAATTATGTACTAAGCACATGTTTTACACAAGGCCACAAATATGGGCACTCACTGATATTCGAATTCCCAAGAAATCCAGTTTGTTGACAATTACAACCATGATAAGACACAAAAAGATCAAATAATTGTTATTTGTGTCAGACTAAGCTACAGTTAACAAAAAACCACAAGTATGGGAGTATCTAGTGAGGATTGACTTCCCTTTTAAACTTACTTATAGAATATTGTCATGACAATCAGATAATCTTGTAGACTAAGATGAATTCCTGTTTATCAGGAACGTATAGATAAGGAAATATTTTTTTGGCCAATTATCTATAGAATTTAGTGATTTCTTAATTTAAAACAGATTAACATTGCTTACAATTCAAGATCTGAAATAAATATCATTATTTGATTCTGGTATAATGAAAGCTACAAACGTGAACCAAGCATTGTTAAAGTATATCTTTCTTTTTATTTTCCTTTCCGAACACTGTTATATATATATATATATATATATATATGAGTGTGTGTGTGTATATATATATATATATGAGTGTGTGTGTGTATATATATATATATATATATGAGTGTGTGTGTGTATATATATATATATGAGTGTGTGTGTATATATATATATATGAGTGTGTGTGTATATATATATATATGAGTGTGTGTGTATATATATATATATATGAGTGTGTGTGTATATATATATATATATGAGTGTGTGTGTATATATATATATATATGAGTGTGTGTGTATATATATATATATATGAGTGTGTGTATATATATATAATATATATGAGTGTGTGTGTATATATATATATATATATATATGTGTGTGTGTGTATATATATATACGAGTGTGTGTGTATATATATGAGTGTGTGTGTATGTATATATATATATGTATATGAGTGTGTGTGTATATATATATATATATATGTATATGAGTGTGTGTGTGTATATATATATATATATATGTATATGAGTGTGTGTGTATATATATATATATGTATATGAGTGTGTGTGTGTATATATATATATATATATATATATATATATATATGAGTGTCTGTGTATATATATATATATATATATGTATATGAGTGTGTGTGTATATATGTATATGAGTGTGTGTGTGTATATATATATATATGTATATGATGTGTGTGTGTGGTAGTGTGTGT